>OU898284.1:73564930-74222430 GCA_918026665.1 Diabrotica balteata
TTATTTGTCAGTAACCAGTTATTAATAACAGTTCCTGTTATATCGTCACTACTCTAATTTCGCAATAGAACTGGATCCATTACATCCTTTAGGGGTTGTGGTAAATACCTAGATAACTGAATCATTTTCCAAACATCAAAGGCTCCATGTAGGCAGGACGGTCTGGTTTTTATAAGGAACCATACTGGAGCATACACTTTTAAAATAAAGGTTGCTAAGGTAATCAAATTATCTGATGGAACCACAGTGGAAACATATAAACGTAGTATACGGTTAGCTAATGTTAACCAACGGGAATGCGCTATTTTACCTGGGCACCGTTTAGAAAGTTTGTTGTCAATATTTCCCTCTGAGATTGCAACACACATGTCAAGAAGATATTGTTGATCTGTACTTAAATCAGACCTATCCACATTCTCCTGTACATATGATTCAATTACACTGAACTTAACAACAGGTAGATTTTCACATCCAATGAGTGCTTGTCCTATAGGTCCGTTGAAGTGACGAGGTCCAGTTGTAGTACCATCAAGGAAATTCATAAAGTGTCGCAAAGGTAATTCATTACAGTGCAGCTGGCAAATAAGCCACTGCAACGGGCGATTTAAATGTTTTTCTAATTGCACAATAACACCATTAAACTTTCCAACATTAACATTCGTCCCATCACACCCTATTACTCTTAAGACATCTGTGGATACGTCAGAGTCATCAAAATATTTTAAAATGATTTTTAAAATGTTCACAGCAGTACCAGAATCAGGAGTAACATGCGCCAGATATGTCGACTCAGGCATTTTTAAGATTGTAATATGTTCTTCTCGAATTAACTTTCGACGATTATCTTCCATTTTTAACGTATTATCCTTGCGACCATCGAAAAGAAAGCCACGTAACTGTGAAGAATCGTCCATTTCAAGAAGGGCACGTTTTTTTGTTCTAGCACGACGAATTTTGTTCTTATCTATAATGTTGCTATTATCTTCCATATTTATAATACCGACGTCTTGTAGCACTGCTGAAGCGACTGCAGCACCAGCTGGATCAGAAATACCAAAACGATCGAGTGTTCTTGCAAGCACAGGTAATTGTAACACATTATAGGAAGCTAATGATTTTTGCTGCACAGTAGAAGTTTCTACAGAACTGATCGATTCATGTGTTCAAGTGTTTTCGTCGCTATTCTTTTCTGCTGAGATCAATTTTTCGGTAAATGAACAACATTCTCATTTAATTGTTTTTGAATTTGCAATAAATTTCTCTCCTCTCGGTTCTGTAACTTTTTGGACATTGCTATATCTATGGCACCAATTACCATTCGTCTTTGAGTTCTTTGGTCTTCTAAATATTGTCGTTCGGCTGCTGGCACTTTAAATACTTATCGCAAGAACAACTATTTAAATCTAGACATTTACAAGCAGCCACATCAAATAGTACTTTGGATTGTGTTCTGAAATCATATAATTGTTTTTTATAACTTGCACACCACTGCGTTGTTTATAAGGTTTTAGTAAATTTCTAATTTTAAGACGATAACTTGTTATTCGCTTTATAATACTGGACTGTTGAATGGTTGGAATTGAAGCACGACTCCAAATTTCCTGAATTTTCTTTGCTACAATTTGACTTGTCTCAGTTGCAGTTTGTTGTGGATTTGTTGCAATCGGTTTTAATTCATGTTCAACATAGTTGAAGTAATTGTTCATATCTTCATATATTGGTAAAACTGTTTCGTTTATATAATTGGACGCTCCAAATATAGGACACTTTAATTCACTTCTGGTGTTACGCGCCATTTTATCGGTAAACATAAACGTATAAACAAACTTATATTATTACGACGTAAAAGATCAAGAGATACGACGACTAATACGACTGTATTCCATGGTTGTTAGTTGAAAACTGATTCATTCCCAAATGAAAGAATACCTCTTTGTTTCAAATCGATAAAACATTACGATCGGTCCGAAAACATCGGACAGCCAAGTCAGTGTCGTCGCTTCACGTAATGATCGCATAATTTAGTTTTAACGTAATGTCCTTGTGGCAGTTGGAATATTAAAAATATACAAAAACTTTATTGTAAAAAAACTTTTAGTTTTAATTATTTAACAATGTGGTAAAATGCAAAATTTAATATTTTTCAATATAAAAATTTAGATTTTTGACATTTATGTGGCAGTTCAAAATATATTTTTTTTTATTAATATTTAATATTAAAAATTTTGTTTTATACACTTCAACTTTTTTTCAATTGCATT
The DNA here is from genome assembly GCA_918026665.1 of Diabrotica balteata. Lineage (NCBI taxonomy): Eukaryota > Metazoa > Arthropoda > Insecta > Coleoptera > Chrysomelidae > Diabrotica > Diabrotica balteata. Next base: position 73,567,192 of record OU898284.1, read on the forward strand.
TTACCATTTTAGTAATTTCGAAAAATCGGCCCACCCTAATATATATATATATATATATATATATATATATATATATATATATATATATATATATATATACTTCATATATTAGTGGAGTATTACTACATAATTATGGAAAATACAAGTGGCTAAAATGATTTGATCAGCATATTCAGGTTTTGACTTAAGTATTCTACGATATACCTGAAATCGTTGAGCTAATATACCGAAGGCATTTCCTCGTCGCCAACCATTACAAATGGCATCTCAGTATTGGTGTTTGGAAGAGGTTTTCCTGGTGGAATATTCATTGTATTATTTTGGAAGCGGTGACCTAAACTTGAATTTGCAAAAATTCCTCCATCACTATTCTTTCCATGAGTTCCTATATCAATAGCAATCAATTTATATTCTGCATCCAGAAGTGCCATAAGAACTACAGAAAATGTTTTTTTATAATTGAATTATTGTGATCCGCGGTTACCCGGAGCTTCTATTTGGACTTCTTTACCGTCTAGGGTATCAAGGCAATTGGGAAAATTCCAGATTCTCCAAAAGTCGTCACCAATTGTTTTAAAAATATTTTTATTAGGTAGTGGCATTTGTTCCTTCAACATTTTACTATTTATAGCATTACAAACTTCTTTGATTATAGACCAAACTGTTGAATGCCCAAATCTATAACTAAAAGCTAGTGACCGCATTGTATCCCCTGTAGCTAAAACCTTGAAAAATAATGACCTTTGAATTTTGTAGAATTCTTATTAAGTATAATTAATAGGTAATTGTTACTATAGTTTATCAATAAATTTTTTTTAGCGAAATATTGTAAACAAAGATGGTTTAGCCTGAGAGATCAGTTTCGTAGAGCTCTGAGAACTAAGAAGACTGTCTTTGGTTAAGCGGCAGCAAAGAAAAGAAAATGGAAATATGAAGATGAGCTAAATTTTTTGATACCATTCCTTCAAGAACGGGACACCGTATCTAATGTTGTCTGAGAAAATTATTCTGACGAATTAGCAGTGGTAGAAGAGAGAAGTTGTAGAGTAGAAAATGAAGGGGAAATTAGCAGGGAACAGGAGACATGTAGTCAATTAGAGATTGGTGAGAGTTCTCAGCCCAGTTCACAATGTGAAAACCGTTCTCAGAAATTTAAAAATCCGTCTGTACAAAAACCAAAAAGGGCAAAAGTATGTAATTCTGAAACCGCTGAATCACCATCTACCACTTTAATAAAGTATATAATAAGCAAAACTGAGCAATCTACTAACACAAATCCAACATACGCTTTTTTGAGTGGTATTAGCGAAACCATAAAAACGTTTCCTCAAGTGTACCAACACATGGCAAAAACCAAAATATTTAATATTGTATCGGAGATAGAATTACAACTTTTAACTCCAGTAAGTCCTCACCAGTCGGTCAGATAGCTCAGCGGGCTGTGCGGCTGCCTCTAATTCGCTTCACTGTCGAATGGTTCAGTGGATGTGGGATCGAGCCCCAGCTCGGTGTACAGAAAACAAAAAGTCTAACGCAGCAGTTTAAAATTCTAGATGAATCTGCGGCTTAGACTAGAATATGCTGGGATCTGATCGGCCTATGGTGGAGCAGTACGGCAAGAGATAAGGGCTTGCGGCTCGGTGATACTCCTCCATAGATCCCTACCGGACGGGCGTAACGCCTAAAAAACCGGATATATATATATATATATATATATATATATATATATATATATATATATATATATATATATATCCTCACCAACTACGTGCCTACAGTGCCTACGATCCGTATCGTCAACCAAGTAACCAGAATCACAATTATGTTAACATGGGTATTCCAAGTGCTCCTTTGCTTCAGCAACAGTTTCCAGGCATTATTTCACATTCAATGTCATCACCAGCTACAGATTCGAGTCAATCTTCATGTGCAAATGTATACCCTGATATTGTCGAGTAATGATATACTTATACATTTTTTTTATTAAACTTCATTCAGAATATACAGAATATCTTATGATGCTTTTTACTTTACTTTTTTATGATTTATTAATATTGAATATACAGAATATATTATGATACTTTTTACTCTTTTATGATTTATTAATTTAGAATATACAGAATATAATATATTATCATACTTTTTAGTTTGCTGTTTACTTTTTTTATGACTTAATAATTTAGAATATACAGAATATATTATTAGTTTTGTACTTAAACTTATTTTTTATTAATAAAGTTACCTCAAACAAAGTGCCAATTTTTCTACTGTAGTTATTGCTTGTCTAAATGTAGTATTTCTTTTTCTTAATAAATATTCGATGTTTGACAACAAATCATTGAACTAGTATTTCGACATTCTAAAGTATTGATGGAACTTCATCATCTAACAATTATTTGTATAATGTGAAAAATTACACTTCAATGTTCCTTTCCATCAAACTTTTATGTAACCATATTTTTCTTTTTCCCGTCTTCCTGGCTTTTCTTTTAGATTTCTTGTTCGCTTCATCCTCTTCCAGCAAAATAGCAATAACTGCTAAATCGATAATTGAATAATTTTTAAACATCACGGCGAAGCGTACTACTCGTCTAAATACTGTAAGAGTTGTTGAAACACTAATGTCGAATACGACATAAAATTGACGGAGATCTGATGAACTGTTGCCTGCCGCCATCTAGATGGATATTGAGAATCACGCTTTAGAAGTCAGATCATACCTATATTTGAATCATAATTAGTTCTGCGATGAGAAACATGGAAATGTAAATTCTGACGCTGTGAATAGAAAGGAATATGAAAACAAATTAGATAAGCAATTCAAGAGATAGGATTGTTCTATAAAAAATTGCTTTTGTTGAAATGTGGTTTTGAATGTTATTTTATATTGTTATTATGTAAAATATGGGTTATGTGCTTTGAAGTCTCCAACAATTAATCGTGGAATGGGTATTTGATCTAAGGGATTCGATATTTCGTTATGGTTCAGTTCTTGGTTGGGGGGAATGTATATGTTGCATACAGAAAAGGTAGTTACGTCCTTGATTCTGACTGCAATTGCCTCGAGGTTTGTTTTTAAAGGTATTTCTATACTATCAATGTCGTTCTTTATATATATCGCTACTCCTCCGCTGGCTATTTTAGCATGTTGTCGATTTTTAAAGAAACAATTAAAGTTTTTTAGTTTATGTAGAGTGTTGCTTTTAAAATTAGTTTCTTGTAAACATAGAATCATTGGTCTGTATTTTGAGATTAATATTTGCAACATTTCTAAATGGGTGTAATACCCATTTAGGTTCCATTGAATTAAACTGCTGAATGCTATTATTATGTTAGTATGTGTCTATAGAGGTATCGCTGTCTGCCTCGATATGGAAGTTTGGATCAATTTGTCGGAGAATTTTATTTCTAATTCGGGTGCATCTACTTTTAATTTTTCTGTCATTTAGTTTAGGGTAAATTTTTGTCAGTAGATCTGTGACTTCAGAAATTTCATTGGTATATATTTTTGCGATACTTAGTGGGTCCGAAGATCCTGTGCAGTTTTCGAAGAAATCTATTAGTTGTTCATAGTTTAAGGGATAATTGGAATTTTGGTCTCTAAATAATTCTTCTGTTGGTTTCAGCATTTCCTCTAGCGTCTTTTTTGGTTTCTTTTCTTGGTTTAATTTAGTCTTTTTGTCTTTGTTTTTCGGTAATTCAAAGATGTGTTCTGATGAAGGAGTTGGACGCGGTGAAGAACACTCAGAAACTGTGCGTTTTTGTGGTATTGGATCTGTTTTTATTTGATTAGTTAGGAGTTTTGTGTTTGTTGTTTCATGTTGCGCAGTTTGTTCCTTTAGCTGGGTTTGATTTTGTTGGATAGTACTAGTTACTTCTTTAGTCATCTGATTGTTACTATTATTAATAGGGTTCTAACCGACTTCTATATTCTGAGGTATAGAAGTTGTATCGCCTGACACAGATACCTTTGCTGGACAGTCTTTTGCTAAGTGCTTGGTGTTTTTGCATATTTGACAAGTCTGGTTATCTAAAGATAAGTATATTCTGTATGATGTTTCTTTATGAGTAATAACAAAGGAATCGGGTAAGGTATGGTTGGTTAAAGGGGATATGTAGGTTTGCTGCCTGAAGCTTAATATATGTTGGAATTCGGGACTTGAAGTCCCTATCCGTAGAAATGAGGGGTGACAAAAGTTTGACACCAAGTGCTTGCAGTTCAGATTCCAAGATTAAGGGTGGAATGGACGGACATACGTTAGAAAGTACTAGTCGTTGGCTGGGGGTGATTAGTCGACGTGCTTGCAAGAATTGTTGATTAATGTTGATTTTTCCGTGGTTGATAATAAAATCATCGACCAATTTTTCATTTGTTAAGTAAATGCATATTCTGTTGTTGGATAGCCTTGAACATAAAATAATGTTGATTGGTCGAATTATTAGGCTTAGACTGTGAAGGTAATCTTCAATTTTAGTGTTGTCTATTGAATCAAATACGATTGCTTGATTTCTTGACGGAAAAACACTAGAAGTTGGTTGTCTGGTTACTTAAGAGTAACTTTTAGGTTGCACATGTTGTTGGTCTGGTACAGAACTGGTTGGGTTGACGTAGATGATGATGCCATGATGTAAAAATTAATATTTTGTATACCAAAATATTAATTATTTGGGGCCATAAGATACTGGCCTATTTATATAGTTGTCGATATTGTTAAAAAAAAAGGTTTATTAAACCTTACCAATGTTTATCATTAAAATACCCTTTCAATAAACGCGTTTTCAACTATGCAAAAACAGGTAAACGAATAATTAGAATTTAACGTCCTTACTCGTTGGCTGTTTTAATAAGACCACAAAAATTCGTTAAACTATAGAATAGGATTTTGATTTTACTATTATTCACTATTAACACGTTCAGAATATATGATATAATCGTTTAAATATTTTAAATTTTTAGGAGAAACATTCAAATGCGTCTAAACACTTTGACAATTTTTTGACAGTAGATTTAATATTAATTATTTTAATTTAATAATTTTAAGAATTTATTTATAAAAATAGAAAATACAAATATTCGTAAAAACTGTGATATTGAGTTTTAATTGCATTTTATTTAAATACAATAGGGACTACCATTCCTTTTTGCTAGACATCATTATTTTTTAATTTAGTAAAAAATTTGCTTTCGCTTAAAAAATTATCTCCCAACGTAGTTGATTTTTCCATGGCACTTGCTTGTTTATAAAAAATAAAAAAGGTATAACCAATGACACTTATTCAAACGTATAACATAAGTAAGTTTATTGAACGGTTTGTATTAGCAACAAATTAAAAATACTTTACTTGAGAATACATTTTTATTGTTTATTTCAATAATAACACCACAAAAACTAAACACACTTTTGCTTCAGCGCCTTAAATGTTTATAATGTAAATGTAAATATAAATATAACGTAAGTGTGCGATATGTTGACATTATTACGCTGATTTTAGGTTTTTTCTGTAATACTAGTACTTGTACTTTATGTAATACTATACTTTTTTATAAAACTGAATTATAAGGGAGATACAACCCTTTAAAGGGGTTAATTGAAATTCTTATTTTTTTAAATATCTTCCAAACGGTTTTGAATACGGAGTTCATATTTTGGGAGTGATTATAAGACATTAGGATAATTAATTTTATGTCACCACCTACCACACCTTATATTAATACAGGGTAGTTTTGAAGGGTAAGTGGGGGTTATTGCGTCACATGTTTTTTAATTTTTACATATTTTAAAAAAATATTTTAAAAATTGTTTCCTTAGACTTTTCTACGCAAAAAAGGTGCTCTTGTAATATTTCGATAGATATCACCGTTTTCGATTTATTTAAACTCGAAGGTATACATGTATTTTATTGTAATCGTTACATTTCTTAATATTCATCAAGTATTCTTTGGAATTGACACTTGTGTTAGCAATAATATTACAAATTAATGGAAAACTTAATTAATACTTAACATTTAATTAATGGCGAAAATAATATTTCACAACTGTTCAAAATGTCCTCCATTTTGTTGAATACATAAACTAATTATTTTATTTAGCGAACGCATTAATCCATTTAATGTTACTGTATCGTTTTGTAAATCGGTAAATACTTGTTCATTTTTGTCTCTTAACTCATTTACTGTATTAATTGGAGTGTTATACACTTTTGATTCCAAATAACTCCATACTGTAAAGTCCATTGGATTAAGATCGCAACTACGAGCAGGCCAATGAATCGGTGCATCCGCACCCCCGTCTATCCACCTATCAGGGAAATGTTCATGTAGCCACCTTCTACAAATTCTTGTGTAATGTGGTGTAGCACCATCATGCATGAAAAACATGTTTCTTCGTATTTGTAATGGAATATCTTCCAAAATATCATGTAAAATATTGTCTAGAAAATTGTAATACATGTTACCATTTAAATTTCCGGAAAAGATGTGGTATCCTATGAAACTATTTCCTAAAGTAGCTGCCCAAACTTTTATCTTGAACGTGTTTTGGAAGTGAGTTTCCATTGTAGCCCTTGGATTTTCTTCAGCCCAGAAGTGCATATTTCTAGAATTGAACGTACCTTGCCTTGTAAATGTGACCTCGTCTGTAAACACAATGTTGCCTAAAAAATTTGGTGCAGTTTGAACTTTATTTTGCAATACTTCACAAAAATCAACTCTAAGTGGCATATCGTCAGGTAACAACTCCTGCACCTGTCGATAGTGGTAAGGATATAATTGCTCTTCATGCAGAACTCTTAAAACACTTTGATGGGAAATATTCGTTCTTAATCCTAACCTGCGTGTACTTATTGTGGGTCATTTATTACAGCATCCGATATTTGCTGTTCAACGCGAACATTTCTTGCTTCTCTACGATGACCAGCATCTGTATTCCTTCTTTGAAGACAACCGGTTTCTCTCAGTCGTCGTTCAGTACTTACAAAAGTCCTGGCATTTCTTTTCTCTGCAGCGTCTTACATCGGCAGCAGCATTTTCCGAACATTCCCCTAATACTAAAAGTATGTCTGTCATCTCAGAATTTGAATAGTGTGCCATATTGCAGACAAACAAATTTAAAAATATAGCAAAAGAGACGTGTTAAACAAATTTCACTGTTGGGTACAATAAAAGTGTAGATAAAATAATTTAATTGTTATTAAACGTCACTGACAATTCGTAGACTACTTGAGATTAAAGTGTTGTTGCTAAAACAAGTGTCAATTCCAAAGCATGCTTGATGAATATTAAGAAATGTAACGATTACAATAAAATACATTTATACCTTCGAGTTGAAATAAATCGAAAACGGTGATATCTATCAAAATATTACAAGAGCATCTTTTTTGCGTAGAAAAGTCTAAGGAAACAATTTTTAAAATATTTTTTTAAACTATGTAAAAATTAAAAAACATGTGACGCAATAACCCCCACTTACCCTCCAAAACTACCCTGTATTAATATAGGATGTGGTAGGTGGTGACCTGAAATTAATTATCCCAATGTCTTATAATCACTCCCAAAATATGAACTCCGTATTCAAAACCGTTTGGAAGATTTTTGAAAAAATAAGAATTTCAATTAACCCTTTAAAGAGTTTTATCTTCCTTATTATTCAGTTTTATAAAAAAGTGTACATAAAGAAGTACCCTTATTTTTGGACGTACTATGAGCTCTAGAAATTAATGTACATAATTCTGGACAACCTTGTATATATTGGTAGTTGTACTTCTTGATATCTTACACTGCTGCAATATTTTCAGCTGTGTGATATTCTTAAAGGAAACACCTAAAAGTAAATGTAATATTAATTTCTTTATTCAATCCTTACAAGGCAAAATCTATTCATTATATTAACCTTTCTGTAGTGGCAGTACTGCGTGAGAGTGTTAGTAGACTGTTTTTTGAAGTGAGTATTAAACAATTTATTGTTAGTAAGTTAGTACTAGAATGTTCCAGTACCTTCATATATCTTTGTTATATTTTAGCAATGAACTATAAACACAGGCAAGCTCCTATTTTTAGTTTTATCCCCAGCTGATCTATGACACGGAGGCAACTAAACTTATAAATACTCTAGTATCACTAGCCGAAGGTTAAGGAAACTGTTAATTTTATAGATAATCATATTAGTGAATGTTTACAAATCTGCTGACGACAATACAAAATATAAAATTTTAATTACAATTACGTTTTAAATCTTTACTCTCATCAGTTTGTACAATTAAAATCTCTTCGTTTATTGACTGTGCATAATTGTGTTTTGGAACTAAAAAGTTTCATAAAATATTAACCACTCGGAAAATTATTAATTGTCATCTTTCCAATACTAACTATAATGGGGTATCTCAAATTATTGAAAAATGTGTGTAGATCTTGCATCTCTACTTGTTGAACAACTAGGTGATTTGTAATTTAGAAACTGATTTAAGGTTAATGCTACCAATAACTAGAGATTTTTAACCAAGATTAGTTTGATTTCTTTGCACTTTGCAATAATAACCATCAAATCAAACAATATAGACGCATAATAACCATGCTAATCAATTACTACCAGTAATTTGCTGACAATATTGACAATTATAATATTTAGTTTTTTTTCTAAACCTAAACTGCAGAGTAAAGTGACATTAAAAGAATTGTAATGGTACTACAAATGACATTTACTTTAGTTTGACCCCCTTTAATCCCCTTTCTAATTTGTCTACAATCTGAACAATGAAAGTTTTTTAATTTACTTTAAAATAAAACATGCAAAATAACTGGTGGAAAATTCCTGAATTTTCTTTACAATTGGAAGGTTTGACATTGTTATTTTATCAGAATATGATATTTTATAATCATCACAATCTGGAGATTGTAATATATTTGACTTAACTCGTTGCTGTCGAACGGCATGCTAACGACTTGCCGTATAAGTCGTTGGCATGTAGTACATGCCTACTGAACTACGTGTCACTGTTTGACACATGTAAGTGTACTGAGGTCGTCGTGGCCGTTTAACCAATCTAATATTTCTGACAACATTATTTAAAATAGCTCTATCTTTTTTTCTATTTGTTCTAAAGTATTTATATTTGGTAGAAATGATCAAAATATATTAGACAATCTACAGGTTGAATTTAAAATTAAATGATGTGTTCATTATACTCTTATTTGGTAGAAATAAAAATCATGTTTTTGTACTACAATTTATTGTTAAATATTATTAGTATATTTTAAACTTAAAGTTTAAAGTAAACTAAGGTTGAACTTTATTACATACTATTTTATATATTCTTTATAAATAGTATCAATTTGTTTTTCAGATATAGTCCTGCAAGGTATGGTATTTTCAAAACAATCGCCGGGGTGTAAAGCAGGACATCCTGAGCACGTCTTACAGAAGAAGTTAGTAGTTTTCCGTCCACCTGGTTTTATTCTATTACTGCATACCTTACAATCTGAGTTGCTTTTTTTCGAAAATATTGCATGAAAATTCCCATCTAATCGAATATTGTTCTTAATGTTTGCAGTTCTTCGTTTTGTCTTACTTCTGAAATCTCCTACCAATTGTAAAACCAATAATTTTCTGAAGTTTCGCGATCGATAATGTGTTTCATTTTTTTCTGACCGATACAATATAAATGTGTTATTCATAGCAACATCTAGCAAGCAGAAGAAAACCTTTCGCCACCATTTAGATGATTTTCGCGAAAATGCGTAACTTGTAGAATAATGATCTGCAATATCCACACCTCCCATGAACTTATTGTATTCACAAATTACTGTTGGTTTTTGGATAGTTTCTTCAATCCGTTGACCATCAGCTTTTTTAGAGCGTCTTGTCACGTCTTACACGCTATTATCGTATAAAGTAGAGAGCCAATGCAGATAAAGATTTGTTGTGAAGACAATATACTTCACCTTTTTTCATTTTTCTCGTAGAACCGGCTTTCATTGTATCTGGAAGACCTCGACGATTTGCCATTACAGTCCCTGTTAGATGTATTTTCATTTTCTGTAGTTCTTGGGCTAACAATTGGCTTGTGTAATAACGATCAGCAAAAATGTGATAACCACATCCACTAGTAGCATCAGTGAGCTTTTGTGCTAAGTGAACTACTATGCGCGCTGTAGCAGGAAGATCTGGACGAATCAGTGATTCTGTAGTTTGAGTTCCAAAATACGGTTCTAAATTACATACATACCCATTGGTCGAATCATTTAGTGGGCTTGTTTTTATTATAAACTCGGAAAGAAACTCTGTTCTTGAAACCAATTGTGCTCTCATCAACAGCTAGGTGTTTTCCTGGAGTGTAGTATTTTGTAAATGCAGATTCCAGGTAACACAGTACATTTTTCACTTTGCAACTACGGCTTCTCTTACCTAAAGGATTGTTCTGTGGTGGAGAAATATGGAGATTCCAAAAGATTTGAAAAAATCTTTGTTTTAAAAAATGGCTGATTATCGATCCAAGAAGAAAAATGGTCTCCTAGTTCACATTTAGGATTTAAACCCATGTTGATTGCGATACCAAAAAAGGCTTTAAATTCTTCCAGCGTGACTGGCTCCCAAAATGCCCAAATTGATCTTTTAGTTAATGGCGTGTTTATTATAATTTTTTCACGTGCATATCTAAAATCAAAATAGAAATAATATAGTAATCATATAATTTTTTCACGTGCATATCTAAAATCAAAATAGATAATAATTACAAATTAAAATAGTCAAAATTACTTACATATTTGTTTCATCTAAAATTGCTTGTAGTAGCTCGTCTTTAAAAAATAGTTGAAAAAATTCTAGTTCTGATGTTTTAATGATTTAACCTGGGCTGACAGTATCCAACATCTTTGATAAACGGGAAACTTTTAAATCTCAGTTGATTATCCTCCCATGGTTCCAAAAATCAACATCTTCTGTAACGGTTTCCTCAAGAAGCATCTCATCTTCAGACAAGTCTGAATCTACTTCTTTTTCTAAAATAGTATCCGTATTTTCCTCACGAAACATTTCATCTTCAGACGAGTCTGAGTCTATTTCATTTTCTATAATATCATCCGAGCCGTTACCTATGTCAGCTACTAGGGCCTCTAACTCTGCTTGAGTTAAATATTTTCTTTTACTCATATTAAAAATACTTTCTTTACAAAACACTTCTTTATATAAAACAACACAATCTTTATAAAATTAACAGAACTCCACATAAACACTTCTCTTTAATTGAAATTTAACGATGTTTAGCACGTGCACGGTCAAACATAAATGGCTTCAAAACAATTATTACCAGGATTTGCCGAAAAACCGATATGGGTGACTCTCAACTGAAAATTACCGAACAATTAAAATATCTTGTTAAAATTGACATCTATTGAATGGTTAACTGGTAATAAGACTTTAAATTTACGGCATGCTAGAAATGCCAACTACTAAGTCCGTGTTTTACGATTTTGATGTCTGACATGCCAGGCGACCTGTAGAGCAAAGTGTTAGTAAATTTATACGAGTAGTAATGGTGTCATGTGTAACATGCCAACGACCGCAAAGGGTTACAAAGTTTTGCCATTAGCACAAAAACATTAACAAATATTGAAATCCTTTAGTCTTTAAATAATTCCAAATTGCCTTTCTATTCTGTATATTAAAACTCCAATTTTTTAAACAAGGTCGTCGTGCTTGATCATGATTTGATCTTTTTATAAATTCCATGGACTGAAGAAGAGGAAGTGCTTCTTGATTCCAAAAATGTAAATGACCAGATTTATCAGAAAGGCAACATCTTAGTTCTTTTCCTTTTTCACAAAGCTTATTTGAACCATTCATTGAGTCAAAAAGACAATAAAAAAAATACAATAAGCTTCCAGTTTCGTTAACATGTTCTCTAATTCTCCTTTCAGTATTAAAAATTAGTAAGAAAAAAATAATAAAATAACAAAAAAAGTAAGAATAATAATTTACCAATACGATAAATTAATTGAAGTGCTGCTGCTTCTCTTTGGCTAAATATATGTACTGCCCTTTTAACCTTTATTTTCTTCAATTTATTTCCATATACATGTTTATCAGATATGTGGAGAAAAACTCTTAAGCCATCTGATGCTTCACTATCACATTTATATAATTTTTAGATATGAGTTCACTTTGCCATTTTTTTTTAATATTATTGGTAACATATAAAATTTTTTTTTATGTAATTATTCCTTATCTTCAAAAGATGAGGATGATTAAATAGACGGTATAGAATATGTCCTTCGACCTCAAAAGAGTTATTTCTATATTGATCTACATTGACTTGTCCCAGATATTCTGTTTTTGTATCTTTTAAAAGCAATGTGTAACAAAACAGGTGTAAGTCCAATATTTAATAAGTTAGAACTGACTTCCAGCAACATGTTTTTAATAAGGTTTTTTTCATCACCTCTGCCACAAGAGTGATAGGAAATAGGTGATTTCCAGGTTGTTGTTAGACTTCTTACCATTAAAACTAGAACATGATCTGCTATATATATATATATATATATATATATATATATATATATATATATATATATATATATATATAATGTGTTCGGAAAGATTTCCGCGGTTAGCACCTAGAGCTAAGATTAATATTATTACAAAAATTAATATCAAACTCACCAGTCTTCAGGGTTGAACTGCGTCGATATCCATTTTGCCGAGCTTTCGACATCCTCTCTGATGTCTTCCTCAGGGCTTCCGAGGTCTCAGTCTTCCGAGCCACCAGTTACTACTGCACTGTTCACTGATCACTACACTACTACGACTGCGAACGGGAGCCTTATATATATATATATATATATATATATATATATATATATATATATATATATATATATTGGGTCCAATAAATTGATAACTTTTTAAAACCTTCATCATCAACAATGGAAAATGGTTAATAATCTGTAGTTATAAATAGTGCAAGTGCTTTATTTTAATCCTTTATTCTTTGAGAATTATTCTCATAGTAGTGTTCTCTCCTAAAAAAGGACGTATTGACCTTACATTTGATCTGGTGAAATTTGTTTCTGATAAAGTTGGATCATATCAACTGGATCCTAAAAACAAAAATATAAATTCAGACTTAAGCTAATATTAGTAATATATCAAACACCATAAATATGAAGGAGAAAAATTCATATATTTACCAGAACTTTTTTCTTTTTCTAAATTGGGACGATTCCTTTTAAGGGGTATTCAAGGAGATTGAAAGTGTTTCCACTTCTCTTATCGTCTATATAGAGGTAAAACTCACTAACTGCAAAATAAGTATAACAGAGATAATCAACATTTTGTTCGTTTTTTGCTTTATAATTTTATTTATGATTATTGTAGATAGAACTGTTATTATTTATGGTGGTTAGTTGTTACTTTTACTCTTCTGTTTTAAAAGAAATGATCAGAAGTCAATAATTTTGAAATTATTAAGCTAAATGTACTTAATGAATTTTACCTCAAACTATCATATTCCTGATTGTTACGTAGGGATAGAGAACTAGATAGGAACCTATGAAAAATGTTATTATGTCATTAACTATTATAAATTATAATAAATTCCTGTAAAATTGAACACAACAAAACAAAATATAACAAAAAAACTTCATATAAGGATGAATGTCTGATGTTGAATCTTTTGATTGCTCATCGAAATTTGGTTCTGGCAGGTTGTTATTTGTAGAGGTACTTGGTGGTGGATTTTTTTAGTAATGTCGAACTTCATTTGGTATGAGATTTAAGTTGCAAAGTTTGACTAGATCTCGTTTCTTCAAAGTTGAAATTGGGAGTAAATCGTTATAAAGAGCTTTTAACTTTATTTCTTAAATATGCCGAATACTCCTTCCTGGACCACAAGAAATAATTAATTTTTTATACGGCGATGAATAGACATTTCTAAGCCTAAGTATATGTAACAATATATGAGATTATTTCAAGTTCTATACTTGATTTATTGCAACAAAATTGTTTAAATATGAAAACTATACAAATATTTACTGAATAACTACTAAATTTTTTATTTACACCAAGAAATCATCAACAAGATCTGTTTTAGATTGAGAATTTGTTTCATTTTTTTCTAAAAGTCTTGTAGCTGCCTCCATAATTCTTACAGCATGCACGTCCTTAGTACATTCTGCCTTTGCGACAAGTTTCGTCGCTTTGGGTTTGATTGAAGTTGCTGCCAAATTGCTTTCCGATGAAATTGAAGGAGTCTGAGGCATATCAGATCTTACAGAAAATTATGGCTCTGATTTTATCGAGAGTCTTGTAGACCACGAATCTAGTAAAACATCATATATGGGCTCTAATATACTTTTTTAAAGTTTGCCCATTTTAGTCCAGCTCAAATAAGTGACTCGAAGGCCCATCATAGAGTACTTCTTGTCATCAACAGAGTCTCTAAGCTCACGTACTTGTTCCACTAAATTCAACACACTTGAGAGTACAGTATTACTGCCATCCAGGAATTTTATATTGTCAAAACACCATAACGAGGAGCAATAAACTTGGTTTGTTCCACTGCCACTGGTCATGCTGCTCCTTATTTTGTTTTTTTTTTTCAACAAAATACTGAGTTCTCAGACTGTTTATCTTTTTTCTAACATCTATCCATCGACTCCCACGTTGGCCGATGGATATTTACGATTAAAATTTTCGGCTTATATAACATAAACACTGAAGTAAAAATAATCAGTTTCGCCGATGACAATGCTATTTTGTATAATTCAGACACATGGAACGATTTAAAAAATAAAATTGTTTATACGTTTAAGATAGTTAAATGGTTCATTTATAAAGGATTGACAATTAACTTAAAAAAAAACCGTTCTGTAGTAATAAAGTATCACTACCTTCATTTAATCATATAAATATTAACTGCATGGTAAGTAACTTAATGATAAAAACAACCTCAATAATAAAATATCTGGGCATAACTATAAACTCACATCTAAGATGGGATAGTTATATGAATGAATTGAAAGCTTAAAATCTAACAAATTCAAAGAAGTTCTTACCGAGTTTACTCCTGCCTGTATTAACAGCCTACAAAATCCACAAAACACAAGAAAATAGTTAAATAAATTTAGAAAAACTTCCGTTTACTCGCTGAACCAAGCAGAGGTCACTAACTGTTCGAAAACCAACATAATAGCAATGTGAACGCCTGCGGCGGGATTAGAAACACTCGATACGAATCGTATCCGCCATGTTTTTCCGAAGGGAGTGATTACGAACAACTTTCGTCACGTTTTCGTATCGACTCAACTGGAAGAAACCATACGATACCTACAACGCTTTCGAATCGCCAATTCGATGGTAGTGTCTCTTTTTAAATTTACTCTCTCACTCTTTCTTCTAAAATTCGAATCTATTTGTTCTGTAGACACTTGACAGCGACAGCGTCATAATAAAAATTCGTTAAAATAAAAATTTTCTTGGGTTTACCATTAACGTTTTTCTTCCCTACTTTTCTTACTTTACTTTATTATCATGTCTTTTAAATTAACAGAGGGTCATTGGAACGTACTTTTAGAGTTTATGGAGCAGCATAAAGAATTTGCAAAGGGACAGTTCTCTGGTCCCACTGGAAGAATAATTCAGAGAAAACTTTGGGAAGAGCTTGCTCAACTATTAAATTCACTTGGCGAAGGAAGTAAGCCTATTGAGAAATGGCAAAAGGTTAGATTAAATATATCAAAGTATGGTTTTTCCATTAATTATTTTTATGTATTTTTTTATTATAGACTTGGTCAGATATTAAATACTCAATCAAAAGGAAGGCCTCTGCGAAAAAGCAAGATATTGCAGTCACTGGTAGAGGGCCAAAAGTGAAGCCCGAACTAAACCAATTAGAGGAACGGGTTGTTAATATATTGGAAAAAACTTTTTATGAAGGAGTCAGTGTATCTGAGTGTGGAGTATGAATCAATCACATGTTTGTTATTTATTTATTAAGTATACTAAATATTAAAAAAATTTCAGATTCCGTCTACCAGTGAAGATGATTTCCTATCCACCTCTAAAGATGTTTTCCACCAGAATAGTTTGGAAGACACACCTATGCATTTACCGGTATGTAACTACAATGTGGGATGTTCTGTATACCTACTTAAGTCATATTATTTCATTGATAAATTCTCAATATTTTTTCGAGGTTGCTTCTACAAGTAGTATTCAGACATCTAAATTTAAACATAAATCTATAGAGGTACGCTCTGTACATGCACCTATACCAAGTCATCATGTAAATATTTTTAACATGCTTCCGACCATGGATATTCTAAACTTCCCCATCCAAAAAAAAGGAAAATACAAGATGTTGAGAATGAGCTAATGCAGGAGAGCTTGACGGAATTAAGAGAAATTAAATTAGAGTTAAGGGAGCTTAACAAAAGCACGTCAAGCATTGCCAATTCATTAGTAGAACTAGTGGCAAAAAAGTAAAATTATTTTTTGTTTAATTTCTGTTTTTATTTTTGCTTGGTATTCACCCAGGTTATCTTTAATTTTGGCATTAATTCTATTTCTGATAGATATAAAGACGGCTTTACCATAGTTATAAAGAAAATATATTTGTTTCAGTTTTTATTTAATCATTTAAGTTTAATATTAGTATATACTTTGGTATATTATTTGTAGTTATAGCAATTTTATTGATGACTATGTAGCATTTTGTAACAACAGTAACTCACCTGTTGACTGTTTAAATATATATATATGTATATATATATATATATATATATATATATATATATATATATATATATATATATATATATATATTTCAA
The DNA here is from genome assembly GCA_918026665.1 of Diabrotica balteata. Taxonomy (NCBI): domain Eukaryota; kingdom Metazoa; phylum Arthropoda; class Insecta; order Coleoptera; family Chrysomelidae; genus Diabrotica; species Diabrotica balteata. The sequence continues at coordinate 73,584,011 of OU898284.1, forward strand.
GTCTTTGGATTTCATTTATAAATATCATAGCCCAATATATTACTATACTCAATCACAATCAAGATGCAGTAGAAATAAACAAACTAAGACACGTTACTTGTTACAAGGAGCACTCTGGAATAATTATTTACAATGTATATACATTGTATAATTCCCAAATCATGATTTTTTTTGGTAAAATAATTTAATCAGTAAAATATATATTTACAATGCCATTTCTAACTAAAATCCCATCTCTAACCGGTGGAGGTGCTGGAATATTATTTGCACCATTATTGGCATCAATTATATTGTCTGCTGCTATATTGGGTGCATCAATATTGTCTATGCATATATTGTGCAATGTAGCACAAACTTTTATTAGCCTGCATACAAACTGTGGTTCATATCTTGAGCTTCTCTCTTTCAGCAAACATCGAAATCGGACTTTCAACAGCCCAATACTCAACACAATTCCTGGCACACATGTGTGCTTGATTAAAACGTGCTTGGGGTGTCCCATCCACAACATCTCTGAAAGGAGTGATTAATATTGGGCTCAGAGGATACCCTGAATCTCCTAAAAGCCACCCAGGCTCTCTATTTGCATGGATTCTCTCCAAATAATTTTTAGCTTCGGATCTACTCCAAATATATGAATCATGACTGGAGCCTCCAAAATTTGCTTTCACATGATTACTTTCACAAATAATCTGTGAATTAATGAAGTGGAATCCTATAAAATAAAAAGTATGCATGAAAGTATATACATTAATATAATTAAAATTTATGAAATTACCTTTCCTGTTTATAAAATTTTGCTCATCCTGACGAGGCTTTAATATGGCTATGTGTGTGCCATCAATTGCGCCTATGGTACCAGGGAACCCAAATTTATTCATGAAATCCATTTTCATTTGGTTTCTCATTGCAGGATTATTTGGGAACTTAATATATTGGGGAACAACATGTTGCTCCAATAACCCTGTCACTTCATGAATTATGAAATGAACTTTGGATTGACTAAGTCCAAAATTCAATTCCTCACCCACACCTCTTTGGTAAGAGCCAGTTGCATAATATCTTAAAGAAAGTAAAACTTTTCTTTCTATATTAACTCCTCTTCTTGACCTAGGCGCCTGTATGTACGGCCGTAATTGTTCTATTAAATGCCTTGCCATGTTTTTATTAAGCCTAAAGAATTCTATGAATCTGAACTCTGGTAAATCGAATGGTTCGCTTTCTATTCTAATATATTGCCGATGCAAAATAAGTCTTCTATTTTCATCCCTCCTTCGCCTTCTTTGTAAAATTAACATTGGTAACATCTACAAAAACATTCAATAATTATCAACATAATATAACGCTGTATTTACAGTAGAAAAATAAATACATACTTTGATTTCTTCAATTTAAAAATAATTTAAATTATAATAATATAAATTTAAATTATAATTAAAAACTATTTTACATAAACGTTATTTAGGTTATTTCTTAATTTATGACTTATGACACAGACATAAACATATAAATCATTCCATTTGTTCGAATTATTATCTCATCAGTTCAAAAATACGATGATTACCGATCATTTTCTGACATCTCAGTCGAACCGAGGTCGTAATCACTTTTTGGCTTCGATACGTATTCGTATCGAGTTTGCCTTTGTTTCATTTTGTGACTTCGTATCGGAATTTCGTAATCCCCATGCTACTTCTAGTAATACCAACTTTAGCCGCTCTTTTTAGCGTCACTTGACAGAGGTAGCCTGACCCCGTTTGACCCGACGTCCCCGTTTTGGACAACTCTCCCCTATAAATAATATTCCCTGCTTTAATAGAATTATAATTTAACACGCGATGCTTAGATAAACATCGAAATCTTGATTTCAGCACTCCATTCAGTTTTTCAACTGTATTCCTACTTCTTATAAAATGGTAATTATAATTAATTTCAGGTGTATTTTCTTGGGGATTCTCAAATGGTGTCATTAAAAAAGGTTGCAAAGGGTAACCAGAATCACCGATAAGGAAATAATTAGCACCTCCAATATACAAATTCTGCATTATTGCTTTAATATTTGAGGCTTGCCAAATAGCCGAGTCATGAGTAGATCAAGGAAAACGTGCGTTCATATTTAAAATATTGTAGTCAGTATCCACAAAATTTGGCAATTTATACTGTAGTACCCTTTTCTATAATAGTATGGAAGGGCCGGGTAGTTTTCTGGAGGAGATATAATTGCAATATGAGTGCAATCTATAGCCCCCAAACATTGTGGAAAGTTATATTGATTTCTGAAAACATTACAAATAGTATTTCTGGAATGCTCATTAATTGGAAATTTTATCCAGTTTGGTGTTAAGTTACTATAAATTATTTCTGTCACTTCATCAATGCAACGACTCATGCTTGGTTGACTTAAAGCAAAATTGTATCATTGTCCTGAGGCTAATTGGTAGCTCCCAGTACCATAAAAGTTTAAAGTAGCTAAAATCTTCAGTTCTTTAGGAATTACAGATATTCTTTGTCCTTCTTGCATATATGGACTAATCATATCAATGATAATCCTTGCAACATCTTTATTGAATCTAAACAGTTTTTTAAATGTTGAAGTGGGTAGCTGGAAAGGATTGCTCATATCTCGGATTATTCTTTGATTTAATCTGAATTTAGCTCTACTAAAAGAATAAAAAAATTTAATTTTGTTATAGGTGTAACACATGGATTATAAAGTAAACTGAGACTTACCTTTCATTATTATTTATTATTTTGTCAACTAAAGCTTCGCCAAATATATCATAATAAGCCATTTGTCTTTTTTAATTGTTTATCTGCACTATAATATCGCTCCTTAAATACAAAAGCACCACAAGTCAAAATAAGCAAATTGTACAGGAGAGGCATTTACAAAAATAATTTGGATTACTTTATGATTTTTGTATAAACTATGTGTATTAGGTAGATTTTTTTGGTATCAAAAGATGCGTAATTAAATAGCATATATCAATAGAGCAATCTTAACCATAGCTCGAATGGACTGTCGAAAAAATGCAAATAAGTTAGTTTTGTATATAGACTTTGACGTCGAGAACATTAAAATTTTAAAAATTAAACCACCATAATTAGGAAAATTTGAGTTTTATTTTCGGTTGTCAACCTTACAAATTGTCAATTTATTAAAAAAAGGCACATACTAACTTACTACATACTAAACTTGCTAAGGGAAAACAAATAATTGTTAATTTTATCATGAGATCATCAATTAAGTCTTTAATATTACCTATGGTAGTAGATAAGAAGAATAAATTTACGTTAAAAACAACACTTAACCTTTTAAGCAAAAACCTTTAAGAGCAACAGAGACAACTTTATCTTAAAATAGTATTATTAGCAGTTATAGTCTTATAAAATAAGGCACTAAGGAGAAAGACACCTTCAAAATAATCATTTCCATGATCTACACTAATCACAACCGTGTGAAGCACATAAACGTGGTTATTACAAAAATATTTTTATAAAACGTTTTCTTAAAACTACAATACGTAAAGAATAAAAAAAAAACTTAACGAAAACATTAAAAATCAGTTAACAACAGTAACTTGTGCATTAACTTAGAGATTATCATAAAAAGATTCATAAAATCTTGGAACTACGTTTTTTTGGATTAGCTTTAGAATGCCTTGCTTCTTTGCTTCAGGAACTGTAAGCTTTTCAGTGTAAAGTTGGTTTAGAGTAAAATTATTATCAGGCACTGCCGTTGACTTTGTGCGGCGTGTTCTCAACGTAGATACCGACCTGAACTCTTCCTGTTCGTAGGAACTTTTAAAGAAAAATATGCCATTGCTTACTTTATCCGTCTTCAGAATCTTTATATCGGTCCATTTGAATTTATTGCCATCATCATCTATATTGTAGTTCAAAAAAATTCTCATGTGTCAGTTCTTCAATAGTATAAGGCTTTCCAGTTTTCTTTGCTGTTTTAATCAGAGTGATATACTGGTCTGGAACGTAAATTGGAGATGATTTCAATGCTCTCGTAATGTTACGTTGGGTGACAGAATGAACAGAGTCTCCTTCGTTTTGGGTGTGTCCTTTTATTAGAAACTTATGAGTAATACTCTTGATGTTTGGCAATTCTTGAGTTTCGTATTGGTACATTGCCAGCATGAATTTGTTCTTTTATTGGCCACAGCAATTATCGCTATCGAAAGTGACATCACAAGGTTCCGTGACATTGTCATTCAATTTTCTAAGATACATTAAAACACAGGAGCCAATTTCATTAATACCTCGGGCTCCTTCTCCCTCGTGCCATACAAAACAAGTTGTGTCCTTGAAATTAAGTAGATTTAATTTAGACGTATAATAGAAGCTCGACACATCACCCCGTGGACAAGGCATCACCGCTTGGAGGTCGTACACAGCCACTACGAAGGTATTACTCACAAGCTCTTTATCTCTATCTTTTTCAGCTCTAGCGAGAGTCTTTTGCTTCAGGTGCTCGTCGTAAGTTTCTTGTATTAAAGATTTATCTTCAGCGTTTTGGTAAGCCATGCAATCTTCGCATTGATCCTTCTTGGGCTGCCAGAAAGATAAGTTAAAATCATGTATAAATATGTTGTAGTATACTTGATATGAAACGTGTGGTCTACCTTTAGATTCACATTTGTCTACGTAATGTCGATGTAGTGCCGCGACTGTTAACCCGCTCTCAATATACTCCCAAGTCGATCGCGACCTACAGTAATGACTTTCTATTCGGGGTATTGAATTGATGTGTGCTTTGACACCATCGGTCAGCTCTGAGTCTAGTGTCTTATGGTTGTTATGTTTTCCCCTGTTATCTTTAAGGTGCACACCAATTTCGGACTGTTTTTTGACAACGGTTCTGATCATAGTGTCTGAGATTGCAAGGGTATTCATGAAGAATACTTTACATACCCGAGTTTTTTATTCCGAGTCAGATAAATTGAGTGATTGTAATTTTTGCAACTGCTACCTTCACAACGTATCTATATTTTGGTTCTACCTTGGTCATGTGATCGTGAATAAACTGTCGTTGGATTTCCTTTCAAAGATGTATTTTCTTTCTTCAAACGTAAACTCTGTAGAACATTTTAATTTACATTTATCGAAACATACAGGACCCATTTTTTTGGCATCATAAACTTTCTTAGACTTGGACATAGAAGTATAGGACATACCTTTGTTTTTCAATAGCTTGCTCTGGTTTCGTTTTCATAAAAGCGGTTCTGCTTTTCTTTTACGACACCTACTGCGCGATTCATCATCAACACTAGGAGACTGCTCACCGATGCTAGATGGGTGCTCGTCAACGCTAGGCGGCTGATCGCCAACTCCGGGTGATGGTGAATTAATATTAAGTAACTTCTGGTTATCCACGGCTGATTGTGGAAAGTCTTGAATGCCAGGTAACTGTGCTTGTGGTTGTTGTTCTTCATCGGAATCTGACTGGGCTTTGCGGTTTTCAGAAAATGGATCTTTATACGTAGGATCTTTGACACTATCATCGCATGAGAAATCTTTTAGGTTATTTATAGAACTGGAGCTACTCGTAGAACTAGAACTGGAACTGCTCGAAGAGCTAGAAGATTCATCAGAGGAAAAATCACTGTCTGAGTCTGTTTCTTTAATAACTAAAGATGGTTTATTGAATATTCTGTGATTTGGAGGCGTTGCTTGAATATCTTCGTTATTTTCAACGGAGTTCAGAATTTTAAAGATAACTGACTGTCCGGTAGAGAGCTAATGCCATTAGCATCATATTCATGATAAATAATATTGTCAGTCTGAATGTCAATTGAATCCAGTTCACTAGGTCGTATTGTTGAAGAAGATTGCTGTTCATCTCGAGGGTCATTTATTGGTGGTATCATGTCCAAAATACGTTGCGCTCTTCTTGCCATTCTGAAAATAAAAATTAATTATAAGTACCTACCTATATCAAACAATTTACTTTCTCGTAAATAGGCGTTATAATGTATCTATATGGGTAAGTAAAATTTAATTGGTTTTAAGATTTCTAAATTATTTTGTTTAACCCATAAGATTACTCCAAAAACTACAAAAACTTTCAGATAAACCAACAGTAAAACTAAAAATTGCTTTTTAATATATAAAATAAAATCTATTTAGAGATCACTTTCAAATACAAAGATACTATATTTCGAAATATGTAACTTTAGAATAAAGAAATACGAAAATAATTCTAATTATTTTTTGCAAAACTAACATAATTCAAAATATGGTAGTATTGCATACAAAAATAAGAGAGAATATCAAAGTTATAAACGAAAAACTAACCTATTTTGAAATATTTTACTATTGCACATAAAAATGATAAGATACTTACGTGTATGTGATCTGCAATACGAATGTATTTTTGAATGTGGCACTTTTGAATATATAATTTCATCTGTCTTTTAGCAGTTTTTTGGAATGTGTTAGTTTTTCATAAAAAATGCGTGCACTCGTGCCGAATGTCTGATGGCAACTGAGGATGTGGTAGTTTTGCACGGAACTCAGTTACAGAAACGGTACAAAACAAAACTAACGTATGTGGGTTTACGGGTGCTTTTGATCACAAAACGACGGCTGGTTGAGCGAAATATTAAAGTTTCATCGGTTAAGATGCATTTTATGCAAAAAAATCAGTTTTGATATTTTTTGGAATGTGTGACTTATATTTAAGGAGCGATATATAAATAACAAACTAATAATCATATAAACTTAACCAAATAAAAATAATCAAATGATATTTAACGGACTGCTAAAAATAAGAGGACAAGTTTTGACATCCTACAAAATATTCTGTTTTAGCGGGAGTTTTAACGGTTTAGGTTATGATTTTAACGGATGCATAAGTTACAGAATACAAAAATAATTTTACCGGACGATAAATTTTAGAGGCCTTTAAAATTTAACGGAAGTATTACACATACACCCCTTTATAAACCAAAAATATAATAACAGCACTTAGTTATTTTCATGCGATGCACAAATATGGTTTTTCTTCACAGACTGCACAATTATATCTAATATTTTTGCGTTTTCCACACATGTAACAACGTTTGCATCTTTTTTGAACGGATTTCTTCCTTCCTTCTTTTTTGTTTGTAGATGGAACATGCATGTTACCCACTAGTTGAGGCGGTGGCGGTTGAGCAACCTTATGGGATAATAAATATTCAATAATTTTTATTTGGTAGTTATACAGTGATTTTTTCTTCTGTGTTTTTATTAAATAATAAATGGGAATTGACCATAGGCAATTCAATTATGTAAATTCCTATTTTTTGGTTCCAAGATCTTGCGTTCAAATGAGTAGTACGAAAACAATTGGGATACTATGTTAACTCTACCCATGTACTTATTGTACTCGATAACAGCTTTGGGTTTCACTGTCATCTGCCCTATTCTATTTTGTACTTCACATAATGTCCCTTTGTATTCTGTTGAAATCATAAAAATCTCCCTTTTATCTTTCCATTTTTGCAAACACACATTGTTGGAGTATCTCGATATTAACTCACATCACTCCTACATGTTCTAGTTTTAGAAGCTAACAGGTCACGCGCTAACTGAACACTAGTGTTAAAATTATCAGTACATAATACGTGCCTTTTATTAAGTTTATTTTCCATCAAGTTAGAAACAACTTTAGCAGCATGGCCTCGACCTCCAATATCAGGATCTTAGCTCCAGTATATGATAGTAGTTTTTGAACCAATCCTTGGGCTTTACAAACCATATATACTTTCACACCATATTTGTGTCGTTTATTTTTTACATATTTACAAAACTGTAATCGACCTCTCCATAATACCATAGCTTTATCAATGCATAAGTTTCTTTCTGGATAATAAACATTTTCCATGCGATTATTAAAGTAGTTTAAAAGTGGTCTTACTTTATAGATACGGTGTAATAGAGTTTACAGTGTAATAGAGTTACGTAAAGAAACGGAAGCTTGAGTACTTCGGACATGTCATGAGGCATACTAAGTACCGGCTACTACAGTTAATAGTCCAAGGAAGAATCGACAGTAGGAGGGGACCGGAAAGAAGACGACACTCATGGATGCATAACCTGCGACAATGGTTCGGACTAACATCGACCGAACTGTTCAGAGGTGCCGTAAACAAAGTCAAAATAGCCTTGTTAATAGCCAACGTCCGAAACGGATAGGTTTATTGACGACGCAATAATAAATATAAGATGTTTTAGAAATATTTTAAGTTACCTTCTTTAAACACGAACGTACCGAAGAAACTATATTTTTAGTTCGAGTACTACATGCCAGCATCGTGTCACGGTGCAGCATCCTGCCGCTTTGGTGAGTAGAGTCGAACTGCTTGAAAAACATGGCGTGTTTACAGTTACATGGTTACAGAGTAGGAGGCAGGGGTTGGACTTTCCGCATAAATTGAAGACGATTTCTCAAGTCAAAACACAGTAACTACACAAAATATTACAAACCCAGTAACTACGTAACAATTACTTGGTTTTGATATGGGTTCTGTTAGTTAGAGTGTTTGGCACTGGGAGAAGCCGTATTTTGTGTATTTATGGCCCGATCTTAGTTTTAAAACTATCAGAAGGTAGAGCAAAACACAGCAACTTCAAATTTATAAAAAACTCGATTTTGGCAAAAATGACGGTTACTGTGTTTTGCAATGGGACAGCCGATTTGATGTCATTACCACTTAACATTGAAAAGAACCTGCGAGTATATAATATCTGTTCTTAAGTTCGTAGTTACTGGAAAAACTTTTAAAAGCATATATCGGATTTAAATTTGTTCTAATCAATATGCTTTTTGATGTGCACCTTTAAACTCTTCTTAGGGCCGGTTTCACCAACGACAAATAGCAGTCTATTCAATGAATAAAGTTATTCGACCAATAAAACTGACATATCTGCGTTTCACCAACGTCAAATAAGACTTCTGCTCTGCTAAGCTGAAAGGTCCTATCTACCAATTGTGCTATTTTGTGAAAAACGCAATTAACTTTAGTTTGCTGCGCCATCCGTAATGTTAATGATATCGAATTGTAATTTTAAATGAACTTAATTTGTGTATATAGAATTTATGGGATAATCCAAAGAAGTAATTAGTTTAAAGCATACATGAGTTTTGATAGATAGGACGGTTTAGCTTAGGATTTTATTAAAAACCTCAGATAGGACAAGATTTTTTTATAACGAACTTTTATTGCACTTGTAAGGAGACATTTATATTTTACATTACATTAGTATAGCCCTATAATGTTGTAAAAAACTTATAATACTCCATTTTCGTGCTCTTCACCTACATAGCCTACAGGGAATTCTTCACAAAACTGTCTCTAGTTGGCTGGAGCTAGAATTATAGTTTGCAGGTTATTCAGCAACTTCTGCGTTCTCTCTTGACTAATTCTTCGGTTGGAGTTTTGTGGAGGTGAAAGTGTCACACCAGTGTTAAACGTACCTGCAGTTAAAAAGTTTAGTTCTTTTAAATCTTCTGTGTCATACGAGTTTTTATATTCTAATGTTTTCTCTCCTCTCGTGAAAATTGCCAGCCAAATATTATTGAGATAGCAGCGTGCCATAACTCTGTTAATTTGTATTTTGAACTTAAATCTGCCCACTCATAGAAATACCTATTCTCTAATGCTACAGTATCGGTTTTCTTGAATTTAGAACACATTGAACATAGGAATTAAAATCCCAAATAGTTTTGACGCTTTTTAATGATTTTTCTACCTGGTGGTGAAAATGGTCCGCGGACATAATTCTTGTTTTTTTTTCTTATCCAACCAAATTGCTATTGATTCTTGATCCCTGTTTTTAGGAAAAATGCGTAGAAAGTATATATCTCCTTCACTATAGCTTCTTTTCTTCTTCATGATATTTCTTCGTGTCACAGAATCCCTAAAGGACAGACGTCCCTACCTTTCCCGACAGCAAAAAAACTTTCGTTAAAACAATTATGCGCCTAGTAAAAATGATTTATTTAAACATATCTGCTCTTGAAAGCAGTTACTTTCTGAAGATCTGCTGAAACTATGAGATCTGATGATTTTAGTTGCGATTCCGCATCTTTTTCATACTTTTTCCAACAGTAATATATTTATTTCTGTGAGATACATAGTTTTCATACACTACACAATTGTGTGTTGGATTAACATGATTGGTTTCGGTCTTATGGGGATCATATGATGCACACTGGAAGCACTCTTCACAGCCAAGTTGTACAAACGATATGTTGAGTTTTGCAATTGACGATAGAGTTCATAACTACCCTGACAATCAGGATTCTTTATTTTGTAGTCATTGGACACCATTGTAATTGAAATATCCAATTTTATAATATAAAAGAGATTACTGTATGGTCCGACAACTGCCCATCCCAGAACAGAAATATGATAATGGTTATGCTTTACTTTTGGATACTTCACAAGTATCCACAGATAAAAATTATAAATCACAAGTTTTTGTTACGTGGTCATACCCATTTAGAAGTGGACAGTGATCATTCTCTTATTGAGAGAGAACGAAAGAAAACACCCTTTTTAAAAATCATGACTCCCTGGGACTGGCAGCAGCTAGCACGACTTTGCTGTCGTTCTAAAACATTCAATGTAATTAATATGGAACTAAATGACTTTAAGGATTTTAAGACTCTTTACAACAACAACTGTTCACCTTTTGTTATAAGGAAAAAAACTCAGCAAAATACAGACTTTCGCATGTCAGATGTTGTCCACTTGCAAGTACGCAGCGATAATTTAGGATTACTTTTTTTTAAAACTAATTTTAATTCGGAAACATTCCAATCTGTTGATCTTAACAGAAATACTAGGCGTGCTGTATTTCCTGCAGTCCTGCCTGTGATTCGCGATAAGCCAAAGGAAATATCTACAAAAAAATACACACATCTGCAAAGTTTGCTCACCTGGGTTCCAAGTGAATTTCATAATTTTTATAAAAATTTATCCCACTCCGATAAAGTAGATGAAGATTTATAAAATTTTTACAAAACAATGTTAAGTGAACAATCCATTGAGTTTCGTTTTTCGTTAATTTTGTTTAATCATTTTGTTGACTTGTTTATTTCATTTAATTAAATAAAAAAAAGTGTTCTTGACTAAATTTTGTTTCATTTATCGTATTATCTCCAGATTATTTATTCACCTGTGTTAACTTACCATTATATTATCTCCCGAATATGGTAATTGTTTCCACGCTAAACAGTATTAACTCCATGTTTTTCAAAAAATTAAAGATCTATAAAAATAACAAATACAGTAATATATAGTATCATTTATACCTCTCAAAGGGTGTTTGTCACATACTTGAAGAAAAAGAAATAAAAATTCTATTTAAAATTTACTCTTTATATTTCTTTTAATTTGCTCTCCTGTAAAATTTCAATTTTGTGAGTTAATACAGTTTAGCTCTGAGGTACAGATATATAGACTATTTGGAGCATGCTCCTGACGATAATGAAATACGGTAGGTCGAAAAGACTTTATATGTTCAAGTAAAGAATATCATGACTAAATGACATAAAGTACGTTCAAGACTAAAAACTACCGAAAACAAACACTTTCGATTTTTAGGTTATGTTGTTTTAAGGTGCAATGCTGAATATGTCCTATCTGTCACTTAGAGCATGCCAGATTTTGGGTAACATTACATATTGCAATACTGACTGTCCTACCTGTTACAATAGGACACTTGAGGTTTGTAAAGTTGACAGCTAACCTCACTTTAAATATCAATAATAAAGAAAATTAATTAGTTTAACTTGAAATTATCAACAATGTATTGCAGGTAAACGTAATTATATCAGACAATTTGTATTTTGTATACATATATATTTATTTTAGATTATTATCTTCATCATCATCATCCTCTGATGACAAAAATGAGCAGCGAAGGAGAAGACCACGCTTGCAACTGCAAAGAAGAAACCCTTTTGCTGAATTTGATGATGTGGACTTCAAAACCAGGTTTAGATTATCAAAAAATTCAGTAGATCAATTATTAAATTTGATCGGTAACCAATTGCATCCTCTAAGCAACAAAAATAGACCCATAGATGTGCGAAATCAATTGTTAATTGCTCTTCGTTTTTATGCAACAGGACCGTTTCAAATATGTACTGGTGATCACTTTAATGTTTCAAAATTAACAGTTTCTCGCATTGTAAGAAAAGTATCCCATTACATTGCTTTATTACGCCCTCAGTTTGTACAATTCCCACAGAACCGTAATGAATTGAATAAGGTGCAAAATGACTTTTACCAAATTTCAAGATTTCCGAGGGTCCTTGGAGCGATAGATTGCACCACATGGTGAGTTGTTCAGAAACAGGAAAGACTGGTTTTCGATAAATGTTCAAGCAACATGCAATGCACAATTGAAATTTATAGATATAGTTGCTCGGTGGCCTGGAAGCTTACACGACTCAACAATTTTTACCGATTCCCTCATACGGGTCAGACTTGAAAACAATGAATTTCCTGACTGCTACTTATTAGGTGATAGTGGATATGCATGTAAGAAGTATTTATTAACACCACTGCTGAATCCACAAACACGTTCACAACATGGATACAACAGGGCTCACATACGAACTAGGAATGTTGTAGAGAGAGCATTTGGAGTTTGGAAGAGACGTTTTCCATGTCTTTCAGTGGGTATGCGCATCAAGGAGCAAACATCGTTATCTGTTATAGTTGCAACTACTGTTTTACATAATATGGCAATTGGAATAGGTGATGAAGTACCAAATGGAGAAATACCAATTACATTGGAACAACCAGAACTTCCACTTCAAGAATTGCCCACTAATCATAATGCTGTAAGAACAGCTTTAATTTGTAACGGAAATATTTTGCCTACCACAGGGGCATTAATATAAGGGGCAGAAAATTGGAGGAGAAACTATTCGGGGTGGAGATAAGGCAAGCAAAATAATCGCTACTGATGCGAACGGCACTCAGGGTTTCGTAGGAGAGCTGGGGTCGTGGATAAGTAAAAGATAAGGGCATTGGAATGGGGCAACTACAAAAAAATGAAATAAAGGGATCTTGGGATAAACAAAATAAAAATAAACAAGAAACACCTCAAGGAATTTAATATAGGGCGCCACTTGAGGTGCCTAATTATGCCTATTACAACCACTAGTTGTAACTAGGGAAATAATTAGAAAACAAAATCAAAACATAAAAAACATATCTTTTTCAAATAAACTCAAAAAGGGTTACTCAAAAAAAAATAAACAAAAAGTTAAGACAACAAAATTTTACCTTTAATTATGTGTACCACAAACAGTTACAAAACAAATGATAATTACAAAAAACAAAATTGAAATCATATAGATCTTTCAATGCAGTTTAGATTAAGGTCAACTAAAAAAAAACAAAACAAATTCAAAACTTATGGTTAGTTATGTGTATAAGAATAATTATTATGACAGCCAAATCCTAATTATTATAATTTTACTTATTACAAATTTTTCAACTTGTCATGAAAGCAATTATTAATGATAAATGTCTATTTTTCTTTAAAAAAAAAAATTTAACAAAAAAAGTACCTGACTTCACCAAATATTAGTTTTGGGACTGGAACTGGTTTTCTAAACACTGCAAAATAACACAAGCGTCTCCAAGCTTCAGAATGGTCTGGAATGACCAGGGACAAACAAATAGACGAAGGAAGTTGAAGTTCGGCTGGATCATCGGGCTTCGGGTAAAAAAAAAAAATTGCAAACTTCTAAGCTTGGCTTTTCAAAACTTCATTGAAAATACGATGGCCTCTTATATCGTTGTAACACCTTACAAATCTTCCATTTAGGACATAATACAACACATATAACTTTCCATAAACAGGATCTGTCGGCTTTCTGAAGATTACAAGCCGAGCTCTTAACTGCTACCACACTACACATTTTCCCATGACCAATGACAAAAAAAAAAACGAAAAAACATTACGAATTTGAAGAAAAATTCGGACTCCAATAAAACTACAAACGCTCTTGACAGCGGTTTCACCGAGAGTGACGAAATTAAAAATTTGTTCGCTTAACTTGAAAATCAACGAACTGCTGAAATAGCAAAACCAACGAACGACGTAGATATCCTTTGAAACGCATTTACATGAAAAGAAATCGCCGCAGTAAAATAAACAACAATTAAATGGATTTATTACTCTACGACGTTAGAATGATTGAAAACACTTTTCGAAAGATACGAACTAAAAAACAGAAAACATTCTTCGTTTTATTAAGACGATTTCATATACGAGGCGACTTTAAATATACTTCAAAGAATCAATCAAATTTAAAATGCTACAATACCCCCACGTAAGAGCGAAAACTGGACTAACAGGAAAAATTTTTTGTTTAGGGCGAACAACAATCAGGTTGGAACAACAGTAGCATTTTCTAACTACTGCAACAACACATAATGACTTCAATAACTCAAACAGAACAAAAAACAACAAACAAAAATCATAACCAAAACTACACATCATAACTGTTTATGGTTCTAACATAATAACATACAAAATAAAACTGGATGCTCGATTTGACGAATCGGCACCAGGTACAGTTCGTTGGCTCTTAAGCACAACGACACAATGGCAGATTTCTACTAAAATGGCTCTTGCCTAACCAAAAGCGTGGAACAGACCAGTGTTGGAGTTTCTGGGAGCGAAAAGAGAGATGCTTCCAGCTCAACAAAGGCGGGTGGCCAACAACACAGCTTGGACAAGCTTCGCTATGGTTATCCACATAATAGATAACCAAAACAAATATCAAACAATAACAAACTTGACTATAACAGTCAAGCTATGAATTTTCAACCACTAGTTGAAAATCAAACACAAACAGAAGAAAACAGGATGGCCAATAGTTCCATAGAAATATCCTCTGGGATCGACACAGCGAAAAATTTCCAAGTCAGGAAACTCCCTAAAGGACAAAAGAAGAAAATAAATCCAAAATGTTAAAACACAATCTTGGAAAAGAAAAACACCAGGGGCACATGGCATACAAGCCATAATCAAAACACAATCAGTTCAGTCTCAAACTAAATACTTCCAAAAGAAACAAAAAAAAAATCGTAACAGTCTTCCAAAGAAAACAAAAAGTTACGACAACACTCCAAAACAGAAATATCATTACAGATCTCCAAGGGAACAGAAGAATCACTATAATCTTCCAAAAGAACAAAAAAATCATTACAGTCCGTCATCAACAATAAAACTTCCAACTGGGTACACAAATCTCAAAAGCAGGGCAAGAAGGGTAAAGAAGAAGAAGAGTATATATATACACAAGGCAAAAACTAATGACTTATCTTCCTTAAAAGCTCAACAGGTCACCTGGCGGACGAATCCAAAACTCATCGACCTAGCCGTTCCTCTTATGACAACTAATAAGGTCAAAGACACAGTTTGGGAAGGGAATAAAGGGACAACATCAAGAAATAAACTTCATCACTTCACGGATACTAATCGAATACAACATCGTCATACAAATCAGAAAAAAAAACGTTCACTATTCTTCAACAAAACTCGAACAGGGTCACAACATAAAACTGGGGAATTCTAAGTGGGTCATTCAACGGTAGTACTAGAAAAACTTCAGATGTTTCTCTAACATGGTCTCACAATCGACATAAACAAAATTTTCACAATAAGCGGCCAGGTACTTTCACCTCAGCAAATCAAAACGTCACAATGGACAATGCCAGTAATTGTACCTCCGCTTCCACCAAATCATCAACACTACATCACAAACACTACAACAAGAAGGAATGCTATTGAGACTAGGTCAATAGTCTTACTTCAACACTTAGAAAGGCTTATCCTTTCTAATATATCACGGAAAGGGGATGCTGCTACGCAGTCTTACTCAACAACAGAAATATCCAAGGATACACAAATCCAGGTCACATGCCTGTACGTCCTATATGATATTTCAACAACACAATACTCAAATCACCAACTAATACATTTTAGACCATCAACATAACTCCACTACATCTGACCACACAAAGACACGGAAAGACACTAAACTAACAGACAGGAAAAACATCAGAATACTTTCGCTATGTATTCTCAACAAATCGGCCTTAGCCAGGAATACACGAAGTCGTATCATCACTCTCTTCTACTTGTACACAAAAAAGAACTAGGTAGAAACACAAGACTAACAGACAAAAGAAAAATAACAATACTCCGCTTTGTCACTAACAAATCGGCCTTAGCCAAGGACAAACGGAATCGTATCATCATTTCCTTCTACTTATAACACAGAATAGGAACACAGAAAACACGGGGAAACACGGAAATAACAAACATAAGGCAAATAACAATACTTCGTTTTGTCACTAACAAATCGGCCTTAGCCATGGACAAACGAAATCGTATTATTACTTCCTCCTACTAATAAAACAAAAGACAACAAGCGAAAAACATAAATGGACTGTAACAGAAAATATTTTCTTTTTCGGGGCTTAAATAAATTTCACACATTGCCTGGACTATAAAATCTTCATATCTGCTATCAAGCAAAAATTTGACCTACATTTGCTTAAAGACTCAATAAGACGAAATAGAATACTTATAAACACTTAAAGAAAGGACAGCGTCTACATACGAAATAAATTATTTCGTTAACGTAAACAAAATTCTTTTCTCAGACATGGGATGATTACTTTAAGACGAATCTGGAAATAAACAAACTATTATCGTTCACATTTTAAAAATGCCGACAATAAGAAAATCGCATTTCAAGCATTGGCGAATGATATCATTCCAAATACGTATTTTTTAATTCACAAGGAAATAGACGAAAATTATTTCTACATAATTTTACGAAAACTGGACACAACAGAAAATGGAAATCGTAGCAGTTAACTTGGGACAGGAATAGACTTGATTTAACGAAAAACTGGATAAAAGCAAGTCACAATATAACTGAAAATACCGTTCGAAACAAACTCAACGAACTTCACATACAGGGCGGGACAAAAATTGAAGCGAATAAAAAATGTGAATTGACAAAGTTCAGAAGAACTGAAAGAGAAGGAAGGAAAATATTAAAAATATGGCTAAGCTCAGAGGAACAAAGTTAAACGGCCAAAGAGACACTAAATCTCAAGTGAGTGTTCGGGCTAGCTTCGATGCACTGGATTGCGGCTTTAAAGATACAACAGATAACAAGGATAATGAGCTAATGAGACAAGAAACGAAATGAGACCTGACAATGTCAAACGTGATATAACTAAAGAAGGTCACTGGGAATAAATTTATAGAAAGAGAACACTAAGAAGAGAAAAGAAGGGCGCCAACTCAACGATAGTTGAGATTTTGAAGTAACAAATAAATCTGGAGATAGTAACCTGAAATACAAAAAAAAAACTAAATAATAATCTTGTTTTGCTATGTTATATACTGGTTAGTAGAACTGAAATAAAACTCAAAATAGTAACAACAAATATATTTATAAAAAGAATGTATATAGATACATGTGTATAACCAATTTACATATAATGCAAAGCTAAATATACAGTGGTAGTGGGTATAAAGATAAAATGGGACCTAATAGCCCCTCCACAAGCAAATAGTCACTACCACTGGCCAAATAAAATGTAAATATTAGTATTAACAAGAATAGTCCGTTAGAGTAGCCGAAGTCTTAACACTAAGGTTAGTAATCTAAATTTAAATAGTTCTACTAAACTGATAAACTAATCAACGTATTGTACAGGTATCAACAGTGATAACTCTGTTACAATTATCTTAAAAGTGAGTTTTCAATACTCCTTATCTATTTATTTTAAAGTCCACATAAAATTTATTTCCCTCCCCAAAATATTTTAATATTATTGCATCAAAGTATGTATTGTATTATAACATGAAATCCAAGAAAATGAGTTATGGTCAGACTCACTAAATTCTTTAGTTAACCTAATAACCTATAAAAAATGTCCTTTTTCCTCCCCGAATATTTTATATTAATTAAATTATCAAAGATATTAACCACTCATATGCATATGAATAGCTCACAGTGAATTAAATATACAATAGCAAATGGTCACAACAACTTATCTTTAATAACAATAGGTCCCTCCAAACTCAGCTGGGCACATCAAAACTAGTTCATCATGGTGACAAGTCCCATATTTTGGGGTTACTGCAAAATCCACGGATTCACATAAGCAACCTGCTAACCATACTTTGAAGTGTATATATATATTTTATATTGAATATTTAAGTGACGGAATCTAAAAGGATTAATTAGTTTAATAAATGTGATTCAATAGCTGTAGCAGCATGGATTCAACTTTACCAAAGCACAACATTAAACATTAGGTTAGGTCAACATCATGTCAAAATTCATGAAGTTATTTCCATGGCATGACAGGAAATGGACATGCGCAAAAATATAGAAGGCTGTCCAATAATTGTAGGACCTATTATATTTCACCAAAAAAAGTTAAATAAAAATTGAACCAAAAACTTAATGATAACGACGTGGACTAAAACAGAATTTAAGTTTGACTATATAAAAAAAATGACCTTCTGTTCTTGGCAAGTAAATCAAGGAAATTTTATATTTAAATTATTTCGGAACTTAAAAATAAATCTCTAGGAAATACTACACTGCAATGACTGCCATGAATTTTAGTGGATGATAAAGAGGTAATAAGTATGAAATAATATACTTACTGGAGAACGTGACACGCCAAAAAAATCTTCCTTTTTTTAATTGGAACTCTTAAATCATTTTGCTTTTTTTTTTTAAATTAATTATTTTTATACATTTACTGAGATATTATTATTACTTAATTGAATATTATTTTATTCTTCCTAGATTATTTTTATTTGTTCCAATTCCGTCACTTGGATTGACTGGCGTATTATCACGTCTGAGTTTTGACCATAACTGCCGGCACCTTTGCAAAAACCATCGGTCCCCACTTTCAAAGCCACTCCAGCGCGTGAGTAGAGAAAGGTCGATGTAAAATCGAACGCTAGCGGGTCAAAAGAAATTTCTTGAGGGGTTTAGTGACCACGATTTTAAATTGGACACTTGATTAATCAGTAGCGTAAACGCTACATTCTCCCTCATCTCCAGCAAAAAAAAAAAAAAAAAGAACTTTTTTTTTTTTTTTTTTTTTTTTTCTTCTTCTTCTTTGTGGCAGAACGATCTAGCGCTGGATCAACAATGAACGTTGATACGTTAAAATTAAACATTTTCCTCAACAGTCAACCATTTGCTCAGGAATTGGAACAACATCAAGGACGAAATAAAAAAAAATGGAACGAAGAATCTGAGACGAAGTCATACATTTTTTTTTTTTTTTCCTTTTTAATGAGATAGTGTATTTTAATTTAATAAAAACCAAAGGTTAAGGAAAAAGGTATACATTTTAAGTTTAATTCTATAACCTTACAGATTAAGTTAACTTTTAACACTACTTATCTACATTCTCAAGTATTAGTAAAAACAACTATCGTTAAAACTACATTATAAGTGTGTATTAACAACCCCTAACAAAATATTCCCAAGAACCATTCATAACAACGAAATTCAAACAAAGTCCTATGAACTTTACCCAGCGTTGACACTAGAGCGACCAGATTCTATTCGTCACCATAGAGTTCAATGAGGGCCTAATTATTCAGGACTAGTTGAAACTACAAACCTAAACATATATATGGTTCGGGATATCAACATCATATTGAAAATTTAAGGTAAAAGATGATTCAATACACCTACTTGCTTTAGCAGCGGTAGGAAAACACACAATCGGTAAAGGCACAAGTAAGCCTAGATACTAGCAAGCCCACTATACTCATGGTATAGGGTATGCTAAAAAAAGGTAAGTAAGATAACTGCAATCCCAACTCATAGTAAAGGATATGCACTAAAGGTAAAAGATAATTGCAAGTCCAGATCTACTCATGGTAGAGGATATGCACAAAACTCACTTCTACCAACTATACACTTGGTAGAAGGAAAGATAAAAGAGATCCTAACTGTAATACCCAAACTGTACTATTGACGTGGTCCAATTCTTTACTCACGACAAGAACAGTAAAGGACAGATTTTTAGGACTCTATAATCAGGATAAAGATAAGATATATATTCATAAGATATAGATAAGAAATAAACTTATCCAGGTAAAGGTAACTAATTTAAGGTAAAGATATGAGATAAACCAATTAAGGTAAAGGTACGAGATAAACTCAATTAAGGTAAAGATAAAGATACGCTCAAGGTAAAGATACGAGATAAACTCAGTCAAGGTACGAGATAAACTCAAGGTAAAGGTACGAGATAAACTCTACTACAGGTATGAGATAAACTCCATCAAGGTACAGATAAACTCAATTTAGGTACAGATAAAGGTAACTCACATCTACCAATCCATATGACTAGTAGAGAGACAGGTAAACCAACTTGTATATAATAAGATATGTTAAAACTCAAATACTTTCGAAGATAGTAGCATAGGAGATTACCTCCAAGTTAAACAGACTTACTCACTGCTGAATATCGGAACGATCCAATTCTAAATGACACATTCTAATTTCAACCTAAGAGACACTCAAAGAACAACTAATATGTATTGATATTATTTCTGAGTCAAGTGAGGGCACACATCCAGGGTGATCAATCCTGAACCCACGCTAAAACACCGACCCAGTAAGTAAATATGAATGCATAAGCTTTATGGCCATGGTCCACAAAACCATACAATACTATTTAAGAAAATATTTGTAATGTTTTCCGAATTATCCCTGTAAATATCTATTCAACTCAGAACTCAAGATGGGGAAATTCCCATATATCCATCCTGTACTCCTATGATATGCAGTTGGACTTTTAAGAGAAAACAAACAACAAAATTAACAAATCCATAAACTAAGATAATAACTAACATTAAGATAAGATAAAAAAAAAAATAGAAGGCAAAATAGCACAACATCTAATTATTTTGCTAGGTAAACAAAATAGATAAACAGATCTTAAGCAACCAAACTGATACAGAAGTGATAAGGGACCAGTTAATCTTCATCTGAAGATGAAGAATCAAAATTATCTGACAAGTTATGTGGACCTACTGTCTTATCTTCCAGTAAGTCTTTGACATGAAACCTTCCTAGTTTCCTGCCAGTGGAAGTTTCCTTCAACTCATAAATCAAAGGAGAAATCACCTTAATAACTGTGCAAGGTATGTACTTCTGACATAACTTGGCCGATTGAAAGTTAACTTTATCAGATTTGACAAAGTTCCTCTTTAAAACGGAGTCTCCAACTCTGAAAGATAAGGCTCGCTTTCTCAGGTCATACTGGCATTTATTTCTAGCATAAGATGCCTTCAACCGTTTGCGAACATCTACATAAATATCAGGAAGATGCTGAATATCGTCTAGGCGATGTAACTTATCTGATATTGTAGGAAAGTTATTGGCATTCTCGGAAATCTTACCAAAATAATCACCAGAAAGAGGGACATGACGACCAAACATCAAATAAGATGGAGGACATTTGGTTATTTCGTGAGAAGAAGTCCTGATCGCTTGTACTATAGAGTGGATATGAGTATCCCAAGCTCTCTGATCAGGAAAAGAATAAGATCTTAAAGCGGTCACGATTGATTTGTTCACTCTTTCGGTATGGTTGACTTGTGGATGATAGTTCGCATTGTACCAGATCTTTTGGACATTGTATTTAGCCATGAGATCGCGGAAAGCCTTAGCCGTGAACTGTGGTCCATTATCGCAAGACACGATCTGGGGAACACCATAAATTAAGAAAACCTCATTCTCAAGATATTTGATAATGGATGAAGTAGTTGCCTTAGACATAGTATGAACCAAAGGAAATTTAGTGAAATAATCAACAACTACTAAGGCATACTGAGAACCTTTATAAGACCTAGGATAAGGACCAATGAGATCTAAAGATATAAGTTGAAATGGAAAATCAATCCGTCGATAATTACCCATTAAACCTGGTTGGGGAAGATTTGTCGGTTTGCATGTAGCACAGATTTTGCATTTAGCGATATAGCTACGTACAGTTTGACGCATCTTCGGCCAGTAATAGAGTTCCGATATACGACGGAAGGTTTTGTAGAAACCAAAATGAGCTGCAGTAGGATGGTCATGAAAAGTGGCCAAAACCTCTGCTCGATTAGGAGTTGGAACGACTATCTTCCAATCCGACATTCCAGTAAGTGCATCCATGGAACTTAAGACATGTTTATACAAAACACCATGTTCAACTTTAAAATCAGGAAATTTACCTGGTACATTCTGTACATCATACAACATTTTTCGATACCAGTCATCTGGTTGCAAGGAAGATAAATCTAACAAATTAATATCAAAAGTTCTGGAGAGTGCATCAGCGACTACTACACCTGAAGCTTTACGATGAACAATTTTATAATCGTATTGTGCCAATTTTAAAATCCACCTAGCCAAACGAGGAGATGGGTTCTTCATGCTTTGTAACCACACCAAACTACTATGGTCAGTTATGACTGTGAAAGAACGACCTTCAAGAAAATATCTAAAATGTTCAATACCTGTAATTATAGCCAACAACTCTTTTTCAGTTGTAGTATAGTTTTTCTGGGCCTTATTTAACTTCTTGCTGGTGTAGGCTATAGGGTGTTCTTCTCCATCAACAATTTGATAGAGTACCCCACCAGATGCTGTGTTTGAACAATCAGTCATCAAATAGAAAGGCTTAGTAAAATCTGGGGCTACCATAACAGGAGAATTTGTGAGAGCCTCCTTGATTTTAATGAAAGCTTCATTAGCCTCAGGAGTCCACACAATATTTTGTCCCTTTTTCCGATTTTGAAGTAAATCTGTGATAGGAGACAACAAGGTCGAATAAGACTTAACAAATTTTTTATAATAACCCACCATTCCTAACAATCGACGGACCTGAGTGGTATTTTTAGGCACAGGAAAATCACGAATAGCTGATACCTTATCGGGATCAGTACGAAGACCCTGAGAATCTACAACATATCCTAAAAACTTAATAGACTCACGACAAAAGCTACTTTTATCTAAGTTAATAGTCAAATTTGCGTCTTTTAAACGCTGAAACAACTGCTGCAATACAGAGATATGAGTTTCAAAATCAGGAGTAATGACAAGAATGTCATCAAGATAATATTGACAAAATGGATCTAAAGCAGGACCAATTACCAAATCCATCAACCGACACATCGTCTGCGGAGCAGACACAAGACCAAAAGGCATTGTAGTGAATTGATACAATCCTTTTCCATTTACCGCAAAGGCAGTGAGCTTTTTACTCTCTTCGCTGAGTGGAATCTGTAAAAATGCTTTCTTCAAGTCGATAGATGAAATGAATTTAGCATTCTGTAACTTACTCAGGATGATATCTATACGAGGTATAGGATACGCATCTCTGTTCATGGTTATACTGTTAAGTTTACGTCCGTCAAAACAGACACGAAAAGTCCCATCTTTCTTTTTTGTCAGCCACAGAGGGCTACAAAAAGAAGAAGTACTGGGCTCAATAATACCTAACTTAAGCATTTCATCTACTTCCTTTACTAGGCTTTCATGCCAGGCTTGAGGCAAGGGATATTGATATTGCCTGAAAGGCTTGGACGAACCCACATCAATGTGATGTTCGATGAGATGAGTTCTACCCAACTTATTTTTCGAAGATATAGAAGAGAATGATTTGATAACACTATTTAACTGCTCTAATTCCTGAACATTAAGTCGACTCATATCTTTAACAGCATTGACACAAGAGATATTAAATGAAGACACAGATAAGGAAAATTCAGTAAAATTTAACTCACTATTAAAAGTTTTCAGAAAATCCATACCTAGGATGACTGAATTCTTAACTGACGGAATGACAAAGAATGTAACCATTCTTTTACAGAAACTAACACAAATCTCAGTAGTGAATTGACCTAAAATTGGTTGAACTTGACCATCAGCTGTAGTCACTTGCAAACTTTGATCTATTCCTATATTTACATTGGAATTCTGGAGAAATTCCATACCGAGAGAACCTAAAATAGAGATATTGGAACCTGTGTCCAGTAAAGCTAAACAAGAATGTCCTAAGATAGATATTTCAAGATATGGACGATTATCCTTGTTTTTTCGAACCAACAATGAGTTTATATCTAAATCAACAAACGAAGACAAGGGATTACAGGAAGAAACTACAGAAGAATTACGGTGCTCGTGCTCAACTAACGTTGTCCTCTCTTCGGTTGGTATTTGCCGTTCTGTGGTCTTTTGTCTTTCGGTGGAGGGTGAGATGTTTGGTTTGTGGAAGCTTGGGCATCCAGACTCGAGAAACTGGTTCCTTGGTTTTGAGGAGTTTGGACAGTGTTTGTATTCCCTGTATTTTGACGAGGAGTAGGAGCCAGGGCCAACCCACCCCTTCCTGTCGTTTCCCGAACAGAATTGGCATTCAAATTTGCGGACACCTTGACGTCCACATCCATAACAAAACCGAATTCTAGGTTCAGAACATTCGTAGTAACCATGTCCTGACTGACGACAATTCCAACAGGTAAGCTTCGAATTAAAAGAAGAGACATTACCAGACCGAGAATAATTCGGCCTACCAGAATAGGATGAGTCGTTATTTCTGAAATTCTGATGGATAGGGGCTCTAGACACGCTGTCAGAAGACCATGACAAAACTTCCTCTAACTTCTTACACTTTTCTGTAAGATCAGCAATCGAGGGAATATCTGTAAGTGCCAGACTAGAATGGTACGATGGCAACAAGTTTTTCTTAATAATCCTGACAATATGAGGTTCAGAAAGAGGAGTCTCCAGACGTTTACACATACTAACAATCTCATTAATAAAAATTGTAACTTTCTCCTGTGGAGCTTGTTTACGAGACTGGATTTCGTCAAGGAGATTATCCTCATAGTTATATGGAAGAAAATCTGATCTGAGTTTGGCAACTAACTCTTGCCAAGAAGCAAAACTACCTCGGTTATTGAGGTACCAAGTAAAAGCTGAATCTTTAAATAAATCTGCAGCAGAAGAGTAACACTCTTCCTCACTGTTACCACGAGCTATACGCATACATTCTACCTTCTCTAAGAAACTAACAACGTTCTCATTATCTTGACCTGAAAAATGCACACCCCATTTATGAATAGGAGCAGACTTAACAAAAGGAAACGAGTTGACTGGAACACTAGCATTATGAGGAGTTGACTGTGCCTGGGGAATCACTTTACAATCAAGTTCACCTTCCAGAATCAAAACTCTGAAATTAAGAGACCTCTTCACTTCCTCCTCTTCCTCTGTTGTAGCTTCTAACAGATGGATTCTAGCTGCAACATGACCTAACCGAGAAGTATAACGAGCATAGGCAGTATCACTAGAAGAACCAACAAAAGAATTAATTTTGACCACCAGATCTGCAAGAGTAACCTCTATTTCAGCAATCTCATCCTTAAAATTAAGATGGGAAGCTGACAGAACAGCGAAACTCCGATTGGATGAAGTTTGCTTCAATGCACCACGCAACACTACCCTTTTCCTTTCCACCGTTGTCAAAGATGGATCGTTTAAGTGACGGACTCTCAACTCATACTCTAATTCAGGAGCTAACAGATGCTCTACCTTGAACGCAGACATATTACACAACAGAAATATACAAGAGAATGAGTAAAAGTAGGTAAAGTTTAACTTACTCTCTGTCCTCAAATTAATATTCTGAAGGGATACCTATACCAGTAATGTTTAATTGCTTTGGTCCAGCTATGAAATCCACTGAAATATACTGCTACAACACCCTAAGGAACCTAAAATTTCAAAATTGTTATTTTGAAGTAGTGACTCAACTTATTGGCTACTCCGGACTTGTAAAAATATGTGAAATGGTTAATTTTAAGTTATTTAAATTTTTAATTAATTTATTATTAATCTAAAATAGTTATTTAACAAATCTAAACAAAGCAATTTATTCAGTCTACACAGTATATAGCAAAACAAAGTCAATTTAAGATATAGATATAAGGTAATGTCCAAAAAAAATTGAATTGAAGTATAAAACTAAACGTTAAAATGAAAATCTAAAAGCACAACCAGTGAAAACCACAACAACCCCAGATCAAAACCAAAAGTTTAAGGAGATATATATTTTTTTTTTAAAGGAAGAAGTGGAAAAGAAGCCCCACGTTGGGCGCCAATTGAAGCGAATAAAAAATGTGAATTGACAAAGTTCAGAAGAACTGAAAGAGAAGGAAGGAAAATATTAAAAATATGGCTAAGCTCAGAGGAACAAAGTTAAACGGCCAAAGAGACACTAAATCTCAAGTGAGTGTTCGGGCTAGCTTCGATGCACTGGATTGCGGCTTTAAAGATACAACAGATAACAAGGATAATGAGCTAATGAGACAAGAAACGAAATGAGACCTGACAATGTCAAACGTGATATAACTAAAGAAGGTCACTGGGAATAAATTTATAGAAAGAGAACACTAAGAAGAGAAAAGAAGGGCGCCAACTCAACGATAGTTGAGATTTTGAAGTAACAAATAAATCTGGAGATAGTAACCTGAAATACAAAAAAAAAACTAAATAATAATCTTGTTTTGCTATGTTATATACTGGTTAGTAGAACTGAAATAAAACTCAAAATAGTAACAACAAATATATTTATAAAAAGAATGTATATAGATACATGTGTATAACCAATTTACATATAATGCAAAGCTAAATATACAGTGGTAGTGGGTATAAAGATAAAATGGGACCTAATAGCCCCTCCACAAGCAAATAGTCACTACCACTGGCCAAATAAAATGTAAATATTAGTATTAACAAGAATAGTCCGTTAGAGTAGCCGAAGTCTTAACACTAAGGTTAGTAATCTAAATTTAAATAGTTCTACTAAACTGATAAACTAATCAACGTATTGTACAGGTATCAACAGTGATAACTCTGTTACAATTATCTTAAAAGTGAGTTTTCAATACTCCTTATCTATTTATTTTAAAGTCCACATAAAATTTATTTCCCTCCCCAAAATATTTTAATATTATTGCATCAAAGTATGTATTGTATTATAACATGAAATCCAAGAAAATGAGTTATGGTCAGACTCACTAAATTCTTTAGTTAACCTAATAACCTATAAAAAATGTCCTTTTTCCTCCCCGAATATTTTATATTAATTAAATTATCAAAGATATTAACCACTCATATGCATATGAATAGCTCACAGTGAATTAAATATACAATAGCAAATGGTCACAACAACTTATCTTTAATAACAATAGGTCCCTCCAAACTCAGCTGGGCACATCAAAACTAGTTCATCATGGTGACAAGTCCCATATTTTGGGGTTACTGCAAAATCCACGGATTCACATAAGCAACCTGCTAACCATACTTTGAAGTGTATATATATATTTTATATTGAATATTTAAGTGACGGAATCTAAAAGGATTAATTAGTTTAATAAATGTGATTCAATAGCTGTAGCAGCATGGATTCAACTTTACCAAAGCACAACATTAAACATTAGGTTAGGTCAACATCATGTCAAAATTCATGAAGTTATTTCCATGGCATGACAGGAAATGGACATGCGCAAAAATATAGAAGGCTGTCCAATAATTGTAGGACCTATTATATTTCACCAAAAAAAGTTAAATAAAAATTGAACCAAAAACTTAATGATAACGACGTGGACTAAAACAGAATTTAAGTTTGACTATATAAAAAAAATGACCTTCTGTTCTTGGCAAGTAAATCAAGGAAATTTTATATTTAAATTATTTCGGAACTTAAAAATAAATCTCTAGGAAATACTACACTGCAATGACTGCCATGAATTTTAGTGGATGATAAAGAGGTAATAAGTATGAAATAATATACTTACTGGAGAACGTGACACGCCAAAAAAATCTTCCTTTTTTTAATTGGAACTCTTAAATCATTTTGCTTTTTTTTTAAATTAATTATTTTTATACATTTACTGAGATATTATTATTACTTAATTGAATATTATTTTATTCTTCCTAGATTATTTTTATTTGTTCCAATTCCGTCACTTGGATTGACTGGCGTATTATCACGTCTGAGTTTTGACCATAACTGCCGGCACCTTTGCAAAAACCATCGGTCCCCACTTTCAAAGCCACTCCAGCGCGTGAGTAGAGAAAGGTCGATGTAAAATCGAACGCTAGCGGGTCAAAAGAAATTTCTTGAGGGGTTTAGTGACCACGATTTTAAATTGGACACTTGATTAATCAGTAGCGTAAACGCTACAAAATACTAAAACAATGTTTGGGTGAAAGCAAATACAAAACAACAGATTCGATAAACTTCAGATACAGGGTAATACAAAAATACTAATAATATTGACAACTTGACTTTTGAGTGAGCTACACAAAATAACACAACATAAAAAACCTTGCTCTTGTTCTGAAAACTAAATGAGACTGCTCCTAGGCAAAACTAGACAGCACCTCCGATCACGAGTATTACACTTGTCATCATTCAGATACAAGACAGGAAACACAAAAGGGGACTCAGGGGAACACAATCTCCTATTAACCCGTGGCATTACATACGCCGTCAAAGCTGGTTAATTAGGGAACAACAGGGGAACACAGGGGACTACTCTTCACATGCACTATCTCCTACTAGCCCGTGGCATAACACAAACGCCGTCAGAGAGGGTCTAGAGGAAACAATGAAATGTCTTAGGACAAAGGACACAAAACAACTATACTCATCAGCTCAAAGAAAAGTCACTCAAACAATAAACACATTTACTCAAAATGACCAGACAAAACAAAATTACAAAAAACGATTATTCTGTAAGAAATGTCAAATCAATCAAAAATAAATGGCACAATAACGGTACACTTAATTTGTTACTGTAAATAACTTAAAATTCTTCTCAATATCAAAACATTATTTAAAATTCAATTTAAATATTCAAACTCAAAACATTTGCTTTCATTTACCAATACACAAAAATACATATAGAAAAATTTCTACATTACACGAAATAAAAAAACAACATTACATATGTCAATATTCAACAAATACATCTGTTGATATACAATAATACATATGTTAATATAAGAACAATACATAGAAAAAACAACAATACATATGTTGATACAAATACAATAAACAAACTGTTTGTGGGACACCGGGGCACTACCTGGAAGACGGGGTTTCATAAAAATGGCTGAAAACTAGGGAAGAACTGAAAAAGATATGGTGGCTTCTGGAAAAGGGACAAAAACCTAAAGATGCAGAAACATTCAAAAGCCTGAAAAAGGCCCCACGCCAAGGGCGCCATTTTTGTAACGATAGTACAAATGGCGCAAATCTAAGACATGCCACACACGTTGGGCGACATTTTTGTAACGGAAATATTTTGCCTACCACAGGGGCATTAATATAAGGGGCAGAAAATTGGAGGAGAAACTATTCGGGGTGGAGATAAGGCAAGCAAAATAATCGCTACTGATGCGAACGGCACTCAGGGTTTCGTAGGAGAGCTGGGGTCGTGGATAAGTAAAAGATAAGGGCATTGGAATGGGGCAACTACAAAAAAATGAAATAAAGGGATCTTGGGATAAACAAAATAAAAATAAACAAGAAACACCTCAAGGAATTTAATATAGGGCGCCACTTGAGGTGCCTAATTATGCCTATTACAACCACTAGTTGTAACTAGGGAAATAATTAGAAAACAAAATCAAAACATAAAAAACATATCTTTTTCAAATAAACTCAAAAGGGTTACTCAAAAAAAAATAAACAAAAAGTTAAGACAACAAAATTTTACCTTTAATTATGTGTACCACAAACAGTTACAAAACAAATGATAATTACAAAAAACAAAATTGAAATCATATAGATCTTTCAATGCAGTTTAGATTAAGGTCAACTTAAAAAAAAACAAAACAAATTCAAAACTTATGGTTAGTTATGTGTATAAGAATAATTATTATGACAGCCAAATCCTAATTATTATAATTTTACTTATTACAAATTTTTCAACTTGTCATGAAAGCAATTATTAATGATAAATGTCTATTTTTCTTTAAAAAAAAAATTAACAAAAAAAGTACCTGACTTCACCAAATATTAGTTTTGGGGCTGGAACTGGTTTTCTAAACACTGCAAAATAACACAAGCGTCTCCAAGCTTCAGAATGGTCTGGAATGACCAGGGACAAACAAATAGACGAAGGAAGTTGAAGTTCGGCTGGATCATCGGGCTTCGGGTAAAAAAAAAAATTGCAAACTTCTAAGCTTGGCTTTTCAAAACTTCATTGAAAATACGATGGCCTCTTATATCGTTGTAACACCTTACAAATCTTCCATTTAGGACATAATACAACACATATAACTTTCCATAAACAGGATCTGTCGGCTTTCTGAAGATTACAAGCCGAGCTCTTAACTGCTACCACACTACACATTTTCCCATGACCAATGACAAAAAAAAAACGAAAAAACATTACGAATTTGAAGAAAAATTCGGACTCCAATAAAACTACTGAAATAGCAAAACCAACGAACGACGTAGATATCCTTTGAAACGCATTTACATGAAAAGAAATCGCCGCAGTAAAATAAACAACAATTAAATGGATTTATTACTCTACGACGTTAGAATGATTGAAAACACTTTTCGAAAGATACGAACTAAAAACAGAAAACATTCTTCGTTTTATTAAGACGATTTCATATACGAGGCGACTTTAAATATACTTCAAAGAATCAATCAAATTTAAAATGCTACAAATTAATACAGTGTTCTAGACTTATTATAGAATATTATATATAGAATAGACTTATACGAATTATACTTTGAGTTTGTGGAATTTATCTCATCAAGATGGTTTATCAGCACACTTCCCTGTGGGTTAGCCTGCTATAAATGAATATTTGTCTTTTTTAGATTTAAAATAAGTTTACCCCATACATAACTCTCATAACATATTTCTTAGATTTTTATTTTGTAATCATCCTCGGTTAGTAACTATAGTTCAAACCTTTGATTTAATATTGGAGAATAATTTTCATCACACTGCAACTGAATGTGATATTTGTTTAGGTACTACTTTTAACTGGTCATCCATTGAATTATACTTGGACATTGAAAATTTTGATTATAGTAATCTTAATGATTATTGTGGGCTTGTCAATTGGGCTTTAACTATTGTAAAGAATAATATTGAAACTATCATAAATTTTTTTATCAGGTATTGAATAATGGTATTGCAAATTTTGTTTCTATTAAAAAGTTTGTTTCTTCTAGCTTTTCTCGATGGTATCCTTCCTGTCTCTAATGTGTCATATTAGAAAAAAGAAGGCTTATATGACCTTCAAAAATTCTCATTCCCAACGACTACTTTTTTTTTCTAGTTTACGATCTCAATGTAAAAAACTTGACTTGGGAGTGTTATAAAGCTTATATTACTGGATATAGAATAGCTAACCTTTTTGCATCTTATTTTTCTCCTGTTCTAAATATTGGTAACCCTTATGATTCTGATCACAGCTGTCTATAAGTCTTGCAAAGGTATCAAGTATTCAAAGTGTAAATGATAACTTGACCTACAACCCTAAAAGATCCCTTCTCATTTTCTCATAAGGTGTGTTTTTACTTTCGGGTATGTGTGTTGTTTAATCAGTCACAGTGTATTCACTTATATGATATAAGTTATTTTTATGTTGCTGCTATTTATATTTTTGATTGTTAAACATAGTTAGTTTAGGATGTTTATATATTTATATTTAAAATTTAACTGCAAAAAGGGGTCCTCCCTTTAATAGATAAATAAATGTTAGGTGTTCTGTTAATGTGTTGACGATGTTTATAATGTACGTTTTCATGATACTATGACTATAAGATAAGATATTGCGCATGTTTTTGTGACGTCATAGGAGACTTGCACGTTCGAAATGTCAGTTTTTGTATATATCAATAAATAATCTTTAATAAATAGTTTGAAGATATCCTTATGTGTACGTTTATTGTAATTATTAAACCTCTTAACTTATTTTCGTCTAGTAATTTCATCACAGAATGCATACAAATCTCATTTAACTTTAACAAGAATTCAAATTCTAGTCTCCAATGACGGCATGCGCGAACCCGACCGATTTTGAGCTACGGGAAGATCCTATCTTGTTATTTATAGTATCATGTATGTTTTTAAGTTTCAGATTTTTGTAAATTTGTTGTAAATAATTGTGTGGTATTTTTTAGTTAGTTTAGGATGTTTATATTTATATTTAAAATTTAAATGCAAAAAGGATCCTCCCGTTAATAAATAAATAAATGTTTTTTGTTAAAAAAATAAAAAACAAAATTTGTTTAATTTACTGTTTAAATAAATAAGTGTTACGTATATCGTCGGTGATTCCGCAAAAACTCGTATGAGACTTTAAGTAAACTTTACAGGAGAGGTAAAAAATGGTTTAACACAGCATTATTTTTTTAAAGGACTTATATATTGATACTAATTAGTAATAAAGGTAATTTCTGACAAAATTTTATAAGGTATTTAAGAGATTTTTGTAAAATATCTTCCTTTGGTCTCATACTAGGTTTTGCATGTCGCGAAAGTGTCAATAAAGTTCTGATACGAGCTTTTGCTCACCTGAAATAATAATAAATTTAGCAAAATAAGTTTATTAACCAAATATACATGTCTCTACTAAAGGGAGACATATTTTTATGTAATAAAAAAGTAACAAAACTGAAACACTAATGGGGTATATTATCATAATATTCCCAGAATTCGGAATCCATTGCTATTTTTAAACTTTGTAAATGGTTAAATTTCTGTTGCTGTATTTTTAATCTTTCAGTGTAATTAGGTGTTATGCTGTGCATCTGCTCCAGATTGGGCCTTTTTGTAAAATATTGCCATTCGTCGGAGAAGTTTAATTTGTACTTAATTTGGCCACTGATATCATACTTCAGACATCGAATGTCTGATACAGTAGGATCACCAACTTTATATCCTGGTCTGATACTGCTGTAATACTTCAATTTTGTGAAATTGCGAAAATCACTATAATGAAAATACTTCACAACAAAGGGCTTGGCAGGGCGAGCTTCTCTGCAAATCCGAATATAATCGAAAGGAACATATATATCTTTGTTCTTTAAACGACGCTCTATGAGGCTATGTGCGCTATCCACTTCAATCTGTGATGAAGGACTGATGGACTGTGTGGTCCGAAAACGTTTGTTTTATTGATGTAGCCCTTTTAAGGGTTTTTTAAATAAATATACCCATTTACAAAGACTAACCTCTTTTTTATGATACGTGGTATACAGCCAGCTACAGGAATTTTTTCCTTGTGGATTTTAATTTGATTTACCATAGCATCTAACTCATTTTCGGAACTAGTTTCTCCTTGTATAATTTCTGTTGGAACAAATTCCAGGGGGTCCAGAACTTCACATCGTTCTGTATTATTTAAGACTAGTGCGGGCTCTATATCAAATATAACTTGTTGAAGTTCATCAATGTTAACGTCGGAAGAATCTACTAGCATATTTGTCTGATTTGTGGGGTTTACATTCTCTAAAGTCATTTGTCTTTCATTGTTAGATTCCTCGAAAAACACATCAGTTCCAGTTGTTATAATGCTTGTAGCCATCTGCATAATTTTATTACTCCTGGCCGAGATTTCAGCCATTGTCAAACTGAAAAAAAAATATATTTGTAATATGTACGTAAATTGGAACATTTGAAAATGCAAAAGGATATTTTTTTGTGAGAGTAGCAGATCGAAATTTGGGCGGGGAATCACATAACATAACGGATAGTACCGAACTAAATAGTAAGAAAACAATTTTGTGAGATTTATCTTTTTCCTTTAGTGAATTTTGATTAGAAAATAGCACGTTTATTGCTAGAATTATAAAGTATTTCTTTTTTAAAATGTTAAAATCACCAAATCAAGTGTTAGTTAAAACCTCGTATCTCGTTCGTAACCTCGTTCGAAAAAACCACGTATTAGTGTACACCTACATTGGAACCGTATTTCTCCCGATCCGATATCGGGCGACGTCGGCCGACGTCGGAAGCAGTATAGGCACTATGATTTAATACCTTGAGTTTGTTTTCAATCCGACGTCGGCCGACGTCGCCAGATATCGGATCGGGAGAAATACGGTTCCAATGTAGGTATACACTTAGACGTAAACATTTTAAACTAGCTTTTTATAGTTACGCCTTATTAAAACAGAAATATACATTTAAATTCAGTACAATACAATCCTATGTTATACTAACTTACCTTTTTCAAGACACTTGTGCAACTATTTCCAGAAATATTTAAAAACAAACGAAGAGATAAGCGTACTGTCAAACGAACGCTCATACACGTTTTTTCACGTCGAAGGCTGATAGGAGGTTATGAATTGTTGCCAGTTCTAATATAAAATTGGGTTTCTTGATATTTTTATTACGTTAAAATATGTATTTTTTAACGGAGTTTCTGACAGAGCAAAAAACTAATTTCTTGAAAAAAATTCTTATACGCGGTTTTGCAGAATCACCGACGATATGTTTTTGATTTTTGTAAATAATTGTGTGGTATTTGATACAATTTATACTAATACTTATGCATAGGGTTTAGCCTGTATAAAGAATATCATATTGTAAATAAAACACATTGTTAAGGTATAAAGTATTATTTATTGATTTCTCTTATGTCTATTTTTTTTATTCTGCTTCTGCTTTTTTCACTACTAATTCTACTTGTCTTAACTCTAATTCTACTAATTCCTTACGCCTTAAAATATCTAATATTTTTAATTTTCTTTCCAACACTTCCTTCTTCTTGTCCCCCATTTCCTCACATTCAGCACATTTCCTCTTCCTTTTTGGTGTTTTTAACGTTACTGATTCACCTCCCTGTGATGAATCTTTTGCATCTGTAAAAAAACATGAATTTTTATCATTTGTAAAAGCATATGGATGCTTATATTGCATAAAAAAATATATTTTTTAAATGCATTCACAAATACAACCATTTATATATTTGAAATATTAATATATAAATGGTTTGAAAATAGATAATAAAATTATTTAAAATGTGTGTTTATTAAATTTCCCAATAGGCCTAATAAATGCTTCTCATATGTTTCGAGCACGTGTTATAATGTAATTTCGATATATTTTTTTATTTCATTTGTTTATTAAAGTTACCAAGTATTTGTAACTTGATACTTTTTCAATTTGAATGATGTTTATACTAATATGTGCTGGTTGTCATGTTTTTACTGAAGACCATATACTTGGTTTTTCTGATACTGATATTTATGCCAAGATTGTTGCAAGTAATATTTATGTTTGTAAGTAATCGTTCGACTCCAGCAGTCGAACAGTGCAGACGTGCAGCGAAGAGCGTAGCGACGAGCAGCGAAGCGTGCTTTGGTGGGGGCAATCGACCTGAACGCAACGGAGCTTTTCAGCTCCCGGTGAGTAAGACACCGAGTTTTGCACAGGCTTTTGTCAGCATATAAACCGAAAAGCGGATGCGGGGCTATTTTTAAGTTAAACCGTCGAGGGGTTGCCCTTATAGGCTCCTCGCGGAGGCTTTTAATAGCTTCGTGTCAGCGAAAAATACGGGATCACCTCAGTGGGTCGACAGGTATAACACTGTAAGGCCTAGTTTTGAAATCTAGGTCGGACAGAAACGGCCCCTGCCTCTGAGCTGTTAGAAACGAGAAGAGGATCCCTCCCTGAGAAATCACGGAGAGAACTACTGAGTGGTTGCTGGGACGACACCCAGGAAAACCGTCTGGCAGCGGCTAGGCGGAAAGACAAAAACAGAGTCTTCCGAGTAGTAAACCCCATTTTTAGTCTTTTGAACACTTCACTGCCTTACGGCAATATGAGTGATCCCTCCCCCCAAAAAAGTGATGTCACGCAGGTAACATCACAAGAAGAAGAAGACGGTGACAATTCCGTATCACCCACCCCGTCAGTTGCATCTGCAATTAAACTGTATAATGAATTAACAAACAATTTAAAACCCGAAGCCGCGTTAATCGCAGATAATTCCGATGATGAATCGTTCATCCCGGATGAGGAAGACGAAGTAAAAAGTGAAGTTAATACAGACGACAGCGTCTTAATCACTATGGAAATTTCCGCCGACGAAGAGCTGAGCCCGGCCACCGAATCGGTCATAGCCCCGCCCCAAAAAAATGATGCAATAGCCACCGTAGCTAACGCGAAAAATCAATTTTCAAATAACACCATCTACACTGCTCATCGCGCCGAAGAAACGGAAAAGGAAAAGCGAAAAAGACCATGCTCCAGTCCAGGACTAAGCCCTGAGACTGAAACCACGAAGAAGCAAAAGGACGACGCCGAAGAGAATACCATGCTACAGATTCTCGTTCAAAAAATGGACGAGATGCAAAAAAGTCACAGCCGACAGGTTGAGGCTTTCATGGAGCAGCTCAGAGAGCTGCGTGAAGAAAACAAAAAGTTAATTGCGCAAATAGTGCAATTAACAGAAAAGGAGGAGAAGAAAGTCCCCACAAAACGCACACGCGAAGAAGTCACGGAATGGCAGGAAAATAGGGTTATACAACCCGAAAAAATTGCGAAGCAATCTGATAAGGTCGACAAACCTTATTTTGCTAAGCAAATGCAGGAGACATGCGAGGAATCTTGACAGGAAGTAAAAACTACGAAACAAAAAAGAAAGGCCACTGCTAAAATCGACGCAGAAGCCACGCCCACAGAAACTGTGAGCGTAGCCCAGAAACATAGAGAAATTGTCGAGAAGAGACAAGAGAAAATAATGGATGATGCGATCAGATCGCGTCAAGCCAAAAAAGTACACAAAGAGAAAGCGGAACCAAAAACCAACGACGAACCAGTGGCCCCACTGAAAAATCCACAAAAGAGCCAAAACCACCAGCGATCATTTTAAAATCAGTGGGCGAAAGCCAAAACATCCTGCGAAAAGCCGCAGAGAAAGCCATCGTGTCGGACAATAAGTTCGCAAAATCAGGAAGGTCTGTAGTCATACAGACAAAAAACAGAGAGGGGTATCTAGCGATGGTACACATACTAGAAAATCACCGACCGGCTATAAACTTCATATCCTACCCTATTGATGCCAAAACAAAAAGGCTTGTGATCAGAGGACTACAAGCCAACGTCGACTTACGAACAATCGTAAGAGAAACAGAAGACAAAGGTGTAGACGTCATAAAAATTGATGTCGTAACCGGTATAAGGGAAGGAAAAAAAGTGGTACTGCCACTATACAAGATAACGGTTCCTGAAGAATTCACAGAAAAGGCACGTCAAATCAGCAACCTCTGTTATCTTCGAGTTAAAATCGAAGATGAAATCAAAAAACAACGCGATGTAGTTCAGTGCTTCAACTGCCAGGATTTCTATCATGGATCCAGCGCCTGCCATTGCGCTTCGCGTTGCGTTAAGTGTGGAGACTACCACAAATCATCGGAATGCCCTAAAGACAGGGAAACACCAGCCAAATGTACCAACTGCGACGGGGCACATACGGCAAGTTATAGGGGGTGCTCCAAAGCACCAAAACGAAAAACAAAAACAGCAGTACAGCCAAAGTACAAGGATGCACCAGTCGTCTGCCGTTTGCATTTGTTCGACGGTCGAACCAGTTGGGCGATCTAGCGTTCAGATCGCCGATAATTACAGTCGGTTCGCGGGAATCTAATATTAGATCAAGGTCTTCTCTAAATATCGGTTCATTAGGCCAAACGTACGCCGAAACTATTTTTAGCGGCTCGTTAGGCATAATGATTCGTACTATCGTAGCTTTCCATGGTGCACCAAGTGCACCCACTACACGACCAAACGTAAGCTACGCCCAAGCAACAAAAGCAGCCGAAACACCAAAAACTGCCCCTGTAACCAGCAAGAATGCCACAACCGAAGACATCGTGAACATAATGAATGAAAAACTCAAGGAAATTACTGATCATTTCCAGGGTATGTTCAACAAATTTTTCCCAAGCATTCGAGGCGACGAGCAAGTGTAGAATGGAGTAATGCAAGCACAAGTTGGACGAGCTAAAAATCGGATCGTGGAATTCGGGCGGGATTCGTTCGAAACTTAATATTCTCGACGAGTTTACCCACAGACTCGCTATAGATGTCATGGCCTTGCAAGAGACTAAATTAGTCGAAAGAATTAAAACAAAAATTCCAGGCTATGTCATCTATAGAGATGATCACAGAACGCGCTCAGGTGGCACGGCCATTATGGTAAGAGGGCAAATAGACCACCATCTAGTGCCCACACCACTTGGCCTGGTCACCATGGAAGCTACGATAGTACGAATCATTATGCCTAACGAGACGCTGAAAATAGTTTCGGCGTACGTTAGGCCTAATGAACCGATATTTAGAGAAGACCTTGATCTAATATTAGATTCCGACGAACCGACTGTAATTATCGGCGATCTGAACGCTAGATCGCCCAACTGGTTCGACCGTCGAACAAATGCAAACGGCAGACGACTCTGTGCCTATCTCGAAAACAAAAATAACACCATTGTAGCGGGTCCCACAGACCCAACATGTTTTCATAGAGAACTTCCCTCACACATCGATATAGCAATTCTGCATAACATAGGGCAACAATACGAGATAAAAACAATGAACGAAGGCGATTCTACACACAACGTAATCGTCATGACCCTAGGCGCAGTGGAATTAAATCCACTGCAGCCCCACCAAACAAAGAAAACAAACTGGCCAAACTTCCGAAGAGTTGTAAGCGAAAACATCGGTGCAATCCCAACAATCAACAATATAGATGAACTCGAAGAAAGTATAACAAAGCTAGAACAAACAATACTAAATGCAATCGATGCCAGCACAAAAACGGAAACAAAAACAATGCCAAAAGGCAGATTCGAGGAAATATCAAATGAGCTAAAAGACCTCATTAAAGAAAAGAACAGGAAAAGAAGAAGAGCACAAAGAACAAGAAACCAGGAAGATAAAAGAATTGCTAACGATCTAGACTGAGGTTAAAAGAAGACTAAACGAGCACAGAAGCGAATGCTGGGACAATTATATCCAAGAACTAAATCCAAATCAATCCACATTCTGGAAAGTATCAAAAATTCTCAGAAAAGATAAAAAACCAATAGCGCCCCTACACGGACTAGACGGTATAGTATATACCGAACAAGAAAAGTCGAAGTAATGAGAGAAACACTCGAATCGCATAATACACAAAATTTTCACCCTGCAGAAGATCTAGACTTCACGAAGGCAGTAGAAAGAAGCGCCAGACGCTAAAGAAGAAGAAAAGACATAATTGGCCCAGAACATACAAGTCCGGAAGAAGTTAAAGAACTAATAAAAGCACTAAACCCAAAGAAAGCAGCTGGGCCTAATAAAATCACAAATAGGGCAATTAAAAATGTACCAAATAAGATCATAGTGTACATTACAAACATAATCAATGGATACTACGACTAAGATACTTTCCAGACAGGTGGAAAGAGGCAGAAGTAATCATGATTGAAAAACCGGGAAAAGATGGGAGCTTTCCACAAAACTACCGACCGATAAGCCTACTATCGTGTCTAAGTAAACTTGCAGAAAGAATAATATTAAAACGACTACAAACAGAATCTGAAGCAATCCGAGCGATTCCAGAAGCTCAATTCGGATTCAGATCAAGACATTCATATGAATTACAAATACTCAGGCCTACAGAATTTATCACCAAAGGATATAACGAAAAAATGTACACTGCTGCAGCTTTCTTAGACGTTAGTAAGGCATTCGACAGAGTATGGCATGAAGGCCTACTATACAAAATGAACCAATATGGATACAGTGAGTCAATGACATGCCTTCTTGCATCATACCTGGCAAACCGAAGATTCAGGGTTCGAATAGGGCCTGCCCTGTCCGAAGTCGGAACTCTGGAGGCAGGTGTGCCGCAGGGAGCGGTGTTATCTCCATACTTGTATACCATATACACAGCAGACACGCCCAGCGACCACAAAACACTGCTCAGCCTGTATGCAGATGATACAGCGCTAGCAACAAGCAACAGAAATGTAAATTTTGCAACTAGAGACTTACAACGATCGCTAACACGACTGCATGCTTGGTGTATAAAGTGGAAAATAGCACTAAACCCGGAGAAAACACAGGCCGTCATGTTCAGAAAAAGAAGACAGCTACCCGATATGGAATTAAGGCTAGCTAACGAAGATATAGAATGGAGCAATCAAGCTAAATACCTAGGAGTGACCCTTGATCACAAGCTCACATTCACTGAACACGTAAATCAAGTAGTACACAAAGCTAAGTTGACAAAGGCACAACTTACTTCGCTAATAGGCAGGAAAAGTAAGCTAAACTTCTGGAAAAAAATAAGGGTAGCGAACAGGATAATCCTACCAACGCTTTCATATGCATCAGCAGCTTGGGGGCATACCTGCAAGTCAAATAGGAAGAAAATACAAGTAGCGCAAAATCAGCTAATCAGAGACGCACTGAATGTACCTAGATACGTGCCTCTAAGGTATCCATACAGAGATACGAAGCAGGAAAAAATCCTACACACAATGTACAAAAAAGCATATGACATCTATAACGAAATAAGAAACCACCCCAGTAGACAGATGAGAGAGCTGACGGATTACGATGCAAATACTAGGAGGACACACAGACGGCCTAAACATCAAATAGCTGGATATGTCCCAATAGCATAAATAAAAACACACAGACTGAGATAGGCACAGACTAGTCAAAAACAACGCGGGGTAGAAGTAAAAAAAAGAAAAAAGGGTAAGGACTGGGGTCTGGCATTTTAGAGTTCCAGACACCACAATTTGATCACCAAAAAAATTATCTAGTTTTAAGTTTTAGTATTAGTTTTAACAAAAATCGGGAAAAACACCTTCTAACCTCGCGAGCGCAATTTTGACAATGAATATTAGATTCATAACCCGGGTACAAATAGTTACGTGTGATGCTGACCCCTGTCACACATTCACATACATACGCTAAAAGTACAAAGAGAGCCGTCTGCTCTCTTCGTACAGCCACCTTTTTGGCTAAGGCCCTTAAGGCAAAGTCTAATTGGGAGACCACCAACTTAGGTTGGTGCCTCTCCGTGCAGGGGCACACATTTTTTAGGGACATCAGGTCCAAAGTAATGCTCATGCCAAATTAAATTCAGTAAAGTAACTAGGGAGAAAAGCTCATAGCTACCCCTTAATTTCAGGTGACCTAACCACAACCATGTCGATACGGAGGGTTTTGTTCATTACCCAAATAGCCCGACGTAAAGTTCATAAGCCTTCGCTGCGTATGTCAGACGTAGTGAAGGGGTGGAGGAAAAACCTGGGGGTCAGATAGGTACCGATCCAGAATGATTAGCTCTTCTGGAGCGAGACCGGTTTGATCTTCGGACATGTGGATCCCACCGACTAGCAGTGGTATACACATGTCAGTAGGGGTTGGGTTGAACGCTTCGCGTGTGTATGTGTGTGTGGTAATCGTTAAGTAATCATTATAGTATTTAAAATTACATTATTACCTTGTATTACGATTCTTGGCAGAATACTGCTGGACGTACTGGGGATATCCATAGCAGGAGGTGATTGAAGTGGTATGTCATTCATAGCATCATCACCTTCATAATGGCTCATATCACCTACAAGCAAAATAAGGATCAATGCAATTATGTTATTAAAAACTGTTTGTACTTGGACGGGATTCTGCAGAAAGGAATTGAGCCAAAAATATGATTTTTTTCTATTAACAGTCTCATAGGTTGTAAAATACCTCGTAGATGCTTGTGCAAAAAAGAACCAAGCCACATAAGATATATACCATCCTCTATGAGTGAAAAACCAGCCAACATTGTCGTTGCAGAATGTCAGCGTTCGGCAGAACAGATCCATGTGAGTTGGTTCCATTATGCAAAACACCTAATGCATGTTTTCTTGAATCAAACAGTATGTGTTAAATCAAATGTAATGCATAATATATTAACTATTCTAATGTTAAATCATGATTATTTTGAATAGAGAATTTTATCGTAAAGTTTTTGGCTAATATCTGTTTTAATAAAGTGTAGGTTGGATCGTTTCTGCATAATCCCGTCCAGTTGCAGACACAATGTGAACATAATTGTGGCATGTATAGTGTTTAAGTAGTCAGATGATATGCAACCTTGACTATTTTATGTTAATCTCAAATAATATTACATTTTACCTTGATAAACATCCTCAGGCATATGCATATTATTGCTATCATACATAG
The DNA here is from genome assembly GCA_918026665.1 of Diabrotica balteata. Taxonomy (NCBI): domain Eukaryota; kingdom Metazoa; phylum Arthropoda; class Insecta; order Coleoptera; family Chrysomelidae; genus Diabrotica; species Diabrotica balteata. The sequence goes on from OU898284.1 coordinate 73,626,389, forward strand.
TCTCTATAGGGATTATTTGGGGTCCCATGATAGCAACAATCCTGTCATCTTGAGGTGTCATCACTGGTACCTTCATACCACCTCCTGTTATGTATGTCTGAACCTGTAAAAATTGCAAGGTTTAACAACTTCATTATAAAAAATATTGTTTAAAATGCATTCTAAACATATCTATAATTTTATGCTACCTACCTTATCATCAGCTTTGAGTTTTTTAACTCTTTTGTGGAGTGCCTCGTACAACAGTTTCAACTGTTTTATATTCCGAATCCCAGTTTTGCTAATACTGTTGTACTCCGTCGCTATCTTTTCCCATGTGGCATTCTTTTGTTTCGACCAAACACTGTCCGTTTTCTTATTTTCTATTATGTGTTTATATTTTTCGATTATTGAGATTAAGTTCTCCTTTTCTTCCTCTAAATAATTTTTACTCCTCTCACGTTTTTTTTCCATTTTTACAATTTTCAAATTCACAACCATAACAAACAGATAATCAACCAATATCAAATATTATAGGTTATTAATATGACTACAGTGAAAAATAGTGAGATGTGCGTGGCCAAACACCTAAGAGGTGGAGGCCAAGAGAGGTGTCAACGAGTACCTACAGTCTGTGGAAAATCATTACACTTTGAACTTATTCGACGAATAACTAACTGTGGATTACAAATAGTTATTGAAACGGAATAAAATTTATCCTACTCATAAATTTTATTCGACGATTAACTATTCAGCGATATATTTGTTGTTGGTGAAACCGGCCCTTAGTCGAATAAGCTTTTTCGCAAATACCACATCTATATTCTACACCTTCATGAATCTCCAAATGGCACTTTAAGGAACTTAAACAAGATAACTGTTTTTGACAAATTGTACATTCGAATTTTTTATCACTGTTGCTTCTCTATTCAATTCACTTGCTTGACTTAAAATATAACAAAAACTTTGACACATACTGTTTAAAAATATCTACATTTAATATACATTTAACACTACATGACTTTAGATTCAATTTACAAGTTTATATAAATATATACTTCGTCCAATAAAGATGTATTTGATGTTACTACCACTTAACATTAAAAAGAACATGCGCCTATATAATATCTGTTCTTGAGTTCGTAGTTTTTTAAAAACCCTTTAAAGCAAATGTCGCATTTAAATTTGTTCTAATCACTATGCTGGTTGATGTGCACCTTTAAACTCTTCTTAGTCGAATAAGCTTTTTCCCAAATACCTCATCTATATTCTACACCCTCATGAATCTCCAAATGGCACTTTAAGGAACTTAAACAAGATAACTGTTTTTGATAAACTGTACATTCGAATTTTTTATCACGGTTGCTTCTTAAGTCTCCATTCAATTCACTTGCTTGACCTAAACTATAACAAAAACTTTGACACACACTGTTTAAAAAATATCTACTTTTAATATACATTTAACACTACATGACTTTACACTTAATTTACAAGTTTACATACATACATACTGTTTTATTTTGTTGGTGATGGATATTATAAAAATAACTATTCTGGAGAACTTTATTTTCTTTTTTTTTAACATATAACTACATTACGGGCTCTAACTAGCGGCCATCATTGTTCTCTGTCAGCTGTCAGCTTAAGCTGTCTACACACTAAAGTTCATGATCTTAAGCTGCATACAGACTAACACAAACAGTAATGTCTAAAATACAAAGATTCTACTCTAAACATAAAACTTAATTCTTAAATATACAACACGCTTTTTCTTTTTTTTTTCTTTTTTTTTAACAAAAACATTAATACAAGAAAAAGTCCTTAAGATAATTTGGTTTTTTAGTTTTACGTCTGTCGGAAGGGTATTCGTTTATTTCACTATTTTTATCAGTTTCTGAGTCACTCTCAAACACCAGCTCTATGTTACTCTCAGTTACCTGATGTATGTTACCTGAGATGGACGGCTGTTCCTCATTATTACCAACAGGATTGTCACAGCAATTAGCATTATCTTTGGAGTCCTCATTCTGTGCTGTTTCAGTTGAGGTATTTTGTGTTTCTATGACTGTGTTTTCTAATTCATCAGCAGATTCCATCTCAGATGACATATTTACAGTCTCGTTATTTTCAACATGGCACATCAAACTAGAACTAGGAGCATCATCATATAATAAATTTGAAAAATAAGACTCAGAAACTGTAACTGGCAGGTTGGTTTTATTTCATAACTTTCGATTTCTTCTGAATTGTTGGCCTTTTGTATCAACTAACAAATATGACCTCTCATTATACCTATCAACTACTTTACCTTTTTCCCATGAATTATTCTTCCGGAATAACACATTATCGCCTTTCTGATGAGTAGGTAAGTTTTTAGCTGTTTTATCATTGTGATCTTTCATTTTTTGTGAATTTGCTTTTAATTTTTCTGAAACTACTTGTGGATCAACAATATTAGATTTTAAATTTTTAGAAGAAATCGGCAGTTTTGTTTTGACAATACGGTTCAACAATAATTGAGAGGGAGCGAAACCTATACCTGTAAGAGGCGTATTTCTGTATTCCATCAAACAGTTTTGCAGCTCGTTTACGTTACTAATTTTTTTTAGCATATTTTTACATATCTGAACATATTTTTCTGCAAAACCGTTTGATTGGTGGTGATCAGGACTTGAGAACTCTAATTCAAAATTCCATTCCCGAGCAAATTGTTTCATACAAAAACTATTAAAAGGAACATTATCTGCAAAATATATATATGGGATACCAAATTTTGAAAAAGTTTCTTTGCAACACCTTATAACCGTATTAGCAGTTTTGTCATTCACAGGAAATAACTATATCCAGTGAGAGTACAAATCAACAACTAAAAGATAACTTTTTGACTTAAAATCTAAAAAATCTGAGAATAAAAACTACCATGGCCTTTCAGGTTGCTTGTAATTAATCAGCGTTTCTTTTTGATTTAAAGGTTTGTTCAACTGACATGGTTCATAGTTTTCAATATAAAATTCAATGTCTTTTGACATTTTTGGCCAGTACATTATTTCCCTAGCCCTTAGTTTTGATTTTTGTATACCAAAATGTGCAGCATGTATTAGACACAGCATTTCTTTTCTCAGTTGAGCAGGAATAATTTTTTTATCAAAGAAAAGCAAATTATCTGACAAATGAATATGTTCTTTAAGGTTATAGTAATATTTTACATCAGGTTCAAGTTTATGAGGATTTTTAGGCCAGTTTGATAAACAAAACTTTTTCACTTGAGTCAAAACCGGATCATTTTCTATGGGCTTTTGAAAACTATTCTTTTTTTCTTTTGTCATTGGTACTGACAGAGAAAGAGCATGAACAGTATATTCTAATTCTTTGTCAATTGGAGTTTCGGTTTTTATAAAAGATCTGCTTAAAGTATCTGCAACATACATTTTTGACCCCGGTAAATATTCAACTTTAATGTTATATTTTAACAATTTTAACAACATTCTTTGTAAACGAGCAGATACATAATCAAGATTCTTTTTAAAAATTGAAATTAATGGCTTATGGTCTGTGTGAACAAGTATTTCACGACCATATATCCAGAAATGAAATTTCTCACACGCAAATACTATGCCCAAAAGTTCTTTCTCAATTTGAGCGTATCGAATTTCAGAACTATTCATTGAACGAGAAGCAAAACTTACAGGATGCATATCTTGCAATAACACACTACCAATACCTTTACTAGAGGAATCTATTTGAATTAATATAGGTTTATTGTCATCAAAAGGTTTTTAAATTGGTTTATTATTTATAAGTGCCTTAAGTGTTGCCGAGAGGGGGCATTTGGGCCTGTAGGACCCATCGCCGGCTCTTCGGACTTCTTCCTGTCCCCGGAATTTGATCGGGTGTTGAGCATATTTGCTTGTCGCTGGTAAAACGTGTTAATACTGCTACTGGTATAAAATAACAGTTACCGTGACAAGTATCTGTTATAGGTAACAGTTCCAAGGAACAGTTACAAAATAGCAGATCAAAATAGAAAACAGAACAGGTAAAATAATCTAAGTATTCTTTGACTTACGAAAGAAATAACTTAGTAAACAAGGAAATAAAATGGTATATAAAAATACAATGCACAGAAAATATTTCTAATTGTTTCTTGACTTACGGAAGAGACAACTTAGAATGAAAAGTAAAATACACAAGAATAAAAGAACAGAAAAGTGCAGAAATATTCCTAAGTGTTTCTTGACTTACGGAAGAAACAACTTAAGACAGAAATATCGATAAATGAAATATGTAAATTTGAAACAATGTATGGAAATTTTTCTAAGTGTTTCTTAGAACAGAAAACAAACAAGAGAATCAAATATAGCAAAAAAAAAAGAATACAAATATTTGTAAGTGTTTCTTGACTTACGGAAGAAACAACTTATAATAGAAAATAAGAAAATCAAATACAGAAAAGATATGGAAATATTGCTAAGTGTTTCTTGACTTACGGAAGAAACAACTCAGCATAAAATGGTAAAATAAAAGAGACAAATATATTAAGAAAATATCTTAGATAAATATCGGAAATAATAATGCAATAATGATTATGAAAATATTTCTAAGTGTTCTTTTGACTTACCGGAAAAGAATGACTTAGGCACACAATAAAATTAACAAGTCAAATATCAGAGAAATATTTCTAAGAGTTCTTTGACTTACCGGAAAGAACTACTTAGACACAAAGTACAAAATCAAATTTATAAAATAGAAAAAAGTAAGATAAATATTTCTAAGTGTTCTTAACTTACGGAAGAACAACTTAGATACAAAATACAAGAAAAATAAACAATCAAAATAATCAAATAAAATATCAAATAATCAGTATATGAACAAATATAAGTCAAAGTAATATTCTAACCTGAAAAGGTCTGAATATACAATAATAAAATATAAATGGTTATCAGGAAATAAGAAATAAAACAATAGCTTAGTCGGAACAATAATAGCACCGACTAGGTCTACAGAAGAAGAGGCAAGCTCGACTGACTGATGAGAGAAATTCCGTCTGCTTTTATATAAAACAAATCCTTTGTTTTACGTAGTAAAAGTGGAATTTCCCTACATCGAGTCAATTAGAAATTCGGATTTGCCCACACTTGGAATTTCCAAGTATTTCTCCGAATTTCTAAATGCGTCCGGCACGGTGGTCAGCTTCTGCTTGACACGCCTCCGGAGACATCCCCCCTCCTCTGAAAGACCTAACGGTGCTAAAAGAAAATTTATTGATAAATCAAAATACATACAATAAGAAATCCTTAACCTAAGAAAAAAAAAATACAATACAAATGCAATTCAAACTTAAGATATATCATACTTAAAATTATAGTGGTCCAGGCGGTCCAGATGGTCCAGGTGGTCTAGGTGGGTCGTCTGCTTCCGTCAGGGCTACTTTATTCACCCTGAGGAGGTCCTACGACGTCGTGAAGATATAAGGCTACTCAATTCACCTTGATATCTCCACGTGTCGTAATGGGACCTTATCCTTGGTCGTCTTTGGTGGTCGGCTTCGCTGTGGTTCCTTCATCCCGTCCGTCCGGAGGGGTCAGGGTCCTATGGTCAGCATCGTCGACCATCGTGAACTCTTGGAGGAGATTCTCTTCAATCTCGCTCCTGGGTGCGTCTTCGGAGGTTTGCTGCTCGTGCCTCAGAAGTCGTTTCTTTCTCTTGCGTGTCCGGTGACTTCTCCGGATTTCCTCTCGAAGTGGTATGTCGACCGGACCGTCGAGGATGGGGTCGGTGGCCTCCTCCTCGTCGCCATGCTCCATTGTCTCTATCAATAGAAGGCATTCGGCGTCTGGCATGTCATCTGCTGTTAGGCTAGGTTCTTCCTCCTCGTCGACGTCCTCCATCGTCTCTAGTAGTGGAACTTCTTCTTCTTCCTCGGGTGTGCCTGTACTGATGTCCGCTGTTTCGGTTTCTTCACTGGTCGGCTGACGTGGACGGTTGTCTAATACTTCATTGTCCTCTTGGATTGACTGCTCTGCTTGTTGGGATGGGGTTTGATGGAATTCCACCTGTTGTGGTTTGGCTTGCCTTTCTGCTGGGGTCGCCCAGTAGATGGTGGTTCGGCAGGTAGTACCAGCGTGTAGACATTTTCGGGGTATGTCTACATTGGCCTCTTCCTGCTTCAACCAAGGCATCCCTAACACAACGTCGTGGTTCAAATCCTCCATAACCATGCAGTTTACAGTCGTGTCCAGAGTATCAATGTTCATATTGACTGCAGCAGTCCCTAGGGTGCGGGATGCGCTGCCCGTGCATGCCAGCTGAACCAGTCCTGGTCCTCGTTGCAGGTCCCGTCTCTGGATCAACCTCTGGTGAACGAAGTTCCCGGAGGCACCGGTGTCGACCAAAATCTTCACTTGTTGCCCGTTGATCCTTCCATAGAATTGGGGGAGGCCTGCTGTCGAGGGTTGTACCTGAATAGGATTCAGTTGGGGCACCATCTTCACAACAGGGTTCAGTTGGCGCCCCGATTGGCGTTTCCCTGGTTCTGTGGGGTTGGAGGTGGTGGTTGGTTAATTGAGGGCATCCTGTGCTGTCCGCGGAGGTTCCTCCATTCGTCTATCGCCTCAGGGTGTCGTGGAGCGTTATCCTGACGTGGGGGACGGTACGGCGGTTGTTGCTGCTGCTGGGGTTTGCCGGTCCGGCGGATGTCAGATTCCATGCCCTGGGCGATTGTCAGAAGGTCTTCCTCGGTCTTGGGGATGTTCGCTCTCAGGCAGATCGCAATGTCAGGTCTCAGTAAGTTCGCTGTCGTTATACATCTCTGTTCCTCGGGAGTATGTGGCATGAGACGTCTAAATAAGGCAGATTTCTGGTTAATGAACTCCTCCGTGGATTCGTCCCTACGTTGATGTTCTCCATAAAGCTTCGACGTCAGGGTTGAAATTGTGGCAGGGTCATTGTATCTCCTTAGGAGACGGTCTCGAAATGTGGTGTATGGCAGGTCCGTGTATGAAAATTTCTGAGCCCATTTCTTCGCATCGCCGTGGAGGGAATTGTCTATGAGGTAGTCGATCCATTGGTCCTTGTCTACGTCATGTTTGATTAAGAAATTCTCAGCTTTTGTCCAAAAGCTGAGTGGATTCTCGGTGTCCCGGCCTGAGAATTGAGGGGCTTCGTGTAATTTATCCTGGACTTCGGTGTCTCAGGCTGAGGCATCTGGGGTGCAGTGCCTTGAGTTGTGGATAGGGCCGTCATCGCTTGCATCAAGGCAGAGATAAAGTCAGCTGTAGCAGGCTGGCTCGAAGACGGTCCTGGGGTCGTGAGTTCGGGTTTTGTTAGTTGGGCGCCATGTTGCCGAGAGGGAGCATTTGGGCCTGTAGGACCCATCGCCGGCTCTTCGGACTTCTTCCTGTCCCCGGAATTTGATCGGGTGTTGAGCATATTTGCTTGTCGCTGGTAAAACGTGTTAATACTGCTACTGGTATAAAATAACAGTTACCGTGACAAGTATCTGTTATAGGTAACAGTTCCAAGGAACAGTTACAAAATAGCAGATCAAAATAGAAAACAGAACAGGTAAAATAATCTAAGTATTCTTTGACTTACGAAAGAAATAACTTAGTAAACAAGGAAATAAAATGGTATATAAAAATACAATGCACAGAAAATATTTCTAATTGTTTCTTGACTTACGGAAGAGACAACTTAGAATGAAAAGTAAAATACACAAGAATAAAAGAACAGAAAAGTGCAGAAATATTCCTAAGTGTTTCTTGACTTACGGAAGAAACAACTTAAGACAGAAATATCGATAAATGAAATATGTAAATTTGAAACAATGTATGGAAATTTTTCTAAGTGTTTCTTAGAACAGAAAACAAACAAGAGAATCAAATATAGCAAAAAAAAAGAATACAAATATTTGTAAGTGTTTCTTGACTTACGGAAGAAACAACTTATAATAGAAAATAAGAAAATCAAATACAGAAAAGATATGGAAATATTGCTAAGTGTTTCTTGACTTACGGAAGAAACAACTCAGCATGAAATGGTAAAATAAAAGAGACAAATATATTAAGAAAATATCTTAGATAAATATCGGAAATAATAATGCAATAATGATTATGAAAATATTTCTAAGTGTTCTTTTGACTTACCGGAAAAGAATGACTTAGGCACACAATAAAATTAACAAGTCAAATATCAGAGAAATATTTCTAAGAGTTCTTTGACTTACCGGAAAGAACTACTTAGACACAAAGTACAAAATCAAATTTATAAAATAGAAAAAAGTAAGATAAATATTTCTAAGTGTTCTTAACTTACGGAAGAACAACTTAGATACAAAATACAAGAAAAATAAACAATCAAAATAATCAAATAAAATATCAAATAATCAGTATATGAACAAATATAAGTCAAAGTAATATTCTAACCTGAAAAGGTTTGAATATACAATAATAAAATATAAATGGTTATCAGGAAATAAGAAATAAAACAATAGCTTAGTCGGAACAATAATAGCACCGACTAGGTCTACAGAAGAAGAGGCAAGCTCGACTGACTGATGAGAGAAATTCCGTCTGCTTTTATATAAAACAAATCCTTTGTTTTACGTAGTAAAAGTGGAATTTCCCTACATCGAGTCAATTAGAAATTCGGATTTGCCCACACTTGGAATTTCCAAGTATTTCTCCGAATTTCTAAATGCGTCCGGCACGGTGGTCAGCTTCTGCTTGACACGCCTCCGGAGACATAAGTGCATCCAACTCTTTTTGGTGAGAGTCATTCCACTGAAATTTTACATCATTTCGTGTCAAATTTCTCATATTTGCAGTTAATTGAGATAAGTTTGGCAAAAATTTTGAAAAAAATTTAAACAGTCCTAGTATTCTAAGCAAATCTTTTTTGTTTAATGGTTTTCAATAGCCATGACCGCTTCAATATTTTTTTTAGAAGGTTGTATACCATTACTTGATATGTTTGTTCCCAAAAAATTTACCTCACTTAACTTGTATTGCAATTTTTCTAAATTAAATTTAATATTGTATTTTAAGGCCCTTTCTAAATTTTTTTTAAAAGCTTCATCATGCTCTTTTTCATTCATACCACAACAAATCAAATCATCAAAATATATGTAAACATTAGGAATATCCCCAAAAACCTCCATTTTTTTTTAATTTCAGGAATACTGCTAAGTCCAAACGGAACCCTGTTAAACTTGTACCTACCAAATGGTGCATTGAAGGTGCACAAATCAGAACTTTTTTACTTAATTGTAGCTGCCAAAATCCATCCTTCATATCAATTACTGAAAATGTAGTTTTACCATCCAGCTGGCTAAGAAGCTGGTCACATTTTGGAATACTATAGATTTCCCTACAAATGTAAAGATTTAAAGGTTTAGGATCCAAGCACAGTCGTAGTTTACCATTAGGTTTTTCAACTATCATCAAAGAATTAACCCAATCAGTAGGATATTCTACTCTTGATATAATATTTTTTTGTTCCAGATCATTAAGTGCAACTTTTAATTGATTATGTAACGCTAATGGTACCCTCCTTTGTGCCTGAATAACTGGCTTTGCATCAGGTTTTAACTTAATGTCAACCATGCCTGGAATGCAACATAATCCCTCAAAAACTTCTGGAAACATTTTATGTAATTCATTAATATTTTTTGGTAAAGTAATATTTGAATGAAATAACTTATTCTGCACTGTATTTATACGTGGAATCATATTAAATTCAATACAATCTGATAATCCTAAAAGAAGTTTCTGTATTTAGATCTACAATAAGAAACTGAACATCTTTAACTTGATTTTTATAATATCATTTTAAAGTAGCATAACCTCAAAGCTTCGATTTAAAATCTCCATATAAGACAATTGTTATTGATGATGGGGTTATATCTTTTTGATCTAGCCCCACCAATTTAAAATATTTTAATGGCAAAATGCTTGACTCAGCCCCCGAGTCAAGCTTAAATACAATATTCTTATCAATAATTCTAACGCTTTCATACCAACTTGAAATTTTATTAGATTGTTTGCTTTCCCAAACAAAAACATGAACCTCATGAGAAAGATGATCTTCATTACTTACAGTTTCCACTTTACTTGTTTGTGCAGTTACTGCCATTTCATTTACTACCTCAACTTTCCTGGCTTGATTTTGTGATATGTTTTTATCTTTCCAAAAACACATCTTTGCAAAATGTCCTCTTCTTTGGCACACTGAACATGTTTTATTAAAGGCTGGACATTGTCGGACAGGATGTTCCATATCACACCTTCGGAATTTGATTTTTCTTAAGACATTAACCTCTGTAGAATCATCATCTGCTAATAGTTTTATATGTTGTTTTGTCACTTCTATTGACTTACAATAATCCTGTATTTGTTGTAATGTCATATCAGGCTCTCTTAACAACTTTTGTTGTACTTGTTTATCATGTACACCCAAAACAACTCGGTCTTTTATCATGCGTTCACTATAAGATGTTTTGCATTCATCATTCTGGCATAAAAAACTACAATTATCAGCTTGATTTTTAAGTTCTGTAACAAATGCATCCACAGTTTGATCCTCCTTTTGTGTAATATTATTAAATTTGAATGTTTCCATTGTCACATTTCTTTTTGGGAGAAAATATTCATCAAAATTGTTGAGTACATCCTCCAGACTGGTTTTCTTGTCTTTGGGAAAAGTATTATATACATCCAAACATGATTCCTACAAACTGTGTAACAGTAATGCAATTTTAATTTTTTCCTGTGCTGAATCCTTTCCTGCTGCTAGGAGATATATTTCAAACCTTTGTTTCTATCGCGGCCATTTGGTTGGATCGCTTACATCAAATGTTTCTGGTGCCCTGCACTCCATTTTATCAATTTCCTAGAGGTTTTCCAAAAACTAGAGTGGATAAACGCCCCTTCGTATTTCTCGTATTCACACACTTTCTGCTACGAATCGCCACTTACAAGCACGTTAAAACACACTTGATACCATGTTTTATTTTGTTGGTGGTGGATATTATAAAAATAACTATTCTGGAGAACTTTATTTTCTTTTTTTTTTAAACATATAACTTACATTACGGGCTCTAACTAGCGGCCATCATTGTTCTCTGTCAGCTGTCAGCTTAAGCTCTCTACACACTAAAGTTCATGATCTTAAGCTGCATACAGACTAACACAAACAGTAATGTCTAAAATACAACTTAGATTCTACTCTAAACATAAAACTTAATTCTTAAATATACAACACATACTTCGTCAAATAAAGATGTAATTTGATGTCACTAACACTTAACAATGAAAAGAACCTGCGCCTATATAATATCTGTTCTTAAGTTCGTAGTTACTGGAAAAACTTTTAAAAGCAAATGTCGCATTTAAATTTGTTCTAATCACTATGCTTGTTGATGTGCACCTTTAAACTCTTCTTAGTCGAATAAGCTTTTTCGCAAATACCACAGCTATATTTTACACCCTCATGAATCTCCAACTGCCACTTTAAGGAACTTAAACAAGATAACTGTTTTTGACAAACTGTAAATTCGATTTTTTTATCACGGTTGCTTCTTAAGTCTCCATTCAATTTACTTTCTTGACCAAAAATGTAACAAAATCTTTGACACACACTGTCTTAAAAATATCTACTTTTAATATACATTTAACACTACATGACTTTACATTTAATTTACAAGTTTATATAAATATATCCTTCATCAAATAAAGATGTAATTTGATGTCCTTACCACTTAACATTGAGAAGAACATGCGCCTATATAATATCTGTTCTTGAGTTCGTAGTTTTTGGAAAAACCTTTAAAGCAAATGTCGCATTTAAATTTGTTCTAATCACTATGCTTGTTGATGTACACCTTTAAACTCTTCTTAGTCGAATAAGCTTTTTCGCAAATACCACATCCGTCACTAAAAATGATGGAAAGAGAATCAAAGGTATACAAGAGACACATGAAAATATAACCATTACAAATCAGCAATTCTCAAGCGCTTTAACGCAGGCACAACAAAGTTTGAAAATGAATGATATCAACAGTCTTACTCAAAATGTCAATCAACCTATTCGATCAGATGTAAAAGTTGTGGGTAATAACAGCGATAGTGAGGAGCTAGCATCAAAAGACAAAGTGTGGATTTATGCCGCATAGTATAAACAATCTTATAGTACAGAAAAATTGGAAACATATCTACAAACAAAGTTCCCCGGACATGAGTTCTCGTGCACCTTGTATGCGAACAAGATAAATGGATCAAATTCCTTCAGAATCACGGCAGATGCAGAATTGAGGGATATTCTTTTTCAACCACAGACGTGGCCGAAGGGCATAGAGGTGAGTGAATATTTTTTTCGCAGAAAACATTCCGGCGATAAATCTTCTAGATACATCAACCGAAAAAGACAGAAGTGAAAGTGTTGTATCTTATATTAAACCAAAAACTTTAGCAAACTCTCACCAGATTAGTCTAGTTAATATTTTACATGTAAACACACAAAGTTTATTAAACAAAATAGATTAGCTTAATATTTTTTTGAAAAATAAAAGATACAATATATTATGTTTCTCTGAACACTGGCTCAGAGAAAATGAATTAACAACATTAAAGCTTGATGGGTATTTTTTGTCAACTTTTTATTGTCGGAAGGTAAGGAAACATGGATGTGTTGTAATTTTTAGCGATAATAAAATCCCTACACGACCAATTTGCTTAAATGATATATCATGTGAATTTGAGGGTGAATTTTGTGCATTAGAAATTATAGATATTAAAACTATTTTAGTAACAGTGTATAGAACCGGAAATGGGAATTTTAAAGTTTTTCTAGAGCTATTTGAAAAGTTATTGGAGTTTTGCTCTGCTAATTTTTTAGAAATAATAATAATTGGAGATTTCAACATTGATTTTAAAAAAGCTTCTAATGAATTAAACAGTTTCCGTGATCTAATTTCTACTTTTGGATTAACCATAAATATTAATGAATTTACTAGAATTACAACTAGATCAGCAACTTGTTTAGATAACATCTTAACAAACATAAGCAGTGAGATAGTTGGTTGTGGAATTGTGGACCCGTGTATTTCTGATCATCATGCACAATTTCTCTACTTAAAAATAAAATCTGAAAAAAAAACATAGTGCTAATCCATACAGAAGACATATAACAAGTAATGGCATCCGGATGTTAAAACAGTCGTTAAACAACGTTGACTGGGCTTCAGTTGTTTCTCTCAAAACAGCAACAGAATTAGCTCAATTTATTACCGAAATGTATGTTAAGTTAACTGAAATTAATTTTCCATTAAAAAAGTCACGAACTCATAGTAAAGCTCCAATTTCTTGGTTTGATGATGAACTAATAGAAATGTGAAAAAATCTTTCCACAGTCAAGATAATTGCTGATGTTACAAAGGAATATAGTGAGTATAAAAAATTTAAGAAGCACTATAAATCAACAATATCATTAAAGAAAAAACTGGCTTATGAAAATTTCTTTTCCAATTCTGAAAATATATCTCGTAATAGTTGGAAAGTTATAAAGTCTGTCCAGGCGCGATTACATCAAACGATTTCAATAATTACTTTACTTCAGTGGCTAAACATATTAGAAGTTCTTTTAATTCTACAAATGAAAATGTAGCCATAGATTTTTTAAAAGATGTACACGCTCCTTGCAACTCTTAATTTTTATTACCTGTTAGTGATACTGAAATCAGGAATGTTTTGCATATATTGAAAAATTCACACTGCACGGATTTTTATTTCTTAAACAAAAAAATAATTGTGGAAACAATCGATATTATTATTGACAAATTAATTATACTTTATAATAATTGTCTTACTGAGGGGATTGTCCCAGATGTTTTAAAAGTAACAAAAGTGCTACCAGTGTTCAAAAAGGAAGCTTTAGATGAAATTGGAAATTACCGTCCCATCTCAATCATTCCCATTTTCGGCAAAATTTTTGAGATTATTCTAAATGTTCGTTTGGTAGAATATCTAGAAAAACACAAAATGCTTCACTGTAATCAATATGGCTTTAGAAAAAAGTATAGCACTACACTAGCTGTATAGAAAATTGTGAGAGATATAGTTGATGGCTTGGAGGAAGGTCATTTTGTGTCTTTGACATTGTGTGACTTATCCAAAGCTTTTGACTGTGTTTCGCATGAATTACTCTTGGAAAAAATGCATAAGTACGGTATTAGGGGAAACACTCTTAATCTATTTAGATCATACCTAACAAATGGAAAACAAGCAGTTTTTCTTAATAACAGCTATTCTGAGTTTAACACTGTCGAATATGGTGTAACTCAAGGTTTGATATTAGGACCCACTTTGTTTCTTATTTATCTAGACAATTTATTTCACTACACTTTTCCTATAAAATGTGTTTGCTTCGCAGATGATACAACTCTCATAAATACTGATATTAATCAGAATAATTTAAAAATTAAAATAGATAGTGATACCAAGAAAGCAAAAAACTGGTTCTCACATAATGGGCTAATGCTAAATAAAGAGAAAAATCAGAATTTGAGTTTTAGTTCTGATTGGAAGTATATCCTAAGAAATAGTGTTAAACTATTAGGAATCTTTATAGATGATAATTTGGATTGGAGTGCTCATATAGATTACTTAAGTTCTAGACTTGCTACAAGTATATTTTTAATACGCAACTTAGTTTATATGATTCCTAAAAATACCCTTAGAATGTGCTACTTTGCACTATTTCATAGCCATTTACAGTACGGAATAACTGTTTGGGGTAGTTCTTCTTACGCAGATCGAATTTTTAAATTACAAAAAAGAGTAGTGAGGATACTTGCAAGAGCAGAGTATAAGAAACACTGTAACCTTTATTTCTGGATTTAGGTATTATGCCACTACCTTCACTCTATATATATGAGACGCTGATTGAAATTCATGCCAACAAAGGTAAGTTTAACGTAAACTCCAACGTCCATGATCACGATACAAGATCTAGAGATGCTATTAGAGCACAACGTTTTAGGTTGACAAAAAGCGTAAAAATTTCGACTGACGTTAGTTTGTATAACTTTTTGCCAGATGAAGTAAAAAGTCTTCACTTGTTATCATTTAAGCATAAAATCAAATCACACTTTTTAAAACATTGTTTCTATTCAAAAACGGAGTACTTAAGTACAGCTTTTACACAATAGTACTAGTTTGGTCAGGGCAGTTGCCTATTATAATTATATTTCATGTTTTTTATAATGCCACAAAGTGTGTTTGTCGTTTTTTTTTTTAACTGTTAATATTAAATACATACATGTTTGTAATGCTTAAATTATCCAAAAAAAATTTTATGTGTTTTATAAGTATTGTCACTATTCCTTTGACTTGTCAAAAACAAAACTATTTTTGTATATTGATTAAATAAATTATATTCTATTCTATTCTATTCTACATCCTCATGAATCTACAAATGGCACTTTAAGGAACATAAACAAGTTAACCGTTTTTGACAAATTATACGTTTAAATTTTTTATCACGGTTGCTTTTTAAGTCTCCATTCATTTCACTTGCTTGACCTAAAATATAACAAAAACTTTGACACACAATGTTTAAAAAATATTTACTTTTAATATAAATTTAACACTAAGTGACTTTACATTCAATTTACAAGTTGATATAAATATATACTTCGTCAAATAAAGATGTATTTGATGTCACTACCACTTAACATTGAAAAGAACATGCGCTTATATAATATCTGTTCTTGATTTCGTAGTTTTTGGAAAACCTTTAAAGCAAATGCCGCATTTAAATTTGTTCTAATCACTATGCTTGTTGATGTGCACCTTTAAACTCTTCTTAGTCGAATAAGCTTTTTCGCAAATACCACATCCATATTCTACACCCTCCAAATCGCACTTTAAGGAACTTAAACAAGATAACTGTTTTTGGCAAATCGTACGTTTGAATTTTTTATGACGCTTGCTTTTTAAGTCTCCATTCAATTCACTTGCTTGACCTAAAATATAACAAAAACTTTGACGCAGACTGTTTAAAAATATCTTTTAATATACATTTAATACTACATGACTTGACATTCAATTTACAAAATTATATAAATATATACTTCATCAAATAAAGATGTAAGTTGATGTCCTTAGCACTTAACATTGAGAAGAACATGCGCCTATATAATATATGTTCTTAAGTTCGTAGTTTTTGGTAAAACCTTTAAAGCAAATGCCGCATTTAAATTTGTTCTAATCACTATGCTTGTTGATGTGCACCTTTAAACTCTTCTTAGTCGAATAAGCTTTTTCGCAAATACCACATCTATATTTTACACCCTCATGAATCTCCAAATGGCACTTTAAGGAACTTAAACAAGATAACTGTTTTTGACAAATTGTACATTCGCATTTTTTATCACTGTTGCTTCTTGCGTCTCCATTAAATTCACTTGCTCGACCTAAAATCTAACAAAAATCTTGATAAACACTGTTTAAAAAATATCTACTTTTAATATACATTTAACACAACATAACTTTACATTCAATTTACAAGTTTATATAAATACATACTTCGTCAAATAAAGATGTAATTTGATGTCCTTACCACTTAACATTGAGAATAACATGCGCCTATATAATATCTGTTCTTGAGCTTGTAG
Organism: Diabrotica balteata; assembly: GCA_918026665.1. Taxonomy (NCBI): domain Eukaryota; kingdom Metazoa; phylum Arthropoda; class Insecta; order Coleoptera; family Chrysomelidae; genus Diabrotica; species Diabrotica balteata. Next base: position 73,643,037 of record OU898284.1, read on the forward strand.
TTTTTGGAATAACCTTCAAAGCAAATGCCGCATTTAAATTTGTTCTAATCACTATGCTTGTTGACGTGCACCTTTAAACTCTTCTTAGTAGAATAAGCTTTTTCGCAAATACCACATCTGTGTTCTACACCCTCATGAATCTCCGAATGGCACTTTAAGGAACTTAAACACGATAACTGTTTTTGACAAATTGTACATTATAATTTTTTATCACTGTTGCTTCTTAAGTCTCCATTCAATTCACTTGCTTGACCTAAAATATAACAAAAACATTGACACACACTGTTTAAAAAATATCTATTTTTAATATATATTTAAGACTACATGACTTTACATTCAATTTACAAGTTTGTATAAATATATACTTCGTTAAATAGAGATGTAATTTAATGTCACTACCACTTTACATTGAAAAGAACCTGCGCCTATATAATATCTCTTCTTAAGTTCGTAGTTACTGGAAAAACTTTTAAAGCAAATGTCGCATTTAAATTTGTTCTAATCACTATGTTTGTTGATGTGCACCTTTAGACTCTTCTTAGTTGAATAAGCTTTTTCGCAAATACCACATCTATATTCTCCACCCTCATGAATCTCCAAATGGCAGTTTAACGAACTTAAACAAGATAACTGTTTTTGACAAATTGTACATTGGAATTTTTTATCACGGTTGCTTCTTAAGTCTCTATTCAATTCACTTGCTTGACCTAAAATATAACAAAAACTTTGACACACACTGTTTAAAAAATATCTACTTTTAATATATATTTAAGACTACATGACTTTACATTCAATTTCCAAGTTTGTATAAATATATACTTCATCAAATAAAGATGTAATTTGATGTTCCTACAACTTAACATCGAAAAGAACCTGCGCCTATATAATATCTGTTCTTAAGTTCGTAGTTACTGGAAAAACTTTTAAAGCAAATGTCGCATTTAAATTTGTTCTAATCACTATGCTTGTTGATGTGCACCTTTAAACTCTTCTTAGTCAAATAAGCTTTTTCGCAAATACCACATCTATATTCTACACCCTCATGAATCTCCAAATGGCAGTTTAAGAATCTTAAACAAGATAACTGTTTTTGACAAATTGTACATTGGAATTTTTTATTACGGTTGGTTCTTAAGTCTCCATTCAATTCGCTTGCTTGACCTAAAATATAACAACAACTTTGACACGCACTGTTTAAAAAATATCTACTTTTAATATATATTTAAGACTACATGACTTTACATTCAATTTACAAGTTTGTATAAATATATACTTCGTCAAATAAAGATGTAATTTGATGTCCCTACAACTTAACATCGAAAAGAACCTGCGCCTATATAGTATCTGTTCTTAAGTTCGTAGTTACTGGAAAAACTTTTAAAGCAAATGTCGCATTTAAATTTGTTCTAATCACTATGCTTGTTGATGTGCACCTTTAAACTCTTCTTAGTCGAATAAGCTTTTTCGCAAATACCACATCTATATTTTACACCCTCATGAATCTCCAAATGGCACTTTAACCCTCTAACTGGCAAGATTCTAAAAATTATTCTATTTACTTGGAAATTTTTTTCAAGTTTTATAATGTATTAAGAAACCTAGAAAAGCTATTAAAATGTAATTATCATTTTTTGTTTGGCTTCCAGGTAAAAACAGGTAAAGGGGTCCTCAGGGGGCCCTTGCCGGTTAAAAATAGCGTTTTATTCATTTGAATGGATTTTATTAAAATAAACTTAAAAACAAACGGAAAAGAAAGTGTGTACACTATTTTTTATGGTGATAATTATAAAAACAGTTTTTGGCATTAGAACAACATAAGTGAAGATCACATTTGCTACACATACATTGAGTTTTTGACACTTGGCAAAGTTTACATTTTTTTTTACCACTCTCTTTGTTGAGCCAAAGTGGAAAGTGATCAATACCGTCGAAGCGAATGTCATCAATGGGATGTTTTGCTTTTTTTCCAATGCCAGAAGTAGTTGGTTGCGGTGAGCTCGATTGTGATTTTGATGTTGAAGGTCGGCCAAGTACACGTTTTTCACTGAATACAACGAGAGCAGCAGCAATTTGTTCTCTGAATTCTGGTAGCTGCAACAACTTTTCATGTTCCGCTGAGATATTGCTCGAATCATTACATTTTTCAGGATGTATGCGACGGTACAAAATATAAGCGTTTGTTGCAGCCATATCGATCAAGTGGTAGAAAATTCGAACCATTGCACTACGTGTCTTCGCTCTAATATGGTAGCGACCCATCAATCCATCCATCAGATCGACTCCTCCCATATGTCTGTTGTATTCGCGAATGATCTGCGGACAGTTGACTTCGATGTATTTCTTTTTCTTTCGATCATATCGTGGTACTTTTGCAATATGTTGATTTGGATTTGCTCTCAAAAACGGCTCAATGCCAACGTAAGTCGATGTCAGCCGCACGTTCTCGGTATCTTTCCATAAAATTGTACTGAAATCAACACCGTACGCAGATCCAACATATTGAACAGAATATCAAGGCTATAGATTCCTCTTGCACGTAAATAAACTAACAACTCCAGTATACAGTCCTCCCTCCCGGACTGTATTTTTTACCTCGACGATTGGTGGGAGGGCCGAGTAACTGGCCTTGGTCCCTTATATTGTAAGGGGAGCACGGTCAGTGAAACCAAGAACAGTCCAGCGTCCGGAGCCGTTGCACCGGGTGGTCGCTGGACTTCGCCTCCGGACGCTAAAAGGCGCTGCAATGACTCCCAGTTGCGACCCCTTCCTCCCCAGACCCAAATGTACTACTCCTTTTCCCCCACATTCCACAGGAGAAAACCTGGCCAAAAATCCAACGGAGTAAACCAGCGGGAAAAAATCCGAAATCTAAGGTGTTAGATACCGTGCTGAAGGATGGATGACCACACGATACGTGGCCATGAACGGTTCCCTCGGGGCACCTGGCGAACCCCTTTGTAAGCAGCCTTACCATCACATGCGGGGCTCTGTGGTGGCGGAAAAACCCATTCCCTAGTTGCTCGTGGGATCCAAATGATACCGAATTTTTTTACAAAAACCGCGGGCGACCCGAGCGGCAAATCGGGAAGGCATACAGACTACGCCAGGAGGAGAATTAATTCTCTTCCTGACGAAAATATATTAAAAAGAAAAGCATCTTACGACAAGTTAGAGAAAGAAACCTACAAAAAGAAGACATGCAGTGAGGCTGTGGAGCTATTAGATTACCTAGAAGATCTGGGAAAACAATTTAGCAGATTTACAGGACTAATACAGGAGTTCCCAAATACGCCGAGGCCTATTAAGGAACTCTATAGGTATCTGATCAAGAGGCATGCCCTCCAAAAAATGGAGCATTTCAAGAAGTGGTTACAGATAAATTCGACTGAACCTATAGAAAAAATGATGGTAGACACGGACACGCAGGTGGACGCTGATGGCAGTTCAATAGCTCAGAAACCCGCGACTACGAAATGTGGCACCCAGACAGACGCGTGGCATGGCCCTCCCAGGGCAGTCAGGGTGACGAGTCTCGAGGGAGTTAACAATTTTGCTGACTTCCAGAGGCACTCTCTCTACGACTGGCCCGAGAAGGTCTTCAAAAAAATGACGATCGAAGTTCTGAACCCGCTGGACTCTAAATGTAATGTAAAGGTCGTAGCCCTGGAACCAAACGACCCCAAAATGATGTTCTCCGTACAGAGACTGTATCGAGACAGGTACCCAGACTTACCAACCCTCGAAGGAGACTTCAAGGTGCTGGAAAATTCTACTACTGTAAGAAGGGGAGGGGAGAGAAGGATTAAGTAGAGAAAGTCATCAAGCTGTCGGCCAGCACACCCGAGCAATTCTGGCACGCTCTCGAGCATGTCAGAGACGAGATAAAACAGGAGGACTCGGTGGCTCTGCACCACGTTAGTTACATGCAGGTGGTTGAACTACGCAAGATGGCTGAAGTGATCTTTACTAACACTAAATGTACGACGGTACAGATCTACACCACGGCCACGCGGCGGAGAAGCCTACATATGGATTCATTGTATCCAAAAAAGACTCAACCTACTCACAACTTCTTGAGGGGGTGGAAAAAGCAGTAGGAGACACGCAAGCTAAAGAAGCAATCCGAAGCCTACGTAGCACGAGAGACGGAAATCTGTTAATAACAATAGATAAGGACCAGGGGGCCGCCTCAATGAACAAAAACGCGATAGCGAATAAGGAGAGTGGACTGACAGCTAAACTCGTTGGAACTGAAAAGCAGGCCATTATTCCTTTAAGAGGCATGACGGCAAACACGGAGGAGGAGCACATTAAGCTTGTTATTCAAAGAGAAATCGGCAAATGGGAACCAAACTTCGCTATAAAACAGATCCGCCCTATGCGAAACAACACCAAGGCAGCCACGGTCATCCTTACCGCGCTAGCGGCAAGGCAGATACTAGACCTAGGACACCTGAAGGTTGGCCTTGCACGGTGTGAAGTGGAGCGAAGATATGTCGTTAGGAAATGCCAGCGCTGTTGGAGCTACCAGCATGACGTTGCGAGATGTGATGGCCCGGATCGTACCGGGCTCTGCCATAGGTGCGGAAAAGAAGGCCATACTTTTAATACATGTAAGGAAGATGAGCACTGCGTTGTATGTAATGAGTAGCATCGGATAGGTAGCGGCAAGTGCGCGGCCTTCCGTGAGGCTCTACAGAGAGCAAGGATGGCGGAGCAAAATAAAAACACCATGTGAACTTACTGGCTAGTGGTATAGACTCTAAAAATGGCTTCGAACGGGTTAAAAAAATTAAAGATACTGCAAGTAAACATCGGACGGGCCAAGGTGGCACACGACTTGATACATAAGAAAGCCTTGGAGATAAAAGCAGATATCACTATAGTCCCTGAACCAAATAAAAACATCGTTAAAAAATTTGGTTGGGTTGCCGACACACGGTCAGATGTTGCCGTCTACTTGGTGAATAAGAGTGTGCAAATAAAAAAGGTCACTAAAAAGGAAGGATTTATCAAGATTAATCTGAATGATGTGGCAATAATAGTCTGTTACATTTCTCCAAACATTAACACTACACAATACCAAGATAAGGTAGATAGTATTATTGAGGCGTCACTTGTAGAAAAATACTTCATAATCGCTGGTGATATAAACGCTAAATCCATTCTATGGGGGTCCCCAAGAAATGACAATAGGGGGGAATTATGGAACGAATGGATTTCATCGTTCGACTTGGTAGTGTTAAACAACGGTAAACACACATTCGAAAGAGGAGAATCACGGAGTCACATAGATATTACCCTAGCGTCAAATAATTATGCAAACAAAATTATACATTGGGATGTACTAGACGAGAACATGTTTACTTTTCATAAGTACATCTCATTCGAGATAGGAACAAAGGTCACAACTAGGAACGGCAGAAGAACATTCGCTTTCAATAAAGTAAGATTTGTTAAACAGACTAGAAACTTACACGAAGAAGCTACCGACTTTCCCACCTTTAGAAATGCAATAATACGAGCACAAAACTCGAGCAGTAATAACAAATATGTCACATATATTTTGCTGTATTTCGTCATTCCACCATACTGGTGGAATGACGAAATACAGCAAAAACGGACAGAATGCCTTAGACTTGAGCGAATCGCGCAGAGGAATAGAACCCAGCAGATAAAGGACGAGTATAAAAGCGCAAAAAATGAGTTAAAAAAGACGATTAAAAGGGCCAAGCGCACATGTTGGAAAAACCTGTGCGAGGCGCTGGAGAACGATGTATGGGGTGAAGCATATAGAATAGTCACCAAAACGCTGAGGTCAGAGACCCCGTACAAACTGTGTGATGATAAAATAAAGAAAATTGCGAATACCCTTTTTCCCTCAAAGCAGAACACATACTTCGTACAAAATGAACATACCTGTTCGAATGGCGTCAGTTTAGCAGAACTCACGAGAGCCGCAGAGTCCATCAAAGTGGGTAAATCTCCTGGATTAGACCGTGTGCCACCAGAAGCGATAAAACTATTAACCACATTACAACCAGAAGCGGTTATAGAAATCTTCAATCAGCTGCTTACAACACAAGAATTCCCTGACGAACTCAAGCGTGCGCGACTCAAACTAATACTTAAACCCGGTAAAGATCCGGACGAAGCCAGTTCTTATCGTCCAATATGCCTCCTTGACTGTTTAGGGAAACTCTATGAGAATATCGTCAAAAATCGCCTTGAAGAGGAGTTGAGAGAAAAGGACATTATCTCAACTAGACAGTACGGATTTAGAAAAGCAAAATCGGCGGTAGATGCGGTTAAGCATATTACGGACACCGTTAAGACCACAAGAAGAAGATGGGCTGCTTTGATAATGTTTGATGTGAAGAACGCCTTTAATTCCGCCAACTGGGCACACATCATACGAAAATTGGAAACTACAGACGTGTCGGGATATTTAATAAACATTATAAAAAGATACTTAACCGACTTATGCCTGGATCAACAGAAAGATGTGTACGTCTGTTTTATCGACTACGAGAAAGCATTCGATACTATCAAACATGACAAACTCATAGAACTATTACGTCTTTCAGGACTTGACACTAAGGACATCCAGATTATAAAAAATCTATATTGGAATCAAACAGCCCACATGAAGAATGGACATATGGTGAGTGAAAACATAACCATTTCTAGAGGGGTAAGACAGGGCTGTATTCTTTCGCCACTGCTTTTCAACCTGTACACGGAACAAATATTTCTAGAGGCACTAGAAGAGTACAATGAGGGCATCAAGATTAATGGCGTACCAATAAGTAATTTTCGATATGCAGATGATACTATTATACTGGCCGATAACATCGAAGATTTACAGATGATGCTACATAGAGTTAATACAACTGGCAGCCGATTTGGACTGAAGATCAATAGAAAGAAAACTAAATTTATGGTGATCAGTAAAAAAAAATTTCAACATATCGACCTGCATATTGAAGACGAACGTATTGAAAGAGTACACCGATTTAAATATCTGGGATATACAGTAAATGACAAGTGGGACCCAGAAGTAGAGATTAAGATCCGAATTGAAATAGCAAGATCCAAATTCATCAAAATGAGAAAGCTCTTAAGCAACCGCAACCTAAGCATTAACCTCCGATGGCGCGCCACGAAATGCTACGTACTCTCTACGCTACTTTACGGCGTAGAAGGGTGGACGTTAACAGCAGCAACTATAAAGATGTTAGCGGCTCTAGAAATGTGGCTGTATCGACGCATACTGAGAATACCTTGGACAGACAGAGTGACCAACACAGAGGTATTAAGACGAATGGGTAAAGAGATGGAATTGTTAACAACTGTTAAAAGGAGGAAAGCGTCATACCTGGGCCATGTGTTCCGTAATGATAAGTACAGTCTGCTACAGCTTATCGTGGAAGGCAAGATTGAAGGTAGAAGAGGTTTGGGCAGAAAGAAGAAATCCTGGCTGAGAAACTTGAGAGAATGGTATCAAATACCAGAAGCTGCGAACATAATTCATGCGGCACAAAACAGAGAAACCTATCGTATGATGGTCGCCAACCTTCGGTAGAAGACGGCACATAAAGAAGAAGACTTAACCGACAGATATGTTTCAGTGGCTAGAAACGCAGAGATTCGATTAACAGCTGGCGTACCGCAAGGATCCGTACTAGGCCCAACACTATGGAATGTACTTTATAATGGGATACTGGACATCGACTATGGCAAAGATAGCATAGCAATAGCCTACGCCGACGATTTAGCTATCTTAACGATTAGTGACATGTATTGGGAAATCGTAGATACGATAAACGATTGTTTTAACAGGGTAAATAGGTGGATGAAAAATAATGACCTAGAACTCGCAGGCAGCAAGACCGAGGTGGTCATTCTGAATTCTCCAAGAAACGGACCAGATCTGATCTTTCAACTAGGTAGCAATGAGCTGAGATCAACGAACTGTGCTAAATATTTAGGCATCGATTTGGACAGAGGCCTAAGATTTACGAAACATCTCTCGAGAGTGGTTAAGAAGGCGGACAAACAAACAGCAGCCATCCAGAGAATAACACCTAATATAGGAGGTCCAAGCAGCACCAAGAGAAGACTATATCTACATATTGTACAATCGACCCTCCTATACGGAACCCCCGTCTGGATAGATGTACTAAGATATCAAAAATATAAAGATATGATAACAAGAGCACAACGCAAACCCCTACTCAAAGTCATAAGTGCGTACAGAACCACTTCTACTATTGCCCTACAGACCATAGCAGGTACGCTCCCCATCCATCTCTTAGCCAGGGAACGGCAGATGCTGTACGAAAACCGGAATGGTCACTTACCTCTGGTAAGGGCGACCATACGAGAGCAGATATTAACAGAATGGCAAACGGAATGGGAGGCACAGACTACGAAAGCTCAATGGACAAAAACGCTAATCCCAGATGTGGTTGCGTGGTACAACTGTAAATTCAAGCGGGTAAATTACTATTTTACACAGTTTTTGACAGGACATGGGTCCTTCAAGTCGTGCACATTTAAAATAAAGAAAACCAACGATGATATGTGCTCTACATGTCATGAGAGAGACGACGCGGAACATTGCATCTTTCGGTGCAATGTTTTCGCCCAAGAACAAAATAGGCTGCGGAATAGGTTAGGGGATATAAGGCATAATAACATTATACATATAGCGTTGCTTAGTAAACAAAACTTTTGAATTTATAATAGACCAGATTACGCAAATTATGAAACGAAAGACCATCCTGGAAAGAGCCGAACAAGATGGGTGAGGAGGGTCTCCCCTCGCACCATATAAGGGACCACTTTTTTCTCCCTTCTATGTCATACGCGATACGTACGTGGATACCGTCGAATCAGCATAGCAGACGTAACAAAGGTAATAAATACAAGCCCAAATGTACTTATATCCTTAGTTATTCTCTACTATTCCGAATAAACCTTGATCAGGATGTTAGAAGTCCTCTGAACTCTTTAAGAACCATACTCCCCTTCTTCTCTATCCAATTGTTCCCTACACATACAGGCTCCTTTCATATCTCATAGTCTCATAGTCAATCATGAGCTTCAAAGGATGTATACTGCCCTTCGCAATAATTACTAGTCCTTGAATTATTGTTCCGAATCAGGAACCAGACCTTCCCCTATGTGCTTGCCGCTTCTAGGCAAGCAGCATAGGATAACCTAAGACAATTATCTAAGAACTATCTTTCAGGCAGCGTAGGATATCCCCATGTTTCGTTCTCTAATGAACCGCACGTTCTTGGTATCTTTCCATAAAATTGTACTGAAATCAACACCGTACGCAGATCCAACAGAATATCCTTTTTCTTCATCTTTGATATCCTTATCCAACGGAAGCTTACAGTTTGGGATTCTCTTTGTCCGTATTGTACCAAGGCTCTAGATTCCTCTTGCACGTAAATAAACTAACAAAGGTAAAGACGTATAGAAATTGTCTAAGTAAAGGATGTGATGAGAAAAGCTAGGTATGGTCTGTGACAAACGTACAACAACGTTTGATGTACTTCCAAGATCAGGTGCGCCAGGAAGAATTATATTGTCGCCTGCACCGTTGTAAATTTCAAAACGATATGCGTAACCGTGAGAATTACAAAGCACAAACAGTTTGATGCCCCATTTGTGCGACTTATTTGGCATATATTGACGGAGATGATGCTTGAGTTTGGTCGAACACATCTGCTCATCAACACACAATCTAGCCGTCTTTGGAATCGAATCAAAACGATTGTTGACCTTATCAGCCAATTTCCGGATGCGAAACAGTGGATCATAGCCTGGCTGACCTTTTCGAATGCGCTGCCTTTCATCTTGAAACGATAAGTATTTCTTTATTGCCATAAACTTTTTTACAGGCATTGTCTTCTGGATGGGGGCGAACGCGTTTTTGCTCCAGTAGCTCTCTAGATTAGGGTATCGATAAATCGACATGTACATCAACACTCCGATAAATTTCAGAATCTCCTTACCACTCGCGGCGAATTTTGTATTGATATTTTCTTGACGAGCTGCATCGTTCGTTTCATTGGCCACCAAATCAATAATCTCTTTTGTGAAGAAATAATTGAAGAGTTCTATTGGTGTTTCCAGTTCTTTTATTGACGATGGCAGTAGATGTATATTGTACCCCCAAATTGAGGAGGAGGTTAATGACCAATAACTAAAAATAGCTGAAGGTCAACGAACTGAGCATCTCGTGTGTCTAGACAACATCCGGTTTGATATCTGCAAAAAATGAGGACCTAGACACGTGGCAGGGAACATCCGGTTGGATATATATCCCGTGTGCAAAAATGACCAGCAGGACATTGTATACAAAACAATAATTTTTACTTTTTTTCTGGCTGGCTGAATTGGACATTAAATAGCCGCAAAAAATGATTTTAATTCCGGTTGGATATATATCCCGTGTGCAAAAATGACCAGCAGGACATTGTATATAAAACATTGAATTGGACATTAAATAAAACTAAAAAATGATTTTAATTTTACTAAATTACTAAACAATAATTAAATAATAATTTTAAATAAACTTCTCTTTTAGCGGGCGGGATTGTCATAAGGCATGTTAATTGTATAAAGTAGTTATTCCCGCCAAATATAAAAAAAATAATTATTCTCATACTCAGACGGAAATGCAAAAAGTATCTATTCGTTCCCAGCAACTACATATGTGACTTAAAAAGTTTGTTTTTTAGACAAACATTGCAGCAAATGAAATGCAATATCTAGTCACATGTTGAGTGGCATTTAACACTGCTTGTTATTATGGAACATAAAAAATTCATGGTCAATGTCTCCAGTTATAGCAAGCACAGAGCATGGGCGTAATAAGATATATTTTCATTTAATAAACCTTTTAACCAATCAATTTATGTATTCACATTTTTTAAGACAACATTTTTTAAAATAGCCATATATAATAAGGTTCGCATACGTTGTTTCTGTCTAATCAAACTTATTGAAAATTTATTCAATAGAATTTTTTAGGTATACTTTTATTATAATCGCTTGCATGCATTTTTTCAATTATTTGGGTATGCTTCAAAAATAATCTTTATGACTCAGATATTTATAAAGTGTCCATATTTTCAAATAATTGTCAGAAATACTAAAACTAGGCAAAACTGTTTTTCCTTAATAACAAATGTGATAAAACAAGAAAGAGTAACACATATTGAATAGTGTGGGAATTCATTTCTTGGATGCAAATTGGTAGAAAAAAGTTGTCGTAAAACATAATTAAAAACTTTAACTGAACCCCCCAGACATACTGTGAGAAGATAACAAACACAGTTGGTGGTATTTTTTGTAAAAAATTAAGAGACTATGCAGAAACATAAAATGCACAGACTGTGAGAATAAAAGTCATATGGATGGTGTTTTTTGGAAAAAAAACATAAATGGTGATTCGGTTCTCACACTTGCTTAAAATAATCCTTATTCCATGGCGGGGAGCAAAGCTTACAAGACAAGGGCTTACGATATGGGCGTGGTCTAGCTATCCCATTAGTTGGTTCACCCTCCAGTTTGTACTAAGAAGCGGGTGGGATTTTAAAGATTTATAGGCCTGCTTGTCTTTACTCTTTCTCAGTTATCTATTAGTTTTATTAAAATTAGTTCGTACAAGTTCTGTCTATATTTGAAAATGAAAGTCAAATGTGTACCAGAATGTTCGAAATCAAGTGCAAAAATTATTTCACATTTTAAAAAGTCCCCCAGTGGAAAAAAATTTACCGAAGTGAAGTTAACTAGTGTGAATGGGATTAATCTCAATTCCAGTGTCGAAGTTACCGAAGGAGATTTTAGTTGTCACCGGCCCATGGAGTAGAAGCAATTCGAGCAGCAAGTTATGGCTTTATCCACCCCAATAATCGACCCCAAATACGATGCTGTGTCGTCAGAAGATGAATCTGACCAAGAAGAAGAAGAAAAACAAGTAGGTAATGTGTCCAAGCTTATTCAAAGTGATGATTTTATTGAAAGCATGGAAGAAGAAAAAGTAGAAGAAAACCTAAATATTAGCACAAATTATGCTAATATTGAGGAAGCCGCTAAAGTAAAAGATGAACAGTATGATAGACTAATTCAAACATTCGTAAGTGAAAATACCCGTTATTTAGAAGAAAACCAGAGTCAACGACAAGTGCTACTTAGGAAAATTAGTGATTACGAGAAAAAACGCGACATTGCGCAAAAAAGTTTGGACAGAGTGAATAAAAACATAGGTATCTGTAATCAAATTCTAACATCGATCTTAACTTGTAAACCTATGAAGAAATAGTGTGGTTATTAGTTTTATTAAAATTAGTTCGTACAAGTTCTGTCAAGTGCAAAAGTGAAAGTGAAGTTGACCAGCGTGGCCGGGTAAAAATTTATCGGGATTAATCTCAATTCCAGTGTCGAACTTACCGAAGGAGATTTTAGTTGTCACCGGCCCATGGAGTACAAGCAATTCGAGCAGCAAGTTATGGTTTCATCCACCCCAATAATCGACCCAAAATACGATGCTGTATCGTCAGAAGATGAATCTGACCAAGAAGAAGAAGAAAAACAAGTAGGTAATATGTCCAATCTTATTCAAAGTGACGATTTTATTGAAAGCATGGAAGAACAACAACCAAATGCTGAAAAATCAGAAGCCGGCCTAAATATTACCACAAATTATGATAATATTGAGAACCGCTAAAACCAAAGATGAAGGGTATGGTAGACTAATTCAAACATTTGTAACTGAAAATACTTGTTTTTTAGAAGAAAACCAGAGTCAACGACAAGTGCTACTTAGGAAGATTAGTGATTACGAGAAAAACGCGATAAAGTGCAAAAAACTTTGGATAAAGTAAATAAAAACATTGGCATATGTAATCAAATTCTAACATCGATCTTAACTTGTAAACCTATGGAAAAATATTGTGGATTACAGTGATTTTATATTTTATTGTAAATTGTTTGTTTAAATATGTAAATTAATTGTTTGTTTTACTATGTAAATTAATAGCATTTTGCCTATTGGTTTATTTAGTCAAAGAAACATATTCTAAAATGAAAATTTTACTTTCATTTTCAAATATAGACAGAACTTGTATGAACTAATTTTAATAAAATAACATTTTAAATATTTTTTTGTTTAATTTTCAACCCCACCTGTAGACATCAGCTATGCAACTATACAAACACACAAATTACAAAATAAAGTCAACACTTTTGTTGACTTTATTTTGTATTTTATAGAAAGCAAATTTGCAAATAATGGCATAAAAAAAATCTAATGATATATTCTAAAAGACTTACCTAAATAATACATATTATATTCCAATAGATAAATTCATAACACACACACACACACAAATCACAGAAATCATATATCGCTAAACTTTGCCAGACACGATAATTATAGGTCTTTTAACCGAGAAACGAATAAAGACTGAAATTCATAAAGTTTATGATTGCAAATAGGGACACATGAAACTAAAAATAGAATTTTAAGTCCATAAACGGAGTTAACATTTTTTACCTAAATAAATAATTGATTTAAAAATTATTTCTTACTGTATTTATGAAAATTAAGAGAAGATATTTTTAAATCATATTTTACAAGTATAGGTCTAGTTAAAACTTGGAAAAAAAATTTTAAGTAACAATTTTTAACGGGGTAGTTAACCCTCACCCATAAAAATTTTGTCAAAATAATACAATGTTGCATATCAATCAATAGGGAAAAAAATAACAAATTCGAAATTGTATAACTTATTTGTTTAAAGTTTAATACAAGGGGTTAATTTCTTTTTTTTATTTGCACTTAAATAAATTAATTTTTACTGTATTTATGAAAGCTAAGAAGATATTTTTAAATCTTATTTTACAAGTATAGGTCTAGTTAAAACTCGGAAAAAAAATTTTAAGTAATAATTATTAACGGGGGTAGTTAACCCTCACCCATAAAAATTTTGTCAAAACAATACAGTGTTGCATATCAATCAATAGGGAAAAAAATAACAAATTCGAAATTGTATAACTTATTTGTTTAAAGTTTAATACAAGGGGGTTAATTTCTTTTTTTTATTTGCACTAAATAAATTAATTTCCACTGTATTTATGAAAGCTAAGAAAAGATATTTTTAAATCTTATTTTACAAGTATAGGTCTAGTTAAAACTCGGAAAAAAAATTTTAAGTAATAATTATTAACGGGGTAGTTAACCCTCACCCATAAAAATTTTGTCAAAATAATACAATGTTGCATATCAATCAATAGGGAAAAAAATAAAAAATTCGAAATTGTATAACTTATTTGTTTAAAGTTTAATACAAGGGGGTTAATTTCTTTTTTTTATTTGCACTTAAATAAATTAATTTTTACTGTATTTATGAAAGCTAAGAAAAGATATTTTTAAATCTTATTTTACAAGTATAGGTCTAGTTAAAATTCGGAAAAAAAATTTTAAGTAATAATTATTAACGGGGGTAGTTAACCCTCACCCATAAAAATTTTGTCAAAACAATACAGTGTTGCATATCAATCAATAGGGAAAAAAATAACAAATTCGAAATTGTATAACTTATTTGTTTAAAGTTTAATACAAGGGGGTTAATTTCTTTTTTTTTTATTTGCACTTAAATAAATTAATTTCCACTGTATTTATGAAAGCTAAGAAAAGATATTTTTAAATCTTATTTTACAAGTGTAGGTCTAGTTAAAACTCGGAAAAAAAATTTTAAGTAATAAATATTAACGGGGGTAGTTAACCCTCACCCATAAAAATTTTGTCAAAACAACACAGTGTTGCATATCAATCAATAGGGAAAAAAATAACAAATTCGAAAATGTATAACTTATTTGCTTAAAATTCAATACAAGGGGTTATTATTTTTTTATTAATTAAAAGGGAATAGAATTAAAACCTTTTTATTGTTGTAGATTTATATTATTGCAAACAATACAATATGTGGATAAACAGTAAATATACAAGTTTTTATTACAGCACATACAAATATGTGCACTCAAATCACTGACCTTTCCACTTGAATGTTCTGTAATATGAGTAGTGGGAACGTATGATGGCACTCCGCTCACAGTCTCAAAAAAACAAGAAGGACAAAGAGTGGTATTGTCTATCACATAATAGTGCTGACTTATGCAAACTGAGTATCTGCTTTCATATGACAGAAATCGCACGTTGTTCACATTGTCCATTTTGAATATTTTGTTCTCTACCTCCGCGGAATCAGTATCTAAAACTTCACTGTCTTCCATGTCTGATAAATTCTCGGTAGATACCGAAAAAACAAAACTTCCATCAGTAGAGACATTGTCACTATCTTCAGCTTCATATGGCGCTATGGGATCCAAAAAATTTACGTCTGCTTCAACCATTTCTTGGTTTTCATTTTCTAGCACCATTTTGATATTATCACAAAAATCCTAAATGCATCAGTTTATATATTTTCAAGTAGTATAAAGAGGGGGCTACTGCCATCTGCTTTTACATCTAAAAATAGCTCAAGGGTCAATTAACTGGATATCCGTTAGTCTAGACAGTACCCTGTCTAAAAATAACTCGAGGTTAATGACCAATATCTTAAAATAGCTGAACGTCAGTGATCTGATCATCTGGTGTGTCTAGACAATATCCGGTCTAAAAATAACTCGAGGTTAATGACCAATATCTAAAAATAGCCGAGGGTCAGTGACCTGGCCATGTCGTGTGTCTAGGTAATATCCGGTCTAAAAATAACTCAAGGTTAACGACCTAGACATCTGGTAGTGAACATCCGGTTTGATATATATCACGTTTGTAAACTGAGGAGGAGGAGGTCAATGACCTGTTAGTCCAGATAACATTTAGTAGTAGGGTGGGGGAATATATGATATATTGCGTGCAAAATGAGAAGGAACATCCTGCAGTGTGGTAATAGTGGACAGAGTAGGGGGTAGGAAAACGTGTATAAGAACCCGAGACTTGCACACATGGATCATAATTTCAAAATGAGTGCTACATTTCGAAACGTATTTTTGGGTGAACGCCGGTTTTACCTGAACCCATCGAACTCAAAATTTGTTTCTGTGTGCCTAGCACATGAATTAAATTTTGAACCGGTAGTTGTTATCAGTGGTAACAAACAAGATCGGGTTTTGTTTAGTGAACCTGAGTGGTTAAACTTTTTGTCACATAAATGTGCAATTGACAGTTTCATGGCAGGGAATCCCCAACAATCGATCAATGATGGTAAAATACAACTAGAGTTCATGCAACTACCCCACATGTCAGTTGTGAAAGTTACCAATGGCGAGTCACAGATAATTTTGGGTGCAAACTCCATTGCATCTCTGTGGATAACACTTCCAATATAATTAACTACCATTTGGAAACTTTGAAAAAGGAAAACTTTATCAGTTCCTTAAAAATACTAAAGATGGGAATTGATTCAAATAATGCTATTGAAACTGGGCTGAAAATAATGGAACCAATAAAGAATATAAATAAAACAACTTACGGTATGGCGCTAGAGTTAATTCATAGATATCCAGAGCTACTCAATGATCAAATTTAATGAAAATGTTCGTATTCACTACATTGAAGCAACTTGTTCATGCAGAACGAGGTACTGGGAGTTTGTAGCTGCTGACAGAGTAAGATTTCAACGTAGGATAAAAGAACTTGCTAAAATTATTAATCCTGTATTAGATGTAAGCCACAGAAATAAATACATGAAAAAAATTAAATATATTAATTTACCACACTTCCCCCTCCCACTACATAAATAAATTATTTAAGTTATATCTAGCAGAATATCTTTTAAAAACTAATAGTCACTATGTGTCTAGAAGATAAGTCAGACAAACTGAATAATTTTTATGGAAGGTTATCCACATTTAAAAATTGGAGAGGATTGGTTCCTTCGGTTGAGTTAGCAGTATATGGATTTTATTATCTACAAAAAGAAGATATTGTAAGGTGCTTTTGGTGTCATGTAGAAATTTATAATTGGTTATTTACTGATGATGTATATAAAGAACACATCAAATTCAGTCCAAACTGTAGTTTTGCACAAAAAATTTACTCCAAATTTTTCAAGTGCCAGAAAAATTATAAATCAACACCAGAAATGAAAATCGAAAACAAATTTCCTAAATATGAGATTAGTAAAGACATAAAAACCAAAAAGCGTCAACTAACAGGAAATACAAATTTATATCTAAATGTGCTTCTTAGTTTGGTGCATTTTATCTTTTTGTTATTTACATTGTTATTTACAAGTATTTACATACGTAAAAACGAATGTAAACCATGAACCAATATTTAGATGTAAACAAAACTTTGTGTATGTTGGATTATTTATCCTATTAAATAAAAAATAAAACATTTTTTGTAAAAAACAATTTTTATTTTAATATTATAATACATTATTTTTATCAATCCATGAATTATGTGTAACATCCATTCCTAACCACTTCACAAACACCTTATTGCCCTTTCTTTTCAATACCTTCTCCACCAAGTAGACATCAGGGTACTGGGTTTTCTTTAATTCTTCGCTGTAAAACGCCCCTTGAATTTCTTCTTTGCGTGAATCTTCTAATAAGTAAGTCACTGGATTTGTCTGCTTGATTTTTCTTATTTTAAAAATCTCATTTGTCCAGTTGGGCAAATAACCTTTAGTAAACAAATTTCTATATCTCGAAATTCGGACGTGATCACCAACTTTAAATTTATGTTTCCTGGGGTCAATGATTTTAAGGTAATTATATGCAGTTATCTTCCTGGCATTCTTTTCATTAACTTTGCTAGGAATGGCACCTGTAGTCGAATGTTTGGTATTATTGTATTTTGTTACTATATCAGAAAGATTATTCACCCATTTGTAAGTCCCCTGCAAGCTGAACTGCCTCCACAACATCGATTTTATTGTTCTGATGACTCTTTCAGCAATAGAGGCTTTTAAATTCGAGAATGTGCTGTAGTGGTTAATACCATGTGACTTCATGAGTTCATGAAATTGAGAATTATAAAACTCTTTACCCAAATCTGTTTGAAGGTTTTTTGGTGGCTTCTTCATTTGATTTAAAATTTTTTTCATGGCTTTAGTAATTTCAGTTCCTGTTTTTCTTCTGACAGGTTCGGCCCACACAAATTTACTAAACGCATTAATTACAACGAGAATATACTGGTATCCATTATTAACTTTGGCATAAGGGATCATTATAGCTAAATCTGCTTGAATCAGATCATTTAATCCTTTGATGATCACATGTCTCCGTCTAAAATTTTTTTTTGCCGGTTTATACAGTTCGTGTACGACTTTTAATTTAATGTTTGACATCTTTTTCTAAAGGACAACGAAGGGTCATATATACCACAAAATTAGAATCTTTATCTAGTTTAAAAGAAATTATATCACCTTGAAAAATCTTTACTCCTGGTAACTGCTCATATTTATACTCTGTATTTACTGATTTCGAGGTTATCATTACTTCTCCACTTGAAACATTAATTTGCACATTATCAATAGTACCACTTAGTGTAAATTGATATGAAAATAAACCACTATCCAATATATAATATTCTTTGTTTTGGTTTGTTGCTTTTGTTCCTTTGAAAGTTAATACACATTTACTATAAAAAGATGAAGGATCACACACAAAATATAATGGAGCGGAAGATGAATCAGGAGTTTGACAATTGTTTAAAAAATGACTTCCGAATCTATTTATAGGCATTACTGTATTATACCACCTTCTCGAAGTTCTTCAATTATAGATATAATTTCATTCACGTGTCCGTCGTTACCGGCAGCTTTTGAAGCTACAAGCAGTCGCAATCTATCTATGAGCTCATTAAAATCATCGAAGTATTTATACTCTAATTGCTTGGCACTATATTTTTTGAAAAGCGCACCACCCTTTTTTTTAAACTTTTATATAAGTTTCGGGTAACAGGGCCTTTTGCTAAATTTCCGGGGAGTGAACTTAAACGACTTCTAAATGGTTGGGGTCTCGTTTCCAAAGCTGGTTTAATAATGAAATTATATTTATCCTTTATTTTTGATGGAATACTTTTTATAGGCAATTCTGGGTTATGGTTTCTATAAATTGCATTTGTTCTACGTAAAATATCAATATACTCATTAACATCTGTTTTTTTATACGATTGGGGGTTTACTTTAAAAAGTAACTCATAGAGACCTGGCGTTCCTTTGTATCTTATCTTATTAATAATTAAATCAGCTCCATCAAAATCAATTAAGGAATTTCCAATAGAAAATTTTTCAGTTTCCAAGTCATGATAAACTCCTAAATCATGATCGAAATCACCTTTTGTGTCTTCGATGTTAGCTTTAATATATTTCTTTGGTAACGGTGAAGTATAATTCTCATAAAATTGATTCATTATATCTGGATTATTGATCATCTGATTAAATTCTCTAAGCGTATCCTCAAAATATCGATTAATATTCTCATCCGTGGTATTCGTTTGTTCTTGTGACTCAAAAGTTTCTTCTGGTTTTGGTGTGAATACTTCTTCCGTTGGAATAATAGATTCATCTCCAAAATTAGTAGGTGTTTTTGACCCCTCAGGAAGTATACTTGTATTTGGAGAAGAAAAAGCTAAACGGTAATTAGATTTTCGCATTTTATACCTTTTTGGTGAACCTAATTTCAATGGCTTTTGAAACGAATACTCTGGTTCTTGTTTAATAGATGGGGCGGTTTCTAGTTTATGCAAAAGTTCATTAAGTGGTTGAGTAATTGGTTTATAATTTTTTTCTAAAGCAGACCGAGACTGAGCTATGTCATGTTTTAAACTACGATACTTTTTCTTTAAAGCTTGTCGTGATAAAAGCAGTTTTCGTGTAACTTTGGGATCCATTGTGTATTCTAAACCTCGTCTTTACAGCCTTATATACTTATCGAACCCACAGCGATATCGACCCATTGATTTGGAAGAGTCTTTATCAATGACTATAAATCCATATCTGTCTTTCCAGCAGAATGAGCATAAATCTTTAAACTGTGGGAAAGTCATATCAATGTTTACGTGATCATCAAAGATATGTTTTAAATTTGTAAAGTCCTGTTGAAAAACTACGAGTAAATTAGAATTATCTCTGATTAATTGTTTTGAAATTGCACTATATGTTTGACATAAATAAAAGCAATCCAAGTGTTTATGTCTTCCGTAACAATAATAATTCTGTATAATTTTTTGATCACGGGATGAAATATCATCAAAAATAACTACCGAATTCTGTTTAATATCATCTGGAGGTGGTACATTGGATGAGTCATTATATTCTTCATAACCAATTTCCTTTATAGGCTCAATTAATCTTCGTAAGTACGTATACTTTGGTTGATACAACGATTTGGAATATAAATAAATATTTTCAAATCTAAGACCATTTGGATGTTCAATTAAAGACAATAGTACGTTAGTCTTGCCGCACCCACTTGGTCCAACAATTAAAACCCTTTTGATTCCATTAAAAAGATAACCATGTTTCACCTGAAGTTCTTTGGTAATATCATCGTGGTTTGTAATGGGAAGAGAGAGTTTTTGTGGTTCAATTTTCATTGTGAAAAATGAGTTAAAAACTTTCGGGTATATATAGCCCCAACACCTATATATATATATATATATATATATATATATATATATATATATATATATATATATATATATATATAAGAGGCAGACTATGAAAATAAAACAAACTACAAAAAGAAAAGGCTGTGGGTTATTAAACTCACTCATTAACAAACTTCCTCTAGAGCTACATCTTCCAGGATATTCATATTGCGGACCAGCAACTCGTTTACAAGAAAGATTGAAGCAAGGGGATAAGGGAATCAATCAACTAGACGAAGCTTGTAAACAGCACGATATTAAATACTCTAAAAATACTGATTTATCAACCAGACACGAAGCGGATAAGATTTTAGAAAACAAAGCTTGGGATATTGTAAAATAGAAAAATACCCCATTTGGAGAAAAAGCAGCCGCTTGGTTTGTTACAACAGCTATGAAAGG
This sequence comes from Diabrotica balteata, assembly GCA_918026665.1. Lineage (NCBI taxonomy): Eukaryota > Metazoa > Arthropoda > Insecta > Coleoptera > Chrysomelidae > Diabrotica > Diabrotica balteata. The sequence goes on from OU898284.1 coordinate 73,664,131, forward strand.
AAAACGTAAATTGGGAATGGGCCTTAAACGCAAAAAAGGCGGTTCCATTCGTAAAAAGACAAATAAAAAAAAACGAGTAATTAAAACACCTAAAAAAGGAGGATTTTTACGACTACTTTTACCTTTATTAAGCGCGCTTGGAACTGTTGGGGGGATGGGTGCGGGAATTTACAAGGCTATTGGAGATGCAAAAGCTAATCGAATGAGTCTTGAAGAACAAAAACGTCATAATCTTGCCATGGAACAGAAAGGCAAAGGATTGTATTTAAGACCGTATAACGGGTATGGATTATATTTAAAACCTTACTCAAAAAACTAAACCTGGTCAACCTTACCAACTTACTGGTCAACCTTTTAATGACAACACTATTGAAGAATATCAATTTCACACATATCAACCATACATTCCTGGAAAGTTGGGATATAACGATGAAATACGTATTCCTATTCAAGATCTAGATGCGTTTACATATCCCGCAAATAGTTATCTTTATATCGAAGGACGTTTACTCACACATGATAATAACACACCAACAAAATTAAAATTTATTATTAATAGTATAGCTTTCATGTTTCGTGAACTACCTTACGAACTAAATGGGGTGGTAGTTGACTCAGTACGTGATGTAGGATTAGTATCCAGTATTAAAAACTATCTTAGTCTCAACGAAAACCAAAGCTTGCAATTGGAAAACGCTGGTTGGTTTCCAAAAATGAGTAGAATGGAAACCAATAATGAAGTCCCGAAAAACAGTGTGTTAGTGGATTCAAATGGAAATTTTAACGTGTGCATACCTTTAAGACTCCTATCAGGATTCTTTGAAGATTTCAGGAAAATTATTATGAACATGAAACAAGAATTAATACTTATTAGATCAAATGATGATATTGATGCTGTAGTCAGCATAGATGAAAGCGAACGACCAAAAATTGATATTAGTAAATTATATTGGGAGGTTCCACATATAACACCGAGTATACGAGAACAGATACGACTTAACAAGATTTCACATACAAATCAAGAACTACCTATCAAATTTCGCTCTTGGCAAATGATTGAATATCCTGCTCTAAACAACTCTACCCGCCATACGTGGTCTGTACGCACTAGTACAAAAATAGAAACACCTCGTCACATCATTGTTGCTTTCCAAAATAACAGAAAATCGAAATTAACAAAAGATATGAGTAAATTTGATCATTGCTCTTTAAAAAATATTAAAGTATTTTTAAATTCTGAAAGATATCCCTATAACGATTTACAATTAGATTTTAAAACAAATAGATTTGCGAAACTTTATGAAATGTTTGGCAATTTCCAAGAAAGTTATTGTCATATGGTGCTGAATCAACCAATATTTAATCCTTATGATTTTAAAATGATTGCACCACTGATACATATTGACTGCTCTCGACAAAAAGAAGTAATTCAATCAGGATCTGTGGTGTTACGTATAGAATTTGAGACAGATGAGCCAACGACCTCTGATATCTCCGCTTATTGTCTGATATTACATGAAAAAGAATTCACATATAATCCCTTAACTAAAATAGTAAAACAATTATAAAAAATATGATTATTATTAGATGGACAGGTTGGCTTTTTAACATATTTTTATAATAAGATAGGTATTAAAATTTAATTACATCTAATCAGAGACTTTTTCGTATGAGGATAGACGTACATTATGTATGAAGATATATAGGTAGCTATAGCATTATATGTGAACCTCTCTCATGCGCATGACTGAAAATTGTTTTATATATGCAAGTTAGATACCATACAAAGACAGACTTTAACATGTGCCTAATAATAGACGTACAAGGTTTTAACATCGAGAAAAATAAATTTATCGTGAAAGAGTTGGCGACTTATGATGGCAAAAAAATTAGTCATTATTTTTTTAAACCTCCATATCCATTAAGGTTGCTGAATCCAGAGTTCCATAAACAAGCTGTATGGTTAATGAATAATCACCATGGTCTTAACTGGAATAACGGATTTACCCCGGTACATCAAGTTCATGATATTATTCGATACTTGACAAGTAATGTCGATATCGTTTATGTCAAAGGAAGAGAAAAGGCTCAATATATAAGAAAGTATAGTTTAGTACCAGTTATAGAGTTTGATGAACAACCAGCCTTGGAGATAATGGAGCCGAAATGTCCATACCATTTAAATAATAATAGTGTATGTGCCTTATCTAATGTATTTTACTTATACAATAATTTTATTATGCAATAAAGATTTTTTCTTACATAATGTTTTATTTAAGCAATAAAAATACCTTATTAAAAAATAATACTTTAATAAATGATTATTACATTCAAACAATATAATTGTTATTTAAATTTTCCAATGCAAACCTACATAAATGACAACTGGATTGAGCAGGGGCGAATCCTTCTAGCTCTGTTCTCCATTCGGGGCGATTGAAGTGTATAAAACACGGAATGCTAGTCTGTACTTCAAAATCCTGAACCACTTCGATGGGTAATTTATCCCAGGACCGAAGTATTTCATGTGGTGTCACATATTTTCTAATGTACGGTATGGTAAAGTTTTCCAATTCTGTTTTTGTAAACATGTAAAACGGTTTTTGTGGGTGTTGATTCATTACAATTCTTTTCTGACAACATTCCATTATTGTTAAAACGGTTAATGTTTTTAAACACCAAGTCTATCCACTTTTGCTCCTCGACTTTAGAAACAAAAAATAGTCTATTTTCTTCTTCCGGTGAATAAACTCTTCCACTACGCAAGTGCATCACTTATACTAAGTCGTGAAAAGTTTTTAAACATACAAAGTTTATTTTGATATTCACTTTTTAATTGGTTAATACGTCTCTGTAACTCTTTAACATTCCTTGTTTTTTTCGTAAAATAAAATGTCGCCTTTTATTCTTTTTATATCTGTACAAAACTGCTCAACTCGTTCACGAAACCTTCTTGAGCGCATACTGTTTACAGTAATGAGCTTTCAGTACTCTTATATCCTCTCTACTCTCATTGACACCGGATGGTAATGTGTTGAGATGCACTCCCCCCACTCCTAATGATATAGTAACACTAGACTGTTCCGCGTCAGGTCTACTAAACTTTATTAGCTGAAAGTCCTCCACTCAAACTAATTCGCATACTTATAGTGCAGTTTTGTGTTCAAATACAAGATACGAGAGGAACATGTCGTATAAATATTGTGATAATCTGAATGATCAGTTTAGTGGTGACGAGTGGGAAACATTTTCGAGACCTCCTTTTTATATTGTACGACAAAAAATTTGTCTTATTTGTCGTAAAATGTCTGGAACTAGACTTATTCCAATAAACCTAATATTTAAAGGGTGGAAATTGGTGTTTGAATTTTGTAAATTTTGTAGTGAGACTAGACCTATGGGGTTATCTCATCGAAGAGTAGGTTATCGTGATGGGTTAATGGAATCTCCACCACATAAATGGGACCCCCCACTCCCCTTATTAGATTTACTATAAATAGGTGCTCAAAATCTGTATAGAGATTATTAAGATGATACCATTAGACTTTATTGTTTTACAAGCAATTCTAAGTAATCTTCTTTTAATCCAACAACCCATCAATGTTAGGGAAGTTTTTGTGTGCTTTGACAGTAATGGCACACTAAATGAAACATGGCCTGAGACATGGTCAAGAATGAAATCATATCCAGGAAACAATTTTTTACCAACTTTACAAGCTGAAATACCACTAAACAGCACTAAATATAAATTGCGTTTTAGACATATGAGTGGTAGAAGCAGTGACTCCAAATGGTTGGAACTTTATAATGAAAGACCTAAGAAGGATACAGTTATATCTCGAATATTTTATTATATAGCTTTATGTTCGACTTTTTCAATAATTACGGTATTAATAGAATTGTTTAAGGTTTTAAATAAAAAAAATTGTTTATATATATGCGTTTTATTAATACAAATAAATTTACAATTATTTTACACAATTTACAAGTATGAATCATATTGAAAAGAATCAACCTGAAAAAATTCTTCAAGGGGGATCTTTTCTAAATCGGCCAAGTCCGGGGTATGTAGCAGCTCATTTTAAAACATAATAAGATCATCTATAGTACCATTATGTGAACTAATTAAAAAATGCCCCCACGCAAGAGTTTTTACGTCACCGTTTATTACATAGCGTTTGTCATCCTTAGAAGATAGTGCCACTTTATTTCTAAGTTCCGTATATATGGTATGTAAATTAGACACAAATACATACATTTTTCTAAAGATTACACCACCTTTTTTTACTAATAGTACATAATCACTCATTTGCAACTGTGTTTTGGTTACATGTTTTGAAATGCCTTTTGCTTTTTGTATTATTTTATTTGCTTCTATGCAATAAGCTTTAGCACCTGTACCATAAAAACGTTTAATGGGTGTAGATGAAAATTCATCTTTCATTTTTCCTAGTATTGAAGGTGTTTTGGGTATCCCGTGAATATTATCAGTTGGATAGTTGGAGGTGTCGAAATGTTCTATATTTCTTTTCATGTCCTCATAGAAATTAGAGGTATATATTTCCATAATCAGGGAGTCTGTGTCTGTGTATAACAAGTTTGCAGCTTCCCCATACTTCTTTTTGATATATCCATAATAAAAATCATATATCACTGTTTTTGATCAATCTAAAATTGTAAATCCGACATAGAGAGGCTTATCGTAAACTATTTTGGTTTTACCCAAATGAACCGCAACCAAATTTTCATTAAACACAGAACAAGACTTGAATTCTGGTTTCGAGATAAGTGCCCTGGCTCCCAACGAATTTGTTTTGGTTTCCCAGCGAGTACAAAGGCGGATATCCTTTCTTTTTTCAACATTCTCTAAAGTTTTTCCGAATATCGCATTATTCAGCAATTTAAAGAGATCCCGCTCAAACTCGTTTTTGGCTTTGTTTCTAAGTGATGTGTTTAGGTCAATATATTTTTTTAGCCATGGTGATTGCGAAAACTCTAGTATACGATGAATCCTTTTTAGTACCAGACCATACTTAAGACACTGTTTAAGATTGCGATAATGGATAATGTATTTAGTTTTATTGTTGAGATTTGGTATAAGTTTAGGATATTTGCTTCCTGGTGGTACCATGCTTTCGGGGCAGAATGGCATATCATTATGTGCAGAATGTAAATGAGCTGGATATTCCAAATCCACTTCCAACACATACCCTTTATCCGCATCATCCTCCACCGAAAAACAGTTAAAATTTTCAGCATCGGTTACCCATTTAAAATTTCCATATGGAAGATATTGACACATGGCCGCACCATATAAATTTGTAGCATCGAGATACATGATGTAAGACTCGGGTTGTTGTGGATCATAGTTGGGTAGATATCGATTATTTGCCACGGCTTCTCTTTTGCTACATTGTGCCACTCCTCCTCTTACTCCTTTCTTTAAAAAGTGTACCATGTCGACATCGGTAAGAAGCTCTAGTTCAATTTTGGTGTATCTTAACATAGCATCCCAACTTAATGCAGGAGCAGTTATGTAGTGACAAGGATCCAAATTGTATTCTTTGTGACATACTTTTCTAAAATTTTCAAACACATCAGCCAATAATAAGACATCTGATATTAGATACAACATAGCATAGTCACTCATAGATTTACAATCAAATGTGTTCCACACATCAATTGCTCTTGCATAATCTTCATCAGAAATGTGTTTGTTAGTTAGATTATTGTAGAAATTTTCTTTAGGTGGTAGTGTTTTTTCTTTAAGTCTGTTAAATCCATCCATATATGAATAAGGAAACACACCCTTGTGTCTCACAAGTTCAAAGTGTTTAGTATCTGGGAAATACTTTCTAATTTCTCTACACTGCTCCGAGTCTAAAGTTGTGCTCAGAATATCCAGAGATTAATGAATCAACAAATCTCAGAGTTATGTATTTATGTGGACCCTTTTTCGACTCTTCTACGAGTATTTTTTTAGAAATTGTGATATATTTTTCTTTGGTCTGTGCAATTACTGACACTTGTTCACCAGTTGTTGAAAGCTCTTTAACAAAAAGATGACAATCATAATTACTCATATTGTGAAAAAACACAGGTATTGTATTTGAGAGTTTGTAATTTATATTACATGAATTATGAGCGGGTCCAAGATATTTTGAAGTTAAATGATGATGATCTTTTACCTTATGATTAAAAGGATTAAATGGCTTCCCACACAAATAACATTCGGTAGCGCTTTCACTTTTCAAACACTTTGGGGGCATCCTTTCCTTCATATTTTATTAGTTTTTAGAGTGAATCGTCATAGCTGCATTTAAGATAAAATGCAAATGAATATGCTTGGTGTTCAGCTGTTTTAACGAAATATGAATTTCCACTAAAAGGTTCGGTACAGTCTATGGGCTTTAGCAAACTTTCAAAGTCCGCATAGATCACAAATGGCACTGGTAACATTTTTTGAAGGTTGATAAATTTCAGTATATTTTCTGGTCCTATTTCACCAAGCTTATTAATTTTAGGTTGTGTTGTGGGGAGTTGTGTGTAAATATGTGAACAGTCGCTCTTTTGGTGATTATTTAGCTTTTCTTCGCTAACAAAGAATTGTAGACATCCATCACATAAGTATCCTTTTCGATGGTTTTTTGTTTTTTGACTTCTTACAAGTCTCGACATGTCTAAAATCAGACAATAATGACTTTGTGTATCATTTGTGATAAGCAAAAGGTTCACATGAGTGGCATGGCGATTACTTGTAAAATACAGTGGCCCAACTATTTCATATTGCCGTTTATTAGTTACGAAATTAGATTCTATTCCCCATAAACATTTACTGAAATATTATTAAGAGTTTCAAACTTTTTAATGTCTTTTAGTTTCATCGGAAAGTCAATACCTTCAAAATTCAATAAAGTATCGTATGGTGGATACGATTCTGGTTTAGTTGGGTTACCAGCGGCAGGAAAGACAGCTGCCATAACACTCCACGCAAAACACTTATTATCCTTGTTTTCTATATTTAAAATAGCGTGTTTTCTTGCTAAAGGTGTTGGGAGACGAATATACGTTGATGCAGAAATACTACTAAATTTGTTGATGTTAACATCTAAAAACATTATTTCTTGTAATACCCAATTTGAATCTTTTTCTTGAAATTCTGAGGCTTGTGTCATCAATGCTTCCTTAAAATCATCAAAGGCTTCATCCAGTTCAGTGCTGATAGATATAATTTTATTGCATGTGTTCATGGACTTGATATCTGATAGATTGGTGTCAGGTTTTAAATAAATAGCAAATATTTCAAAATTTACTTTAATCGTATTGTGCTGATGTAGATATTCACTCAAGATTCTTAAAACTTTGGGTTTAACATCTTTTAAAAATCCATAATAATCCAGCTTTTTATCACTATTAAAACGATAAGATGCAATTCTGTTTTTAAACGCATGTGTCAATTTTGAAATAGTGCCATCTATCACTTCCAAATTAAGCGGTCTTAATCTTTTTTTGGGAATATAATAATCCCCATTATGGTCATTATGACTATTCACATTTCTGTATTTACATGTTTTCATATGTCGCGATAAGTTATCCGAGCGCGAAAACGATTTATTGCACATACTACACGTATTCATGATTCCCGATAAACTACTGAGGAGCCCCCACCAATTTGCCTTAAATATGTTATGTGAATATTAACCCCTCCATGTTATATTTAGACGATGTTAATCGAATGGTATTTTTAGACCGGATATTGTCTAGTCACACGAGATGCTCAGATCGCAGACCTTTAGATATTTTTAGATATAGGTCATTAACCTTGAGTTATTTTTAGACCGGATATTGTCTAGACACACAAGGTGGCCAGGTCACCGACCTTTAGATATTTTTAGATATAGGTCATTAACCTTGAGTTATTTTTAGACCGGATATTGTCTAGACACACAAGATGGCCAGGTCACCGACCTTTAGATATTTTTAGATATAGGTCATTAACCTTAAGTTATTTTTAGACCGGATATTGTCTAGACACATGAGATGGCCAGGTCACTGACCTTTAGATATTTTTAGATATAGGTCATTAACCTTAAGTTATTTTTAGACCGGATATTGTCTAGACACATGAGATGGCCAGGTCACTGACCTTTAGCTCTTTTTAGATATAGGTCATTAACCTTGAGTTATTTTTAGACCGGATATTGTCTAGACACATGAGATGGCCAGGTCACTGACATTTAGCTATTTTTAGATATAGGTCATTAACCTTGAGTTATTTTTAGACCGGACATTGTCTAGACACATGAGATGGCCAGGTCACTGACATTTAGCTATTTTTAGATATAGGTCATTAACCTTAAGTTATTTTTAGACCGGATATTGTCTAGACACACGACATGGCCGGGTCACTGATCCTCGGCTATTTTTAGATATTGGTCATTAACCTCGAGTTATTTTTAGACAGGGTACTGTCTAGACACACCAGATGCTCAGTTCGTTGACCTTCAGCTATTTTTAGATAAGTCATTAACCTCCTCCTCATTTTGGGGGTACAATATACATCTACTGATGGCAACCGTACATCTCCTTGGAAAGCTACTTTATTTACATGCAAGCTCATTGATCGCTTACGCCGCGTTACTTTGGTAAATTGTTCCGAATCTTTTTTGATATCCTGAATAGCTGAAATGAGAATAAAAATAGTACACTATTGCTAAAGTATGAATATATAACTATTACCTCTCCCAGTAAAACCACCAATAGAAGGCGTGATCAAAGGTCCAGAATCTTCCATAGTCAAGTCACAGTTTTAACAGCGGAACTAAATAAACAAAAAAAAGCAGGAATTAATTGACATATTAGTGAATTTAAAGTTACCACTGTCCGGTTCTAATCCTCAGTTATCAGAATACGTTAATAAATTAACACAAACAGTATTTTGACTGTATACAGATCGGGTAAGGGTGACTTTGACTTATTTTTGGTGAATTTTGAAAATGTCATAACATCCTTGCTTAGTAAAGCTGACAAACTAATCATACTGGGAGATTTTAATATAAATTTTAAAATTGAATCTGACCATTTTTTTGATATTCAAAATCTATTAACATCTTTTGGTCTAAAAATAACTATAAACGATTATACTAGAATCACATCCCAGTCCAGAAGTTGCATTGACAACATTATGACAAATTTTTCTGAAAATATATATAGAGTTGGCGTATTTGAACCTTGTTTTTCTGACCATCGAGCTCAATTTTTATTTATTGACTCAGAGCATAAAGTTATTGACACTAATCAAACATTTCAACGGTTTATTACTTCTTCTGGTTTACAGAAGCTTAAACGTGCGCTAGCTATTACAAACATGGACTTTTTCTACGATATTAATAATGATCCTGATTCTTTGACAGTCTTTCTTACCGAAACTTATAACAATTTAATATTACAGTATTTTCCACTAAAAAAAGTACGACAAATGACTGAAAAAACACCTGTACAATGGTTTAATAACGAATTAAGGGCTAACAGATCTAATATTTCTCTTATCAAACACATTGCAGAGGCCACTAAGGATCCCGATTTGTCCAAAGTATATAAACAACAAAAAGTTGAATATAATCGGCAATTAAAAATTGCTAAAAAGTCAGCTTACTGTAATTTTATTACTAATTCCAATAATAAACCTAGAGACTGCTGGAAAATAGTAAATTTCGAAAGAAACTACACTAAATCCAGTTCGGTACAACCTGATCTACCTCCAGACGAAATGAATCAATTTTTTAGTACAATTGCAGAGAATATAATTACATCTCTTCCCACTATTAACATCGATGTCCTCGTCAATTATAGAAATTATCCTTCTCCGAGCAAGTCATTTTTTTTTCGGTCCGTTCTGGAAGAAGAGGTCTAATTAGTAATTCTAATTGTAGGGACGTTCACGAGATTAATAGCAAAATTTTAAAAGAAACTTACTAAATAGTTTTAACACCTTTTACTCATCTTATTAATTTAATTTTATCCACTGGAGTATTTAAAGAAGTACTAAAATACTCAAAAGTACTACCAATCTACAAAAAAGGTGATTCCTCAAAAACTGACAATTACAGACCCATAAGCATTGTTTCTACTTTTGGGAAAGTGATTGAAAAGGTTATCAAATAACAATTTTATTCCTATTTTGAGTCAAATAATTACTTTAGCAACTCACAATATGGATTTAGAACTGCTCGTTCTACTACGAACGCGGTATTTAATGTGGTGAGCGAGGTGATTGAGGGGCTTGAACGCGGCAATCGCATAGCAATTTCTCTTTGTAACTCATCAAAGGCTTTTGACTGCGTTTCACACGACATTTTGCTCCACAAATTAAATTACTATGGAATCAGAGAGAACTTCTTATCTATGTGGCAGACATCAGGCGGTAGTGTCTAAAGGTCATCTCTCTGATTTTCTATCCGTAAAACATGGAGTCCCACAAGGTTCGGTCTTAGGACCTCTTTTGTTTATTATTTATGTCAACGATCTGCCTAAATTCATATCTCCGTACAAAACCATACAATTCGCAGATGATACGACATACGTTATATCAGGAAAAAATAATGATGATTTAAAAATGTCTCATGAGGAAGTTACTACTAAATCTAGCTCATGGTTTGCTGCAAACAAACTAAAACTTAACTCTGATAAAACGCAAAATATGGTTATATCTGCAAGTAATTTACACAATGATCTAGTTAACAAAGAGACTGTTAAACTATTGGGAATAACCATAGATAATCGACTCAACTGGTCTGCTCATATCTCACACCTTAAGAAACAGCTATCCAGTTCATTATTTGTTATTCGCCAACTAGCAAGGGTTGTCAACTTTGAAACATTAAAAATGACATATTTTTCTTTATTCCACTCTCACCTAAACTATGGTTTAATTATATGGGGCAATTCAACAAATGCACTTCAAATTTTTAGAATACAAAAGAAAGCTGTCAGGATTTTAGCAGGGGTTAGTTACCTAGAACACTGCCGACCTATCTTTATCAAATTCAAAATTATGCCGCTACCTACCCTGTTGATATTTCAAGTTTTAACTCAAATACACAGAAAACGTGCCCATTTAATAAAGCAGTCTGATGTCCATGTTCACAATACGCGAAACTGTCACTACCTACGAACAAATCGCTGTAGATTAAGTCTTTCAGAAAAAAATAGTCTTAATTATAACTATTACAATATTTTACCAAAAAGTATAAAAGAACTAAGCTGTAATAGTTTCGATAAAGTTATAAAAAAATATCTTTTAAAACATTGTTTTTACTGCTCAGAAGAATATATGACTCATTGCAGAACATCCACTGAACTGCTTACCGTAACTTTGCCATAAATATTTTTCTGTTTAATATGTTTTCCTGTTTGTATTATTTTTCTGTTTAATATGTTTTCATGTTTGTATTATTTAATGTTTTATCATTTAATACTATGTATGTTTTTTTTGACTTGCTACAAACAATATTTGTATATGTTATGTAGTTAAATAAATACTCTACTCTTCCATTATAGGTAATGGCGAACGGGGTCGTTTCTTTGGCTTAGAACTTGCAGCATGTGCCACATCGGCGACTGAAGTAGATGGAATTGCTTTCATACATCTAGACGGCCCAGCCTCTTCCTTTTTTAAAGATTCGACACATTCGACACATTCGTCAGCTTCGATTTGCACCGCCGTTAGCATTGTTGATGATGCAGCAGGTGTTTCTATGTCACTGATATTTAGCGACATGTTCACATTTTGAATAAAATAGTCGCTTGTTTCACCTGCTTGCATTTCACGGATACACTCTGTTATCATGTTATCTGGAGCGATCTCATCCTGCTCCTAATCTGGGTCGATGTCTGGATCATCACTGCTATAATCACCTGACGAATCCGTTTCAACAGAGTCCATAAGTTCTTGAATTTCATCTTCGGTCAATACCGACAAATTAAACTTTTTCTGTCTCCAGCTGTTATTGCCTGCCATTTCCAGAAGCAAAATAAACAAATAACTGATGAAAGTAGGTAAACAATAGCACAACAACACAACACAACAATCACAACAAAGTGAGACGACTCTTCACATAAACCGGCAAGGGGTCCCTCAGGAACCCTTTTTATTTTCGCTTCTAAAACACACTCATAATACTTGTTTTGTAATAATTAACAATATATGGTGAAACTTGAAGCTCTAAACCACTCAAAAAAGAATGTTTTCACTAAATTTAGATTATAATTTGTAGTATCATAATTTTACGTCGAAAACAAATTTTAAATGAGAGATAATTGTTCTGTGTTCACCTCGACCTGTCGCAGAAAACTGAGACAAAAATGTAACGATAAGGTTTAATGAATTTAGAATGCATTTGAAACGTCTCTAGACGAACTAGTCGGGGAGATTCAAAACAGTTTGCGGCTACCTGACTTTTACCTGCGGCTTAAATAAACAATAAGCGAAGGGGCCCTCAGGGACCTCTTACCAGTTAGAGGGTTAAGGAACTTAAACAAGATAACTGTTTTTGACAAATTGTACTTTCGAATTTTTTATCACTGTTGCTTCTTAAGTCTCCATTTAATTCACTTGCTTGACCAAAAATATAACAAAAACATTGACACACACTCTCTCAAAAATATCTACTTTTAATATAAATTTAACACTAAGTGACTACATTCAATTTACAAGTTTATATAAATACATACTTCGTCAAATAAAGATGTAATTTGATGTCCTTACCACTTAACATTGAGAAGAACATGCGCCTATATAATATCTGTTCTTGAGTTTGTAGTTTTTGGAAAAACCTTTAAAGCAAATGCCGCAGTTAAATTTGTTCTAATCACTATGCTTGTTCATGTGCATCTTTAAACTCTTCTTAGTAGAATAAGCCTTTTCGCAAATACCACATCTGTATTCTACACCCTCATGAATCTCCAAATGGCACTTTAAGGAACTTAAACGCGATAACTGTTTATGACAAATTGTACATTGGAATTTTTTATCACGGTTGCTTCTTAAGTCTCCATTCAAGTCACTTGCTTGACCTAAAATATAACAAAAACTTTGACACACACTGTTTAAAAAATATCTACTTTTAATATATATTTAAGACTACATGACTTTACATTCAATTTACAAGTTTGTATAAATATATACTTCGTTAAATAAAGATGTAATTTGATGTCCCTACAACTTAACATTGAAAAGAACCTGCGCCTATACAATATCTGTTCTTAAGTTCGTAGTTACTGAAAAAACTTTTAAAGCAAATGTCGCATTTAAATTTGTTCTAATCACTATGATTGTTGATGTGCACCTTTAAACTCTTCTTAGTAGAATAAGCTTTTTCGCAAATACCACATCTACATTCTACACCCTCATAAATCTGCAAATGGCACTTTAAGGAACCTAAACAAGATAACCGTTTTTGACAAATTGTACTTTCGAATTTTTTATCACTGTTGCTTCTTAAGTCTCCATTTAATTCACTTGCTTGACCAAAAATATAACAAAAACTTTTTCACACACTGTCTCAAAAATATCTACTTTTAATATAAATTTAACACTACATGACTTTACATTCAATTTACAAGTTTATATAAATACATACTTCGTCAAATAAAGATGTAATTTGATGTCCTTACCACTTAACATTGAAAAGAACCTGCGCCTATATAATATCTGTTCTTGAGTTCGTAGTTTTTGGAAAAACCTTTAAAGCAAATGTCGCATCTAAATTTGTTTAAATCACTATGCTTGTTGATGTGCACCTTTAAACTCTTCTTAGTCGAATAAGCTTTTTCGCAAATACCACATCTACATTCTGCACCCTCATAAATCTGCAAATGGCACTTTAAGGAACCTAAACAAGATAACTGTTTTTGACAAATTGTACTTTCGAATTTTTTATCACTGTTGCTTCTTAAGTCTCCATTTAATTCACTTGCTTGACAAAAAATATAACAAAAACTTTGACACACACTGTCTCAAAAATATCTACTTTTAATATAAATTTAACACTACATGACTTTAAACTCTTTAAACTTTAAACTCCAAATCGCACTTTAAGGAACTTAAACAAGATAACTGTTTTTGACAAATTGTACGTTTAAATTTTTTATCACGGTTGCTTTTTTAGTCTCCATTCAATTCACTTGCTTGACCTAAAATATAACAAAAACTTTGACACACACTGTTTAAAAAATATCTACTTTTAATATAAATTTAACACTAACTGACTTTACATTAAATTTACAAGTTTATATAATGTTTCGTCAAATAAAGATGTAATTTGATGCCCCCACCACTTAACATTGAAAAGAACCTGCGCCTATATAATATCTGTTCTTGAGTTTGTAGTTTTTGGAAAAACCTTTAAAGCAAATGCCGCATTTAAATTTGTTCTAATCACTATACTTGTTGATGTGCACCTTTAAACTCTTCTTAGTAGAATAAGCTTTTTCGCAAATACCACATCTGTATTCTACACCCTCATGAATCTCCAAATGGCACTTTAAGGAACTTAAACACGATAACTGTTTTTGACAAATTGTACATTGGAATTTTTGTAATACACAAGGAATTGGGACCGCTGTCACCACTGTAACGTTATACAAATGGGAGTTATATGAATGTAAGGAAAACGCTGTCAGCAAATGTAATACTTTATAGATCCTCAAAGGATGCTAACCCCGCGAGCGGCTGCAAGGAATACTGGTCACACTAGTCTGGAGGGCTGGCTCGTCTTCGTGGATTTACGAGAAGATAAGGGATTTTCGGGATAGGGGTAAGGACTCCTAGGTCTCAGCTCCTGTAAAGAGCAGAGGTTATGGGCTTACTTTTGAAGCTGGAGATATGCATAAGCAGAATCTCGTATTCTCCTAGTCTCTAATGAGTCGGACGAAAGGAACATTAAAAAAACCAATTTAGAGTCTACAATATATTGAATTTACCCTGAAGTTACAAATACAATCGTTAACACGTTATTCTGCGCGTCGGGAGATGGTGAGCAAGATAGTGAAGAGTTGACAGTTGTACTAATATAATTACTCAGGTAAGTATATAGAAATCTATTACCTTATGTGTATTTAGGCTTTCAACCACGACACGTTTCGGTCCTCTGGAACTCGGTCAGTTGAGGGTCTCCTCCTGTGTTACGGACTTACGAGCTGTCACAATAACCGGACTACACGAGATACAATGCCGGGATGATAAGCGCTACCCAGAGAATTACCGACTGCGTCGTACCCGACGCTACCACGTCGAGAGTACCCGGAGCAGGCAATTGATGCCTTCACGGCTCTCGCCATATCACTCCTACTGACTCGCTATTACTGACTACTTGGCCTCCTTAGTTCGGTTTTTATCAACTGGTGTCCTCATTGACCGGTTGTAGTCCAAGGTTGCGTTTTCGCTGAATTGTAGGTCCTATATTGCATTACAATAACAGTTTCTGTTTGACGTGCTTTTTCTACGTTTAAGCAATTATCAAACAATGCAATAACTAGGTCAATTTCTTTGTGTGATTTAAAATGCAAACTTTATTTTAATAATTATCCCTTATTAGATTTAGAATATATAATAATTATCTCGAATAATTATTATCTTTTCTATGCTACTTAGCCCTTTATTCCAACTTCTCACTCACTTGCTACGCTCACATTACATTACTCCCTACGCAAAAAAAGAAAAGGGCCGAGGGGTCTTTTCCTTTTCCAACAATAAAGTATTCTACTTACATATTATATTACTTATATTCTATTATATATATATATATATATATATATATATATATATATATATATATATATATATATATATATATATAAGTCCCAATTTATATGTTATCATTTACTGTTTCTTATATACTATTGTACCGTGGTCAGCGAATGTATCGTGCTGTCCCCGTATTGAACCTATGTGTATGACAAGTTGAGTTAATCTTGTATTAATCTTATTGAAACTTAACAAGTGAAAGAACTTTCCTAACTTATTACAATTGTTTGTGATTACATGTGTCCGTTACGACAAGCGTATTCTAACTGTTCTATACGATTGTACTCGCGTTTTGCGTTCACTGTTCATTTTATCGGCGTATCCCTGTGGGAATTATCCGCACTTCACTCGCGTCGTCTTGGCTGTTTTAATGTCCGTTTGCCAATTCCACGTGTCGAGTTAACTATATTGATGCGTTACTGCTGCTGTCTGCCTCCGTTGGTGTGTCCTTGCTGGGTGGTCGTCTCGGATTGATACTGCTTTGCTTTGTCGCATTATACTTCTGCTACATTGGTCTCTGGTATGTGTTTGCTGCATCTCTTTGGCATCGTCGTAGTACTGTGTCTAAGTATAGATTTTCTATTTCTCTTTGGTAGGATTGTTCGGTGTAAAGGAATTTGCTATTGATGTAGGTCATCAGGTCTACGTTTTGAGGTAGGAGTGGCATACTAGGATTTATTTTGTTGTTTACTAGGAAATTATGTTATATATAGGTTAATATGTTAATAATTGGGACTTGTACTTTTTAAATATTTACAATATAATATATCATCTTTCTGTTATATATATATACCCTGTATATTAGAGTCATATATTTTTAATTCTCAACTTGTCATCACTTATTGTTTATAGTTACGTATGTGTAACGAATTTTCCTTATTTGAAGAACATTTTAATTACTATATTTATTCTTAATAAAGAGTCAGAAAATATTGTAATAATTTCTCACTCTTTCCCAAATCTTTTTAAAATAATTCAAAAGTGGAATTTATTTTGATTTCTCGTCAAACACAATGACTTGTTTTCAATGTTATGATATTTATGTTTCAAGGCTATTAAATTACATTTTGCTGAGAGCTGAATTTTTATATACTCACATTGTTGATGAAATTTGATACCGACTGATATTTTGAACTCTTGGTGTCTGTTATAAACTACAATATTTATTTTTTTATTTAATTGTTAACGTTTTCTAAACTTGACCTTTATTAGTTGTTTATTTACCAGTGCTCTGACTCAATCTTTATACTACTTTCTTAGTTGAAAGGAATTCAAGTCTGTCTATCAGTTTTGACATAGCAGTAATGGATTAGCGTATGGACGTACTGATCCAGTCTCCTGTTTTTACTGATCAACAGCAGCTTAGACCCCTATTAACCTTAAATTAATTTACTTATTTCTCTTTCTTAAAACTTGCTTTTAGTTATAATGTACTATTATGTTTTCAAAAAAATTATTTTCATTGAACTGTGCTAATATTTAACTATGAATGCTTATATTACCTGTGTTGTGTCCTTCGTTCCTTGTTAAAATTTTAGTATTATTCGAGCGGCCGTCTCTTGTAATACCAAGCTTTCAACTTTTCTTATAGTTGTTTTGATATTTTTTCACTATTCATCTGTTGCGTCGAAAAACATGTCTGTGTCATCATCGCTCTGTGTTATTTTTGCTGTCTCGTTCTTATTTATTATTCTGTTGTATGTGTTCCATCCTTTCTTTTTCGTTTTGTGGAATATGCAGCAACATTTTCTTTCGGGCATCTTGCCTAGTCTATTCTTTATTCGTTCTGATCTTTTTGGTTGGCTGGTGTCTCCCTGACTTCCTTTTCTTCTTCTCTGCGGTTTGTTAATCGGGGTTCCTGGTCCCCATAATGACAGTGTTGACACCTTTGAAGGGTCAACTCCTTCTTCTTCCGTTTATTCTTTTTCGGGTTCTCCTATTTCTTCTCCTTCCTCCGTGGAGTATTCAATTGCTTTATTCTCGTAATATTTCTTTAACCTATTGACGTGCACTACCTGTCTATTTTTTCCTTTTTTGTACCTACTGCATACGTCAGTGGTCCCACTTTTTCTATAATTTGAAATGGTATGGCTAGTACCATTTTTTTTCTGTAACTTCTTTGAAAGACCTGTCGTGCTACTTAAGTCTCTCAGATATACCTTGTCTCCTTCTTCAAATTCTCTCAAATTCAAATTTTATATATTTATATTTTCCTGTGTTTTTCTATACACTATTTTCATTTTTCATCCATGTCCGTGTGCATGGATTTCCTGTTAATATATTCTCCTGTGTTTTTCCTATTCACTGTTTTCATTTTCATCCATGCCCGTGTGCATGGGTTTCCTTGATTCTTATTGAGTGCTAATGCCCCTGGCAGTCGTCGCATCTCTTCCCATTTCACATATTTCCCAATACTTCTTCATAATTCGTTCCAGAAATAATATTCTCTTATATTTCTGTACTATATATCCTATTTATTCTTCCATATCCTTCCTGTAACATGTGGAAGGTATTAATTATAATTCTCCTTTTCCTTTACTTTTCCGTTTACTTTATTAACGAAAATCACAATTCCAGATTCGTTTCGCATTTTTATTACATCCTGTAGATACTGTATTGTCCTGCTGGAGCCGCGGGACTCTTAGCGGGTTGGGATTCTAGTACCACCCTAGCTTATCCCCTTAGCAGCCTCCTACTTGACGTAAGTTTCACCCCTTAATGTCGAACCATATACAGCTTGCCCACATTCCTGTAAAAAAAATCTACTTCTGGCACTGTATTTATCTTCGTATGCTGTGTGAGATACGCCTCTATTTCTGTGGCATCCCACCTGTGTCCACTGATTATTCCTTCTTCTTTATGGTTCTGCTTCTTTGTCTCAAGCAAAGAAACTGGCTTAAACTCTTCTACATTCAGAGTACCTTCTTCGTCCAAAGTCTCTATAATGTTACTTTAAACGATAGTAACAACTATAACTTTTCCGTCTCCAGCGAGGCCTTGCCTTTGCAACGATTCGGCCGCTTCAGTGAAGGCCCTTAGGTCTTCCTGTCCAATTTACACTTTTCCCTGGTACATAAACTGTAGCAAGTCTCCTAGTGTCTTGCAAGTTCCGTTTGTCAAAATCACTATAGGACGTTGACAAAGATTCGACTCAAATTTTCTTTAAATATGGGCCACAGCCCAAAGAACCACTTTACGTGCTTCTCTGCATTTTCCTTGCGATGCAAGCTCCACGTCTACTAAATCTTGACTGTTCCATAATGGATCCATTCCCGAACTCATATGTTCGTGGAAATCATTCCAAAATAGTGAAAAAGATTTTCTGACGCCACGGTCAATTATCTTCCAAAGCTCCATTAAATTCTTTTCCCTTTTTGTTTATATGTTTATTTCCATATGATATGCTAATTTATGAAGTTAACAGACAATTGTATAAAGAATTAAATTTTTGTTAAATTAAAAGAACTTAGAAATATGCGCTGCCGAACTTAAAAACAAATCTGTATAAAATATTAAATAATCAAATCAAATAATAATCGATCAATCAATCAATACTCAGATATCAAATAAGGTGTTAGTATTAATTTTTTTTGAAAAATTAAGTTCTATTAAATTCTTCTCCCTTTTTACAAATGAACCGTTATTTATAAATCCAAATATTCCAATTTACTTTAATTAATTAGTTAAACAAAGTCGTATCTAATTTCTCAATGTATATTACTTGATTAAGCGCGTTTATTTAAATATAAATATTTTTTCAAACGCAATTCATATTTCACTTTCACTTGTTACATTAAACAAAAGAATTTGATAATATGTAAACAGTTAGTTAGTAAAATAATACCCCAAGAAATAATATTCTGCACTTTTTTTTAAAGTAATGCAATTGTACACTCAAATGAACTTGATCTTGACCTACTAACTTAAATTCTGTATTTTCAACTACTAAATAAACAATAATGTATACAATAAACAATAATTAATAATTTCTGTTATACTTATATATCCTAAAATCCGTTAGACTGTATAGTTTATATTTTTAGTGCAATATTATGGTAATTTACGAAGTTAAAACAATTATATAGAGAACATCATATAATGTGTTAGTATGTATTTTTTTTTTGAAAAATTTTGTACTTGTCATCTCTTCACATATATTATAAAAGCAATTCACCTACCTTAATTTAGGATTCTAGGTTTCAGGAAGGGATGTATATGAGGTTATTTTCTAGTGATACAAGAAAAAAATCTACTATATACGAATAATTTGTGTAAAACCACTAACAAGTTTATATACTTTTTGTTTTTGTACTAAATGGATCTGTTGGAAAATTATCTAGGCTAACTGGTTTGCTTATACCCTAAATTTTTCAAAACCTCACCGGGATCTGTATTTCTAGAACGTCGATGTTGAGAAAAAAAGAAAAGAGAGAAAAAGGATTTTTTTACAGAAAAGGGAGTCCCGCACTCCACACAATATTTACTGGATACCTCACTGTTTCTTTAATCTGTTATCGTCTTAGGCTAAAGAATATTGGAATGTCGATGGTGAAATGAAATTTTAACGATGAAGGCTTCTTATAACTATAAAACTTGCAAAAGTTTACAAGGATACTGAAGAAGTGACTTAATCATCCCTATTTTCCGAAATTCCCCCAAACCGGGACCGCTGTCACCACTTGTAATACAGGAGGCGACTCCGCTGTCACCACTGTAAAGTTATACAAATGGGAGTTATATGAAGGTAAGGAAAACGCTGTCAGCAAATGTAATACTTTATAGATCCTCAAAGGACGCTAACCCTGCGAGCGGCTGCAAGGAATACTGGTCACACTAGTCTGGAGGGCTGGCTGGTCTTCGTGGATTTACGAGAAGATAAGGGATTTTCGGGATAGGGGTAAGGACTCCTAGGTCTCAGGTCCTGTAAAGAGCAGAGGTTATGGGCTTACTTTTGAAGCTGGAGATATGCATAAGCAGAATCTCGTATTCTCCTACTCTCTAATGAGTCGGACGAAAGGAACATTAAAAAAACCAATTTAGAGTCTACAATATATTGAATTTACCCTGAAGTTACAAATACAATCGTTAGCACGTTATTCTGCGCGTCGGGAGATAAGGAGCAGGATAGTGAAGAGTTGACAGTTGTACTAATATAATTACTCAGGTTAGTATATAGAAATCTGTTACCTTATGTGTATTTAGGCTTTCAACACAATAACCGGACTACACGAGATGCTATGCCGGGATGATAAGCGCTCCCCGGAGAATTACCGACTGCGTCGTACCCGACGCTACCGCGTCGAGAGTACCCGGAGCAGGCAATTGATGCCTTCACGGCTCCCGCCGTATCACTCCTACTGACTCGCTATTACTGACTACTTGGCCTCCTTAGTTCGGTTTTTATCAACTGGTGTCCTCATTGACCGGTTGTAGTCCAAGGTTGCGTTTTCGCTGAATTGTAGGTCCTATATTGCATTACAATAACAGTTTCTGTTTGACGTGCTTTTTCTACGTTTAAGCAATTATCAAACAATGCAATAACTAGGTCAATTTTTTTGTGTGATTTAAAATGCAAACTTTACTGTAATAATTATCCCTTATTAGATTTGGAATATATAATAATTATCTCGAATAATTATTATCTTTTCTATGCTACTTAGCCCTTTAACCAACTTCTCACTCACTTGCTACGCTCACATTACATTTTTTATCACGGTTGCTTCTTAAGTCTCCATTCAATTCACTTGCTTGACCTAAAATATAACAAAAACTTTGACACAAACTGTTTAGAAAATATCTACTTTTAATATATATTTAAAACTACATGACTTTACATTCAATTTACAAGTTTGTATAAATATATACTTCGTTAAATAAATATGTAATTTGATGTCCCTACAACTTAACATTGAAAAGAACCTGCGCCTATACAATATCTGTTCTTAAGTTCGTAGTTACTAGAAAAACTTTTAAAGCAAATGTCGCATTTAAATTTGTTCTAATCACTATGCTTGTTTATGTGCACCTTTAGCTCTTCTTAGTAGAATAAGTTTTTTCACAAATACCACATCTGTATTCTACACCCTGATGAATCTCCAAATGGCACTTTAACGAACTTAAACAAGATAACTGTTTTTGACAAATTGTACGTTTAAATTTTTTATCACGGTTGCTTTTTAAGTCTCCATTCAATTCACTTGCTTGAACTAAAATATAAGAAAAACTTTGACACACACTGTTTAAAAAATATCTACTTTTAATATAAATTTAACACTAAGTGACTTAACATTAAATTTACAAGTTTATATAAATACATACTTCGTCAAATAAAGATGTAATTTGATGTCCTTACCACTTAACATTGAGAAGAACATGCTCCTATATAATATCTGTTCTTGAGTTTGTAGTTTTTGGAAAAACCTTTAAAGCAAATGCCGCATTTAAATTTGTTCTAATCACTATACTGCCGCCTTAGTTGAATAGGGCGCATCTACAGAATGTTAGTTTCGCGAAAATAAGGAATTTCTGTTTTTGATGACGCCGTCGTCTTATGTTATGATACAAATAGAGTTTTATTAGGAAGTTATTTTACGTTATATTCTAATTATTGAACAATTATAAGATGTGAGTGAAATTAACTGTAAACATGACTTTTGTTAGTTACGCCCTATTTACCTAAAAATTTAGAACAAATATGTTAAATAAAAAAGTCGTAAATGAAACACTTAATTTTTTTATGAAAGTGCTTTATTAATTGATAAAAGGTTCATAACTTATTCATCATCAGTTATTGGTAATTCGGCTCCAGCAGCTTCTGGTAAATTTTTCCAAAAAACCAATCTGCTTTCCGGGGCGATATCGCTGAGCTTTCTGATTACTGAATTCTTTTTTTCTTTAGGAAAGCCTCTACATTGTTCATGCGAATCAGGTTTGTATATTCCTAAAAAGAAAACCTACTTAATATGTTTATACTTATGTATTTTAATAGTGAAGCGAGCTTGAAAATCCGTGTGATAGGAATCCATCTAATATTTTGAACGTACTGGTTCTTTGATCTAAGTTATCGAAAAGTATATGTTTGGCAGCAACTAAGTGGGACTAAGATCTAACTTAGATGCTACTAATAGACTCATATTCTCTGGTCAATGTAAGTATTAGGTGGTTATCATATGAATTTTCAAGCTCACCTCGAGTTCTAATATACATATACATACACCTACCTTGTTTTTGTGCCTTTGCATTAAGAAAATTCAATTTAGTTCCTTCAGGTTCATCAAAAGAGCTTTTGTATATTAAACTGTTTTCATGTCTTTTGAAAATAACATGGACCATACGTCTCAAATATGGACGAGGAACTATTTTGTTAAGCTTATATTGGGATGTATGATCAACCCATTTGTGGAAGTCTCCAATGTTCATCTCCAGGACATTAACGTGACTACTAGACTCTTTGACGGCATCTCTGAAGTCCCGAAAGTCATAAACTTTGTTTTTCTTTTTTAAGGCAGCCTCTACTTGATGGTGAAAACTGTCCGCGGCCATAAAGGTATGACCTCTCTCAAAATATTTAAGTTCTAGAAAATCTAAAGATGTTTCAGAAGAATTCACCAAATAACAAAAAAACAATAGAGAGTCCAATTTTTATTCTGGGCAGAACAATTGTCCAACCAGAGCGTAACATGTTGCACATCCCTAATTGACATAAAGTATGCAAAAAAAGTACTTATTATATTCTCCTTTGACCGACCCATGATACCTTCATGCCATATTACTGCCGTTGA
The DNA here is from genome assembly GCA_918026665.1 of Diabrotica balteata. Lineage (NCBI taxonomy): Eukaryota > Metazoa > Arthropoda > Insecta > Coleoptera > Chrysomelidae > Diabrotica > Diabrotica balteata. The sequence goes on from OU898284.1 coordinate 73,687,717, forward strand.
TCCGCCGCCATAGATACCGCCGATCTAGGTAACATAATTACCTGAAAAACAAAAATTTATAAATTACTAGAATTAAAGCCTACAAAAGCTGATACTAACTTTTTGCAGATCAACTGTAACTGTTATTTTGTTAGCATTTTGATCTTCTGCGTCGTGCTGATACATTTCCCTAGCTGCTTTGAATCTTGCGGCATGTAAGTTCCATTCTCTACAGTTATTGCAAGTAATATCGAGGGCATCTTTTTTATGTCCACTGATCGACTGATGTTTCTGAAATGTTTCACATTCCCAACATTCCTCGTGGCCTAATTTTGAAAATGAGATGTTCATCTCCGCAACCACATTCTGATACAAACAGTAAGAGATGGAATATTGTGGGTACTTTTGTTTGAAATCGTTGTACATTGATTTTATTGTTATATCGCAAGGAAGATACTTGCGAAGAGGTGCATCCTCTCTACGGTAGTGAGAGATTTGTGGATTGAAACTCTCTATGTGTTCGATAATCATTTTTCGGTCAATAATTTGTTTGCCTTTGTTAAATTTTCTTCCGTCGCATTTTGCTGTTATCGCTGTTTTTTCGGCTTTTGTTAAAACGTTTCTCACTACTTTATCATTAGTAGGCTTAAATCCTAAAGTTGTTAAGAAAAATATTTTGCACACCTGCTGGCGTTTACCATGGATATCTGTCAATGAATAGTTACAAGTTTTACCTCTCCTTGATGCACCAGTCACTGTTTTTCTATTGACCTCTTTAATGGAGCATGAACTGAGAATAAAATTTTTCTGCTCTGTGTTAGATAGGGACCAATAATCTTTATTAAGTTCTGAGCGTCTCTGGGAACTTATCTTTTCAGCACATTTTTTCGGGCATAATTTCTTGCATGCTGATTTTAATCTGTGGTCCTCTAAGCATTTTCTTCGTTTAATCTCGGCTCTCTCTTGTTGGGTACTTTCTTTTCCTTAAGTTACCCTGTTTTGTGTAAGTCCTCTTATGTATTTCTTTCATGACATTTTGTAAAACATCGTCAATTATATCATTTGCAATAGAGAAAGCAACTGGTTCATGCACTTCGTTATCATTGTCAGAATTCGGAAAAGGTACTTGTTTTAATTCTTCTGTCGCACCTGTAGTAACGATAGGTAACTTAGCTTCAACAAGAATGTTTTCTAGAATAACTATGTGACTTGTCCCCTTAGTTTTATTAATGTCAAGCTTACTGGATATCTGAACTTCGAGTTCTGCTTTAGAGCTTTTGCTTTCATTAGAACAGTCTTCTAAAAAATCGGGAACATAATCTTCAGTATCAAAACTTTTCTTAGTCCTCTTATGTATTTCTTTCATGACATTTTGTAAAACATCGTCCATTATATTATTTGCAATAGAGAAAGCAACTGGTTCATGCACTTCGTTATCATTGTTAGAATTCGGAAAAGGTACCTGTTTTAATTCTTCTGTCGCACCTGTAGTAACGATAGGTAACTTAGCTTCAACAAGAATGTTTTCTAGAATAACTATGTGACTTGTCCCCTTAGTTTTATTAATGTCAAGCTTACTGGATATCTGAACTTCGAGTTCTGCTTTAGAGCTTTTGCTTTCATTAGAACAGTCTTCTAAAAAATCGGGAACATAATCTTCAGTATCAAAACTTTTCTTAGTCCTCTTATGTATTTCTTTCATGACATTTTGTAAAACATCGTCCATTATATTATTTGCAATAGAGAAAGCAACTGGTTCATGCACTTCGTTATCATTGTCAGAATTCGGAAAAGGTACCTGTTTTAATTCTTCCGTCGCATCTGTAGTAACGATAGGTAACTTAGCTTCAACAACAATGTTTTCTAGAATAACTATGTCACTTGTACTCTCAGTTTTAATAATTTCAAGCTTATTGGATATCTGAACTTCGAGTTCTGCTTTAGAGATTATGCTTTCAGTAGAAGAGTCTTCTAAAAAATCGGGAACATAATTTTCATCATCAAAACTTTTCTCTCTTTTTTTAATACATTTTTTATAGCTTTTCATTTTCTTGTTTAGTTGTTCATTTAAAGCTAGAGTTAGTAGTCTTTTACCTCTGCTTGTCATTATACCGTCTGGTCTTTGATTGCGTCTACTAAAAATAAATTTTCTATTTTAATAATCTTTAAATCTGTTTAGTATAGGAGATCTGTTCTTTTTTTGGTACAAATACCACAATAATACAACAAGTAGGTACAAGTATAAAGACAAAATGATGTCAAATGCCTTTTATAGCTTCTACTTGTTAAACACATCATAATAAATATGCGAAATATACCTAATTATATTTTTATACGAGTTTTTAATAAAAACAAAAGTTTATATTATTATATAAAGTCTATATCGATTTTTTCATTCCATTAATCTGCCTTGAAAAGAAACCGTAATTGACTAATGTTAAACTTAAAATTGAACTTTACACTTAAAACCAAGTTTACCAAGTTTACCAAGTTTACTTTACACTTAAAACCAGTACTTACATATAACTTAAAAGTCAATTTACTAAAAATTTTCACCAAAAACCGTCTTAAAACACTTATCGTAATCCAGATTCAACGTGGAAAAACCAGTAAATATTTTAGGTTAGAATCGTAACTTCCCACGCTGGCGCATTATAAGTAAGCGCGCGAGTGTGACTGTCAGATACGCCCTGATCGACTTATAATGGTAGATACGGCCAATTTAACTAAAAATAAGTGTTATTTTGTAGATACGGCTATTTTTTGTAAGGTTCTACAGGCTTGTTAGTCACAGTTACGGCTTTTGCTGTTAATAGAAAGATGCAACTAGTTATAAAGTTTTAGATGCACGTAGTAACTCAAAATCACTAAAATGGCAGATACGCCCTATTCAACTAAGACGGCAGTATACTTGTTGATGTGCACCTTTAAACTCTTCTTAGTAGAATAAGCTTTTTCGCAAATACCACATCTGTATTCTACACCGTCATGAATCTCCAAATGGCACTTTAAGGATCTTAAACACGATAACTGTTTTTGTCAAATTGTACATTGGAATTTTTTATCACCGTTGCTTCTTAAGTCTCCATTCAATTAGTCAATAGTAGTATTTTGATTGATTTGGTTATCCTACTACTTTTTTGTACATAACTTAGTGAATATTGAGTATTTTTACGTTTTTTTTTTCATTTAAGTTGTTTCTTACAGCTAAATTTTTCCAATTGTCAAATCTTCGCATTTCTAAAATTTGGTTTACTTCTCCTGCCGCGAAGCATGTTAAACAAATCCGCTGTTCATGTTCAAATTTTTCATCGTTTTCGCCAGTATATAGTTTGGAGCAATCACTACGGGGATGAACATTCGAAAGACAAATAATGCACTTGTGGGTACCTGTAGGCTTATAATTATTAGAACATAATAAACATTGCGCTTTCTCCGAAGATCGTTCATTAGGTTCATTAGAGGGTTCGTCACAATTTGAAGAATTTTCATGAACATTTTCTTGTTCTACTTGGTTTGTTAATGATTCTTCTTCTATTTCAATAGATTTACTTATGACTAATAAACTTTTTCCTGTTAAATAGTCTATATGTTGTGATATAAAATTATCTGCTCTTAGTGGTAACTGACCTTTTAGGAAAACAGCCCACTTTAGGGTTCGAAAATCTGACTCAACCTGACAACTTGTTGGAGATTTTAAATCGAATCCATATTTCTCATTATATACTCTCGACCACAAAGGAAACAAACTTAAATCTTTAATTAGAAGATCAGCAAATTTCAGATCGTGAAGATAATAACCATTGCACCGATTTCCTATTTCGTTCAAACATGGCGTAATAGAATTGTTTAAGTTTCTAGCCCATTTCGCCCAGTAGTTATTTTTTCCAGACACTTGTTCCTCTGGAGTATTTGATATCTCTTCATCTTATATTCTAATGTCAATATTACTGTAACCGTCAAAATCTATAAAAATTACAAAATAAGCATTTAAAATTAAGACAAAATACATTTAAATAATGATATCTATATATATATATATATATATATATATATATATATATATATATATATATATATATGTATACTGGGTGATTAATCGCTAAACGGGCCATAGGAAATTCAATGGGAAATTCTAAGTTGTTGAATTCCTGCTTCCCTAATTATTTTACATTGAAAGTCATAATAAACTATTTATAGAGGACTGAATTATGTATTAAAATTAAATGTTAAAATTGTTCTACGAATTAAATGTATTGTAAAATTTTGTAAAAATATAATACATTTTTCAGGCGACCCCTTAAAGTCAGGCCACACGAGATACAAAAATGTGTATGATATGTTGCGTTTGGTCATATTGTTGATTCTGATATTTGACAATATTTGAATTGTCAATATTTTTATTTTGTTATTAAATTATACACAAATACTAAAATACGCAAATTTCCACAAATACTACTACTAATGAACAATAAATAGTACTTTGTAAACTTCTTCTTCTTCTTAAAGTGCCCTCTCCTCAATGGAGGTTGGCTACTACAATTTTAAACTCTTCTCTATCTTCAGCTGTTCTTATTAGCTGTTCAAAATTTAGCCCTGTCCATTGTCGGATGTTTCTGAGCCATGATAGTCTTTTCCTTCCTAGGCCTCTCTTTCCCTCGATTTTTCCTTTCACTATAAGTTGGGCATATTGGTACTTATTATTTCTCAGTATGTGGCCTAGGTATGATGTTTTTCTTACTTTTACTGTGTTAAAAAGTTCTCTTTCCTTGCCTATTCTATGCAGCACTTCTTCGTTTGAGGTATGCGATGTCCATGAAATTTTGAGTATTCTCCGGTAGATCCACATTTCAAAGGCCTCCAATTTATTTACGGTTGATGTTTTAAGGGTCCACGTTTCAACTGCATATAGAAGAGTCGACCAGACGTAGCATTTTGATAAACGTAGTCGAATTTCGAGTTTTATTCGAGAATCACAAAGCAGTTTTTTTATTTTTTCGAAGGATTTTCTAGCCTGTTCTATTCTCGATCTTATTTCTTGATCAGGATTTAGGCTGCTATCGATCCAACATCCCAGGTACTTAAATCTATTGACCTGTTCTAAGATGTGCCCATTTATTGTGCAAGGTTGAGGTACGTTTTGGTTTTTTCGGATTGACATCACTTTGGTTTTTTTAATGTTTATTTTCATACCAAATTGCTCACAGGTCGAGTTGGTCTTGTCGATAAGTCGTTGTAGACCTGAGTCGGAATCCGCAATTAACACTGTATCGTCGGCGTATCTGATACTGTTGATATTTACGCCATTCACCTTGACTCCATCCTTGGAATCCTCCAATGCTTCTTTAAATAGAAACTCGGAGTAAAGATTAAACAGCAGAGGCGACAGAACACATCCCTGTCTAACTCCCCTCCTAATTTCTACTTCTGCGGATGTGGAACCTTCGATCCTAACTCTGGCTTTTTGGTTCCAGTACAAGTTTTTTAAGAATTTGATGTCTTTTCCATCTAAACCGACTTCTTGCAAACGTTCTAATAGTAGGTCGTGTCTTACTTTATCAAATGCTTTTTCGAAGTCTATAAAGCATATAAATATATCTTTCTGTTGGTCGTAGCATTTTTGGGCGAGAACTAATAAACTGAACAAGGCTTCTCTCGTTCCCATGCCGGCTCTGAATCCAAACTGATCGTCTCCGATGATTGTTTCGCACTTTCTATAGATACGATTATGTACGATTTTTAGTAGGACTTTTACAGCATGACTCATAAGGCTTATCAGACGGAACTCATTGCAGTGTTGTGGGTTTGGCTTTTTTGGTAGAGGGATGAATATTGACTCCAGCCAATCTTGAGGTATTTTACCTGTATCATAAATGCGATTGAATAAAAGGACAAATAATTCGATATTTTCTTCGCTGATTAATTTGAGCGTTTCTGGGTATATTCCGTCTGGACCTGGGCTTTTATTTGTTTTGAGATGATTAATTGCATTTATGATTTCAGATTTCAGAATTGTTGGCCCTTCGTTGTTATTTTCCAATCTTGGTTCTTCTCGTATGTCGTGAAAAAGAATTTTAATATAGTTTTCCCATTCTTTCAGTTTATCTTCCGTTGATTCTAGCAGTTTGTCATCCGTGTTCAGCATGGTGTGAAAAGTCGTTCTCTTGGTAGTCGATGTAAACTCTTTTACCTTTTTATGTAAATTAAAAAAATCGTGCCTTTGTAAACAATAAATTATATTGTTTACAAATTAATAAAATTGATGAAATGTATTCAGTTCATGAAAAATTGCAATAATGTACTCAGGCAATACTGCGAGCACTGCTAGATCTTTATTTAACACAAGATATCATAATACACTCCAATACAATTCCAGGTTATACAACAATTCAAAGAATTTCAATATAGTTTTACTGTGATCTTTCCTAATAATAATTTATGATAATTTCTAAACACAAAACTATAACAAATGTTTAAACAATAAGCCATTTTGTACTAAGCAGTATCCCACTCGGAGGACCGGCCCTGGCAAGGTACGGTTAAGTTGTATTGATATCGTACTCCTAGTTTTTAATAAAAATAAGTGGTTTTATTAAACAGTTTTTTAAAATTAAAGTGTTTATCTACTAGATACTACTACGTAAGTCATCTATACGTAATTATTATTTTATTATTGTGAAAAGAAAAAGTCAAATAATAAATATAAACTACCATACAATCATTTTGTGAGGTTAGCTGCTATAAGTAGCTTATAGTAGCATGCGACTGGTTTTTCACTTACCAGAGTCGGAGTAAGGCCTTCGCCACCGCACCTCAAAATGACTTCACACAATGTAAACACAACTTCCGATCTAACCAGTCCAGTAAATCAACGTTCGAATATCACAAACAGTTATGATTCAGCTGCTTCACATTCTTTTCCGAGTAAGAACCAAGCAATTGTATTTAGTTGTATCGATAATGCTAAACTGTAGGATTATCTCATTCCTTTGGGCACAATCATCAACCCAAAAAATATTATTTTTTCATCTAAATTATCTCATAATAGAATCTGCATGTATTTGGCAAACAAGACCGTAGTAGATAACTTCATGACACAATATGGCTCTATAGAAGTACTCGGCGAAGTAGTAACAGCAAGAAGACTTGTCTCTCCAGCAGAAAGACTAGTCTTGTCTGGAGTCTGCCCGTCAATTCCTCATCAAGTATTAGTTAAAGAATTAGAGAATATCGGTTTAAAGCTTATTTCTCCAATAACATTTCTGAAAATTAGCTCGACTCTTCCCGAATATAGTCACATATTGAGCTTTCGGAGGCAAGTTTATATAAGCCCTATAACATCACCAATTCCAGATTCTATTCTAATAAATTTCGACCAAACACCTTACCGCATATTTTTGTCACAAGGTACACTCACCTGCTTTATTTGCAAAAATACAGGGCACATATCATCCCAATGCAAAAACAGTTCGGTAACGGAATCAACTCATATTGAGTCAAACAATGAAGTACCAAATCAAACAGCTTCAACAAGTATACTACACAAGGTACCAAACATCCAGCAGTCATCAAGTTATCCATCATCAAATCCAAGCATATCACCTACACCTACAAATCTCCATGACAAAGAAATTACTAACGCTCCTACTCATAACAACACTTTCAATCAACCTCATTCAGTAGCAATACCGTTTTCACAAACTTCGGAAGCAATATCCTCCAATCTATCAGCTCCTTTTTCATTAGATACAACTGCAGAAAATTCTAATAAAACTGATACAACAAGACAATTTTCTGAAACAACCATTTCAACCAATCTCACAAATAAAATTGCAAGCTCGAGTTCTGTCACTACCAAGGAGTTTGCTCCAGTACTTCCAAATGTAATAAAGCCACAGCATCTAAATGAAAACTCTAATAAAAATTCCGAAAACACAAGTTCTTCCATAAAACGCAGTATTGGTGAGATCGTCAGGCCTCCTTCAGACTCAGTAATTTCATCAGAAAATCTGTTTGCAAAACCCAAACCCTCTAAACCAAAAAAACCGCGCTCATATAAAGTCCCATCTACACGGGAAACTCTTGAAAATTTCATTGATAATCATACTCCACCATTCGTTTTAAATTACCACCAATTGTCCTTACTGATTGATAATGTCCAAGGCTCCTCCGACACTATTAGCGTCGTCAAAGAATTTACAACTGATATCTGTGGTTTACTCCATCTTTTACAAAGCAGCTATCAATATGCAAATGATAGATCTACAAAAAGCAAGTTTACAAAACTTCAAAAGAAACTATACAACCATTTAGAGAAAGAGATTTCTGACTTAGATAGTGACTCTTCTGTAGACAATTGTTCAGTATCATCTAACTCAGAATCTGTTAACAACATTTAACTCGATACTTCAATAGAACATTGATGGAATTTTTCATCGTCTCCCTATGCTACAGCTTCTTTTATCTAAATATTCTCCAGATATTATTATTTCTTATGAACATGGAAGAAGCGTCCAATTTTTATGGGTTCCCTCAAACGTCGGAATAACAACAAATGAAGAAGCTGACAGGACTGCACGAGAGGCAATTTTAAGTGATTTGTCACAGCCGATAGATAAGTGTGTTTTTAGTGACTTAGAAGCTTATTTTAAAAATAAAGTGTGGTGTTTGTCGCAAAATGAGTGGTCCCAAACTAATTCCAATCTAAATAAAATCAAAAATAATGTGTCTCAGTGGTTTCCATCGTCGTTCAATAGACGAGAACAAATTGCGGTTGAGCGTTTACGCCTAGGACATACCAGATTAACGTACTCCTACCTTTTTACAGAGAAAAATCCACCTATATGTGATCAGTGTAACGTCCGATTAACAGTCGAACATTTTTTAACAATTTGTAGTAAATATGACCAAGAAAGACAGCGCTACAGGATCCCAAACGTTCTACTAAAGGCTCTAGGTCAAAACTGTTCCTGTAACAATATAGTGAATAATCTTAGATCCATAAACATTTTGTACAATCTGTAGGTGTTTAACTTTGTTTTTTATATTTTGTTCCGTCGCTAATAACCTTTTGGTGGATGCGACATCTTTTTCTAATAAAAAAAAAAGTATCCCACTCGATTGTAAAATTCTCGTCTTAACCTTAGCCAGAATGAGTGACGTTATTTTTGCACACCCTTCAAAAATTCGCATTTTTAATGCTTCAATATCCGTAAATTTATTATGGCTGAATAAAACATTTTTATTATTGCAACTTTCTCCTCAACTGAATACATTTTTTAATCAACTATATTGTTTTTTAAACAATAAATTTCAAAATAAAAATTTTGGCTATTCAAATATTGTGAAAGATCAGAACATAAATATGACCAAATGCAACATGTCATACACATTCTTCTACCTCGTGTGGTCTGACTTTAAGGGGTCGCCTGAAAAATGGATTATATTTTTACAAAATTTTGGAATACGTTTAAATCGTAGAACAATTTTAACATTTGTTTTTAATACATATTTCAGTCCTCTACAAATAGTTTCCTATGACTTTTGATGTAAAATAATTAGGGAAGCAGGAATTAAACAATTTAGAATTTCCCATTGAATTTCCTATGGCCCGTTTGACGATTCACCACCCTGTATATATATATATATATATATATATATATATATATATATATATATATATATATATATATATATATATGAAACCCACAACACTACTACAGTGAATCAGTGATCAGTGAACAGTGTAGTAGTGTCTGGGGCTCGGGAGACTGAGACCTCGGATGCCCTGAGGAAGGCATCAGAGAGGATGCCTAAAGCTTGGCAGAATGGATATCGACGCGGTCCAACCCGGAAGACTGGTGAGTTTGATATTAATTTTTGTAATAATATTAATCTTAGCTCTAGGTTTCATTGTACTAACCGCGGAGGATATCTTTCCGAATATATATATACATATATATACATATATATATATATATATATATATATATATATATATATATATATATATATATATATATATATATATATAACACTGTTTTTGATGGGTTGGAGTCATTAAAAGGGGCTATTTGTTGACTATTTTTTACTCGAGCTTTCAATTGTGATTACAATTTTGATTAAGAGCTTCTAAAAAATACAAAATGTCTTACAAAGTTGAACCCGAAAAAATGTAACAAATACATGGAAAATTCAAAATGTGATATTTTACTGACTGCATATATAAATTAAATAGAAATTATATAATTATAAATTTTGCTTAAATTTTGAATTTCTGACCTTTTGGCAGAGCATGTAATAGACAAAGACCATATTATGGATTTTGATAATATTAAAATTTTATGTAATGAAAGTAATAAATTTAAAAGAACTTTTTTGGAAATGGTTGTATTAGCAAAAGTGATAATAATTTAAACAAAAGGTCAGAAATTCAAAATTTAAGCAAAATTTATAATTATATAATTTCTATTTAATTTATATATGCAGTCAGTAAAATATCACATTTTGAATTTTCCATGTATTTGTTACATTTTTTCGGGCATCTATCAATGGTGAATAAATCTTCTTCTTTTTTGTTACTAAACAAAGAAGAATTTTTTAAACAAAATTTTATTTTTGACAATATGTCAAAAATAAAAATTTTTAAGTTAGTATTTATGACATTTAGGCTGGTTGTAGCTATTCTATTCTTGTTTACAAATTCAATTTTTTTTCTTAAGAAACTTCATAAAAATTTTGCAGAGAAACATTTATTAGAATAAGACATTTTTTTATTAATATTTTTTGTATTTAATATGTAAGCAGTAGTTTTATATAAAAAACTAATTTTATTTGGTGAGTTAACAAAAAATTTTTTATTTCTAGTTCAACTTTGTAAGACATTTTGTATTTTTTAGAAGCTCTTGATCAAAATTGTAATCACAATTGAAAGCTCGAGTAAAAAATAGTCAACAAATAGCCCCTTTTATTGACTCCAACCCATCAAAAACAGTTTTATATTTTTTTCCAAACGAGTCACAAGTACTTCTTTTATATATATATATATATATATATATATATATATATATATATATATATATATATATATATATATATATATATATTTATATATATATATATATATATATATATATATATATATATATATATATATATATATATATATATATATATATATATATATATAAAACTGTTTTGGATGGGTTGGAGTCAATAAAAGGGGCTATTTGTTAACTATTTTTTACTCGAGCTTTCAATTGTGTTTACAATTATTATCAAGAGCTGCTAAAAAATAAAAATATCTTACAAAGTTGAACTGGAAATAAAAAATTTTGTTAACTCACCAAATAAAATTAGCTTTGTATGTAAAATTGCTGCTAACATATTACAAAAAATATTAACACAAAAATGTTCTATTCTAATAAATGTTTCTCTGTAATTTTGAAAAAGTTTCTTAATAAAAACAATTGAATTTGTAAATAAAATTGAATAATCGTAAAATAGTTTCGAAACACAATTCAGATTTCTGCTTTATAATCTGAGCCTTCTAAGAATTGCAAGGCAAACATACGTTGATAAAAGATGTTAAAAGAGACATGGGGAATCTAAAATGTGCATTCCACGACATGTCTTTTACAACTAAGCAGAAATCCTTAGCGAATTGTGTTTCTTGTACTCCCACAGAGTAAATCCGAATAAAATGAGAAAAGGCAGCAAATATTTGATTTCACGCAAACAAATCCTATGTATCTCTTGATACGTATTTCGACCTAATAGGTCTCGTCAGAAGAGCTATTCATAGGGGTTCTCAACGTGAAAAATCAATATTTTCTGCCTTTTAAGAAGCAACAATAACATGGCTTCAATACGGACGCAGTAGCGACATCTAATTAAACAATCGTAAAATAGTTTCGAAACACAATTCAGATTTCTGCTTTATAATCTGAGCCTTCTAAGAATTGCAAGGCAAACAGACGTTGATAAAAGATGTTAAAAGAGACATGGGGAATCTAAAATTTGCATTCCACGACATGTCTTTTACAACTAAGCAGAAATCCTTAGCGAATTGTGTTTCTTGTACTCCCACAGAGTAAATCCGAATAAAATGAGAAAAGGCAGCAAATATTTGATTTCACGCAAACAAATCCTATGTATCTCTTGATACGTATTTCGACCTAATAGGTCTCGTCAGAAGAGCTATTCATAGGGGTTCTCAACGTGAAAAATCAATATTTTCTGCCTTTTAAGAAGCAACAATAACATGGCTTCAATACGGACGCAGTAGCGACATCTAATTAAACAATCGTAAAATAGTTTCGAAACACAATTCAGATTTCTGCTTTATAATCTGAGCCTTCTAAGAATTGCAAGGCAAACATACGTTGATAAAAGATGTTAAAAGAGACATGGGGAATCTAAAATTTGCATTCCACGACATGTCTTTTACAACTAAGCAGAAATCCTTAGCGAATTGTGTTTCTTGTACTCCCACAGAGTAAATCCGAATAAAATGAGAAAAGGCAGCAAATATTTGATTTCACGCAAACAAATCCTATGTATCTCTTGATACGTATTTCGACCTAATAGGTCTCGTCAGAAGAGCTATTCATAGGGGTTCTCAACGTGAAAAATCAATATTTTCTGCCTTTTAAGAAGCAACAATAACATGGCTTCAATACGGACGCAGTAGCGACATCTAATTAAACAATCGTAAAATGGTTTCGAAACACAATTCAGATTTCTGCTTTATAATCTGAGCCTTCTAAGAATTTCAAGGCAAACATACGTTGATAAAAGATGTTAAAAGATGGGGAATCTAAAATTTGCATTCCACGTCATGTCTTTTACAACTAAGCAGAAATCCTTAGCGAATTGTGTTTCTTGTACTCCCACAGAGTAAACCCGAATAAAATGAGAAAAGGCAGCAAATATTTGATTTCACGCAAACAAATCCTATGTATCTCTTGATACGTATTTCGACCTAATAGGTCTCGTCAGAAGAGCTATTCATAGGGGTTCTCAACGTGAAAAATCAATATTTTCTGCCTTTTAAGAAGCAACAATAACATGGCTTCAATACGGACGCAGTAGCGACATCTAATTAAACAATCGTAAAATGGTTTCGAAACACAATTCAGATTTCTGCTTTATAATCTGAGCCTTCTAAGAATTTCAAGGCAAACATACGTTGATAAAAGATGTTAAAAGATGGGGAATCTAAAATTTGCATTCCACGTCATGTCTTTTACAACTAAGCAGAAATCCTTAGCGAATTGTGTTTCTTGTACTCCCACAGAGTAAACCCGAATAAAATGAGAAAAGGCAGCAAATATTTGATTTCACGCAAACAAATCCTATGTATCTCTTGATACGTATTTCGACCTAATAGGTCTCGTCAGAAGAGCTATTCATAGGGGTTCTCAACGTTCTCAAAATAGTTATGGAAAGTCATAAACCAATTGACTACTTTAATTTGCTTTTTGGTGAACGTTTTTATGAATTAATTATCAACAACTCCAATCTATATGCAATCGAGATATTGTCAAAAAGCACATGTGAACAAAGTAGAATTGTGGCCTGAAAGGATTTAAATAAAGAGAAGTTTAAAAACTTTCTTGGTCTATTATTCCATATTGGAAATATAAAACTGAACAGAATTAACGATTATTGGAAAACAGATTATTTATACAGTATTCCAGTATTTTCTACTTTTATGAGCCGAAATCGGTTTCTGTTAATATTTACGAACTCTGCATTTTTCTACCAATGAAAAAGATGCACAGAACAGATTGGGAAAAATCCGTCCACTGGTAAATTATTTTAACTCAGGAATGGAAGAAATTTATTACCCAAGTCGAGAACTCGCTTTTGACGAGTATATGGTGCCATGGAAAGGTCGACTTTCATTCCGACAGTACAACAAACAGAAACGGCACAAATACGGGATAAAACTGTATGTGCTAGCGGAGCCTACTGGAATGACATAGAAAATATTAGTAGATGCACGTTCAGCAGATCCTGATGTGGGAGAGCGAAACATACAGTAAAAGTTGTCCAAAAATTGATGGAGGGTAAGACCGGCGTAGGGCATGCATTGTTTATGGACAATTTTTACAACAGCCTTGAACTGTCTACGAAATTGTTGCAACAAAAACATATTGTACAGGTACTCTTCGTAAAACACGTACAGGCAATCCAGAAAATGTGCCCACAAAAAAATTAAAGAAAGGTGGATGTTATTCTGAATATGCAGAAGGCACTTGCGTTTGCAAATGGAAAGATCGTACTGAAGTATTGACCATTTCAACAGAATTCAGCGGCGAAATAATTCAGACAACATCAAAAAGAGGTATAGAGAAATCGAAACCAAAACTTGTTGCAGAATATAATAAGTTTATGGGAGGTGTGGACCACTGCGACCAGATGCCCCAGTATTATTCTTGCGAACATAAAGTTTTGAGATGGTACAAAAAGTTAGGTATACATCTATTTCAAATTATGCTGGCGAACTCGCATTTTTTGTATAATAAATATGAAAAACCGAAAATGAATTTATACGATTTTAGAATGGCAGTTATTGAAGCTTATTAGGGTCACTACAACCAAAGCAAGAGAGAAAGGACTGTGTCAATCATTTACCACAATACTGTCCCAAAGATAATAAGGGAAATGCTAAACGGCGACGTTGTAAGTACTGTTGGCAAACGAGAAATATCATAAAAGATTCCACATATTTTTGCCCTCAGTGTCCAAACAAACCAGGTTTGTGCTTGACACCGTGTTTTAGACAATACCATGAAAACTGATTTTTTTTTATCTTCTTCTTCTAGTTCCATGACCGTTATCGATCGTTGGATATCATGTTGGCTACCATATTCGCTATCGTGACTTTATTGACAGCAGCTCTAAACAACGATGTAGTTGATTTTCCATACCATTGCCTTAGATTTTTCAGCCATGATGTTCTTCTTCTACCAGGACCACGATTACCTTGGATCTTTCCCTGAATGATCAGATGTAAAAGATCATATTTTTCAGGGTGTCTCATAATATGACAGAAGTATTCCAGCTTGCGTTTCTTTATTATATTGACCAGTTGTGTTGTTTGGTTCAGCCGTCTAAGGACCTCCTCATTTCTAACTCTGTCGACCCAGCTTATTTTCAGTAGTCGTCTGTATACCCACATCTCAAAGGCTGTCAAGCGTTTAAGCATAGCCTCAGTAAGGGTCCACGCTTCTACTCCATATAGCAGGACAGGAAAGATTTTTTTTATAATTATCTCAAATATAAGCATTTGTTCTAAATATATATGTAGATAAATGTAAAAATAAATGAACGCGGATACCGCGTTGGCGGCACACTAGGACTTACTTAGTCCAGTGCCGGCTCCCGCGTTTGTTTTTTCTTATATATTTGTTTTGTTGTATATCAAAAATTTGTAAAACAATGACTTATAACAACATAATTACCGCAATTTTTTTGTAAAAATTTGTTAGTTTATAAGTGGCACATAGGGCATAACCACATATTGGGACTGGCAGTCAAAGGGTTAAATAAATCAAATTTAAATATCAAATAAATCAATTCATGGTCATATAATATAATTGGACATTTCGAAAAATACAATAAGTGCTTTTTGTAGTGTATTGTATTATATGTAATATGATATATTTTATTTTATGCTCGAGAAAGTCGCTAAAAAATTACGTTGTTTTGTAAATCGCCGCTACGTCGCAAAGCACATAAAGTCGCTATTTTCGCGATAAGTCGCTACCAATGGCAACACTGTAGTTTTTATTAAAAGATAATATTTTCAAAAACTTTACATAATATCTAATCATCGTCATCTAAAACTTCTAGAAGTCTTCGTCTTTTATTTTTTTGCTGCTCCGGAGTCATTTCTTTTAATACACTAGCAATATACTCCCCCAAGGTATCTGCTGGAGTTTTTGGTTCTTTCTTCTGTCCAGTAAGATTTTTTAAATGTTGAGTGATGGCCTTAGCAGCATCAATTATCTCAAGAGATGGGTCAGATCCATTTAAGTTTTTTTGCTTTTTATGTTTTTTTATAATGAACACAATGTATTAAATCCAATGAAAATGTATTTATATTATACATTACCTGAATTTCAATGCATTTAGGTCAAATATATTTCACCTACCTACCCGACTGATTTGTGTGTATAATTTTGACAGAACAAATTAAATTTAATTGTTAATATTTATTCTGAAAAATATGTTGGTCCGTTTTTTGTCTTTATAGAGTCAACAAATATAAATAATATTAGAGTTGGTCCTTTTAATAATACAAAAATTGCGAGATATTTTTAATGTAAAATTAAATAATATTAAAAAACTTTGAAGTAAAGGATCAAACAGAATTTCGGTAGAATTTATTAATCGTAATTACAATAGAATAGTCAAAGGGAATACAACTACATACGAACAGTTTTGTTTACATTCAATGGTGTTTTAATGCCTATACAATAATTTTTATATTCAGTTAGATTATTAAGATTTGGAGCATGTGTGTAGGTTAAGTAAGCTTGTTTTCTTGCTTTAGCAGCTATGTTACAAGTTTCATTCCACCCGTCTTTTGAACAATGATTTCTATTTTGTGTGTTTGATTTTTGTAAGGGAATTGCCTCGTTGGCAGCTTTGTTAATATTGTGGATAATGCCCCTTAGTGATGATTTTGGTTCTGTAGCTTTAAGTGTAGCGGTATATACATCCCAATTAGCAGCCTTGAGTCTCCATATGTTATGTTTTGTCTGTTTAATTTGCGCAAGCGGGCTATTCCTTCCAAATTGTATGTGTATTGGTAAGTGGTTAGAGCCATAAGGTTCTTCTAAAGTAGACCACGTAATTAGGTGCGTCAGATCCTGTGTACAGAGGGTCAAGTCTACAGCTGACTTCTTATTGTTTGCTAGTGTAGGTGATACATCATTCAAAATTACTAGGTTGCATTGTTCGATAGCTTCCAGAAGAATCTTGCCATAGATATCGTCATATCCATCATTCCAAGCCAAACTATGTGCATTAAAGTCGCCCCCAATTATGAATGGTTTTGGGATTTGTTCCAAAAAGTTGATCCACTGTTGTAATGATATTTTAGTCCTCGGTTTAAAGTATACTGAAACGAAGTAAATTTTTTTATGTATAAATGGAAAATAATCGAGATACAAGTATACTCAAAGTTTATTGTAGTTGGAAATGAGACTTCTTGGTATATTAAGTCTGATTTTAATAAAATGGCTGAGAGGCCGTACCCGTCGTCCCGGTCACAGCGAATATTGTTGAAGCCTTTAAAATTATAATATTTTTCTGCTTTAAACCATGTTTCCGATAGAAGTGCAATGGAGTAGTTGCCCGTGTCTAATAGATATTCTAAGTTAGTTTTATTAGAAACTGCCGAACGGCAGTTCCATTGAAGAATATTTATTGCATGGTTGAGGTCTGAGAATGTGATGACGTGTTTCCATTTATAGTTAATTTGACTAAGTTTTCGAGTTCTTCCTTATTTATATTTATACTTTTTGTTACTAAAACTTTTGTGACAATTTCTATAACTAATTCTAATATTGAATTTATCATGCTCAGGTCTGGAGGAGATGCAACTGAATTATTATTAATATTTCCTTTATAGTTAATACTGTCTAATATTCCTCCCGTAGGTAATTGAGATCTAGGAGAAGCTATAATTTCATTACGCAAAATTAATGTTGGATCTGGACTATTTGGTCTCTGTCTTTTAAATGTTCTAGAATTTGTACTATTTGAATTGTTGTAAAATATGTTATTTGTTGACATTTGGTTAATTGGATTTGATGGGAGCTGGGTGGGTGTATAATTATTGGGATTTAATGGAGGGAAAGTTTTGAGGCAGGAAATGTTAGTAGTTTGTTCCATATTAAGGGTTGTTGCTTTTGCATAGGAGTTTCTGGGGAACTGTTTGTTGGCGTCTTGATAACTAATATTACTAGAAGACATAGCGTCTTTTACAAGTTTTTGACGTTGAAATTCCTGACACGCGCTCAAATTTGTAGTAAAATGATTCCCCGAACAATTTAAGCATTTTGGAGTTATATCGGTCGTTTTACACTCTTTTGAGTTGTGTGATTCCTGACATTTATCGCACCTAGCCCTGCTCTTACACTGTCCCCCTGTATGTCCAAATCTAAGACAATTAAAGCATAATATCACCTTTTGTTTGTATGGCTCGACTTTATTTAGTACCTTGTTGATTGTTACATATTTTGGTAGTACCTGTGACCTAAAACTAACTACACATGTTTTTGTTGGAATATATTGAGTACCGTTTTCATCTACTTGCCTCCTATTTAATCTTTTGACTTGAATGACTTCAAATTTACAGTGTAAATCGTACATTTTGATTCTATCTTTAACATACTCCACTGAAAATTCTGTGGAAATATCTCTTATTACGCCCTGTCTAACTACAAGAAACTTAGGAATGTATATGTCTAAATTATTTTTTGTAAATATTGTTTCATTTTTTTTAGATATTATATAGTTGGCCGATTTATAATCTTTAAATTTTATGCGTATTTTATTTCTCCCTACTGCGTCAATGCTAACAATTTTTTCATCGACTTCTTTAAAATTTGAGATAATAATGTCACCTATCCTTAGAGCGTTTAATCTGCCTTTAAAATCGGGTGAATTATTTTCCAAATATACGTAATGAGGTCCCAAGTCGTTTTGTCGGTAAAGAAATTCCTCCCTTTTTATTCCTACTTCTTTGTTTATAGTATTTGTTATTGAAGTTTGTACATTAGCAAAGTCATTATCGATAATGGGTATATTATTAACATGTTTCTTGGTACTTATCTGTATAACTGGAACCAGATTTTTAAATCCTAACAGCTCCTCCTTTGAAGATGATGCATTTTCTGTGTCCATTTGGGTTTCTAAAACATTGTTATCGGAGGCATCGCCTCCGCTAACTGCACTCATAAGTTTTTAATGTCTTTCCGAATTTCGCTTTTTGTGTAGTGTAATTAATTTACTTTTAAAGTTCACGAAATATTTATTTATATATCTAATTTATAAACACCGGTTTTAAAAACAAGCTTCTTTCTTACGCACGTCTAACTACCACGACGAATGAAAGCTGACTGCAGCTTCAGTTTGTATTCCTCTTTCTTCGATTTTATTTTCTTGTATATCATAATTTTCTTCATTTTCTTTTTCTCTGTTTCTTCTCAGATCTTTTTCCTTTTTATTCATAAAATTATTTTCATCGAATACTACATTTCTACTGTGAATTAACTTGTTTTCTTGTTCTTGCCATAACTTGTAACCATTTTCTGTATAACCAATAAATCGACACATCACTCCTTTATCGCCAAGTTTCTTTCTCAAAGCATCTGGCATATGCTATGAAGCTAAAAATTCGCATATAGAGACATTTGGCTTTTTACCAAGCCACAATTCAAAAGTACTTTTATTCTGTATTAAGCAAGATTGCGTTCTGTTGTTGATATATGCTGCCATGAGAACTGCGTCTTCCCAAAAACATTTATTTATTCCTGCCTCTTTTATCATACATCTTGCTCTATCCATTAATGTTTGATTCATACGTTCTGCAACTCCATTCATTTGGGGAGTGTACGGTCGAGTGTATGATATTTGATTTCCCTTTTCTGAGCAAAACTTTAAAATTGCATTAGAACAATACTCACCTCCATTGTCACATTTTAATTTTGTGATATGTTTATTAAAAAATAATGCCACTTTCGCTGTATAATCAACAATTGGAAACTTCGTCCTTTCCTTTTACAGTATATACCATGACAAACCTAGAAAAAACATCAACAAACGTTATGAAATACTTATAATCATTACGTGATGTTGGTGTGATTGGACCACATACATCTGTATGAACTAATTCAAGAACTCTAGTACTGGTGGATATTTTCGAATTATATGGAAAACATTTTTGTTTCGATTGTACATAAACATCACAAATGTTATCAACCTTTAATTTGGTAAACTCTAAACCATTAACTATATTTAAATTTTTAATTTTATGAAATAGAACCATAAATCAAATGACCATACCTTTTGTGCCAAATATCTATATTTAGTGCTAAATTTGCAGATTCAATATTAGATTCAACATTGATTTTAAATATAATTTTATATAAATTATTAAGACGTTTACCTATTACAAAAACATTATTATTTTTTTTATAAAGATCTGACCGTCATTACATACAACTTCAAATCCTGCCTTTTCAATGGTAAGTATAGACAACAAATTTGCTCTTAATTTTGGTGCACAAAATACATCTTTTAAAGTAATTTTAACATTTCTATTTTCCACCACGCTTGTCACTTGTAAATCACCTATGCATGTTGCCTCCATACTTTTTCATTTTTCTGCCAGTTGTATTTCTCTTCTCTCTGCAAATCTTTTCTTGTTTATCAGTACCTCATCATTGTTTATATAATGATGTGTAGCTCCTGAGTCTGCATACCACTCTAAGATTAAACAGTATACACTTTCAGATGTTGTACAGAAAGCAACAGCATTATCCTCTTCTCCATTACATTCATTCATAGCATAATTTGTCCTGTTTCCAATTTTTGAAGTTATACTTCTATACGCACGGTCGTCGTTGGAAATTTGCATGAGAGTGAATCTGTGAAAACATTACGTATGTAAGATAATGAGTAAGAGAGAGACAGAAAATATATTTTCTCTCTCTTCCTCTCTTGAGAATAAAAATGTTCCTTTTGTATATATGTATCTATTTAATATTATATAAATTATATATATATATATATATATATATATATATATATATATAATATATATAATATGTATTAATATTATTATTTATGTGATATGTTTTGTATTATTTATTAAACGTTTATAATTATTTTAAGCTTTTGTATTTCAAAATAATTACTGTTTGACCGAGAACTGTCAATTTTGAAATCAGTTAGTATCATGTCCTAATTGGCAAATCTTTTACGTGTTTGGTAAAGTAAGTTATGTATATTGGCATTTTTAAATACTTATGAATATTACATTTTAATTTATATTGTAATATTATATTGAATTATATTGCAGTTTATTTATTGTATTGTAATTTTTATATTAATAATAAAATAAACAATGAATTTTACTGCAGAGTATGTGCAAATTTTTTTTTGCATTCAACTCCTTTTATACATATATAAAAATAAAAATATGTACATTTTGATTAAAATATTGATACAATCTGGATAAATTTCAGTAAGAAATGTATCCAAGCGTTGCTACGCCACTGGCATTAAATAGCTAATAATTCTTAAAATCTACCTAGATAAATTCTCCGACTAATTCCCTGTTAGAAAGCCAGAACCGGTTCCCCTCAAACCCCTCAGTGGTAGTTAGGCATGGCAATCGATCAGTATCGTTGTAATATTCAAAGTGTCACGTTGTATACCAGCCAAGCTGGACGCTTTACTTACAAATTTAGTTTAAGACCCAATGGGTCGATTCTTTGTTAGTTTGAGTTCTGTATAACTCCGCTTAGTAATAATTGTAGCATATTACTTGGTTAGCACGGCAGAAATATCCTTGGTTCAAAATAATAAGTAGTATTAGTATAATTTAAATTGTATCAGTGTTCGTGTAGTGTTTATCGGACTTGTGTGGCTTGAACAGTGACGGGCGGTTTACATAAAAGAACTTTACATGACAAACCCTTGGTTAGATATCAACTTAGTGTAGTAAAAAATCAATCATTAAATTAAGTATTGTTAACGCTTGTGGTTTTATTTCCCATGTAAAGTGGGTGGTCCTTCAACGTTGGAAATCATTACGATTTAAGATGCTCTAAATGGTAAGAAGATCTACTTCCTAATTGGTTTCATTTTTGTTGGTCGTCTGCGAGTGGATGAGGACCCATTTAAACCATAGTATCTGCTATTATCTTCTACCATTTTTGTTGGTCATTCGAGCGGATTTTGAACCACTTTATTTGCAAGTGAAATCTCACTTTTAATGAAAAACTTTCGTTAGCATAAAAAAAACATAAAAAAATTTAAATTAGTTGACTTCCGCATTCTAGCCAAAGTTGTGTATCGCCGCTCTAAATATTTAATTTTAGAACTTTTCGTTGAAAAACAATTAAACCGCGTCGGTAGTGATATATGTGAGCCATCAAGTTACGCCATTGAGGAATTCATCTTGTAAGCGCATACCTGTGTATTCTTATCGGACCGAGCAGCTGTGACCTATTGTTCCCAGGAAATTCCAAAGAAGGTCGCAAGTTTACAACATTTATTGTTTTCTATTGGTATCGTTAAATTTATTATTTACAATATTTCATAGAAAATTTTATACTCAAAAGATTTAATCATTTTATTGTTGACAATTGTACTAATTTGTAAAATTTTCTATAATGACTTCTCAGAATTTAGCCAAGCAAATTGGGGGTTTTAAATCTCAAATGACCCGTATTGAAAGCTTTTTGAATACTAATTCAGATGATTTGAATAATAAACAGCTAATACAATTAAAATATGATAGTTTATTTGGAACTTATAGGAAATTACAAGATTTATTAGATCATGCGGAAGAGTTAAGTTCTGATGGTTCAACGACTGATGATACTGTATCATCACAAAACAAAGTTGTGGCATCAGCAATGGAAACTATCGACCGCTTTGAGTTCATTTTGGCCAAATTATTAAATTTAATAAATCACGCTGATGATTCTAGAGTTTCTCAAAATCATTTTTCTAATGTAAAGCTACCAGATATTAATATTAAACCCTTCTCTGGTGAAGCCACAGTATAAAGAGGTTCCATGGAACCTCTTATACTGTGGTGAAGCTCAAGAATGGCAATCATTCTTCGATTTGTTCCAAGCACTTGTGTTAAATAATGCCAAATTAAGATCTGATAGCGAAAAATTTTATTATTTAAAAACGCTTCTGAGAGGTCAACCGCTACAATTAATTGAATCTTTATCTGTGACTAATCAAAATTTAGAAATTGCTATATCAACGCTTAAAACTAATTACGAAGACAAAAATAAGCTTTTAAATTCTTTGTATTGTACATTATTCGATCAAAAAACTATGACTAAATGTAATTATATTGAACTAAGGACGTTTCATATCACATGTAAAAAAACATTAGATTTAATTAGAAACTTAAATTTAACGGCTGAAATTAATTTAGACACATTGCTAGTATTTATCTTAGAAAGAAAATTAGATTATCAGACTAGATGTGCTTTTTAAAATGAACGCAATCCAAACGAACTGCCATCTACTAATGGGTTTTTTGAATTTTTGCAAAAACGGTATAATGTATTAGATAATTTAAACATATTTGAATCTAACGCAAAACCTAGAAGTAATAATAATAGTAATTTTGATAGGAACACATCTAGAGTATCATTATACACAAACGCCGCTGAATCTCGTCGTGACACAAATTTTTATAGTAAATCATGTAATTATTGCAAAGAGCGCACGTATCAGATATATAAACGTCAACAATTTTTAAATTTAGTTCCACAGGAAAGACATAAATTTGTTAAAGCCAAATCATTATGTTTTAACTGTTTGAGTAGTTTGCATATCATGTCTTCCTGTAAATCGTTGTCCCGGTGTCAAGTATGCACGAAAAATCATCACTCGTTACTCCATTTAGACAATAACGGTCAGCAGCGATATCAATCGCAAGTTCGAACCCACGCTTCTTCTAATTTTCCACATAGTTCTCATCAACAAAGCGAAAACTTACATAGGCATAATTCTAATCTTAATAGCACTATCCATAATATTGTGTCCAATAATATTACTCCAAATGAAAATTCCCCTATTAATCTTCAGATGGACCCAACCAGGTCTACATCATTGTCTGCTGTGAATCGCAATAATAATCATGTTCTTCTGCCTACTGCACTAGTTAAACTTTATACGCGAGACAACCAACCTTTAATAATTAAGGCTTTGTTGGACTCAGGCAGTATGCAAAGTTTTGTCACAAAAAGTTTGGCCCAAAAATTACAGTACGACACAAGATCTCAAAAGTTAAATATTTCTGGTCTAGGAAATAACATTGTAACCAAAAGTAGTGAAATGATTGATATAGAAATACATTCGCGAGTACACCCTTACAAAAAATTTAATGTTTCTTGTTCAATAATAGACCAAATCACAGAAAATTTGCCACAAATTCCGTTAAATCCGCAGTCTTTTCAAATTCCACTAGAGTTTAATGGCGATTTAGCGGACCCCTACTTCTGGGAACCTAATAATATTGATTTATTAATTGGCGCGAATTTGTATTTCCAACTTTTAATAGGAGAAATAATCTCGCTAGGGGCTAATCTCCCTACGCTAATGAACACTCAATTAGGATATGTTATTGCGGGCCCACTCACATCAAAGAAATATCTAAGTCATACCAACGCATCCTTTGTAACACAAACTTTCTCCTTTTTATCTCGAGAAAATACGCATTATATTCAAGATAAAGAGGAAGAAAACAACGCAAAAATCGACACAATGCTAGAAAAATTTTGGGAAGTCGAAGAACTTCCATATACGCAGTCTCATATTGATGAAGACAAAATTGCAGAGACTCTTTTCAAACCACCACGCGGATTTTGGATTCAGGGCGGTATCAAGTAGAAATGCCTCTTCGGCAATTGGAAAATAAAAAATTGGGCAGTTCCTTTGTTACTGCAAAACAAAGATTTTTACGTTTAGAGAAAAAATTTAGAAATGATCAAAATTTTTATAATGAATATAAAAAAGTTATTGACGAGTATCTAACGCTACAACACGCAAAAGTTATACCTTTAAACTTGTATGATAATGTCACTAACAAAATAAAATATTTTATACCACATCGTGCAGTGATCAGAGAACAGGCAACATCCACGAAACTTCGCGTCGTATATGACTTTTCTGCCAAATCTACCTCAGGATATTCGCTGAATGATCTTACACTAAAAGGTTATCAAGTACAGGATAATTTATTTGATATTCTTTGCCGGTTTAGGACTTTTAAATTTATTTTGACTGCGGATATAAAGATGATGTATAGAGAAATTGAAATGTCACCCAAACACCGCTATTTACAAAATATATTGTGGAGAGATTCACCCTCTGAGGATTTTAAATGCATTGAATTGTCCCGTCTCGGTTTTGGACAAAATTGTTCTCCATTTTTAGCCACCCGCGTCATTAAAGATATTGCACAAAATAACCCTCAATTTCCGCTAGCAGCTAGCGCTTTGTTATATCAAACATATATGGATGACATCTTAGGTGAAACCGATCAATTTTCTGAGCTTGAAGTACTTTATGGAGAATTGAGTCAAATATTGAACCAGCATGGTTTCTCTTTACATAAATGGTCTTCTAATTCGCTTCGTTTTTTAAATAAGATTTCTGATCAAAACGCGGTGGAACTGGATTTGAATTTGGATGATGCACCTTGCAAAATTTTGGGTTTAAAATGGGATTCAAAAACAGATCATTTAAAAATTGATGTAAATAACGCTACTAAATTAGACCGCATTACAAAACATCAAATTCTTTCATGTATTAGTTCTTGTTTTGACCCTCTAGGTTTGGTAAACCCTTTAATTGTGAAGGGAAAACTCTTAATGCAAGAACTATGGCAGATGGTTTCATGGGACGAACCGATAATTAATTTACGCATAATAGGTCAGTGGGAGAAATTTAATGAAAATTTAGCTCAAATCGCTCATATCAAAATTCCGCGTTTCGTCTTTTTTGACTTAGACATTCTTAGCATAGATTTACATGGATTTAGTGATGCAAGTCAAGTTGAATACGGTGCTTGTATCTATATAGTGGCACGATATGCAAATAATTCCATGTCATCAAATCTTGTTGCCGCAAAATCGCGTGTCGCACCTTTGAAAAGCAAGCTTACCATTCCTAAACTCGAATTAATAGCCATGGAACTCTTAGTCAAATTGATTGAAAAAATTATAACGACCTTTAAAAACCGTGCAAAGATTAATTCTATAAACGCATGGTCAGATTCGCAAATTGCTCTCAGCTGGATTAAACAACCCGCTAATAATTATAATACATTTGTTTCGAATAGAGTGGCCAACATTCAGAATATTGGTAAAAATCTAAAGTGGAGACATATTAAATCACAATTAAATCCCGCGGATCTCTTGTCCCGCGGTGTATTTAATCAAAAAACATTTTCGTTTTGGTTTCATGGACCTGAATTTTTGCTAAATCCCAAAATATATTTTGATGAAATTGATACCTTTGAGCAAATTGAGAATTTGCCGGAAAGAAAGTACTTTGACACTTAAAGAAATTTCGAACGCTCATGATTTCATCATCAAAACTATTCAGCAACAATATTTTGCAACCGATATAGCCCGCTTATTAGAAAAAGAACTAGTCGTAGACAAAAAATTGCTCCCTCTTAATCCTTTTTTAGACTCCTTTTTAATTGTACGTGTTGGAGGACGCTTGCAATATGCAGATTTGGACTTTAATAATAAATTCCCTATATTGCTGCCAGCAAATGATCATGTTATTTCTTTGCTCATTAAAAAGGAACATTGTAGACTAGGACACAGTGGTCCTCAAAATGTGTTAGGCAATCTGCGCCTACGATATTGGCCTTTAAGTGGGGTCAAGTATGTTAAACGCATTAGCAAAAAATGTGTAAAAAAAACATGTTATAGATTCAATGCACAAACCGCATCACAACTTATGTCTCCACTCCCATTGGATAGAGTTAGAATCTCGCGCGCTTTCTACACTGTAGGTGTAGATTTTGCAGGTCCTCTGTTTATTAGGGCTTCTAGATTACGAAAGGCGCAAACGCTTAAATGTTATTTATTTTGCTTTTTTAGCAACGGTCAAACGATTCATTTCCCGTCGAGGCAATCCTCACACTATCTATTGTGACAACGGGACTAACTTTGTTGGTGCCAATAATCAACTTAAGGAATTAAATAATTTCTTCAGATCAAATTCTGAATTTGACAAAATTAGAGCTTATTTAGCTCAAACCAAGATTCAGTGGAAGTTTATTCCTCCCAGATCACCTCATTGGGGTGGACTCTGGGAGTCAGCAGTAAAAAGTACTAAGTTTCATTTAGTACGTTTAATGAGTAATTCTGTATTGACTTTCGAGGAGTTATATACAGTTTTAACCCAAATAGAAGCTATTTTAAATTCTCGACCGCTTTATGCATTATCTAATGACCCTAATGATTTACAACCATTAACTCCGGGGCATTTCTTAATCGGTACTCCCTTAACCGCATTTCCTGAGATTGATGTTACAAATACGCCTGTTAACAGACTTTCTATCTGGAATCAAATTTCGAAAATACAGCAATCTTTTTGGAAACGTTGGTCTGCTGACTATTTAAATAATCTACAACATCGCCCAAAATGGCTCCTTCCCAACACAGATATTAAAGTAAATGATCTAGTTCTAATCACAAGTGAAAATACACCTCCGTTACGGTGGCCCCTAGCAAGAGTGATAGAATCAATAAGCAGCAAAGATGGAAAAGTTAGAATTGTCCGTGTTCGAACTGCTGATGGCCCTATCACTAAGCCCTATTCGCCTGATTCGCCCTATCACTAAGCTGATTCCTCTTCCATTGTCGGAAGCCGATAGTCTTCTGTAGCATTTTAGTTGTGCTTAGAAAGTAAGTTTAGGATATTTCTAGCTGAAGTTATACTTCACCTAGCCGCGCGCCCCCCAGTATGGATAAATTTCAGTAAGAAATGTATCCAAGCGTTGCTACGCCACTGGCATTAAATAGCTAATAATTCTTAAAATCTACCTAGATAAATTCTCCGTGAAAACTGTTTGTATTTTGAGAACGATTTCCGAATTCGAAATTGAAACGTCAATAAACGTATTTTTATCTTTAATTGTGGCTTATTCCCAGTTATAAATAGTAATTAATTTACAATGCCACAAGAAAATAGCTTCAGAACAATATAGTCGATCACATCTTGAGAAATGATCCTGAATATCTATGTCATTAGTGTATTTTAACGTTGGTTATTCTTTTAATAAATAAAACTTAGAACACTAACAACTATCAAAAATTCCTTAAAGTTTCTTTATCATATCATGAGCTATTTCTACTTCTTTGATGTATTCCAAATGCGAGTCAGCAATACTTTGAATAATTACCATACATGCTTTATTGTTTTTCTTATGCCATTCATCATTTCTATCAACCGCGGGAACCGGCTTCAAAGCTTCACTACATTCCAGGGCCTTCAATACTGAAAACAACCTAAATTTCCAGTTGTCAAAACTGTTTCCATTAAAAGGTATTATGCCATATTTGTTTTCAGTTGACTTCTCCATTTTTAAACTTTTACAACCACGAGCCTTTACTAGTCTCTTTTCACGTTTTTATCTTTTCTTAATCAACATACTCTTTGTACTTCTGGGCCCATAACCAATGTTATATTGATGAATAGAAAATAAAAGAATGTGTTGATATTTTATTGTAATACTAACTCAAATAAACGTGATACATAAAATACATAATTAAAAAGTGGTTACATTACGATACCATCTTGAAAAGCAGCAGTTGACATTGATATACATCAATCGTGCTTTCAACCATAGACGGGTTTATTCCTTATTTACTAGTATTTATTTAACAATCCGAAAGAATCATTTGAAGTTTCGTGTAGTCAGTTAAGAAGCACGTGCCAGTGGTGTTATAGTTAGAAGTGGGTGGCTGAAAGATGGAACGAGAGATAAGTCAAAGTTGAGGAGTCGAATACTTCCTGAATTCTATAAAGTCCAAGTGAGTAAGTCACAAGAACTATAACTATTAAAACTATTTGCGACACACAGTAAAAAAAAAATACTTGGGTCTCAGGAGATTGTTAGTATATGAAAGAGAGGAGAGAATTCTGGAGTTTGTTGAACGAGTACTGGTAAAAGAGGCCTGCTCGGGTTTTTGGAGAAAGAGTTGCTGGTATGCTGATAGATTGATACTTAAACCGGAGAAGGCTCTGATTGGTAGCCTAACATAATCAACCGGGGGAGCTGTTCTGGTCGAAAGCAGACATCGTCCTGTGTGAATTAAAAGGTCAGTCAATAATATTTGTGACAGAATTTTTTTTGTATGTTGCACGTAAAAGACTATACCATCAGAAGAACAAAAATTATCGCTGTTTTAAAATACCACAACTTTTATAACAGTTTTTTTAACGTCAAAGGATTTAAAAACTTTTTTTTTATAATATTCAGAAGAATTTTTTTGAGTACAAAACATATGAACAAAGATTCCAATGTTTTAAAATTTTCATAGGAAGTGTAATTAATTTACGAATATCCAAATTTTTGTTTATGTTGTTTCAACAATGTTATAAAAAAACAAACCGATAAATATTTGGTTAATTAAAATTATTTATATGGTACAATTATTTTCATTGGGACAGTTAAGCCCATAGAATTTATTTGATAAATTTTCATATTATTGCTTTTGATAATAAAATATATTCGTATTTGTTTATTTATGTTATTTCTATTTATTTCCTTTTTCTATTTTGTTCCGAGAAGGAACAACTAAGAGATATTGGAAGCCACGGGAGAAGATAAGTATAACCTAAGCTGATTTAATTTTTTTATAATAAAATGGCACACTGAGACTGTTATTTTTTTATGTATGATTTGCGACACTTAGATTATTAATTAAATAATTAATTAAAGTAATTAAATAAAAAAATTGTTTTCCGGGTTCGACTCCGCGTTAAATAGTTTTGGTATTTAGAAAAACCATTGTTTTGACGACGTTTCGGCAAGGTCGCAGTTGCCATTGTCAAGTCAGATTAGTTCTGCTTCTTCTTGATGTTTCATTGATGATGTTGGGAATAGAGGAAGGGTCATTTATACCGTCAATGGTGACGTGGCTTGGGTGGAGGTTGACGTGGGGGCCAGCATGGGGATTGGCGCGAGTTTAGCGCGAGATTTAGCGCAAATATTTCTGCAGAGCTGAAAATATCTTAAAAAAAAAGATAAAAAAAGTATATACTTTTAGTATCTTAGATACTTTTATTTGAGATACTTTTTGGTTCATTTAAAAGTTACTTTTACTTTAGATACTTCTTAAAAGTATCTAGTATCTTTTATCTTTACAAGTATCTTTAGATACTAAAAGTATCTTAGATACAAAAAAGTATCTTAGATACAAAAAAGTATCTTAGATACAAAAAAGTATATTAGATACTTAATCAGGACCTGAGAAATAGATACTTTTCATGATCCGACAAGCTTCGACCTGTCGCGCCGGCCGTGCTGGAGAGACGATGTGTATTGTCCTTTGCATTCCGCCCACCGGCCCGCAGCATTATCCTTTACAGCATTAAGTTAGTTTGCCTTTGCCGTCCGTACTCACTAAAGGAAAAAATATTAGTGCACTAGGAAAGGTAAGTTCCTTTCTTTGCTTTTTATAATCTATATTAAATTTAAATAAAATGTTTATTTGTTTAAATTTAAAAATGAAGTGATTCCATAAATTATGATCCCTGATCCCTACAATGTAGAGTAGAATACCTAAAATCCTATGGTCAAAGAAATCAAAATAAAATTATAAAATTAACATTACGGTTGTATCTACAGGGTGCAGGGTGCAAAAATATATATCCACTGATATATATATATATATATATATATATATATATATATATATATATATATATATATATAAACAATATTCTATTTCCTTTCCTACATTTCAGACTTATAAAGTTTGACGGAAATTAATGTTTTTAAGTTATTTTATAATATTATTGCTTTTCTGTTTTTATTTTGATTTATATTGAAGACTTAAGAGTGTATCAATTTATTAATTATTTAAGAAGGAATTTATGGTTTTGTTTCAAAGGCATCGAAGGTTATATTTTTGTTTATTATGTTCCTTATTTTTATCTTTTATGTATCTATTAGCATTATTTGTTTTTTCGCTTTAGCGTAATATCATTTCACATTTTACTAGCATACTTAATTTTTTATTTAGTTTTACATGTTTTTTTATATATTTACTTTTGAATAAACTTTTGAAATAATTTATAATATAAATTATTTCTGCTTTTTTTTCATTTTGTAACTTTTTTCGAAAATATATAAATATCCCATTTGGATATATATCCGATATATATCAAATATATCCAATATTTTGATATTTATATTTATATAAACTAACATGATATTTTTATTTTTGCGCTCTGACAGGGTCCCTGTCAGAGCGCAATAACAACTTGTTAACAACCTGTTGATAACAACAAGTTGTTATCAACAGGTCCTCGTAGACACTTCGTCTCAGGACCATTTTACTCATGTAGAGTCATACGCCGCCATGTTACCTATCCAACGGTAACTTAACCATCACAAATTAGAAATACTAATAATGTAAAACAACTTCAAATTTATAACATTTAAAGGGTTTTCACCCATATATTTTGGTGGCTACTAGCATGTACAACCGTTTGCACTGATGATGGATTGTTTAATCCGAAAACGTTTCGCAATGTGTTTGTGATAGCCCGTTTGAGGCATTTTTATATACCTTTTATAAAGGATTTTAAACAAAATTTTTTTGTGATATATGGTATACAGCCAGCTACAGGAACTTAGTTTCCTCGTGGAATTTTATACTTACTTACATTAAAATCTATGACTTTCCCTAACACCACACGTCGCTAAACTACCAGTGCAATAAAAAAGTACTTTAATTAACTAAGTGCAGGAATTTTCCGAACGTGAACTCGAGATTGTCCTCGCCTCCTAATAGACCAGTCCATCTGAGAAAAGATCATTGATTTCATGTAAAGTCTTATACAGATTTTACTGATTTTAAGTACTTATACAGAATGTATACCTTTTAGCAAATATTGTTAAAAATATTATTTCTCCAATGAGCTCGGGTCTGGGGGACCCTTCAAGGAAGAGGCCCGCGGTATTGTGCTGCTCCTGTCACCCCATAGTTACGCCTTTGGAAATGTAGTGACGTAAACACACATACAAAATAATTTTTTGAAAATGATTTCTGGAGTCGAAACGTCAAACCTTAGTTAGTTAAAAATGTAATTTTCGATACAATCAATTCTGGCTTAATTCCATATAGACATAATTATTTTTTATGTAGCTCATAGTTGTCACAGCCGTGGATTCGTTAAATATCGGTTCATCCGTTTCAGATAATGTGGTTAAATGGATCCCTAAAAACGCAACTTTGACAGATGGCGCTGTGTAGGAAGTTTGTGCTTTTGTATAAAAAATACATGCAGCGGAGGGTGGATTTTTGGAACATTATTTTATTTTATCGAGTTTCATATAATATGATTGTCAATTTAAAGTG
The DNA here is from genome assembly GCA_918026665.1 of Diabrotica balteata. Taxonomy (NCBI): domain Eukaryota; kingdom Metazoa; phylum Arthropoda; class Insecta; order Coleoptera; family Chrysomelidae; genus Diabrotica; species Diabrotica balteata. Next base: position 73,720,089 of record OU898284.1, read on the forward strand.
TAATTTTATAAATAAATAAATTAGTTTGGGAATCTAAATTTATTTCCATAAAAACCCGTTTTACTGAAAGTGGACTATTTTACTAGAATATTTTATATTCAAAACTATGTTTATTTAATTTTCAAGTTCTGGTTTATTTCCTGACTTTATCTGCGAAAAGTAAAAGAGACTGGATCATATAATGTGAATACAAAAACTAAACAACTTTTACAAAATCGTCAACTTTTTTATTAATAATATTATCTACGCACTTTCATAATGTTTTCAGCAGCAGATTCTGATAGCAGGAATATACAGGCGAATTTTAAGTACGACATTGGTCGATAAGTACATTTTGTAGAGAATATCCACAACGTTATGTATACAAATAGACAATGAGATAATATGTTGAATTCGACAGCGTAGTAGTAATAAGTTTAACAGAAATCATTGACGAAGAACTTTATACAGGGTGAACTACAAAATAATAATACGATTTTCGCGTAGTTGTTAAATGTAAAACTCTTTATTTTATTTTAAAAAACAAATAAAATTCCTAGTGCCTTTATGTGTACTAAAAACCGGGTTAGTTTTTGTAAAAATCGAATTTTCCACAACTTTTACAATGTAAAATTTTTTGTTTTCACAAAATTCGTTCCGTGAATGGTACTATATACCCGGAATTTCTGAATATTCATTTGTCATTACTACTACAAAATGTTCCACTTAATATTCGACAAAGATTGTGGTATGTACGTATACGGCGGTGCTCCAGTTCATCATGTTGCTCTTATTAGGATGGTGGATTGGCAATAGAGGACCAACTGTTTGGCCACAGCATCACCAGAATTGTAAAAAATTTACTTTTTCATATGGGGCTGTATAAAAAACCTTGTGTATCAGAAGCTGGCTGATATGTTGGCTGTAGATATTTTGAATATTTACTTTAGACTTATTTCCTTTATACCGCATTAAGTTACATTCATTTCATCTTTATTAGTAACTGACCCAGTGCCAACAGCATTTTTCAAAAGCTCTTTTGTTTGGTCCCTTCCATTAAAGAAATCGCCAAGTAGAAAATTTCTCGAATTATCTTCTAATAGCCAGATCTTGACCTTAATTTTAAATAGAAAATGAAGTTCTGTAGAAGAGAATCATAGACAAGTCACACAGACCGCTTAAAAAGATAGTAATATAAAAACTGTCATTTTTTCAAGTGGCCATTTACTTAATTAATAATTGCTCATCACCATCTAAAATTATATATGTTTTATTAAAACTTTCTTAGCAAGGAGCTTCATAGCAATGTTAAAATAAAACATGGACATAATTTGATAAATATCCTATATAGTAGCGTAAAACTTCATAGTGCAAAAACAGGGATTAGAGAAAAATTCAAACATGATAGAATAGACAGGGTGTCCCATTAAAAAAATATTCGCTTTATCACCTAGTATTTTTTTTTTGGATAGTCTGTACCATAATGGAATTATCGAACAGTGTCGCACAAAAAACTCATTCAATATATTATATTCATAGGCATATTTTAGTTGGTGCTACTAGATCGATATCGACGGTAATTACTGAAAATCGTTTTGTTATATATTTTTGGATAAAAACGAACCTTTATAAAGAGTTATTATTTTATTTTAATTTTAATTTTTTTTGTATTATGCGCAATCAATTTTTAAACTTGCTAGGTTACGCTTTTAATTCTAAGGAAATGTGACTGGCCTAATCGAGCTAGAACGTGTATTTTCGAATCGGTTATATGACTACGTTAAATCCATAGGAGATATTATCGGACCAAGGGATATATGCTTTGCCTTAAGGATCTCAAACAGCAGAATATGTATTTATTTAACCAAAACAGATCTAGTTGAGCAGCTCATTTACACAAATCCCAATATTACCATCGGAAACCGATCAATCAGAAGACTAGTCACACCAGTAAAACGACTGATTATGTCTAATATTTGTCCTTCAATACCCAATGAAATAATAGAGGCCTCCTTTAAAAATATAGGACTTCCGCTAGTCTCTCCAATATCATTCCTACGAGCTGGCGTTCCAGGAGATGAATACTACCATATCTTGTCCTTCCGCAGGCAAGTATATTTTATTCCATCCCATGATAATTCTGAGATTCAAACATCCCTGATTATTCCGTTTGACAATAATGATCATAGAATATTTTTATCTACAGATAAAATGATTTGTTTCTACTGTAAAAAACCTGGTCACATAGCATCAAATTGCCCTATCCCTGAATCCAATCAATCAGAAAATTCAAACAAAACATCTCCTCTTCTATCTAATATTTCCCAAGCTACAAGTCAAAACACACTACCTGTAGTTCAACAAGACGATAATTTGGAAACACCTAATGACACGCGAACAATTAATATAACTTTAAAAGGTGAAAAGAGACAGACCAAAGTTAACTTACTCATCAGAAATATAACACCCAACTAATTCAAAGTTTATCGTACCAGAACAAGCCACAAAAAAGTAAATCAAGCCAACACGAAACTTAAAAGGGACTCTCCTATTCAAGATGACAGCATAATATCGCCGGAATCTAAGAATACAATCAGAAAACACTACCAAAAAGACTTCTTTACGTTACCGGTCGATAACTTCATAGCTTTCTTAGAGAATTGCTACGGTAAATCTAGCCCACTGAGCGAAGTACTACTGTTTACAAAATTACAATCTGTAGCATTTACATACCACCTTCTCACAGCCTTACTGAATTTGAGCTATTAATAAACTTCCAGCCTCCTTTATTTTAGTAGGCGATTTTAATGCCCATAATTCACTTTGGGGCTCGAAAAAAACGTTTGGTAGAGAAAAGGTCGTTAAAAATGTTTTAAACTCCTCTAACATCTGTATATTAAATAACGGATCCAAAACATACTTTAACATTTCTAGTGGCACTTTCATCCCAATTGATCTTAGTTTATGTGACCCAAGGTTAACACCACTTCCAACTTGGACTACAATGGATTGCCTTTATGACAGTAATCAATTTGCTGTCTTGATTTCTAATTCTATCAGCAAACCCAAAGCAAAAATTTCAAAATGGAAATTATCTCAAGCTAACTGGAAAAACTACTCATTGAAAACATTCATTGAAAACAAGATCAACCAGCTACAACTACCAGAAGATCCTGATATAGCACTAGACTCCCTAGTGAGTTTCATCACCCTGGCTGCTTAAACGCACATTGGAACATGCACAATATCGTCTTTTCGTAAAAATCACCTTGGTGGAATACTGAATGTAAGAAAGCTATCCGAGAAAGCAAAACAGCATTGTATAAATATCGTAGAACCAGAACTGAGTCAAACCTGATTAAAGTCAAACAACTGAAAGCTATAGCGCGAAGAGTGATACAACAAAGCAAAAAGACTGTTGGAATAAGTACATATCTTCCATATCTATAGATGCGTCTTCCAGTCAAGTTTAAAAGAAAATTAAACAAATGCACGGGAAAACAACACACTTGTCAATTCCAGCGCTCAGTTATCATAATACTGAACTGAACTACGTAACTGAAGATGATCAAATGGCTAAAATTATGGTAACTCATTTTCATAATAAAAGCAAAAACGACAACTACACAAATACTCTTACTCAACATAAAATTATTACTTCTCTCAAATAACATCCTCGCTTTAAACGCACCTTTTACTTTTCAGGAGCTTTCCTTTGCTGTATCTACCTTAAAAAATTCTGCAGCAGGAATTGACAATATACCCTCCATATTTCTCAAAAATTTAGCTATCAATGGACTCACAAAGCTACTTTCATTTTATAATCTTCTTTGTATCGACGAAAAGTTTTCCAACCTGTGGCGACAATCCATAACCTAACCTAACCTAACCTTCAATAGAGCCATCCTCTTATAGACCAATCTCATTAACATGTTGCATGTGCAAATTAATGGAAAAATTAATCAATATTAGATTTAACTGATTTTTCGAAAAGCATAATATAATTAGCTCCGTTCAATCGGGATTCAAACCGCATCGAAGCACAATGGACAATTTAGTATTACTACAAAACCATATAACCGAGAATTTTAAGAAGCAACATGATACAGTTGTGGCAGCTTTCGATATTGAAAGCGCCTTCGATACTATTCCAAAGAATGTAATATTACAGAAACTTATCGATAATAATATTACAGGCAATATTTACACGTTCATAGATAACTTTTTAAATCACCGTAAATTTACAGTTGCAATAAACGGTAATGAGTCAAATCTTCTCGAACAACTCAATGGTATACCTCAAGGCTCTGTTTTAAGTCCAACTCTGTTTAACTTAGCAATTAATGACATCTCTAAAGAAGTTTGTCAACCGGTAAAATCCAGTACATCAAATCTTATTCAAAATGCTGTAAACAACGTATATTCTTGGTCCATACAACACGGCATCAAACTTTCCAGCTTAAAATCTAAGTTACTAAGATTTACCAAAAAGCAAAGCGTTCAAAACCCGGAAATATATCTAAACGATGTTCCTTTACCTATAGTAAATAATCATAAAATATTGGGGATAATATTCGATCAGAAGTTAAACTGGAAAATACAATTAAAAAATCTAAAGAACAACTGTGCTGGTAAACTAAACATATTAAAAACACTTGCACATAATCAATGGGGAGCTGAAATGTTACTAAGAATCTATAGAGCTCCTATTCGCTCTAGATTAGATTATGGATGCGTGCTTTATATGACCGCCTGTAAAACTTATCTTAAACCCCCAAATTCAGTACAAACTACCTCCTTACGTATACGCCTAGGTGCGTTTCGATCTAGCCCCGCCGAAAGCATATGCATTAAAGCTTTGGAACGTCCTCTTTTCATACGACGTCAGCTTTTACTCTCTTCCTATTCCACTAGAGTTTCAGCGAACCCAAAAAACCCAGTATGTAAGCTTATTAACATCCACCACGCTCCTGAAAATAGAGACGGATCTGTTTACCCCCTATCACAATTAGTAAATCCTTTGCTAGTAGCTATAGACCTAAATATAACTACCCCCATCAGTACTTCCAATAATTCTCCATGGACCAATAAGCTACCTGCTTTCAATACTAGTCTAACTCTACATACAAAAGAGACACTCCTAACCACCTCCTTAGACAATTATTTCAAGAAGCAATAAATGCAAAACAGTACAATCAAGTTCTTTATACCGACGCGCGACGCATCTAAAGATGAAAAGAATACTGGCTGTGCGGTCTGTACTGAAAACATAACCTTAGCTCTACACCGACTACCAACCAATTATGGTATTCACACTGCAGAATTATATAGTATCCTTAAAGCTCTTGAAATGACTTCTCCTAATACAAAATCTTTAGCTATACGCACTGATTCTCTTTCTTCAATTCAGTCCATTGCCAACATATACTCGTTATATCCGATAGTCCAAAAAATTCAACACATGTGTCATCAAAACCACATCAGGGGAACATAAATAACCATTCCTTGGACCCCACCTCATGTGTGAATAGATGGAAATGAGTCTGCAGACATCGCAGCAAGAAAAGCAAGTTGCTCTGACCTAAGCCTAGAAAAAATTCAACTTCATCAAGATCTAGCAGCAACCATTGTTGGGAAAAGTTCCCAACACCTTGAATTTAAATTATATAAGAAATTAAAATTTTGAACCTCTAGCGCCATCTTCGTGCGTTCCCAATGTCACATTTTTTATGACATAACTTCCAATCTGTTACACTTAGAAAGCCTTCTCGTCATGAGAGGGCGTTGAAGCCTTTAGGTCGCACATGTTAATAAATAAAATAATATAATATGTAATATCAAATAAAAAACACATAAATGCAGGAAATCACTCTCAGATAATTGTAAACTTATATATTCACTTTAAAATAAATTTATTGTGAAAGGGGACTTAGCCACCTAGCGGCAGTGTTCAAAAACTGCAAGATGACAACCAGCAAGAAGAGAGAAGTTGGCGACGGCGGCGTGTCTTCGCCATTAGACATTTTTGTTTAAGTTTTTAACAATTATATTATAAAACGATCTTAAAAACGTGAACTTGATGGAGTTATAGGTGCAACGAAAGGAAAGGGCAGTGATAAAAGTGTTCCTGCTACCAGTTACCGCCAGAAGCATCTTCTGAGGGGTCTCAAGTACTGTGCAAATTTATTGTAAGGTAATTTTCTCTATTATTGAAGTCCTCCATGGCCAGAGACACAATTTAAAACGGAATTTGTGTACACACAATCTATTCGCGAATGAAACCATATCTCGTGTACTTAATATAAGTTAATGTTAAAATTTAGAAAGCCGAATAAGTATGTGCACATTTCTCTGATAAATATGAATTCATATCCATTTGTATTGTAACCCTTTTTTTGTTTGTAAGATGTTTAATGATTTAAAGACAAAAGGAAGGTAGTATATAAAAATTACGAGAGAGTATAACTTTAACATACATTCTTGTTATTTGTTAGTTTTCAATACACTTTTAGTACTGTTTATTTATTTTATTTCACTTATACCTTATAAAGTCAATTTTGGATATTCTGAACCAGCCCCTAACTGGAAATACAATATTAACTCTAGGAGTTTTTATATAGTCGGAGACACGTTTGTCGGTCCTCCACGCTCGAGTGGTTGCAAGGCAGACCAAAGTAGTTTGCTGAGCGACCAACCATAAAACAAAACACCTGCAAAACATGGCAAAATCACTGGAATGGACAAAACACAAAACTGCATTTAATCAATCCCACTGTATACTCATTTCAGACACCTACAATGACAAGGAGGGACAAACTCATCATTCGAAGACTCCGAATAGGACATACTCGCATCACTCACGGATACGTGATCACTTCCGAAAACCCACCTGCTTGTAAATATTGTGATTGTCAGCGCCTTAGCGCAGTAGTAGAACACTTACTCGTTGAGTGCAGTTATTATAGACTATATAGATTAGCTCATAATATAAACGGTAACCTGAAACAGATACTTAGTTCGCCAAATGTGTACAGTGCTCTAATTGGCTTTTTAAAAGATTGCAGATTATATTATCGTATATAACAAATATTGTAACATTGTTCGTTAAAAAAAAGTTTCTAACACTATATCTTTCCAAATCTTATGTAACGCCCAGTTCCACCAACGTGATTTAAGTGAAAATTTGATCTTGAGAAATAGTTTTTACTTAAGTCCGTTAACTTTCGTTCCACCAACTAAAAATATTCACTTAAGTATAAATATTTTTGCTTAAGCTCAAGTCAGCTACTATGACGGCTTAAGCAAAAATTTTAATTTGGAACACATCATCTGTCATATATTGACATATAAGTGAGGTGGGTCTCAATTTAAAAATTGGCGGGTTTCATGTTTATTAAAATGACAATTGAGGTATTGTGGCACAGTATATCGCTAAACAATTTATTAGCAATATATTGTGGTATTGGTACAAAGCGGATGATATTCACATTTTAGGATTAAGCTGACTAGTACAGTTTTATTAGAAATTAAAATTTATTTTTCCTTTGACATTATGTAGGCAAAATTAAATTCTGACATTATGTTTAGTTAATTTTGATATGCTAGTCATGCTTTTTTTATTAGATATATAGATATTGTTTTAATTTTTTGTTTAGGTAATTTTATAGGCTTATTTACAAGAAAGTTAATTTAACATTGTTATATGTTTCTTCGTCTTCTTCTTCTTCCAATGGCGCTACAGCCCAAATTGAGCCTTGGATTCCTGTAACTTCTGCCTCCAACAAAGGCGATCCCGCGCCACTCATCTCCAAGCCCTGACGTTCAATCAGTTGTGCGCATCTGCTGTGACTTCGTTCTCCCATCTATTACGTGGTCTTCCCTTTGGTTTTCTGCCCTGCATTTTACCATCCAAGGCCTTTCTCGGCAATCTGTCGGCATCCATCCGTACCACATGACCAGCCCATCGAAGCCTTTGTACTCTAGCGAACTCTGCAATAACCTGACCTTAAAATAAAAGGTTTTGTGACTTATTACAAAACACTAAGTGGTTGTTGGATTGGTAAGTCCTGTTTCTTGGGTCGCTCCGATTAAGTACTTCCAGATAATAATCACTGTTTCTTTGTTCCAGATCTAATTGAACATGGCGGTGTTTGCAAATATTACCCTACCGAATATCAATGGAACTTTGGAGGCCGGGTTAGCTGTCGGAACGGATCCTGGCTTGGCGGAAGGCATCCGGCTAAGAGTCCTGACTGTTGGTGACGTCAGCTCAGCCACAAGAAACGCAGTCGCATGGGCCTTCGACACTTTCAAAACCAAGCCCGCGGATGATCTAAAGTTTTACGTGGCAGGGACGGCAGTTGCGGTTAGCTGTGCGCTGGTGCGGAATGTGGGCGTATCCCCAGATGGCGATTGGGTTGCCGACAGGACTGCAGTGGCTGTCACCTTGGATGAGGCGGCTATCCTTCGGATTTCGGGGTATCTGACAATAGATATCATGCGTCAAGCCCTCTCAATCATTGTGGCCACAAGGCCAATTGGTGGGCCATGAACTATCACACCGGCCAGGGTGCCTGCCAGGGCTACACTAGGAAGGTCCTACAAACCATTTATGGCTCGGCTCCTTCAGATGAGGCCACTACAATGGCTCATACCTTGGGCCACTGGTGCAGCACTATTAATGTTCTCACCCTGGCAGGCACCAATGGCCTGAGGACAGTTGGTGCCCCACTTCATGCCGGCACCACCGAGGTCACTTTGTCGACTGACGCCAAACTGAAATTTGAATCTATGCCTGCGGGAACACACAGGTTGGCAATTTCGTACGAAGCAGGCAAGAGGTTAGCTCGAACCCAGCTAGCAGCATACTGCCCAGGGGTCGGAGAGTTTGCCGCCATACCCCCACTGAGAGACGCCGTGAGAGCGAGCTTGGCAAATCACCATATTGGTGCCTCGTACCTCACCGGTAGTGCGAGGGCAGACTACAACGACGCCTCATGTGACACTATGCTCGGTAGACTGGGAACTTATATCTTGGCTATGTTCCCGAAATCAACACTTGCTCAGTTCCCCCATCTGACTACAGCCAAGATAGAGTCTTACGAAGACTTCAGCCCAGACTGGTCTCAATTACTTGCACAATTCAAGATCCAAGCAGCAACAGCAGGTTCGGCCGCAATCCAGGCATTGGCAGCAGGCCCAGTTGGGGCAGATGAGGCTGTTTTGCAACAGCTAAGAGCGGGTTTCAGGTAGGAGGGTCGCAACCGCCCACAGATGACCCCCCCGGTCCACGTCCATTGAGGAGAAGCCGCCGGCGTATGGGCTTACCCCCTTCATAAAATATATGTATAAATGCTTAGCTTAGGCCTGAATTTTAAAGCTGTGTTAAGTAATGATGTTATAAAGCTATTTGTAGACTTTTATATTAGAACTGTATTTTTAAATCGGGATGTACTGGGCCCTAGGCGACGTTTAGGGGGGTTTTCCTTCGACATGGCACCAATAACGGCCCCCCTCCTTTGATTTCCCAGATTTTTAATAAAGAATAAACACATTTTAGACATAGCTATTTAGTGTTTTATTTACTTGGCAATAGTTATTTCCAGTAAGCCTCTGCTTCATTTTGTTGACAATGGCAATTTTTCATAGCACTCAATTCACAATATATCTTTTTATTATCCTACATTTGTGGTAAAATCTAACATAATTCAGTGTAAGGTTCTAAAAAATGAAAATGGATAAATGTCAATTTGGATTTAGGCAAGGCAGGTCTACAACAGCAATTTTTACTAAAAGAGCTAATTTAACAATTTAGAGTGAATTTACGTAGTATTATTAAACTTGAGAAAGCACATGATGAAGATATCAGAAACCTACTGTGGCAGAGTTTAAGTATTAAAGGAATGCCGGCTGAATATGTGAGTGGAGTATGAGCAAGTAACAACTATAATAGTGTTAGAACTAGTATAGTTAGAACAACTATTATAGTGTTAGAACGATTACAGGTAAAACTGGCAAATTTTGTGTGAAAATGGGTGAAAATCAGGGTTTAGCCCATATCTATTCTCATTTGTGCTGGATTAGATAACAACTGAACCTCCTGGGTATTAGTAGAAAAGAGTAGCGGAGACAGGTCCTTGAAGAAAAATGATTACAATTAAGTTGGATATAAACAAAATATTTGGAATATTCTTTTAAAGATGAAATTTCAAGACCAGATAGAGTAGTTGGCTTGAATAGAGAAGAACTCATAAAAGATGATAATGTTCGGCTTTTAGGATCGCTATTACCGTTTTATCTCTATTTCAATTAAAGGTAAAGGAAAGAGGCAAATTGAGTGATGTGTGATAAAAAAGGTACCAAGAAAACTAAAAGGTAAATTGTATAAGACTGCCTTTAGACCAGCTATGATGTATGGTACTGATTGTAGTGCAGTAAAAAAGGGGATGAACAGAAATTACATCTTTCTGAAAATTCATAATCTCATACAAAAAGCGGAAAGGTACTTAATCCCTGGAAGAGAACAGAAAAGTTTAGAAGAAAATACTTAGAGAATCCGATTCCACATAGAGAAAGCTAATGAGAATAATAATGGTAATTATTGTTCTAGAAATAAAAATTGGTTGGGTTTACTATAAGAGGAACCTCTAAATCTTAATAAAAAAGTACCTAAACAAAACAATTAAAGCAATATCTATATATCTAATAAAAAAAGCATCACTAGCATATCAAAATTAAATAAACACAATGTCAGAATTTAATTTTACCTACATAATGTCAAAAGAAAAATAAATTTTAATTTCTAATAAAATTGTACTAGTCAGCTTAATCCTAAAATGTGAATATCATCCGCTTTGTACCAATACCACAATATATTGCTAATAAATTGTTTAGCGATATACTCTGTGCCACAATACCTCAATTGTCATTTTAATAAACATGAAACCCGTCAATTTTTAAATTGGAACCCACCCACCAACCAATCACGCGAAAGTTAGAGAGTGCATTATAATGTAGTCTCTAAATTTATTCTGTAGATGTTATGTTAATTTTCGCATTTTTTTTATATTCCTATTTTATATAAATTCTGCCGTAATCTATAGTAAAACGTAGTATATAATAGTTGATAGTGTATATACAGTGTACGTAGATATTTTAGTGTTGATAGGATTATTTTTATATATATATATATATATTTTTTTAATGCCACGGAAGTGTATAGTTTATCGTTTATATATAGAATATAGTGTGTGATATTTGCAAAAATGGATCTGGTCGTTGTGGATTTGGATCCGGAAGATTTATTTGGGTTTGATGAGTATAATCAGATGGAAAATCAATTGAATGTAGTGGATGAAGTAGATTTTTTTTTTTTTTTTTTTATAATTATGTTTATTTACAATCTACATCAAAAAAAGAGTATTAAGTAAATGTGATTACAGGTTTTGCGCGTGAAGGGGAGACATCCAATGATGTCTCACCTTATTCTACTTTGGTTTAGTTCTGAAGAAGGTCTTGAGGCCAGGTTCTATGTAATCTTCTTGTGGCTGGTCCATTGTTGTATAGTTCCCTTACTAGCTCATTTTCGTGGTGAATGGTACGTTCATTTTGTGACTCCGTGGCTCGATGAATTTCTTCTCTGATGAAAGGAACCTTTAAGTCATTATGGAGTGTTTGGTTACTTACGTACCATGGCGCATCCACTATCGATCTTAGTACTTTAGACTGGAATCTTTGGATAATATTCAGCGACGTTGGTTTTGCACAGCCCCATAGGTGTAGTCCGTAGAACCAGATAGGTTTGAGTATGGCTTTGTATAGAAGAATTTTGTTTTGGATGTTAAGTTTTGATTTACGTCCAAGAAGCCAATACATTTGTCGGAATTTTAAGTCGAGCTGCTTTCTTTTGGTCTGGATATGTTTCTTCCAAGTGAGTCGTTGGTCAAGATGGAGGCCAAGGTATTTAGCGTCTGTTACTGTTGGTATTCTTATATTTTCCATCCTTACAGGTGGGCATATGTTGTGACGGTTGGTAAATGTTATTTGAGTTGATTTTGTTTTATTTACTTTTGTTCTCCATTTTGTATACCAATCACTGAGTATGTTCAGATGATGTTGCAGGTTTTGTGAGGCTTGTATGGGATCTTCATTTACGGCTAGTATTGCTACGTCGTCAGCAAAAGAAGCGATTGTAGTATTATTGGTCTCTGGTATATCGGCTGTGTAGAGTGAGAAAAGCAGCGGCCCTAGAACACTACCCTGCGGGACTCCGGAGTTGATAGGACAGAGGTTGGATTGTTGGTCTTTGAATTTTACAGAGAAATATCTATTTGATATGTAGGATTTAAGTAGGAGGAAATAGTTACTGGATAGTGCTATTTTTACTTTGTAAAGCAGACCTCTGTGCCAAACTTTGTCAAACGCTTGTGAGATGTCTAGAAATACAGCGTTGCAGTATTTCTTTTCTTCAAGACTTTTTGATATTTCATTTATCATTCGATGAACTTGTTGGGTAGTGGAGTGATTTTCCCGAAAACCAAACTGATGTTTTGGAAGTAATGTAAGGAATTCATGATCTGCGTATATTCTTTGAAGTAGCAATCTTTCAAAAACTTTGCTTACGGTTGGGAGCAGGCTGATAGGTCGATAAGATGTTACTTCATTGGGCTCTTTTCCTGGCTTGAGGATCATAATGACTTCAGCAAATTTCCATATTTTTGGAAAGTATGATAAGCTTAGCATGCGGTTAAATATAACTGTTAGCAAAGTTATGGCCTTACGAGGAAGTTGTTTTAGTACTTGTGCCGAGATTAAATCCTAACCTGGGGCCTTTCGTGAATTGAGTTTGTTTATTTCTTTCCTAACTTCTATAGGAGTAAAACTTTTAATTGGGAGGGACATTTGACATGCTGCGCTAATTAGTTCTTCCACTTCTTCATCAGGGTCTGCCGGCTCTGTTTGAAATACGTTTGTAAGATGTTCAGCAAAAACGTCAGCTTTTTCTTTGTTGGAACAGGCCCATTCGCCATTTGGTTTACAGATAGGAGGAATGGTTGTGTATGGTTTCTTTAGCTTCTTAGTGGCCTTCCATAACGTCTGGTCATTTGCTGTAAGATTTGTTATGTAATGTTCGAAGGTTTCGTTGTTTGCAGCTTTGATGGCTACTCCAAGTTGCCTTCGTAGTCTATTGAATATATGTAGGTCTATGTTATTTCTAGATCTTTGCCAAGTTCTCCTCGCACGACGTTTTTCAGCAATGAGTTGGCGAATGTGCAGGGGAACATTTGTGGTATGTGTTGGTTTGCGTTCAGTTCGTGGTGTAGATTGCCATGCCGCTTTTTGCACAAGTGTGGTGAAGTATTGAGCTGCTGTATCTATGTCATGTGTAGACTTGATCCGCTGATTAAGATGGGTGTTTTCTTCTAGGTAGGATTGAAAATCTGCCCAGTCGGTGTTTTTTGACGTGAGTCGAGGAGGTGGTGGGCTGTTTATAACTGTGGTACTCAGGCTCATAATAACCGGTGTATGATCCGATGAGAGATCATAGCTGGATTCTATTAGACAGTTGGTTCTGGACACTCCTTTGCTTATGTAGTAGTCCAGCAGATCTGGAAGTTTTCTTGGATCACTTGGCCAGTACGTAGGGATTCCGTTGGTGTGGCAATCATAGTTGTTGTCGGTCATTGCTTTTAGAAGATTACGACCTTTTGTTGTTATGAGTCTTGAGCCCCAGTGTATGTGTTTCGCATTCCAGTCTCCCCCGGCAACGAATTTGCTGCCAAGTAATTGGAAGAAGGCTTTGTATTCATCTGTGGAGATTGTGTGACGAGGTGGGCTATACATTGCAGATATGTTTGTACCAGTATAAGTGCCATGGTGTTGAATTTACTTGAACGATTGTTGCTTGTATTTTTTCTGTTGCATAATTCGGCAATACATGATGTGATATGCAGCTGCGGATGATTACCGCCGAGCCACCATGAGCTGTACCATCAGGATGAGGTGTGCTGTATGTGGTATAGAGCGGAATATTGAACGTAGTCAGATCGGTAAAGTGAGTTTCTGAAATAAGCAGAACGTCAATTTTATTTAAGTTTAAAAAAGTAATTACTTCTTGCTTATGGTTTAGCAGGCCGTTAGCGTTCCATGTGGCAACTCTAAGTATGTTTAAGAATTTCTTTGGTTAATGACTTGTGTTAGTAAGTTTAATATCATACTGTTTTGACTCATGAGTTGTGAGAACATGTTTTTGAACTCGTTTAGGAATGTTAATAGTTGTTGTTCTATATTAGTTTTAGGTTCTGAATCGTGATTTGTTTGATTTGCTGTCACGTTTGCATATGTTCTTTGATGGTTTTGTAGAGTATTTAGCTGATTTGTTTCAGTATATACATGTGGACTGTTGAATGTTGGTCCTTGAGGCTGTTGGTTTCCTCTTTTCTGCAATTGTCTGTTTTCTACTAGTTCCCTGTAGACTACACAGCCTTTATAGTTAGCAGGGTGACCTTCTTTGCATAGTGCACACTTAGCTGGAGTGCTTCTAGGTTTTTTACAATCTTTTGTATTGTGTTGTCCTCCACATTTAACGCAGTAATGCGGTTTAGTGCAATATGTTTTACTATGACCATATGCTTGACATCGCATGCATTGAATGATTGAGTTTCTCTTATTTGGTGCCTCGACTGCTATTTTGGTGTGACATAAGAATTCTAGGTTGAATATCGTCATATTACTGCGAAAAGTCACTAACTGACATTTTACCTTAAAATGAGCTAACTGTATGGTAAGACTTATTTTTATATTTTCTTACTGTGCATAAAATCATTAACTACATCAGAACGCTCTAAAAGCTAATACTTAAGCGGTAAAAATCACTAAGTAAGAATTAGATAATAATAAGATATGCTAAAACTGTTTAAGTGAGTTAATGAGTTTTCGCAGAACTGAACTGCTGCAAATGATAAAAATGATAAATGCAAAATCTCAGTAACAGTAGTTAGTGACTTTTATCATAACATATTTATATAAAAATGTGCAGTCGTCAGGACAGTCAGCAGTTAGATAAAATTTAAGTCTTCAGTCGGTGTTAGGAATTAGTGGAGTGACTACATTGGTGATTAATAGATTCTAAAAAACAATAATTTTATATTATTACTAGTGCAACATTGTGTAAACACACACGGAATAATGACTTCTAGATCATTAAAACTGGTTCAGTTAGCGTTGACAAAGGTAAGTTAGAAAAATAAATATTATTGTAACGAGTTTGTATTTTATATCATTTACATTTCGGAGAATGTGGAGGTGGGAGGACTGCAGACGTGACTTTAGAGGTCTACCCTTGTATTGAACCGCGGAACATAATTTGGGTAATTTAAATAGGTACACTGGAGTTTTGCTAATACAATGCTCATAGATTGTAATTGTGTGTTTAGAATTAAATAAATTCGTAAAATGCTAGAAAAAAAAAATATACAGGGTGCTTAAAAAAAATACCACGTGTATTTATTAATATTTTTAATAAATTACCCTACACAATTATTGTTAGATATCTAATTTATAGTGTCAAAAGAAAGCTTTAGCATGTACATCCTATTCGAATTTTCAATATTTTTTGAGACCACTCGATTCTAAAAGTAACATTTTTTTACACTTTGGAATGATCTAGTATCTAAATGGTTTAGGTTAGGGCAAAATAGTTTCTACTTTTCTATCATAGATTTCATCCCTCTTCATTAAAATACGAGTAAAAATATCAACTTTTTTGAATTCTAGAATGCAGTACATATAACCGCAGACCAAGAAATAAGTTTAGAAGACGACCGTAAGAATATGATAAACGCAAACAACTCCGAGATAAGGCCAAACCAAATGTGTGTTGCAGTAGAATCACAGGTTGATGACCAAATGGCCGCGGAAAAAGACATAGGTATAAACGACAGTTCCATAAATTCAAACAACTGTGAGACTGGGTTCAGCCAAACATATGGTGCAGCTGCAACAAAGGTTGGTAATTGTAATACTGACTGGACAAATTTATTTTCTTGTTCCAATTTTTTTTACACTTTAAAAAGAAAGTAATCATTATTTCAGGAAACGACCCGTATAATTGAGATGGCTTCATGCAGTAAATTTTCAAACCCTGAGGAACAGTTCGAGTACTCGACTTTACCCGTGGAAGACAATTATGCTGTAAGGATAATTTTGTATCTTATGATTGTTAATTACTAGAACCTGGTTTAAACACTGCTTTATTACGATGTTTTTTTACTCTAGGATGAAACGGATGACGACGACTCCGTTAAGGATAAAAATTGGGAACCAAATGAGGGGTCAGAAAGGACCAGTGAAGGTGAACAAGAAGATAATTTATCAAATATTAATTTAGAAGAAATCCCTTTACAAGGTCAAGCAGCTCCTCCCAAGAAAAAGCGATGTCGTTGGATGAAAGCAGATCCTTCTAATTGGAGTAGAAATATTGAGAGGAAAAAAATGTTTGATTGTTTGCCATATAAAACAAAAAAAGAAAGACCTGCAAAAGTTCCTCAAAAAGTTAAATGTGACACTTGTAAATTTAAATGCAATACACATTTTAATGATACGGATAGGCTTAATATTTGCAAATCATTTTGGGGTCTTTCTAGTTATACCAGGCAAAAGGATTTTATCTTAAAATTTATAACACAAAAACCACCAGCGCGACCTGGAGCAAATGTGGAACCTTCCAAAAAGCGAAAGCATAGCAGGGAATGCTACCTAATGAAAAACGAGGTAAAATACAGGGTATGTCAGAAGTTTTTTCAAAAAACTTTAAACATTAGCAATGGTCCTATAAATAGAGCTTTTGAAGGTAGCGAGAATGGAAATTTTACGGCAGCTGATAAGCGTGGTAAGAAGACTCCTCACAATAAGTGTAAAGACGATGATATGGCTTTTGTTAAACAGCACATTGAGAGCTTTCCTGTAATGGAGTCACATTACTGCAGGAAAAATACTCAAAGGCGATATTTAGACTCAAAATTATCCATCACAAAAATGTACTTCTTGTATAAAGAGTACTGTAATGAAAATAATCGCATTCCGGTATCACACTCAATGTATAGAAACATATTTTGCAAGTCGTATAACTTATCATTCTTCGTCCCTAAAAAAGATCAATGTTCCACGTGCCATACCTTTAGTGAAGCTAAGAGGACAGGGACATTAAACGACCAACTTCAAGTCGATTACAATAATCATATAAAGCGAAAAGATGAGGCAAATTTAGCTAAAGTACAAGATAAAGTCAGATCTAATGAGGATCCAACATTTATGTCTGTTACAGTCGATCTACAAAGTGTGCTCCAAATACCTTCTGGTGAAGAATCGCTTCTATACTATTGTAGGAAGTTAAGTATTTACAACCTAACAATTTATGAGTCTAGAGTTCCTAACGAGGCATACTGCATTGTTTGGTCGGAAGTAAATGGTAAACGAGGTAGCAACGAAATCGGTACTGCCCTAATGCAGTGGATCACCAAACTTCCGAACAGTATCAAAGAAATATCCCTGTTTTCTGACACATGCGGAGGGCAAAACAGAAACCAGCACATAGCAGCCCTACTGCTGTTTCTTACTCAAACCACAAACGTTGATATTATTGAGCAAAAATTTTTGGAGTCTGGCCATTCTTTCATGGAAGTCGACAGTATGCACAGCGCAATTGAGAGAGAAAAAAGGCATGTACCAGTTAACTCTGTTATGGAATGGATGACCATAATGAGAAAGGCCAGATCCAGCAGAATTAATAAAAAAGGCTAATCCGTATCATGTTAATCAATTAAGTTTCTCCGATATAATTGACCTTAAAGACCTTAGTACAAGAATGATTAAAAATCGCCTTAAAGATACTGACGGTAATACGGTAAAATGGCTTAAAATAAAGTGTCTACGTTATGAAAAACAATATCCAGGTCTAATTAAATTCCGTTACAGTCATACTGGACCCTACATGACTCTTAATGTTTGTAAGCGAGGTCGCCAAAATACAATTACAAATATCAAAAAAGCTTACCATCAACCACTTCCCATAAGCATTCTGAAGAAACAAGACTTAATGAAACTTTGTCGTAAAAGTATTATACCAGAAGAGCTACATCCTTGGTATGAATCGTTAGCCGTCACAAACAATACTTCAGAATATACTGCAGAACCTGCTAGAGAAGACGACGAAGAAGATCAAGAAGAAGAAAGTGAATGATTTTTTAAAACCTATTTTGTATTCTTAAAGGTATTAATTAATAAAGTAACTAACTGATACTTCATGTAATTTTGTTGTGCAAAAATTCACTAACTTCATATTTTTCTCAAAACATTATGAAAAAATAAACTTTATTTGAAAAATGATGGCACAACTTTTACAGCAGGTGTTTAACTTTGTAAAAAAATATAGTTCATAAATTGTTTTTTAAAAGATAATTTATAAAATCAATTTTCATCTTTAACTTCCAATAACTCGAAACTACAAAATTGTTAGTTAGTGACTTTTCGCAGTAATATGACGATATGTCTTTGTTGTTACTGTTGGGTTCAAGATCTATGAAAACAAAGATAAAGGTTCCTTTGTTTGCCTGTGTCGAATGTTAGTTACATTGCGAACTTTATGGCCGGCTTTTTCTAGTTCCTTTATTATATCTGTTGTGGGTATAGAGTGATGAATATGTCTTATTACCACTCTATAGGCACGCTCTTCCTTTATTTGGTAAGTGTGGTGAATGATTTCTTCTTCTCGTAAATGTCTTATCACTTTACGGTATGTATCTATTGTATATGTTATAATCTTGACAGTGTCGTTTGGTAGAGTTCTGGTATAGTAGGTTTCTTCCTCCACAATTTGTGCAAAGTTATCGACCATATCTTTAAAGTTTTTGACGCCATATACGAATATTGGAGGTGGTTTTGGTATTTTCTGTTGTTTTTCTGTTTCAGTCTGTTCAGAGTTCTCAGCGTTAGATAAAGCACTGTATCGATTTTGTATTTTTGTTGGTGGTGAGCTTGGAGAATTGGGATCATTATTTTGTTTTGAAAATTTACGTTTTTTGACTACTTGCCATGAGTTTTTATTTTGGGTTTCTTGATCGTCGTCTTCACTAGACTCCATATCCGTGTTTTCTGAATGACTAATTGCAAGTTTTAGCTTTGTGTTTGAGGTCTGCCCTACAGTAGATGGGTTTGCTTGGGTTGTAGTAAATTGGTTGGGGTTGTGGGGGAAATTGTTGTGGTTGTGGTGGAAGAGCGAATTGATTTTGTGGAATGTTTGATATAGGAGTATTTGCGGGTTGCCAGTATATGTGGTTTGGTGCATGTTCGGATGTGTATTCTAGTGGAGAATATTGTTGAGGAGTTGGGTACATGTTCTTAAATGTTTGTTAATAGTGGACCTGCTGCTTACCTGCAATTTCTGCTGATACTACAATAGACACTGATTGTTTGTGTTCCGTGTATGTGAATTGTTCATTGTAGAAAACAGAATTTGGTACGCCACTGCCACTTTACTGTTTATTTTAATAACTAGAATTTTTAATAATTAGATTTTAATTGTTCTTATCGGTGGTCACTTTTTGCTATCGCACTCGGCGGAATACGTCCTTACTCTACGATATACAAGTGAACACTGGATGAAGTAGATGAAGTGGATAATATGGTCGTTAGAATCCCAAGGCAAGTCAAACGAACAAGCTATTTTGAAATATGTACTGAAAAAGATTTTTTTGAAAGATTTCGATTATCAAAAAACAGTGCTTTTGAAGTATCATCTCAAATAGAAGAACAGTTGCAGTTTACTAGTGCAAGGTAAGGCAAATGTAACATTGAATCAGTTTAAAGGGCTTTACAATAAAAGTTTTGCTTGTTTCAAAATAAATGTTTAAGTCCGATGGACCAGTTTTTAATTTGCCTACGAGCATATGCCACAGGAGGACATTTATTAAGTCTAAGTGACATTTTTGGACCTTCGAAGTCATCTGTTTGTAGGATTGTTCAACAGGTTACCCCCTTAATAGCATCAATGAGACCTCGCTACATTCAATTACCAAATAATATAGAAGTTCGAGAGCAACAGAATTAATGGTATGAACTGAGAGGGTTCCCAAGAGTCGTTGGATGCATTGATGGCACTCACATAAAAATAACATCACCTGTTAAGATTGTGTATTTAAAAAGTCACTTAAATACTGCATATAACTATAATGTTGCTATTTTGTTATAGGAGGCAATGATTCAGAAATTTACAGGAATAGAAAAGGATACTTTAGTAATAATGTTCAAGCAGTATGCTCAGCTGATGGTCTGTTCCAAAATATAAAAGCACGATGGCCTGGATCTGCCCATGAATAAACCATTCTAAACAACTCAGTAGTGAAACAAAGATTTATGAGAGGTGATTTTTCAAATGGAGTTTTATTAGGTGAGCATTTTATATTACAGAAAAACATTGTTGTTATTTCTTTTTTATATTTATCTATCCGTCTTATACTGGATGATATTTACAATCTGTATTGGATCCCACTGGTGATATGATTACTGATATTAATATAGTGATGTCTATCTGTAATTAATTAAATAGTCACACATTTTCCTCACCTACATGTAACTAATAATCAATATTAAATTACAATAATTTTAGGAGATGGCGGCTACACATGCACCAACTTTTTGTTAACTCCTCTCAGAAATCCGCAAACAAATGCTGAAAGACATATTTTAATAAAAAACAGCTATATGTGATAGAAAAACTGTTTTTTTTATATAAAAACTAAAGGTTAGTTTAGGTTAGGTAAAAAAGATTGTAATAAAACTTACACACTACATGTTTACTTAGTTTCTGGGATCGTCGGCGCCGTGAGCTGTAAACTTTGTAATAAGTCTGTAACAAACAAAAAATATTATTAGTGTTGTAATTATCACTAGTTATACTACCTATATTTTAGATTCTAATTATTAATATTACTCTAAATTTTGTTAGTAAAATTGTTACAACATATTTTAATTCAAATTCTTACCTTCAGAATCTGATTCCATAATATGCTCCAGAAAAGTATTGAAAGTTTTAAAATCTTTCGCAATTCGGCATCCATCATCATGCAAAGCAGAAACCATCGTTTCTGCATATTGCATGATATTGGTTATCGATTTTTGTAGAAGTTTTGATTCCTCCTGATTTTTATCAAATCTTTCCTGGAGACGGTCCCGATGGCGCTTCACGTTCGTCGCATTATTTTTTGCGGCAAGCTTCCTCATTCTTTGGGATTTTTAGGACGCTTGCCGCTATATTAGATAGTAACGGCTATGACGCTGATATTAATTTATGTTCCCACATTTGTACCTTTGTTTTCAGTTTCGTGGGAATATCGGGCACTTTCTGGAATGCGGCTTCTTCGGCAGCCTGTAAAATTTCATCCCTCACGTTACTGGAGGGATGAAATGCGGCTTCTTCGGCAGCCTGTAGAATTTCATCCCTCACGTTACTGGAGGGATGAGTAATGTCCTCATCAATTGCGGCATGCACCATCGCTTTTGCTTGTTTTTTTTGCTGGCAGCTATTGTTAAAATTAGGCGTTGTGCCTCACTGATTTTCTTAGCGCCAACAAAAACAACGCTTTCTTCCAATGGTGCACGCCGTCTATTTTTCGTATGTCCCGGCGACGCGATGGACATTGGACACACCGACGGCGATAAAACAAATTCTTCACATTCCGGTGGTGGCGCGGTTGGTGAAGGAACCATTACACAATGTCTTTTTGGTAATGGTTCCTCCGAATCATCCGTATACGCGACCGGTTTGTATAACAGTCGTTTCTTTGATAATAAGCCCGATTCGCGGCGCGCAGAACAGTGTACTTTCACGATTTTCATTTTTATAGCGAGGTAACGAATTTTTACAGAGAAAAAAGTGAATATTTGAAATTGTGTATCTGAAACCCTTTTATATCCAACGAACCAAAGCCAAGCTTAGTACCGCGAAATAGTGGGGTAAAACAAGATCTGCATTTGCTGTAACAAAGAAACTCGAAGACGATGTAAGTACTTGAGGGTAAAGTTGATGCTCGACCTTGAACTTACATAGACAACAAAGAAATCGTTACTGACCGTTTATAGTGGAGGTTTTGTATGTCTGGATTTACTTGTTGACTTATTGTTGGTTTTTCCCTTGTTGGTTTAAGCTTTTTATTAAACTTTTTTTTTTAATATGATTCCGCTCGAATTTTTTAGAAAAAGTCACGCATATAGCGGTAAAACTCCAAAAACTGGTTTTACTGATTTAACCCCACCTTCCAACCACTCTAATGAAAGGTCTTGACGCCAGGAATACGAATCTGCTGATATTTTTTTAGAAAAAATCACGCATATAGCAGTAAAGCGGCAAAAACTGTTTTTTTATAAACCTACCTTCCAACCACTATAATGAAAGGTATTGACGTCAGGAATACGAATCTGTTATTATTTTTTAGAAAAAATCACGCATATAGCGGTAAAGCGGCAAAAACTGTTTTTTTTATAAACCTACCTCCCAACCACTCTAAGGAAAGGTATTGACGTCAGGAATATGAATCTGTTATTATTTTTTAGAAAAAATCACGCATATACCGGTAAAGCGGCAAAATCCGTTTTTTTTATATATAAACCTCCCACTTCCAACCACTCTAATGAAAGGTATTAATGTCAGGAATATGAATCTGCTATTATTTTTTAGAAAAAATCACGCATATAGTGTTAAAGCGGTAAAAACTGTTCTTAATATTTTAACCCTACGTTCCAACCATTCTAATGAAAGGTATTGACGTCAGGAATACAAATTTGTTATTACTTTGAAAAAAAAAATTAACGTGTAATGTTAGTAATACCATAAAACCGTTATTTTTCAGATTAAAACCGGTATTTGCAGTTTAAAACCGGTATTTCCAGTTTAAAATAGGTATTTGAAAATAGTTTGTACTAATACCCCCACTTCTTTCGTTTTTATTCATTTGTATGTGTTGTACATTCACAAAGTTTCAGTCAACAACCATGCAGTGCAACTCTTGTTTAAAGGTTTTATCCAACAGAAGCAGCGTAACTCGACATAAACGGGAAAGTAGTCCGGAACGGTTCAATAATAAAGTGAAAAAGGTGACACTTAATAACAAATCAGGTGTTGCTACATCCTCTAATATAAACTATTCAACCACCGCAGATGCAATCCACATTAAATCTATTGTTCAACCAGTTACTACTACATCCAATGTTATCGAATGTCAAGAATGTTATAAAAAAATTAATGGGAGAGGACTAACAGGGCATTTACGTAGTAATTCACACAAAAGTGTTATTAATCATATAGATAGCGGAGTTGAGAAACTATCAAGTGCATTTAAAAATCGTATTGGTAGTTACCGTCTTACTAGCACCAAACACCACATTGACCACATGGAATTTTTTAATGAAATTAAGAATAACGTTCTGAAGCTTCTTCATAACTATTTACACGAATTTAAAATGTTAAAAGTTAGAATTATAGTTTATTCGTCTTCCGGGTTTCGCTACCCTCGGGGGATTAACTCCCCGCCTCTCGACGCGTTAGTGTTCTGAGCTGTTGGACGTGAATCCCTGTCCTGGCATTTGGTTTTCACCTCTGGCTGCGTTAAGTAGTTGAGTTACTGTGACCAAATGCCCATCTTGGTAGTTAGTATTCGCCTCTGGTTGCGTTGAGTAACTGAGTTACCGTTGCTAACTACCCATCTTCCTGTCTTTTGATTTATTTTTCTTTGTTCTCCTGAAGAAGCTACATACAATTGTAGCGAAACGTCGAGATGAACCCACTTTTGGGTCACTCACAAATGACACGGTCCAAACCCGGAAGACGAATAAACTATAATTCTGACTCTGGCCGTGGAAGCCTACGATTTCATTTGTTAAAAGTTAATTTTGAACTTTTTTCTATTTAGATTGAGTCTTTTACAAATCCAATCATTAGAAGTTAACATTAATAAGTACAACCCTCTACGATCTTCTTCATATATCAAGCTACCACGACAAATCGAGATGAAGAAAGCAATTATTAATATAAGGAATAGAGATAAAGCATGTTTTGGTTGGGCGGTAAACGCATCAATTTTTGATCCAACAGGTAGACCAAATTTTACTACTTCTTATCCGCATTATACTAGTCTCTTACAGTTCGATAATATGAATTTCCTATGAAACTATCAGATATACCAAAATTTAAATTACTAAATAATATTTCAATTAACGTTTTTGGGATTAATGAATATTAAAAAAAAAAGTCACACAATTGGAAATCGTTGGACCATTGTATCATACAAAATCTAAAAAACCTACACATGTTAATTTATTACTTATTTTTGATGAGAACGGGAATAGTCATTATTGTTACATTAAAAATTTATCTCGGTTAATATCAAAACAGAAATCACATCATAATGGTCAGACTTTTCTATGTAATGGTTGTTTACAATTTGTCTCATCCTTGGAACGTCTTCGCAAACATGAGGACAATAATTGTAACTTTGTATATACTAAGCTTCCAACTACACACATGATTCTCAATAAATATGGCCATCTACAAAAAGAAAATATCTTACAGTTTTCCAACTTTCATAAACAACTGCAAATTCCCTTTGTTATATATGCTGATTTTGAAAGTATACTACAACCGATACAACATGCAACACCTTCTGATAATTCCTCGTTCACTGTCAAAACTTATCAACACACACCATATTCATTCGGTTTTTATATTAAATGTTATTTTGACGACAGTTTATCACAACTTAACATTTACCGCGGTAATAATGTAGCTGAAACATTTATTCAAAAACTAGAAAAAAAAAAGTTTACACTATTTATCATAAATATCTTAAACATATTAACCCTCTACCATGCCAATTTTATTTTCAATAGAAAAATTCATAGCTTGATAGGTTTTGACATAAAAGAGAAAATTATGATATTTATTTTGTCTGAAAGTCTTTTTTTTTAGCCACCTGATGAAAAAAAAATAGCCCGCCTCTAGGCGGGCTTGCCGGGGAAAGTATATATATTTACCTCAAGATGCACATTTCTTAGTTTATTTTATTATAAACGTAAAAAGCAAATACAATAAACATAAAGAAGTAAGTGAAAATGGAAAATTAGTTGCTTTTGTGAAAAGTAAATTTGTTGAAGAAAAACATAAATTAACTTGACATTTACAACAAAAAACTTGAGTTTCTGATTTGCAGCCAGCTAGTTTGCATGTTTTTTTACCGGTTCTATCTAGAAAAGTTGGCAAGTGTCATGTGTTGTCGAAGCGAATATCATCTGCTGGTAGATATGTTTTTCTTCCACCACTTGGTGATGGTTGCAGTACTTTTAGAGATGGTCTATTGGTTTCCTCTTAGGATTTACCTGATATTTGCAGAGTACATCAGCCACTGAATTTCGAAAATTTGGAAGTTTCTGAATTACAGTGTTCCCATGAATTTTACGGTGGAGAAGGTATGAATTCACCAAAGTCATATCGATAAAGTGATAAAAAAAGACGAAGTGAAGCGCTTTTTGTTTTTAGTCGGATGCGATATCGACCAAGTAAGCCGTCTAATAAATCTACTCCGCTCATGTGGCAATTGTACTCTAAAAATAAAGTAGAATATAGAACTCAGTAATAATAAATGTGGACATAAAATACCTTTAATAATATTCGGTCAATCAAGCTCCAAATATTTCTTCTTCTTTCTGTCATATCTGGAAATCTTTCTTGGTGACTCTTTTGGAAGTATAGATGAGAATGGCTGAACCCCAACGTAAGTAGACGCTAATCTTACATTTTTCGTATCCTTCCAATGTATTGTGGTTATGTCAACACCATATGCAGTACCAACGTATTGACTAGATTCTCCTCTTTTTAAATTAATAGCCCGTTTATCTTTGTCAGCAGGTAACTTACAATTAGGAATTCTATCACGACGAATAGTGCCAAGTGCATATATCCCATGGCTCCTTAGATAGATAAGTAGTGGTAATGACGTATAGAAATTATCAAAGTAAATTATATGATTCATAAAATGAGGAACAGTTTTTGCTAATCTAACAACATTAGAAGTTGCTCCCAAATCTGGTTCCCCTGGAAGGGCAATGTTATCACCAGCAAAAGTATAAACTTCGAAACGGTATGCAAACCCATAGGGGTCACAGAGAACAAACAGTTTCATTCCCCACTTGTGGGGTTTATTCGGCATATATTGGCGAAGTTGTGAACGCATCTTTGTTGCACACATTTGCTCATCTACACACAAACGGGGCTGTTTTGGTATTGAATCAAAACGGTCATTGAGGTGATCAATGATTGGTCGAACTTTGTAAAGT
This sequence comes from Diabrotica balteata, assembly GCA_918026665.1. NCBI lineage: Eukaryota > Metazoa > Arthropoda > Insecta > Coleoptera > Chrysomelidae > Diabrotica > Diabrotica balteata. The sequence continues at coordinate 73,746,447 of OU898284.1, forward strand.
GGATCATATCCTGGTTCACCTTTTTTCTTCAGCAAAGAAAGGTCGTTGAAACTTAGATGCTTACGAATTGCGAAAAATTTTTTAGATATCATTGCACTTCCAATAGCTTTAAAAGCGTGTTCTCCCCAGTATTGCTCCACAGTTTGATAATGGTACAAAGACATGTAAATAAGAATACCCACATATTGTCTAATTTCTAAAGAAGTTACTTTAACTAAGTAAGTTTATATTTAGCAATCGTGCGTTCATATTTGTACTTGTAGCTATATCGATACATTTTTGGCAAAGCAACGTAAGTGACATTTTTGGCGAAAATAATGTTTTTCAATTAAATTATGCAATTACTATTAAAAAGGTATTCAAAAAGTGTAGTAAGCCTAGAAATACTTTAAACCTTTTTTAGGACAAGTAGGACAAGTTTTTTTAGTCATAATTTAAATAAGTTTAACCAGGTTGAATTAAAAAATTGTTTTTTCTACAAATCGTTTTTGTGACTTACGTTACTTTGCCAAAAATGTATCGATATGTTCATAGAAATCATCTGTAAAAAAATAATAAAAGCACTGATATGGTGTTTTCAAATCTCTGAAACTATGTGGTAACTCTTTGTTACCTTGAAACACCATCTGATTTTTATGTAGTTGTAAGTTTTTCTGTCTCCAAACTATCTTTTTAAATTCATCAGAATTGGTATCAATATTTACTGCTTGTCCAATAAACCCGCCATTGTTAGGTAGCATTTGGGGACCCTCAGGCTCATTCTCGGGTAATGGTAACTTTGCTCTTTTCATAGGCTTTTGTTCCAGATAAATAGCACTGCACTCGGTACTTCCTGCTGAAGTGGATGGTTGAACATCTCCGGATTCCGTCGCTGCTGCTATTGATGGTTGAACATCTTTAAATTCCGTCACTGTTCCTGATAAAACACCTACTGTTGAGACTGACAATATATTTTTTGATGTTGCTGGTTTAGGCGAAGATGCTGGAGTCGATGTCATTGGAGAGAAACATCCAGTTACATTCAGATCTAACTCTGTAGATTTCGTAAGAAATTCGGCTGATGATAGTCTCTGCATATCTGATAGACATTCGTTAATTACATTTTCTTTATCTTTTGTAAGTTCATCTTTACTTGATGAAACTTGGTCATCAGTTTCAACCAAGTAATCGGAGTCATTCACAAACTCGCCGTAGTCTTCGTCATCGTATTCGGATTCTTCGTCCGTCGTAATAGAATCCATCATTTCTCTAATTTCCTCTTCAGTCATTGGAGAGTAGTTAATTTTGGACTTACGCCACATATTATTGCTTCTTTTAGAAGAGATTTTAGATAACTGAAACAAAAAATACTACTCGAAATCCCAAAAAATCGATGTAACAATAAACGTGTCTGATTTGTAAGAAAACCGCGAAATTCATGTAGACCGGCTACACCGCCTTGAGGCGGTCCATGTTCAAACGCATTTTACGTCTTTGATATAAATTTATACCGCAAATTATGTAGCCTACACTAAAATATATATATTATATATATATATATATATATATATATATATATATATATATATATATATATATATTATATAATACTTACCAATAATTTTTTATATATTGAATTTCATGAAAATAAACACTTATAATATTCGACGAAAAGTGAGGTTCTGCACAAAACAATAAATTTGACCGACTGCTACACAATTTCAAAGTCAACTGAGAAATAAACACATTGAGCGGCATTTTCGCTTACCAAATGCGTACAAGTGTACTCAGTGGTATACGACCAAAGGCGGGATTACAAGTTGCACGTTTAAAAATATTTGTAAGAGATTATAATGACAATAGAAGTTAAGCCGTCTGGAGGCGGTCTTGCCTGCTAGAGGGTTAAACCTATGAAAAAACTCACACCAGAAGAGGAATTACGATTTTTTAAGAGTAAATGTTGTCACATTTGTGACAACATATGATGAATCTATAAAGGGGTATGTCTTAGAAGTTGATTTGTCTTATCCTGAAACATTACATGATTACCATAACGACTTACTGTTTTGTCCTGAAAATATAGTTCCTCCTAATAGTAAAGATTCCAAGCTTGTTTTAACGTTGTTACCGAAAAACAAATAGATTATTCATTATAGAAATTTGAAACAATGTGTTGAACAATTGAATTGAACACAAATTTACGTAATTCCTCAGATAATGAATTTGATAAAAGTACATATAAGAATTACACCAACTCTATATACGGTAAAACGATGGAAAACGTTGATAAGAGGGTTAATATAAAGCTTTTATCTCACTGGGAAAACATACCTGGTAGCATCGGTGCTGAAGGGTTTATTAGTATGACAAATATTTCAATATTTTCTGATAATTTAGTTGCAATTCAAATGAATATCCTAAAAATGATTTACGACAAACCGGTATATGTCGGTTTTTCAATTTTAGAAATATCCAAAATTCGTATGTATGATTTTTTTTTACAATTACATTAAAGTTAAATATGCAGATAATGCCACATTTTTGTACACCGACACTGATTCTTTAATTTTACACATTCAAACAGATAACGTGTACCACGATATCAAAGAAAACCTTCATTTATTTGATACATCCAATTACCCCGCCGACAATATCTTTAAAATACCAAGAACACCATCAGTAGTTGATAAATTAAAGAATGAGTTTAAAGGTGAACTAAGTACAAATTTTTGTGGTACTGGAGCTTATTGTGTGACATTAAGTAACAATAAAAACCTTAAAAAAGCTAAAGGGATTTCCAAAAACGTTATAGATAAATCTTTAACATTTACGGATTATAAGCAAATACTTGATAACGCCAAGGCAAAGATTTTTCGTAAAATGTATACATAATGTATACCCGGAACTATTAACACATTAGCATGGGGTCATTATAAAATAGATACGTTTACACCTGACCAACAACAAGAAAATCTCGATTATATAATCCAGCAAGCTAAACTACTTCTTCCAGAGGTAGAAAATAATGATGGGTATGAATTTTATGTAGTTTCGAAATGGATTTATTATAACATCGTAGTGGGGGGTGGGGGAGGGTGGGGGCCCTAACCGTTGGTTGGTGGGGTTTTTGTTTAATAATACGTTGCAGAGCTAATTCTTACAGTTCTTCTTCTGATACACTACTAGTAACTAGTATTTACAATGTTGATGTGTTACGTTACCGAAATTAAAGTTACGGATTTAAAAGCGGTGTTCAAAACTTGCACCAACTTTTTTCATATCTGGAATTTGATGCTTCCCATGAAGCCATTTATGGTGCAGTACGTCCATCACCTGGACGGAGAATGAAAACGGAGAGCGTTTTACAAATTTTTGCTCCAATCATAGCTTAGTTATTGGTGGAACCATCTTCCCACATAAAAATATTCACAAGGTTACATGGACTGCAGCAGGTCATATAAGAGAAAATCAAATAGACCACATCGCCATATCAAAAAGATGGAGATCATCTCTTCTTGATGTACGTAACAAAAGAGGAGCAGACATCGCAAGTGACCATCATCTTGTAATCGGTACCATTAAAATCAAAATGGCAAAAAAACAAAATCACACGAAACACCAAACGACCAACATACAATCTAGACAAATTAAAAACGGCTACAGGAAGACACATGCTTAGGGAGGAACTTCAACTCAAAAGAAAAGAACGTGAAGTAAATAGCTGGGAAGATCTGGCAAATGTTTTGACAGAAATAGCTGAAGATAAACTGGGTAAAAAAGAGAAACATAGAAAAGAATGGATATCAGATGAAACTTGGAATCTTATCGAAGAAAGAAAACAGAAAAAAAAGATATTTCGCAAGCAAGAACTGTAGAAGAAAGAGCGAACCGACAAGAAGAATATGAAACAATAAATAAAGCAGTTAAAAGAAATGCAAGAAGAGACAAAAGAAGATGGGCTGAAGAACTGGCAAAACAAGCCGAAATAGCTGCACACCACAATAGAACTAGAGAGCTATACCAAATTACTAGACGTCTAACAAGAAGTGGGCCCAACTGTTCAAACGTCGTAAGATCCAAGACAGGAGAATTACTTACTACAACAAATGACCAAATAGAGAGATGGAAAGAGCATTTTCAGGAGATGCTAGGCACGTCCAGGGATAACGCAGATGAAATTGTCGAAAATCCACAGAATATAGACTTGCGTATATCTTGCGACGCCCCTTCCAAAACAGAGATAATAACAGCTATCAAATCTCTGAAAAATAACAAGTCTCCGGGAATCGATAACATTGCATCATTATTAAGCTTCCAAAAAAGGGCAACCTCACACTATGCAAAAATTGGAGAGGAATAACCTTGCTTACCGCCATAAATAAAATCTTCACGACCATCATACTTAAAAGATTAACAAACAAGGTTGAATTTCGAGCTAATCAAGTAGGCTTTAGACCAGAATCCTCCTGCATAGACCACATAAATACTGTGAGGCTAATAGTGGAACAATCGGTTGAATGGAACACACCCCTATACATGGTTTTTGTTGATTTCGAGCGTGCTTTTGACAGCTTATCTCATGATGCGATATGGAAAATTTTAGAGCTAAGAAACATCCCGCATAAAGTAATTTCCATTATAAAGTTACTGTACACTGAAGCGAAATGCAGCGTGACACACAATGGGATCAACAGTGACGAATTTGACGTACTCACTGGAGTCAGACAGAGATGCGTGCTTTCTCCGTTTCTTTTTAACATAGCTCTAGACTATGTTCTCTGCAAACTAGACTCTGACACAAGAGGGATACAATGGACGTTAACCACACGCCTAAGCGATCTAGAATACGCCGACGATATCTGCCTGTTAGGACAAAGGTTCCAAGATGTGGCTGACCAATTGGAAACACTTTCCACTGAAGCCAATAAAATAGGTTTGAAAATCAATATTGGTAAAACCAAATCCATGAGAATAAATGCAAGAAACAACACGCTATTCACCATTAATAACATGCAGATTGAAAATGTGGAAAACTTTACGTATCTTGGAAGTGTCATAACAGAAAGCGGAGGCACAGAAGACGATATTCGTATGAGGATACGAAAAGCGCAACAAGCTTTCAGCATGCTCAACTCTGTTTGGAGGTCTGGAGACTACACTACGAGGACAAAGATCCGCATATTCCAGTCAAATGTCATGTCTGTACTACTCTACGGATGTGAAACCTGGAAAGCGACAAAAACCCTTACAGGCAAACTGCAGGTCTTTGTTAATAAATGTCTACGAAGAATTGTTCGTATTTTCTGGCCTAACATCATCAGAAACGAAGATTTACTACACCTGACCATATAAAAGAGGGTAGTAAATGAAATAAAGTCCAGAAAATGGGGTTGGATCGGTCACACACTCCGAAAAAATAACTCCAGTATTGCAAAGACTGCCCTAGAGTGGAATCTCCAAGGAAAACGAAAAAAAGGTCGCCCAGTACAAACTTGGAGAAGATCCATCATGGACGAGATAAGAAAACAAGGAAAGTCTTGGAATGAGGTGAAGGCCTTAGCGCAAAGTAGAACCCAATGGCGCGTTTTCACTGAAGCTCTATGCTCCACTTAGGAGTTAGTATATATATATATATATATATATATATATATATATATATATATATATATATATATATATACGTCCATCACCTTATTCTCCAGAGTTTTGTACAGAATTAGCCAAAAAATATGAAAAAGGTGCTGAAATATGTGACTTGTATCTTAAAAACCAAATTTGTTTATATGGATTTGTATCACTACTAAAACTTGTAAAATTAGATGGTTATTTAGTTCGACTAAAAAAATATCTTCCATCTGTTTTATACGAAAAGGAAGAAAATACCCAAAGTGATGGTTCCAGTGATGAGGATATTGATGCTCAAGTTGTTGATGGAATTCCTTCTAAAGATGTTCCAAGTCAATCACAAATGTAATACTTTTATATATCGTCGGCTCAATACTACAACTAGGTGACTCAAATATAACACTTCTGAGAAAAACGCATTTAAAGATTTTTGCAAAGTTTGAATTCCTCTCTAGCCTAAAATTGACAAAATAATAAAGTCATATTTCGTTTTTACCATGCTTACCTTCTTTACTGACAATCCATGAGGTTTAATAATGTATATATTTTCCAAGATTAGGAATATCAGGAGAAAAGGTTGAAAAGTCACAGATATCTAGTTGTTGCATATACCAAAATCCCAGTTATGTACTTGTTGCAATATATTTTCTTGTATTGGCCCTTGTTTTTGTTAAAAAAAGAACTACTAGTTATATTTTACTAACTAAAGTTATTTTTTAATTCTTAAGTTAAAATTATACACTGTTACACATAAAAAATAAAAATTAGGTAGGTTTCTACTAACATTTAAAAAAATATTTACAAAAAACTACTTTATGAATATTGATATGGCACAATTTGTAATTTCTGAAGAAGCACAAATAGATAAGTTCTTTAAGGGTTACCTTCGTAGTCTTGACCGTCATCTATTTCACTTGAATCTTCTTTATTCTCGTATGGCAGACTGGTGTAAAATGGCCTGTAGGAATCTCCCAAAGCAGGTGGTTTCACCGAAAATAGTGATATCAGATCTTTATATTTTTGTATAGATATTGGAATCAGTTGTTGGTACAAAGGTTGTAAAGGCGATTGAATTGAAGTGCGTGTCCGTTTGATTAAATTTAAGTGTCTAAAACTTTCATCAGAAAATGATTCTTTGAACTCCATAATAAACGGCTGTGACTTCCTAAATCTTAGCCAGCACATCTTTTGCCAAAGAACAGCGTCTCCATTTTCATCCTTTTTCCGAATAGTCAAGTTATCCCTTACAAATTTTTTAAAATCTTTTATGTCCGATTGATCCAGATCATGAACAAGATAAGGTTTGTCTCCCTTTCTTCTGGCTCCCCGAGCAATTTGCTTCCAATCTTCAGGCCACAAAGCTTTCCCCACACGTTTGAATTCTGTGTTAATTGCAGAGTGAATGGAATCACATTCCATCTCACTGTGCCCAGAAACCAAGAACTTCATATTAATGACTTCCAAGTTCTTTAAATCATTTACTGCCTTCATTAACATTGCTGCAGTAAACTGATTCAAGTTTTGGCCTCCACATGTATCACTAAAAAAGGTGACACAGGTTGTTGTTTCTGGAAGTGATTTAAGATAAAGATAAATTGCACTGGCTATTTCACAACTTCCTCGAGATCCTTGAGTCTCATTCCAAATGAAACAATCTCCTTGCTTACTGACAACATTGTATATGGTGAAGTTGTAGTTAGCAAGCCTACGTTTATAGAAGAGTGCATTATTTGTTGGATCAGAGGGTACTAATAAAACTTGCTGGAGATCAAAATTGGCACATATGTGTGATCCATCAGAAAATTCAGCATCAATTCGATCTTTAAGTTTTTCGGTTCTAGCCTGATCCTTTAGAAAGAGATGAGTTTCATAATCTATTTTAAGCAACGATTTCTCATCAATGGTTGCACTAATAGAATGAGAACAAACACGACACTGATTTTTTTTAGGATGATGGAAACCTAGATTGAAATTTTCATTAAAAATTTTTCTATACATGGCCAAACTAAATTTTTCTTCAGCTGTTGAATCACACAATTCACAATAAAGTCTATACATCAGAGTAATATTCAAGGATGAATCAAGATAATGTCGTTTAGTAGATGATCGACAATAATGGGAAGGCACAGTAGGAAAGCTTTCAATATGTGACTTAACATTTTCCAAAACTGTCGAATTAGTAACTTTTTTCACGTGTTTTCCCCTATTATCACCCTCTGTTGTATTTTCAGATGTTCGCTTTTTCATAGCAATATCAACTACTCCCTTCTTAATTCCTAGTGTATTAATAAACATCGTCTTACAAACTTTAATTCTTTCATTATTCTTTGGGAGAAAAAATGTTACTGAAATATTTCGTTTAGATTGTGATGATGTAGAACATTTTTAGGATTTTTGTCCGTGTTACTGTGAATAAAATCCCGTTATCTATTATAATTTGCCAGTGCATAGTAACCTTGGAAAATTCTCGTTCTGTCCAATTCAGTTAGTTTACTAGAACACTGGTTTCGGCAGTTGGTGGGACAAGCGGGTTTCATTGTTACTTCAGGAATGCTTTTATTTCTTGAAAAAACATAAGCTTCCCCTTTGGCACGTTTCTCTTTACGCAGATTTCTTGACCATTTATCGAGTACACGACGTCGCTTTCGTGGACGATCAGTTACTTCAGGAAATGTTTCCATGCCATCGAGAATGATGTTGCTTTTATTCCTACACTTTGTTGATAAGAGCATGTTGTCAACTTCATCATCAGATGAAGATTCTTCGTCAGCAGGTATATATTCTGAATCATTTTCTAAAGAAAAAGGTTTTGCCACAGCTTCAGTGAACGAACATCCAACATCATTTGCATCACAGTCCTCAGTTATAGCCACCTGACTTGATGTACTAATATCTTTTCAAATGTTGCCTTCGTTATCTATATCTGTAGTAGTTAAACCCACCTCTTCTACTGGTATATTGTAATCATCTGTAAATAAGATCAATGTTATTTTTATAATACCACAAATTTGTTGTTAGTAAATAAAAATAATGATGCCACAATAACGTAACATATGAAAATGATTAAATTGTTAGTGGTACAAAATCTAAGTTTTTATTTTTTTCTCTTTTTTTTATTTGAATTATTTTCATTTTTAATGAACTAAAAGCTTTAGTTTGTCAATAAAAGCAACAAAATAGTTCTATTATGTTATTCAGTTGAACAAATACACTTACAAAAACGATATAAATCTTAAAATACAGGGATCACTGGAACTTTTATTTGTACTTTTTATTTTTACAACAAAACAAAAATTATTTGCTATAATTTTTAATATTGAAGCAACACTATAATATCTAACCTAAGAAGTGGTAACACATGGTTTAAAAATATTGATTTGTACATATCATTCGTAAGTATTGTAGAACAATTTGCACTACCACTGTGAACTACAAAATCACTTCTACAATTGAACTTGGCATTACATATTTTACATAGCCACATTTTTAATTATTTTGCACTCACGTTCTCAAAACAAATAAGTAATTAATCATCAAAATATCTAACGGACAAAATCAATGAGTCAATGACAACTCAGTGGTCGTATTTTTCAAGTCACTTTACTTACGTGCTACAACTAGGTAAGTGTAGTTGTATAGTTGTGTGACTAACAGCTTAGTCAGTAAATGTGCAACAAGTAGATAACTTAAGATATCGAGTTGTACTATTAAACAAAGGATGATTTATAAAGTTATCTATTTTTGAAAGTTATTTATATTGACTCATAGGGTTCGTTTTGAATTGTCTAGTTGTAGCATAGCATGAAGATGATATATTTACATCTATTGGTAAACTTATCTCAAAAATGACAATTTTCGAGTTATCAAGTTGTAGTATTGAGGTGACGATATTGTATATTGTTTTTAATAAAAGCATTTCTGTACTAATTATAATTGTTTCATTTGGTTGTTTAGCTTTTACTAATATGGTGTGAGTATTAAATGTATTTTATTTTTTAAATACTAAAATCTACCATTATAATTAGAGGTTAACCTACCGAAAGGGTGACTAATCCTGCGATAAGACCTACACTTTGATGATATTGTTACACTTTTAATAACCTCATATGTTATTATAAATATATTACGAAAACTAAACAATGTCTTGCTAACATAGTATCTTTTAGTAACCTAATAACATAAATTAACCTTAGACCTTGACCGGTTATTAACCTTTTAAGCCTTGATAGGATATTGACTGGTTATTGACCTCACGACCTTGACCGGTTATTGACCTCTTGGCCGTGACCCCTTGACCGGTCGTTGACCCTGTCATTGGTGGGGGGTATACGAAAGGGTAGGGGGTATAGGAAGTGGTGGAACTCGTTGGTAGGGGTATAAGAAGTGGTGGGGTCAGTGATGGGGTATGTGAATGGGTGGGGGATGTGCCGCCAGAACTCTCACCCCTTACATTACCAATGGAAGGGGATATATTAATGGGGGGGCTGGTGGTGGGGGTATACGAACGGTGTACTTAGAACTCTCATTTGCACTCTACTACCCTAGTAGTTATTTGATTGAAAACATTAAACAGAAAGCTTTTTTATTTGAAATAAGACATTTTTTATATGTACCAAACATTTTTCTTATTTTTTAAAAAGTATTTATATAAACTCAATTTGGATTCCGTAATCGCGTAGGTACCCGTGAAGCTCTATTTGCATTCAACGTAATAATCCAGAGATGCTTGAATGTGAACCAAGATATATACGTCTGTTTTATAGACTACAACAAAGCTTTCGACAAAGTCTGCCACAAATTCGAATTATAACAAATCTATATTATAAACAGCAGGCACACGTGCGCATTAATGAACACACAACAGAAAAGATCGAAGTTAAAAGAGGACTGCGACAGGGGTGTGTATTGTCACCACTACTATTCAATGCATACTCTGAAGAAATTATGAAAAGAGTGTAACAAAAAAAAATGTGAAGACTAATGTAACAAAAAAAAATGTGAAGACTGAGAGGTTTGGGACGCCAATGTAATAAAAGTGTGTATGCAATGAAACACAAGTATTTTGGTTAATGGAAAAGATAACATATAATTTAAAGCTGGCTAGCAGAAGTTGCCGGAGAGTAACTACTTGACACTCAAAGGAAGATTCGGCCAATTTGCATGCCTTCCGTAGACCGTAGAATACGAAAATGAATGACAAGGTAATAAAAAATCTATAGGTATATAAATAATATAAATGAAGTGATTATAGAAGTTACTCCTTAAGGTGAATGGGCGCCAGGAAAGTATTTACATAAACTTTCCAAGGTATCTTGTAAAGCTATGTGCTGAAATAAAAAAAGGATATAGGTATGAATTGAAATATTTAGTTTTCACCAAAACTTTAATCCCTAGCCAAATATATACAATCTAAATTTATCTTAGAATACCCACCACCAATTATGTACAGTCAACTTAATTATATACAAAAAATAATAAAAATACCCTGGTTACACACAACTGATCCTTGATAGCCTGAATTTATAAATTATAAAATATAAGAATAAATTTAATGGTAATGATAATTGATCTAAATTTACAAATAATACGATATAGGAAAAATTTTAATGAATTAACAAGTAATAAGGACAATAGCCTGAAGGGACAACTGTCCAAAGGTTTAAAGTTCCTTCGAGATAGATGTGACCCATTTGGTTTAACAGATAGAAGGTTTATTGAAATTTTCCGCTTAAGCAAAGAACTAGTTCGATTCCTTTTTGATGAGCTACGGGAAGTTATGGAAGATGGTGTAAGAACATCAAGAATTCAGTATCAACAAAGGATTCTTGTGGTATTAAGATTTTATGCAATTGGTAGCTACCAAAGGGCTGTAGGACAAGAATATCTTGTAGCTGTCAGTCAACCAATGGTAAGTAGATGCATTGCAGAGGTAGCATCAGTTATAGGTGGCCATTTTGGAAATGAGTGGATCAAATTTCCAACTGATGCTCAGGAAGTGGCAAGAAAAAAAGAGAGTTTTTTTAATATTGTGGGATTCCTGGTACAGTTGGAGCAATCAATTGCACCCATATTAGGATTATATCACCAAAGGCAGAAGAACATGCATATTTGAATAGAAAAGGCTATCATTCGATGAATGTTCAATTAATTTGTGATACAAATCTGTTTATTTTAAATGTCATCAGTAGTTTTCCTGGAAGTTGCCATGATAGCTATATATGGCAACAAAGTGTCATTAAAACTTATTTGCAAAATAGTTTCCAAAATGGAGATCGAAACACATGGTTGCTAGGTGACTCAGGCTATCCCCAACAACCATGGTTTATGACCCCTGTGCCAGGAGCCCAACCGGACTCACCTAAAAAACGGTTTAATTAAGCCCACGCCTCAGGGCGAAATCATATAGAGAGAACAAATGGAGTTCTTAAGTCAAGATTCCGTTGTATCTTGGGTGAAAGAGAGTTAAGATATGAGCCACCAAAGGTATGCATACTTGTCAATGCCTGTTGTATTCTTCACAACATGTGTATTAGGTCAAGAGTTCCACTACTTCAAATTATAGAAGGTAATGAGCAAAATGACAACAATCACGAAGTTCTTGACTTACCAATTGACAATGGAGGAAGACAAACTAGAGCCACTTATATTAATAGATATTTTCAATAACTAATTTTTGTACTTCTTTAATAAATCAATAATTATCATATAAAACCTTGTTTTTTAAAAATAAAAATAAGTTGTTAAGACTTATTATGTATGAATGTCATGAAAGATGCTAAATGTACAATATATTTTTTCTAAAGTTCTGTATTGTTAATCGAGCGAACCAGACTTCGGCCGGTGATTTCGAGTGTTTAAAATTTTAACAAAACGGTTTAAAAACTCATTAGATCACTTCTGTAAAAACATAGTGATAGTGTAAAAAATATTAATGAGTGTGCAAGACGGGGGGCTACCCCCCGAATCTCCAGATGATCTTTTGTTAGATTCCCCAGATCAGCAAGACATGAATATGCAAGTCACGGATTCAGGTATATCTAGTTAAAACGAAAATCAAAATGTAAGTAAACTAAATTTAATTACCAAGCAGTCTAATACTTTGAAAGACGGAAATGTTAAAGCAGAATGAAGAAGGCATCTACGTAATTTACCATCCTATGTTGTAAATAAGTTAATGAGTTAAGTTTTGTAGTTTAGACAAGTAGAAATGTCAATTTTGATGTAAATAAAATAGCAATAAGTCACAGTCATTATTTTATTACAAGGAAGTTTTTTCTAGTTAGATGATCTAATATTATTAACAATATTAACATGGTAGCAGAGCGTACAGTACCTAAATGGTAATGCCAGAAAATACAAGAAATTAAGTAAGAATTGAAGAAAAATTTTTAACTGTCTGGAAAGTGTCATCTCCATAAAGTAATAAAGAGCATTTTGAATTAAATCCAGAGTAAAATGGATCCCAGCAAGGTGCAAATAGGATTACTTGAAGGTAAAGAGAGTTGGACCACTTGGAAATACAAAATCTCTATTCTTTTGAGAAATGTAAAAAGTGCGATGGACGTCCTTGATGGTAGATTAACTTTTCCTAAGTCGTTACTCGAAGGAGCAACACAAGAAGAAAAATGCAAGTATGAAAAAAATGTTGCATTTTTTAATCAAACAGATAGTACTGTCTTATTAGTTCTTACAATAAATATACATATAAATACAACAAAGCACATTAGAAAAAGTCATGAGATTTTCGACCGCTAGGGAAGTTTGGTTGGAGCTGCATCGTTTGTATGATGGTAATGCAACAGATAAAACCTATGATATCTGTATGCAATTTTTTAGTTATACTAGACAATCAGATGACGATATTGCTACTCATTCATCAAAACTTAAAAACCTTTGGAACAATTTGCAAAGCGAAATTTTCAAAGATAAAGCAGTTACTGGAAATAATTGTAAGTGCGACTTGCCAGATATTTTGCTTATTTGTAAAATATTAGAAACTCTACCACCTGAATATTTCTCATTTAAGTCTAGTTGGATTCTGGTATCAAATAAAGACAGAACAATAGATAACTTGACAAATCAGCTATGCTTTTATGAAAAAGCATTAACAAATAAAAATGAGAGCAAGCAAGAAGTTTTATATACAGTGAATAAGAGTAAAGCACATAAATATAGTTATTACTGCAATTACTGTAAGCAAAAAGGTCATAAAGTGAAGCAATGCGATAAATGGAAAGCCGATGGAAGGCCTCCTAAACCACAAAATTCGAAAAAACATACAAATACTAAAGCTAAAGAAACTCAGATGTCCTTAGTGGCTGTATCATCGAATGTGTTGAATTGCGAAGCAGATTTTAAAAATTGGTATGTTGATAATGGTGCGACTAATCACATAACAAATCAACAAAGTGTATTCCAATCGTATGAACCGTTTAGCGAAGAGCAAACAATAACAACAGCTAATGGATATGCAGTTGCGGCATTAGGACAGGGTACCATCAAAATACAATCTTTTGTAAAAGGAAAGAAGAAAGAGTTTTTATTGACCAACGTATGGTATGTTCCCAATATCAGGAAAAATCTTTTCTCAACTTTGTCTGCTCAGGACAAACATCTAGAAAGTGAATTTATTTCCACCACTGAGTGCTGCTATTTTAATATTTATAAAGAAACAATTATTGTTGGATCTAGATGTAAGTCTGGTGGACTATATAAACTGAAGATGCAGGCAATCAAACCTGAAAATGTGAGTGTCAGTATGGTTACTTCTAAAGAAAATATATTGCAACTTTACCACGAAAGGCTGGGTCATCAAAGCAAAAGACATGTTAAAGATGTAATTAAACAAGAATTTAACATAGATGTGAAGCTGGATAGTGAATTATGTGAGGGCTGCGTTTATGGAAAAGCTTCCGTGAACAAGTTTGGCATAAGAAAAAGAGCAGAAACTCCAGGAGAACTGATCCATTCGGATGTTTGTGGGCCTTTCAAGGTATCAAAATCCGGTTTTAAATATTATGTTTTATTTAAAGATGATTTTAGCAGATACCGATTTGTATATTTTTTAAAGCAAAAGTCAGAAGTTGCTGATAAATTAGATATTGTTTTAAAAGAAATAAAAGCTGCAGGATATGGTGTGAAAGAATTTCTGTCAGATCATGGTGGAGAATTTGATAATCATCGAGTAGCAAATATTTTAAACAAATATGGAATAAAACAAAGATTGGTGATGCCGTACACACCACAACAAAATGGCTGTTCAGAACGTGATAACAGAACGATTGTCGAATGCGCAAGATCTTTAATGCATGCAAGAGAAGGTATCTTTGATCAAACATTTTGGGCTGAATTAGTAAACACAGCTACATATATCTTAAACAGATCTGGTATGTCCAGTATTCCTGATAAATCACCACATGAAATATGGTTTAACAAGAAGCCTGAACTTAAACATTTAAGAGTAATCGGCAGTACTTGTTATGCTCACGTTCCTAAAGTTTGCAGGAGAAAATTGGATAAGAAATCTATTAAAGGTATACTCGTGGGTTATGAAAATGATGATGGATATAGGATTTGGTCAGAAGAACAGCATAGACTAACACTTTCACGAGATGTTATTTTTAATAAATTTGAAACTCTCGGTGTGCTAAAAGAATCCAAACAGTTTCAAAGTTTGCAACCTACAGTAGATGTATTGGATTTTGTTCAAAATAATTCTGATACAGAAGAAATAGATATTGTCGATGAAATTAGTGATAGTATGGAAGAAATGGACCCATATGACCAAGAAGAAAACCAATGTTGTGAACCAGAAGAAAGCTTAGAAGAAGATATAGAATTTAGAAGACAACTGAGAGAAAGATCAAACATTAAGAAGCCAACACGCTTTGACGAGTTCGTTATGATGGTTGCTGCTGAAATAAACGACACCAAAGAACCACTTAGTTACAAAGAAGCAATTGTTTGTTGTGAAAAAGATAACTGGAGGCTGGCAATGGAGCATGAAATGCAGTCATTAAAAGAGAATTGTACATGGATTTTGAAAAATTTACCTGAAAATAAAAAAAGCAATTCCCTGTAAATGGGTGTATAAACTCAAAACCAATCCAGATGGTTCAATTGATAAATACAAAGCTCGTTTGGTAGTGAAGGGTTATTCACAAAGAAAAGGTGAAGATTATGAACAAACGTTCAGTCCAGTAGCTAAAGGTGGTACGATAAGAGCCGTTATAAGTATAGCTGCTAGTAAAAACATGTCACTTACACAATTCGATGTCTGTACTGCATTTCTGTACGGTACTCTAGACGAAGAAGTATACATGAAACAACCAGAAGGCTATGATGATGGTAGTGGTATGGTTTGTCATCTCCAGAGAAGTTTATATGGATTAAAACAGGCACCAAGGTGTTGGAATAAGCGTTTTGGAAACTTTATAGATTCGCTTGGCTTTAAACGAAGTACCGCAGAACCATGTTTATTTATTAAAATCGAAGGAAAAGACATGTTAATATTAGTGCTGTATGTTGACGATGGTCTAATAGCATGTAAAAATGAAATAACGAAGATGAATTTTTTGAAAAAGCTTCAGGAGAAGTTTAAAATAACAGTTAAACCAGCTACATATTTCTTAGGTTTGGAAATCGAAAGAAATCAAGACGACTCCATAAGTATTACTCAGTCAGCTTATACAAGAAAGGTGCTAGAACGTTTTGGCATGGAAAATAGCAGACCGGTCTCGACCCCGATTATTGTAAAAGAAGCTATCCAATTAGGGAAGGAAACTAGTGAAATAGAATCGAATACTTGTTTTCCATATCGCGAAGCTGTGGGTGCTCTTATGTACCTAATGACGGGTACACGTCCAGATATAGCTTATGCTGTTAGTGTTGTATCCAGGAAATTAGAAAATACAAGTCCAAACGACTATGTAAAAGTTAAGAGAATATTCCGCTATTTGAATGGGACAATAAATTATGGCTTAACTTATATGCGAAAGCCAGATATACAACCTAAGTTAACAAGCTATAGTGATGCTGATCATGGAGGTGATATAACAACCGGAAGATCGACATCTGGGGTATTGTGTCTTTATGCTGGAGCAGCTGTATCTTGGTTTAGTCAGAGACAAACATCAGTAGCCATATCGACAACAGAGGCAGAAATAGTAGCTGCAAGTGACGCTGCACGAGAAATAGTTTGGTTAAAAAGAATATTTACGGAATTAACCGGCATTAGCTTGGTTCCGACACTACATGTAGACAATGAATCAGCCATACGATTAACGCAGAATCCCGAGTTTCATCGCCGGACTAAAGATATACATATTAGACATTTTTTTTGTTAGAGAAATGGTATTGGATGGATCACTTAAAGTAGTAAAGGTGTCATCTGAAAATCAGTTAGAGGATGTTTTGACGAAGCCGCTGTTTTCAAATAGAATGAAAAAATTACTTTTTGAAATCGGGTTGAAAAATTACTCAATGAGGGAAGGTGTTAAAGCAGAATGAAGAAGGCATCTACGTAATTTACCATCCTATGTTGTAAATAAGTTAATGAGTTAAGTTTTGTAGTTTAGACAAGTAGAAATGTCAATTTTGATGGAAATAAAATAACAATAAGTCACAGTCATTATTTTATTACAAGGAAGTTTTTTCTAGTTAGACGATCTAATATTATTAACAATATTAACAGGAAATTCATCCCAATCTCAACCCAAAAGGCAGAAACAGGTTTTTAATTATGGCCCAAACGATCAGGGCCCTTTTCATATTTATGTGGAAAACAAACAAATAAGTTTTTCAGGTAGTCTAAATGCTTTAAAGGTCGGGGATATAATTTTAACAAATTTTCCTGAATTGGACAATAATATTTTAAGTATCGATCCAATAGGTCGCAATAGAATTCGAATTAAAATGAAGGATTCAAAAAACGCTAATTACCTTATCAGTAACAAAAACGCTAAAGTGTTTATTGATAATAATTTAGATATTTATGTTCCCAAATTTATTGTTGTCAAATAAGGCATAATACGAGACATTTCGACGGAATTTTCTGAAGATTACCTTAAAAAGAAAATTAAATCTTACGAACCCCATTTACCGTTCGAAGTTTTAAATGTTAAAAAAATTAATCGTAAGAATACAACAGGGGAATCGACAGAATTTGTTCTAACAAAATCATGCATTATCAGTTTTAAAACACAAACATTACCTAAATATGTTGTTATTAATAAAGTCATAAAAGAAGTAGAGTTATACAAACAAAAAGTTCTACTTTGTTTTAACTGTTTGCGTTACGGGCATCTAGGAAATCAATGTAGATCTCGACCCAGATGTTATAAATGTAACAAAAATCACAACTCAAAAGAGTGTACGGAAGTAGAAATAAAAAAAAATGTTTTAGTTGCATGGGAGATCATTTTACTATTGATTTGAAAGATTGCCCGGAATTTCACCGACAAAAATTAATCAAAAAAACTATGTCATCAGCCAATCTAAATTATCATGATGCTAACAAATTAATTCCCAGAAACTCTTACGCTCCCATTACTGCCAATCGTTCAACTACTACTAAAAATAACCCAAATGAAAGCATGGCCTTTCAAAAGTTTTCCATTCCACAACCAACCCGTATGGAGCTTCAACCCTCATGCTTGACTCAACCTCCTCCAAACTTCAATTTATTCGGAGGGTCATCTTCACACCATTCACAAACTCACAGTAGAGTTTTTAACAAAAAATCAACAGTTGAGTTCCATAAGCGAGTCAAAAGGCTGAGGCCAAATAGTCCAGACCCAATTGAAATAACACATCGAGAAATCATTTCTCAACCTGGGACTATAGGTTCAAATTATAGTATTCTAACCAACCCTAGTTATGTTAAAAATGTAAACAGTTCAGATTTTTCAACTTATAATTCAGAGTTAACTTCAGAGAATCTTAACATAATTTCAGAATTAGTGTCAAACATTATCTCTACAATTAAGAGAACTAATAATTTTAACATTACCAAAACGGAACTAGAATGTATAATTAATAAACAATTAAATATAGATCTATCAGAAAATATATCAAATTCGCAGATTTAACACAAAAAATAAATTTCATTCAATGGACCTGCCGATCAGCAGTTTCAAATAAAGAAAACTTTGAATTCCTTCTTCATGAGAATGATGCTGCTCTTGCGATGTTATTTGAAACTTGTTTCAAAGAGGGAAAGTATTATAATTTTAAAAATTACAATATTAGTCGTAAAGACCGTCCAGACGGTTATGGAGGGGTGGCCATATTAATTAAAGCAAGCATTTACTATAAAGAAATAATAATAAATACTAAAGCAAATTTTTCTCATAAATGTATTGCTATTAATCTATTACCTAATAAAAAAACCATTTATACAGTTTCGGTATATATTGAACCAAGAAAGAAAATAACACTGCAACAGTGGAATGATTTTTTTGCTAATGTACCAAAACCTTTTCTAATAGCAGGTGATTTTAATGCCCATCATGTTTCTTGGGGTTACGATTTTAATGACACATATGGGAATATTTTATCTGATGCAATAAACCATTGTAATCTTATTTTTCTAAACAGCGGATCTCCAACATTAGTTCCCATAAGTAATAAAAGAGCAATAGACTTAACTCTGTGCTCTCAAGATATTGTACAATTTTTTACATGGACAACTATAGAGGACCCACATGGATCAAATCACCTACCCATATTGATAACACTCAATGTTAAAGATGATCACGACTTAGCTGAACCATCGAAGCACCGTATATGGCAGTTAAAAAATTCAAATTGGAATCTATATGTAACTAATCTTGAACACAGAGATATAGCTCAAAATTATGATGAACTCCTTTTTATGATTAATGAAGCTGTAGAAATTGCCATCCCAAGAAAATTTTCAGGTCGGACTAAGCACCGCAATCACTGTCCGAAGCCTTGCTGGAATGAAACATGTAAAAATGCTGCCCATCAAAGAAAATTAGCTTTTGCCAAGTATAAGAGAACTCCAAATAGAGAAAATTTAATTGAATACAAAAAAATGGATGCTTGCGCTAAACGCACATTTAAAATTACAAAAAGGCAAAAATGGGTTGAGTACTGTACAAGCTTAAACAGCCATACCCCAATTTCACAAATTTGGAAAAAGGTAAACAATTATAAAAATCGAAAAGTCCAAAACAGATTACCAATAGACCCAAATTCAAGCTGGATAGAAGAATTTCATATCAAAATTTCACCGCCATGGGTACCAACCAACCGGGATGAATGTGATCTCCAAATTTCTTCAGTACCAAGGAATACGACTTATCTTAGCAAAAGATTTTTGATGTGGGAACTGGAACGATCTATCAAACATACCAACAATAGCTCCCCTGGTATAGATAATATTTCATATTCCATGCTTTATAACTTACCGATAAATCAGAAAAAATCTCTCTTAAGTATATTCAATGCAATATGGACAGGACAAACATCGATCCCTGAAAGTTGGAAGGAGTATATTATCATCCAAATAAAAAAACACGACAAACCGGATTGCATTCCAACCTCTTATAGGCCCATATCATTAGCTTCATGTTTGTTGAAAACCTTCGAGAGACTTATCAAAAATCGTCTTGAGCAATGGCTAGAGAAAGAACATATTCTACCTGATATACAATATGGCTTCAGAAAATCTAGGTCAACATTGGAAGCATTAACAGTAATTGTAACAGATATTCTAGCTGGATTTACTAGTAACCTCATGACTATGGCAGGTTTCAACGATATTACGGTGCATTTGATAACGTTAACCTAGATTTTTTAATCAATAAATTGATTTCGATTGGATTTAATACGCAATTTTGCATTAAAAAATACATAAAACCCTAAACTTTTACTTTTTTATCATCAACCCCTATTTTTTTATGGCTATTTTAGTAATTTAATCATTTCTCATCTAATATATAAAATTTCCCTGTCACAATCTTAGTTACCGTACTCCCCCGAAACGGCTTTACCGATCTTTACCAAATTTTATATGCGCATTCAATAGGTCTGAGAATCGGCTAGGCTACTATCTATTTTTCATACCCCTAAGTAATAAGGGTTGTTCACCCTTAATTTATTTTTCTTATTTTTCGACGAAATTTTTTACTTTTGTTTCTTTATAATGTTGCATTAAAAAATACATAAAACCCTAAACTTTTACTTTTTTATCATCAACCCCTATTTTTTATGGCTATTTTAGTAATTTAATCATTTCTCATCTAATATATAAAATTTCCCTGTCACAATGTTAGTTACCGTACTCCTCCGAAACGGCTTTACCGACCTTTACCAAATGTTGTATGCGCATTCAATAGGTCTGAGAATCGGCTACTATCTATTTTTTTACCCCTAAGTAATAAGGTTTGTTCACCCTTAATTAATTTTTTTTTATTTTTAGACGAAATTTTTTATTTTTTGTTTTTTTATAATGTTGCATTAAAAAATACATCTAATATATACAATTTCCCTGTCACAATGTTAGTTACCGTACTCCTCCGAAACGGCTTTACCGATCTTTACCAAATTTTATATGCGCATTCAATAGGTCTGAGAATCGGCTACTATCTATTTTTCATACCCCTAAGTGATAAGGGTTGTTCACCCTTAATTTATTTTTTTTATTTTTCGACGAAATTTTTTACTTTTGTTTATTTATAATGTTGCATTAAAAAATACATAAAACCCTAAACTTTTACTTTTTTCTCATCAACCCCTATTTTTTTATGGCTATTTTAGTAATTTAATTATTTCTCATCTAATATATAAAATTTCCCTGTCACAATGTTAATTACCGTACTCCTCCGAAACGGCTTAACCGATCTTTACCAAATTTTATATGCGCATTTAATAGGTCTGAGAATCGGCTACTATCTATTTTTCATACCCCTAAGTGATAAGTGATACACCCTTAATTTATTTTTTTTTATTTTTCGACGAAATTTTTTACTTTTGTTTCTTTATAATGTTGCATTAAAAAATACATACAACCCAAAACTTTTACTTTTTTATCATCAACCCCTATTTTTTTATGGCTATTTTAGTAATTTAATCATTTTTCATCTAATATATAAAATTTCCCTGTCACAATGTTAGTTATCGTACTCCTCCGAAACTGCTTTACCGATCTTTACCAAATTTTATATGTGCATTCAATAGGTCTGAGAATCGGCTGCTATCTATTTTTCATACCCCTAAGTAATAAGGGTTGTTCACCCTTAATTTATTATCTTTTTATTTTCCGACGAAATTTTTTACTTTTGTTTATTTATAATGTTGCATTAAAAAATACATAAAACCCTAAACTTTTACTTTTTTATCATCAACCCCTATTTTTTATGGCTATTTTAGTAATTTAATCATTTCTCATCTAATATATAAAATTTCCCTGTCACAATGTTAGTTACCGTACTCCTCCGAAACGGCTTTACCGATCTTTACCAAATTTTATATGCGCATTCAATAGGTCTGAGAATCGGCTACTATCTATTTTTTTACCCTAAGTAATAAGGTTTGTTCACCCATAATTATTTTTTTTAATTTTTTAGACGAAATCTTTTACTTTTTTTATAATGTTGCATTAAAAAATACATCTAATATATACAATTTCCCTGTCACAATGTTAGTTACCGTACTCCTCCGAAACGGCTTTACCGATCTTTACCAAATTTTATATGCGCATTCAATAGGTCTGAGAATCGGCTACTATCTATTTTTTTTACCCCTAAGTAATAAGGTTTGTTCACCCTTAATTAATTTTTTTTTATTTTTAGACGAAATTTTTTATTTTTTTTTATAATGTTGCATTAAAAAATACATCTATTATATACAATTTCCCTGTCACAATGTTAGTTACCGTACTCCTCCGAAACGGCTTTACCGATCTTTACCAAATTTTATATGCGCATTCAATAGGTCTGAGAATCGGCTACTATCTATTTTTCATACCCCTAAGTGATAAGGGTTGTTCACCCTTAATTTATTTTTTTTATTTTTCGACGAAATTTTTTACTTTTGTTTATTTATAATGTTGCATTAAAAAATACATAAAACCCTAAACTTTTACTTTTTTCTCATCAACCCCTATTTTTTTATGGCTATTTTAGTAATTTAATTATTTCTCATCTAATATATAAAATTTCCCTGTCACAATGTTAATTACCGTACTCCTCCGAAACGGCTTAACCGATCTTTACCAAATTTTATATGCGCATTTAATAGGTCTGAGAATCGGCTACTATCTATTTTTCATACCCATAAGTGATAAGTGATACACCCTTAATTTATTTTTTTTTATTTTTCGACGAAATTTTTTACTTTTGTTTCTTTATAATGTTGCATTAAAAAATACATACAACCCAAAACTTTTACTTTTTTATCATCAACCCCTATTTTTTTATGGCTATTTTAGTAATTTAATCATTTTTCATCTAATATATAAAATTACCCTGTCACAATGTTAGTTATCGTACTCCTCCGAAACTGCTTTACCGATCTTTACCAAATTTTATATGTGCATTCAATAGGTCTGAGAATCGGCTGCTATCTATTTTTCATACCCCTAAGTAATAAGGGTTGTTCACCCTTAATTTATTATCTTTTTATTTTCCGACGAAATTTTTTACTTTTGTTTATTTATAATGTTGCATTAAAAAATACATAAAACCCTAAACTTTTACTTTTTTATCATCAACCCCTATTTTTTATGGCTATTTTAGTAATTTAATCATTTCTCATCTAATATATAAAATTTCCCTGTCACAATGTTAGTTACCGTACTCCTCCGAAACGGCTTTACCGATCTTTACCAAATTTTATATGCGCATTCAATAGGTCTGAGAATCGGCTACTATCTATTTTTTTACCCCTAAGTAATAAGGTTTGTTCACCCATAATTATTTTTTTTAAATTTTTAGACGAAATCTTTTACTTTTTTTTATAATGTTGCATTAAAAAATACATCTAATATATACAATTTCCCTGTCACAATGTTAGTTACCGTACTCCTCCGAAACGGCTTTACCGATATTTACCAAATTTTATATGCGCATTCAATAGGTCTGAGAATCGGCTACTATCTATTTTTTTACCCCTAAGTAATAAGGTTTGTTCACCCTTAATTAATTTTTTTTTTATTTTTAGACGAAATTTTTTATTTTTTTTATAATGTTGCATTAAAAAATACATCTATTATATACAATTTCCCTGTCACAATGTTAGTTACCGTACTCCTCCGAAACGGCTTTACCGATCTTTACCAAATTTTATATGCGCATTCAATAGGTCTGAGAATCGGCTACTATCTATTTTTCATACCCCTAAGTGATAAGGGTTGTTCACCCTTAATTTATTTTTTTTATTTTTCGACGAAATTTTTTACTTTTGTTTATTTATAATGTTGCATTAAAAAATACATAAAACCCTAAACTTTTACTTTTTTCTCATCAACCCCTATTTTTTTATGGCTATTTTAGTAATTTAATTATTTCTCATCTAATATATAAAATTTCCCTGTCACAATGTTAATTACCGTACTCCTCCGAAACGGCTTAACCGATCTTTACCAAATTTTATATGCGCATTTAATAGGTCTGAGAATCGGCTACTATCTATTTTTCATACCCATAAGTGATAAGTGATACACCCTTAATTTATTTTTTTTTATTTTTCGACGAAATTTTTTACTTTTGTTTCTTTATAATGTTGCATTAAAAAATACATACAACCCAAAACTTTTACTTTTTTATCATCAACCCCTATTTTTTTATGGCTATTTTAGTAATTTAATCATTTTTCATCTAATATATAAAATTACCCTGTCACAATGTTAGTTATCGTACTCCTCCGAAACTGCTTTACCGATCTTTACCAAATTTTATATGTGCATTCAATAGGTCTGAGAATCGGCTGCTATCTATTTTTCATACCCCTAAGTAATAAGGGTTGTTCACCCTTAATTTATTATCTTTTTATTTTCCGACGAAATTTTTTACTTTTGTTTATTTATAATGTTGCATTAAAAAATACATAAAACCCTAAACTTTTACTTTTTTATCATCAACCCCTATTTTTTATGGCTATTGTAGTAATTTAATCATTTCTCATCTAATATATAAAATTTCCCTGTCACAATGTTAGTTACCGTACTTCTCCGAAACGGCTTTACCGATCTTTACCAAATTTTATATGCGCATTCAATAGGTCTGAGAATCGGCTACTATCTATTTTTTTACCCCTAAGTAATAAGGTTTGTTCACCCATAATTATTTTTTTTAAATTTTTAGACGAAATCTTTTACTTTTTTTATAATGTTGCATTAAAAAATACATCTAATATATACAATTTCCCTGTCACAATGTTAGTTACCGTACTCCTCCGAAACGGCTTTACCGATATTTACCAAATTTTATATGCGCATTCAATAGGTCTGAGAATCGGCTACTATCTATTTTTTTACCCCTAAGTAATAAGGTTTGTTCACCCTTAATTAATTTTTTTTTATTTTTAGACGAAATTTTTTATTTTTTTTTATAATGTTGCATTAAAAAATACATCTATTATATACAATTTCCCTGTCACAATGTTAGTTACCGTACTCCTCCGAAACGGCTTTACCGATCTTTACCAAATTTTATATGCGCATTCAATAGGTCTGAGAATCGGCTACTATCTATTTTTAATACCCCTAAGTGATAAGGGTTGTTCACCCTTAATTAATTTTTTTTTATTTTTAGACGAAATTTTTTATTTTTTTTTATAATGTTGCATTAAAAAATACATCTATTATATACAATTTCCCTGTCACAATGTTAATTACCGTACTCCTCCGAAACGGCTTTACCGATCTTTACCAAATTTTATATGTGCATTCAATAGGTCTGAGAATCTGCTGCTATCTATTTTTCATACCCCTAAGTAATAAGGGTTGTTCACCCTTAATTTATTATCTTTTTATTTTTCGACGAAATTTTTTACTTTTGTTTCTTTATAATGTTGCATTAAAAAAATACATACAACCCAAAACTTTTACTTTTTTATCATCAACCTCTATTTTTTTATGGCTATTTTAGTAATTTAAACATTTTTTATCTAATATATAAAATTTCCCTGTCACAATGTTAGTTACCGCACTCCTCCGAAACGGCTTTACCGATCTTTACCAAATTTTATATGCGCATTCAATAGGTCTAAGAATCGGCTACTATCTATTTTCTTTACCCCTAAGTAATACGGTTTGTTCACCCTTAATTAATTTTTTTTTATTTTTAGACGAAATTTTTTATTTTTTTTTTATAATGTTGAATTAAAAAATACATCTAATATATACAATTTCCCTGTCACAATGTTAGTTACCGTACTCCTCCGAAATAGGCTTGTGTAGTTCATGAGCGAACTAGTTCAAAGATCCGGCTCAAAACCCTGAACTAAATGAACTAGTTCGTCAGAGCTGGCTTAAACCGTTCACTCGCTCCGCTGAGCCGTTTCGTTTGTTCATCGGTCAGGAGCGGTTCAGTTCAAATCTTCCGAGTTCAGACGCGACGAACGAAATAAGTGAGCTGGGTAACTGAGCGGGTAGCGGGTAGGACGGAAGAACATGAAAAGAACCAACCATTTAGGAACTAATATGTGGACATGTGGACGATTAGTAGAAGCACGAGTAGAAGTGGGTGAGCGCTGAAACTGCTGAGAAATCATTTAGTTGAGATTATAATTTCAAGTTTGTGGTGCGTTTTATTTTCATTATATAGATAATTTAGTTAACTTTACCGTGAGGGTGAGCTGCTAACTGGTGCTATATTTATGTAAGTAAAAATTGTTTTAGTGTATTATAATTGTGTAGAATAATATTATGTATAATAACAATAATAATAATATGTACAATAGAATCATTATTTTATGTTTATTAATTATTAATTTTTGTATATAATAATTAATTATTGTATGTAATAATAATTATATGTTTATATAGTACCTATACTTGTGTATAATAGTACTTGTGTATAATAATAATTGTGTACAATTATTGTAAGAAGTTAATTGTCTTTTTTATTTCAGATTCAAAAAAATACTATGAGTTCGAAAAGAAAACACAGTGCTCTTTGGGACTATTTTACGGAACATGGAGACAAAAGAGCCAAATGCAATTACTGCTCCCAATCATTTAGCATTGCTAATGGTTCAAATGGAAACTTAAGTCGCCATATGAAAAGTAAGCACCCCATAGTCTTAACATCAGTGGAACCGTCTAAGTCTGAACTTATACCTGAAATCCATGTAATGAATAGTGAAGATGTTTCTGGTCACACATCACCTTCCTCAAGTACCAAAGCAAGATCTCAAACCAGAATAACAAATTTTGTTCGAAAGCCGCCATCAACACATAAAATAGAACAAATCGATAAACAAGTTATTAAAATGATCGCTAAAGGGCATCATGCATTAAGAATGGTCGAAGAAACAGAATTTAAAGAATTAATTAAAATGGTATCTCATTGTCCAAATTATCAATTACCATCTAGGAAAAAATTGTCTGAAAATTTGCTCATACAAACACACCAGCAAATAGCAGAAGAATTACAAATAAAGTTAAATAACGCACAAGCCGTGTGCCTTACTACTGATTCATGGACATCCCGCTCTAATGAAAGTTACATTGCTGTAACAGCTCATTATATTGACGAACAATCAAAGATTTGTTCTTCTACGTTAGGCTGCATCCAATATAATGAAAGACATACTGCTGAAAACATGTTAGATTTCCTGAAAAACATATTGCAAGAATGGCAAGTTTCTCACAAAATAGCTGCTGTTGTAAGTGATAATGCGTCAAATATTTTATTAGCTGTTAAAATGGGCAATTGGACATCGGTTTGGTGCTTTGCACATTCATTAAATTTGGTTGTTCAGAAAGCAAAACGGACAATATCAGATACTCTTGCAAAGGTGAAATCTATTGTGGAATATTTTAAAAGAAGCACTCAGGGACTACGTAAATTACAAGACGCCCAAAGACAAATGAACTTACCACTTTTAAAATTGAAACAAGAGGTTTCAACTCGTTGGAATTCTTCATTTAAAATGTTAGAGCGCATATTTAAAATAAAAGATGCTATTTTTACAACTACAGCCTTTTTGCGGAACGACTTTTCCATGCAGGAAGACGACTGGGACATTATAGAACAAGTATTACCACTCTTGTAACCATTTTATAAGTAACAACAGAACTTTGTTCCGAAAAAAATGTAACATTATCAAAAGTTATTGTGTTTTGTAAAATTATTGATAAATTTTTATCAAAAAGTTCTACAGACAATCCTAAAGTGACCGCATTATTAGATGTTTTAAAAGGGGAAATGAGAAATCGATTTCAAAATATAGAAGATAATAAGACAATAAGATATAATAATATAACAATAATAATAAAATAATAAGACACTTTTTGCAGAGTGTACTATTTTGGACCCAAGGTTTAGAAATCGAGGTTTTACAAATGTCAAAGCTTATGAGAAGGCATTACAGGGACTTCGAAATAAACTTGCCGTTTTATCTTTACCGGAAGTTAATCAAGAAAGGCCTACAAACAATATAAACATAAATATTATAGTCAGTAAAGACAGAAACCAGCAGAAGAGCATTTGGGATGACTATGATGAGGAAACTATAAAAATCATTAGACCACAAAATAAACAAATGGCTGGCATTATAGAGTTGGACAAATATTTAGGTGAGGACTATCTAGATAGAAAAAGCAATCCACTAGAATGGTGGGATCAAAGAAAAAAGGTTTATCCAAATTTATAGTCGTTAATTTTAAATCGATTTTGTGTCGTCGCAACTTCTGTGCCATGTGAACGGATTTTTTCTGGCACAGGTCAAATAATAAATGAACGTAGAACTCTTTTAAAATCGAGTAAAGTTTTTAAATTAATATTTTTACATACAAATATGTAAAGTAAGTCATTTAAATCTATTTTATAATGTATTAATTTTAGTTACTTTCTTATAAATTGTGTTAGAGTACTGGTTTTATTTTTTTAAATAAATACTAATTAATTTGTCCTTTATTTTCTTATTATTGATTTTTACCACATTCTTAAAAAAACAATAATAAATTTTGTAATAAAATATTTATAATTCTAATATAAATTAAAATCGGCGTTATCAAAAATAAACTTATGTACAAAAGATAAAATAATCTCACATTTTGCTCATGTGTAAATAAATCTCTCATGCTTAGTAACTCTTTGAGTTAATGAACTAGTGAACTAAAAGAGCGACCTAGTTCACTTCTCACATTTGAACTAAACTGAGCGCTCTTTATGATGAACTATTATGCCCAAGCCTACTCCGAAACGGCTTTACCGATCTTTACCAAATTTTATATGCGCATTCAATAGGTCTGAGAATCGGCTACTATCTATTTTTCATACCCCTACGTGATAAGGGTTGTTCACCCTTAATTTATTTTTTTTTATTTTTCGACGAAATTTTTTACTTTTGTTTATTTATAATGTTGCATTAAAAAATACATAAAACCCTAAACTTTTACTTTTTTATCATCAACCCCTATTTTTTATGGCTATTTTAGTAATTTAATCATTTCTCATTTAATATATAAAATTTCCCTGTCACAATGTTAGTTACCGTACTCCTCCGAAACGGCTTTACCGATCTTTACCAAATTTTATATGTGCATTCAATAGGTCTGAGAATCGGCTGCTATCTATTTTTCATACCCCTAAGTAATAAGGGTTGTTCACCCTTAATTTATTATCTTTTTATTTTTCGACGAAATTTTTTACTTTTGTTTCTTTATAATGTTGCATTAAAAAATACATACAACCCAAAACTTTTACTTTTTATCATCAACCCCTATTTTTTATGGCTATTTTAGTAATTTAATCATTTTTCATCTAATATATAAAATTTCCCTGTCACAATGTTAGTTACCGTTCTCCTCCGAAACGGCTTTACCGATCTTTACCAAATTTTATATGCGCATTCAATAGGTCTGAGAATCGGCTACTATCCATTTTTTTTACCCCTAAGTAATAAGGTTTGTTCACCCTTAATTAATTTTTTTTTATTTTTAGACGAAATTTTTTATTTTTTTTTATAATGTTGCATTAAAAAATACATCTATTATATACAATTTCCCTGTCACAATGTTGGTTACCGTACTCCTCCGAAACGGCTTTACCGATCTTTACCAAATTTTATATGCGCATTCAATAGGTCTGAGAATCGGCTACTATCTATTTTTCATACCCCTAAGTGATAAGGGTTGTTCACCCTTAATTTATTTTTTTTTATTTTTCGACGAAATTTTTTACTTTTGTTTCTTTATAATGTTGCATTAAAAAATACATAAAACCCTAAACTTTTACTTTTTTATCATCAACCCCTATTTTTTATGGCTATTTTAGTAATTTAATCATTTCTTATCTAATATATAAAATTTCCCTGTCACAATGTTAGTTACCGAACTCCTCCGAAACGGCTTTACCGATCTTTACCAAATTTTATATGTGCATTCAATAGGTCTGAGAATCGGCTGCTATCTATTTTTCATACCCCTAAGTAATAAGGGTTGTTCACCCTTAATTTAGTATCTTTTTATTTTTCCACGAAATTTTTTACTTTTGTTTCTTTATAATGTTGCATTAAAAAATACATACAACCCAAAACTTTTACTTTTTTATCATCAACCCCTATTTTTTATGGCTATTTTAGTAATTTAATCGTTTTTCATCTAATATATAAAATTTCCCTGTCACAATGTTAGTTACCGTACTCCTCCGAAACGGCTTTACCGATCTTTACCAAATTTTATATGCGCATTCAATAGGTCTGAGAATCGGCTGCTATCTATTTTTCATAGCCCTAAGTAATAAGGGTTGTTCGCCCTTAATTTATTATCTTTTTATTTTTCGACGAAATTTTTTACTTTTGTTTCTTTATAATGTTGCATTAAAAAATACACACAACCCAAAACTTTTACTTTTTTATCATCAACCCCTATTTTTTTATGACTATTTTAGTAATTTAATCATTTTTCATCTAATATATAAAATTTCTCTGTCACAATGTTAGTTACCGTACTCCTCCAAAACGGCTTTACCCATCTTTACCAAATTTTATATGCGCATTCAATAGGTCTGAGAATCGGCTAGGATACTATCTATTTTTCATATCCCTAAGTAATAAGGGTTGTTCACACTTAATTTTTTTTTTTTTATTTTTCGACGAAATTTTTTACTTTTGTTTTTTTATAATGTTGCATTAAAAAATACATAAAATCCTAAACTTTTACTTTTTTATCATCAACCCCTATTTTTTATGGCTATTTTAGTAATTTAAGTTCTGTTTCTGTAACGAATAGTCAATCCTCACATCATAATGCAGCAACCTCAAATCTCTTTGATAAGAAATATTTTGAAATTACGCAACAAATGTTGCTTCTTAAGTTGACTAACCAATCTGCAATAATTGCTGCAGTTACTAATCCTTTATTTTAAAACACGTTGTCTTACTGCATTTCGAGGAATCAGGAATGTCGAAAATGACCTTAGTGAAATTAAGGATTTGGTAATTATATAAGCTATAAAAATTATGAAGGAAAATGAGGAACAATTAAAACAATTTGATGTAAGTACATAACATTACTACTGTAATGAAAAGTAGCAAAATGCAAAACGACTTCTTTGAATTTGATATTAACTCCGAATATTCCGATCTTCAAACGCAAAACGAAAACACTGGCTATACTGGTTTAGATTATAAACGACGAGCTGAGCTGCAACTATTACAATATTTGGCCGATTCTGAAACCAACATACAAATGTTAAAAAAATATATTAAAGAATTATTTAAAAAGTTCAATACGCCACTACCTTCTTCTGCAGCTGTTGAAAGAATGTTTTCTTTTGCAACTTTTATTAATTCACCCCGACGTCATGCCGTGTCTGATCATACTTTCTGGTTTTAGAAAATTTAGTTTTACTAGAAGCTAGTGGTTATACTAACTAGTTATTAGCTACCAGAATGTTACTATTTTTTATACCCTATTCTATTGTGTTTAAAAATTTAATTATGTTGAATGTTCTGTTTTTAATGCATAATGCATCTTATGCTGTTCTTAACACACGAATTTATGTTTTTTTTATATTGTTTTGAAAATTTAATGTTGGATTTTTGTTTTCAATACATAGATATTAGTTTGTAATAACTTAACGTCTTTTATTTCTTATCTCCCCCAAAGCCCAAACCTTACCATTTCAAAGTACCTGCTGGCTTAAACTAAAATTGTATGATAATTTAAAGGGTTAAAATGATGTTTTTAAAACAAAAGTATCGACAATCTACTGTAGAGTAGTAGAGTACCGAGTACCTTTATATTATACCCTAAAAGTATCTTAGTTACTACAAGTATCTAAGTATCTTAGATACTAGAAAAGTATCAAAGTATCTTTGATACATAAAAGTATCTTAGATACTCAAAAGTATCTTGTGGGTGGGATCAAAATTATTATGTTTTTGTTATAGCTGTTTATTGTGTTAGCACAATCATATCGTTGTCCTTGACACTTATTTAGAGGTATATTTGTGTCATTTATGGATTTTATAATTTAAAAATCAAATACACAAATGACCAATTAGCACAGTAATCAAACGAAAAATGTTTAATACATACTTGCTTACATTAAAATCTAGAACTTCCCCTAACACCACACGTCGCTAAACTACCAGTGCAATAAAAAAGAACTTTAATTAACTAAGTGCAGGAATTTCCCGAACGTGAACACGAGATTGTCCTCGCCTCCTAATAGACCAGTCCATCTGAAGAATATCATTGATTTCATGTAAAGTCTTATACAGATTTTACTGATTTTAAGTACTTATACAGAATATTTTAGCAAATATTGTTAAAAATATTATTTCTCCAATGAGCTCGGGTTTGGGGGACCCTTCAAGGAAGAGGCCCGCGGTATTGTGCTGCTCCTGTCACCCCATAGTTACGCCTTTGGAAATGTAGTGACGTAAACACACATACAAAATAATTTTTTGAAAATGATTTCTGGAGTCGAAACGTCAAACATTGGTTAGTTAAAAATGTAATTTTCAATACAATCAATTCTTGCTTAATTCCATATAGACATAATTATTTTTTATGTAGCTCATAGTTGTCACAGCCGTGGATTCGTTAAATATTTGTTCATCCGTTCCAGATAATGTGGTTAAATGGATCCTTAAAAACGCAACTTTGACAGATGGCGCTGTGTAGGAAGTTTGTGCTTTTGTATAAAAAATACATGCAGCGGAGGGTGGATTTTTGGAACATTATTTTATTTTATTGAGTTTCGTATATTATTCATTGTCAATTTACAGTTTAATTTTATAAATAAATAAATTAGTTTGGGAATCTAAATTTATTTTCATAAAAACCCGTTTTACTAAAAGTGGACTATTTTACTAGAATATTTTATATTCAAAACTATGTTTAATTTAATTTTCAAGTTCTGGTTTATTTCGTGACTTTATCTGCGAAAAGTAAAAGAGACTGGATCCTATAATGTGAATACAAAAACTAAACAACTTTTACAAAATCGTCAACTTTTTTATTGATAATATTATCTATGCACTTTAATAATGTTTTCAGTAGCAGATTCTGATAGCATGAATATACAGGTGAATTTTAAGTACGACATTGGTCGATAAGTCCATTTTTGTAGAGAATATCCACAACGTTATGTAGAAAAATAGACAATGAGATAATATGTTGAATTTGACAGCGTAGTAGTAATAAGTTTTACTCTTTATTTTATTTTAAAAAACAAATAAAATTCCTAGTGCTTTTATGTGTACTAAAAACCGGGATAGTTTTTGTAAAAATCGAATTTTCCACAACTTTTACAATGTAAAATTTTTTGTTTTCACAAAATTCGTTCCGTGAATGGTACTATATATCCGGAATTTCTGAATATTCATTTGTCATTACTACTACAAAATGTTCCACTTAATATTCGACAAAGATTGTGGTATGTACGTACACGGCGGTGCTCCAGTTCATCATGTTGCTCTTATTAGGCAGGTGGATTGGCAATAGGGGACCAACTGTTTGGCCACAGCATCACCAGAATTGTAAAAAATTTACTTTTTCATATGGGGCTGTATAAAAAACCTTGTGTATCAGAAGCTGGCTGATATGTTGGCTGTAGATATTTTGAATATTTACTTTAGACGTATTTCCTTTATACCGCATTAAGTTACATTCATTTCATCTTTATTAGTAACTGACCCAGTGCCAACAACATGATTAATTCATTTTTCAAAAGCTCTTTTGTTTGGTCCCTTCCATTAAAGAAATCGCTGTTTCTGGAAGCAAGTAGAAAATTTCTCGAATTATCTTCTAATAGCCAGATCTTGACCTTAATTTTAAATAGAAAATGAAGTTCTGTAGAAGAAAATCATAGACAAGTCACACAGACCGCTTAAAACGATAATAATATAAAAACTGTCATTTTTTCAAGTGGCCATTTACTTAATTAATAATTGCTCATCACAATCGAAAATTATAAATGTTTTATTAAAACTTTCTTAGCAAGGAGCTTCATAGCAATGTTAAAATAAAACATGGACATAATTTGATAAATATCCTATATAGTAGCGTAAAACTTCATAGTGCAAAAACAGGGATTAGAGAGAAATTCAAACATGATAGAATAGACAGGGTGTCCCATTAAAAAAATATTCGCTTTATCACCTAGTATTTTTTTTGGATAGTCTGTACCATAATGGAATTATCGAACAGTGTCGCACAAAAAACTCATTCAATATATTATATTCATAGGCATATTTTAGTTGGTGCTACTAGATCGATATCGACGGTAATTACTGAAAATCGTTTTGTTATATATTTTTGGATAAAAACGAACCTTTATAAAGAGTAATTATTTTATTTTTATTTTAATTTTTTTTGTATTATGCGCAATCAATTTTTAAACTTGCTAGGTTACGCTTTTAATTCTAAGGAAATGTGACTGGCCTTATCGAGCTAGAACGTGTATTTTCGAATCGGACAACCTATTCAATATTTTTAAAGTTATATGACTACGTTAAATCCATAGGAGATATTATCGGACCAAGGGATATATGCTTTGCCTTAAGGATCTCAAACAGCAGAATATGTATTTATTTAACCAAAACAGATCTAGTTGAGCAGCTCATTTACACAAATCCCAATATTACCATCGGAAACCGATCAATCAGAAGACTAATCACACCAGTAAAACGACTGATTATGTCTAATGTTTGTCCTTCAATACCCAATGAAATAATAGAGGCCTCCTTTAAAAATATAGGACTTCCGCTAGTCTCTCCAATATCATTCCTATGAGCTGGCGTTCCAGGAGATGAATACAACCATATCTTGTCCTTCCGCAGGCAAGTATATTTTATTCCATCCCATGATAATTCTGAGATTCAAACATCCCTGATTATTCCGTTTGACAATAATGATCATAGAATATTTTTATCTACAGATAAAATGATTTGTTTCTACTGTAAAAAACCTGGTCACATAGCATCAAATTGCCCTATCCCTGAATCCAATCAATCAGAAAATTCAAACAAAACATCTCCTCTTCTATCTAATATTTCCCAAGCTACAAGTCAAAACACACTACCTGTAGTTCAACAAGACGATAATTTGGAAACACCTAATGACACGCGAACAATTAATATAACTTTAAAAGGTGAAAAGAGACAGACCAAAGTTAACTTACTCATCAGAAATAGAACACCCAACTGATTCAAAGTTTATCGTACCAGAGAAAGCCACAAAAAAGTAAATCAAGCCAACACGAAACTTAAAAGGGACTCTCCTATTCAAGATGACAGCATAATATCGCCGGAATCTAAGAATACAATCAGAAAACACTACCAAAAAGACTTCTTTACGTTACCGGTCGATAACTTCATAGCTTTCTTAGAGAATTGCTACGGTAAATCTAGCCCACTGAGCGAAGCACTACTGTTTACAAAATTACAATCTGTAGCATTTACATACCACCTTCTCACAGCTTCACTGAATTTGAGCTATTAAACTTAATTAATAAACTTCCAGCCGCCTTTTGTTTTTGTAGGCGATTTTAATGCCCATAATTCACTTTGGGGCTCGAAAAAAAAAACGTTTGGTAGAGAAAAGATCGTTAAAAATGTTTTAAACTCCTCTAACATCTGTATATTAAATAACGGATCCACAACATACTTTAACATTTCTAGTGGCACTTTCATCCCAATTGATCTTAGTTTATGTGACCCAAGGTTAGCACCACTTCCAACTTGGACTACAATGGATTGCCTTTATGACAGTAATCAATTTGCTGTCTTGATTTCTAATTCTATCAGCAAACCCAAAGCAAAAATTTCAAAATGGAAATTATCTCAAGCTAACTGGAAAAACTTCTCAGACTTCATTGAAAACAAGATCAACCAGCTACAACTACCAGAAGATCCTGATATAGCACTAGACTCCCTAGTGAGTTTCATCACCCTGGCTGCTTAAACGCACATTGGAACATGCAAAATATCGTCTTTTCGTAAAAATCACCTTGGTGGAATACTGAATGTAAGAAAGCTATCCAAGAAAGCAAAACAGCATTGTATAAATATCGTAGAACCAGAACTGAGTCAAACCTGATTAAAGTCAAACAACTGAAAGCTATAGCGCGAAGAGTGATACAACAAAGCAAAAAGACTGTTGGAATAAGTACGTATCTTCCATATCTATAGATGCGTCTTCCAGTCAAGTTTAAAAGAAAATTAAACAAATGCACGGGAAAACAACACACTTGTCAATTCCAGCGCTCAGTTATCATAATACAATAGTAACTGAAGATGATCAAATGGCTAAAATTATGGTAACTCATTTTCATAATAAAAGCAAAAACGACAACTACACAAATACTCTTACTCAACATAAAATTATTACTTCTCTCAAATAACATCCTCGCTTTAAACGCACCTTTTACTTTTCAGGAGCTTTCCTTTACTGTATCTACCTTAAAAAATTCTGCAGCAGGAATTGACAATATACCCTCCATATTTCTCAAAAATTTAGCCATCAATGGACTCACAAAGCTACTTTCATTTTATAATCTTCTTTGTATCGACGAAAAGTTTTCCAACCTGTGGCGACAATCCATAACCTAACCTAACCTAACCTTCAATAGAGCCATCCTCTTATAGACCAATCTCATTAACATGTTGCATGTGCAAATTAATGGAAAAATTAATCAATATTAGATTTAACTGATTTTTCGAAAAGCATAATATAATTAGCTCCGTTCTATCGGGATTCAAACCGCATCGAAGCACAATGGACAATTTAGTATTACTACAAAACCATATAACCGAGAATTTTAAGAAGCAACATGATACAGTTGTGGCATCTTTCGATATTGAAAGCGCCTTCGATACTACTCCAAAGAATGTAATATTACAGAAACTTATCGATAATAATATTACAGGCAATATTTACACGTTCATAGATAACTTTTTAAATCACCGTAAATTTCAAGTTGCAATAAACGGTAATGAGTCAAATCTTCTCGAACAACTCAATGGTATACCTCAAGGCTCTGTTTTAAGTCCAACTCTGTTTAACTTAGCAATTAATGACATCTCTAAAGAAGTTTGTCAACCGGTAAAAGCTCTACTGGACGCTGGTAGATGGTCTACTTATTTACTATAGTGGAGCAAGCATATCCAGTACATCAAATCTTATTCAAAATGCTGTAAACAACGCATATTCTTGTTAGGCTTATTTACAAGAAAGGTAATTTAACATTGTTATATGTTTACTTGATTAGTAATACATGTAGTAAAATTTCATAAAATATATGTATAAATGCTTAGCTTAGGCCTGAATTTTAAAGCTGTGTTAAGTAATGATGTTATAAAGCTATTTGTAGACTTTTATATTAAAATTGTATTTTTAAATCGGGATGTACTGGGTCCTAGGCGACGTTTAGGGGGGTTTTCCTTCGCCATTGCACCAATAACGGCCCCCTCCTTTGATTTCCCAGATTTTTAATAAAGAATAAAGACATTTTAGACAGCTATTTAGTGTTTTATTTGGTTTGCAATAGTTATTTCCAGTAAACCTCTGCTTCATTTTGTTGACAATGACAATTTTTCATAGCACTCAATTCACAATATATCTTTTTATTATCCTACATTTGTGGTAAAATCTAATAGAATTCAGTGTAAGGTTTTAAAAAATGAAAATGGATAAATGTCAATTTGGATTTAGGCAAGGCAGGTCTACAACAGCAATTTTTACTAAAAGAGCTAATTTAACAATTTAGAGTAAATTTACGTAGTATTATTAAACTTGAGAAAGCACATGATGAAGATATCAGAAACCTACTGTGACAGAGATTAAGTAGGAAAGGAATGCCGGCTGAATATGTGAGTGGAGTATGAGCAAGTAACAACTATAATAGTTGTTGGAAAACCAACTAATTCTTTAACTGTTCGAATTTAACCTAACGCCGCCTCTGTTCCTGAATACCACATGTTAGCCCTTATTAGCAAAAATAACCAGACATCTTCAGCGTATTTGACGTCCCTCATACACCCGCTCACCCTCTGTCCCTTTGCCCAAGCTAGTCACATATTACATATAAGCATAATAAGGGCAGTCGTATTAAGAAGTTCAAGTTAAGAAGTCGCTAAATAAGTTATTCTCTCTCCTCGTTTCTCTCTCTCTTTCTCTCACCCGTATCACACAACAAGATATATTATAAGTTATATTAGTTATAAGTTAGTTTAGTGTTGCAAGTGTATATATGTAAAGTATTGTGCAAGTACAATAAAGCGATGATCAAAAGATTTAAGTGTATAATTTCACCCCCACAAGAGTAATAAACGAATCAGCAACCCACGCTTAAATCCTGTAACAAATCAAGACAGGTCACCACAAGGGTTTTGGTGCTCTCAGGGAACGTTGGAAATAACCCCACCGTTTCCCTCTATGGTCCTTCGAGCCGGATCTCTTGTGGAAGGTGAATTTAAGAAAAAAAGAAAAAAGGCGGTAAAATTCAAATCAAAAAGCCGGCAACGCCACATCACAGGATCATCGCTCTTTCTCTCTCTGCACCTGCAGGCAGCACATGGTTAGTATACGTCTTCAAGTTTCGTATACACTGATTGTCGAGTCACCGAGCAATCTACAAGGTATCTCTCTCATACACACAAGGTAAGCGGCTCTTTCTCTCTCCTTCTTCACTATCGACGATACGAACACAGCGACGGATTTCACAACAGGTGTGAAGTTGTTGACAGTTGTGTGTTTTTGTGTTTTGTTTTGTTTTATTTAAAGGTTAGATACTAGAAATTTTTAATTTTATATATTCAATTAAACTCATACCGGGATTTAAAAAAAGTTCTGATTCAAAATAGTAATCCATATATTATATAATTCATTCTAGTAGTAATTTCTGTGTGTATATGAGTTTATATATATATTATAAATATATAAATTTGTATATTATATTCTGTCATATCAATAAGAAGTATATCAATCTCTTTAAAAATGGCTTTGGACACATAAAAAACTGAAAGAAAAGTATTAAAAGCAGGTATCACTAGAATTTTCAATTGGTTTAACATTAACCAAGACTCAGAACTTGACATTTTGCACTTTCAAAATAGGGAAAGGCAACTGAGGACCTATTTTCAACAGTATGAAGCAATTCAACATCAGATCGAATGCTCTGATGATGCTGATGTTGAATCTTCAGATAGGGATGATGTAGAATGCAAGTATTTTAATGCTCTGGCAGGGATTCAAAGAAAAATTAAAAATATCAATGAAATTGTAACTAATGTAGATTGTCACAATATTTCAAAAAGTCATGGCTCAAAACATTCAATAAGACTGCCAGAAATAACAATGAAAGTTTTTACAGGTGAATTTTCAGATTGGAACTCTTTTATTCAACTGTTCAGTACTTTAGTAATTGAAAACCCTTATTTAAACGATTTACAAAGGCTAATATATTTAAAAACTCATGTTAATGGTGAACCTTTGGAATTAATTAAAAGTTTGGAAGTTATTGATACTAACTTCCATATTGCTCTAAATACTTTAAAAGAACGGTATGATAATAAAGCTCGTATAGTTAGTAGTTTGATTAAAACGTTATTGAAAATTCCATCCCTAGTTAAATGCACTCCACAATCACTTCGAAGCTTTTTGACTAATATAATGCAAACTATGCAGTCTCTCAGTAATATGCAGATTCCAGTTCAGCATTGGAATCTTATCTTAATTGAATTAGTTTTAGAAAAAGTAGATTTTAACTAAATGTAAACTGTGACTCTGATGAAAAGATAATATCCAGGATCGAAATATCACGTAAGGATTTTATGACCTGGAAACCAGTTTTATGCAACAGAAACCTGTCAATGAACATTCGTAAGAAGGTTCTGAAATGTTATGTGTGGTCGATCCTATTGTATGGTTGTGAGACATGGACGTTAAAAACCATAATGCTAAACAAGTTAGAAGCATTCGAAATGTGGTACTATAGACGAATCCTAAAGATATCGTGGGTCTCGCACACTTCCAATGAAGATGTTCTTCAAATGATCAACTCAGAACGTCTGCTCATAAACACCATAAAGAGGAGAAAAACAGAATACTTCGGCCATATAATTAGAGGACCCAAATACCATTTACTTCGCCTTATAGTACAAGGAAAAGTGGAAGGAAAGAGATGGATTGGTCGAAAGAAACTTTCATGGCTGCGTAATATTAGACAATGGTGTGGTTTCACAGTAGAAGAATTATTTCGCGCAGCAGCCGACAGAGAAAGGTTTCAGGAAATTGTAAACATGATGACGGCCAACGTCTGAATACGGACACGGCACCCAAAGAAGAAGAAGATTTTAACTCTCATGAGGCATTTGAATATGAACTTGGTTCCAAGGAAATACCTACATTAGCACAGCTCTTTACATTTTTAGAGAAAAGATGTGAAATCCTTGAGAAACTGCATAGCGCTAATACTCAGACTCAAAAATTTAATTCTAGTAGTCATACTCGTGTCACACATCTCTCTAGTATTGAAAATAAACCAAATAATTTAAGATGCTTGTTTTTGTTCTCAAAATCATAAAATTTATAATTGTAATGGATTTAAAGGCTCATTGCTTCAGAAAAAACTGAAATTTGTAAACATAAAGAAATTGTGTAGAAATTGTTTGGGAACAAGGCACTTTACTACAAATTGTGGTTCGCAGTCAACTTGTTCTATCTGTCATGGAAGACATCACTCACTCCTTCATAAAGACAATCATATACAATACTCAACTGCTACGGATGCATTGATGGCACTCACATAAAAATAACATCACCTAGTAAGATTGTGTATTTAAAAAGTCACTTAAATACTGCATATAACTATAATGTTGCTATTTTGTTATAGGGGGCAATGATTCAGAAATTTACAGGAATAGAAAAGGATACTTTAGTATTAATATGATTACTAAAACTGAAAGGATACTGAAAGGATACTTTAGTATTAATATAATATTTAGAGTATGCACTCAAAAAACTGACGTACACTTAGATTTACAATACTTACAGAAATTAAAAGATTTCACATATAAATAAAATTGACATTAAAATAGTATATGAAATACCGTGTCTGGGATGTGAAAAAAGTTACATTGGTCATACATCGCAGTGGCTAAAACAACGTATCACACAGCATAAAAGTGATTGCCGCTTGGGGAAAGTACTTGTGCAGTAGTCGAGCACTACGAAACCACTGGTCATCTGTTAGACTACAACAATGCTCGTATTTTGGCACAAAGTGAAAATTACAAAAGTAGGTTATTTTTGGAGATGTACCACATCAACAGAAATAAACAAACTTTAAATTACAAAACAGACACGGGGCAATTAAGCAACATATATTGCAATATATTAAACAAATTTTAAAAACTACACTCACCTTAATGATAATTCTTACCAACTAGCCTTATTAATTAATTAAAGAAATAATGTTTTCTTTAATATTTTCTTACATTGTTATTTTTTGCATTTGGAAATAATTTTTACTTGTTCCATCTTATTTATTTTATTGTTAACGAACGTGCCCAAAGATATTTTAAATTTTAATGTCAATTTTATTTATATGTGAAATCTTTTAATTTCTGTAAGTATTGTAAATTTAAGTGTACGTCAGTTTTTTGTAACTGTTTGTTTTTTACAGTCACTCCTGATGAAGCCATCAAATAAATGGCGAAATATTGAATCTTAGAAAAAACAAAGATTTTTTTATTTTATATATATATATATATATATATATATATATATATATATATATATATATATGTATACGTACTTTTTTACTTTGTTTTTATTTTTTTATGTGTACAGGCTCGTAAAATGTAGGAAAACCTTAGAGACACGTTTAGAAGAAAATATAAAGAGCAGTATGAAACCAAGAGCGGTCAAGAAGCGTCAACTTCTACTAAATGGCCTTATTTCCAAAACGTGATGTTTTTAAAAGATATTATAAGACCAACGAATAGTTCTGGAAATTTGCCTGCCACAGCAGTTGTTGAAGAGAATTAACTATGAGCTCAACAGAAACGGAGGCATCTAGTGCACTCAAAAGACGTCAAAAAGAAGATGAATTAACTATGAGGTTCTCAGTAGAAACAGAGGTATCTACTGCACTCGACACAACTCATCAAACATTAAAACAAAAAAATCAACGAAAAAGTAATAATTTTAATTCACAAACACTTGAAATTGAAAAAACGAAGACCAACATGATAGAGCAACACCTGCTAACAAAACAACATAAATATCAAGATGTATAACAAAAATATGCTTATTAGCGAATAAAAATATGCTTAAAAATATGCTTAATAAAAACGGGTAGGATAATGGCAAGGATAACGTATAATTTAAGCTGGCTAGCAGAAGGTGCCGGAGAGTGAATACTTGGCACTCAAAGGAGAATTCGGCCAATTTGCATGCCCTACAGAGACCGTAGAATTAGAAAATAAATGACAAGGTAATAAAAAACTATAGGTATATAACTAAGTAAATAAAAATGGTTATAGAAGTTGCTCCAAAATGTGAGTGGGCGCCAGGAAAGTATTTACATAAACTTTCCAAGGTATCTTGTAAAGCTAGTTGCTGAAATAAAAAGAAAGGATCTAGGTATTAATTGAAATATTTAGTTAGGTTTTTCACGAAAACTTTAATCCCTAGCCAAATATGTACAATCTAAATATATTTTATTTAATATACCCACCACCAATTATGTATAGCTAATCTAGTTATATACAAAAAAAATAAATGCCCTGGTTATACAACTGATCCGCGATTTAATGCAGGATTTAGTTAGCAAAATTTAATTTCGACTACGCCTGAGTCACCTATTAAACCATCAGGACTAGCTGCGAGAAATGAATACTCATCATGTATGAAAAGGCCTGATGGTTCAATATTTATATTTAAAATTATGTCCAACATTTTTTTTGCCTTAGGTTCGTTCGCAATTCCATATTCCGTAAATCTATTTCCACAAAACGTTGTGTTCAATATTGCTTCCACTGTTTTATTTCTGTCTGTTTTGTCTCGCAACTTACATATTTTTCCGAAATTGCTGGACGTTAATCGTTTTTGACGATTCCATTTAGCACTGTTATTTTGACTTATTGTATTATTAAAAATCTCTGTTCTTTCTGAGATAGTTTTTTGTAATTTTTCTAAAAATTCCAGTTTTTTTGCTTCAAAGTCTTCATCTGACAACTGCACTAACTCTTCTGAATTTAGCCCATAGTCTTTATCAGGTTGTTTATTACTTTGTTTTTTAATATATTTTTTTTTGTCTTTTTGTTTGTTGGACCCATTTTTTAATTTTTTTTTGAGCAAATAAATTTTGGTAATAACCAGTTGAACCTTTGCTTATATTTTGCAATATATTATTTAAATAATTTCCCCGAGAATTATATGAGACTGCTGCCGCCAAACACCTTAACCGACAGCCACCTCTTCTGGTGTGACTTACACGTTTACCTCCTACAAATTTTGCTAAAACAGAATTGAAGGTTTTGGCGTTATTATTAGTGGCGCATTAAATCAC
Organism: Diabrotica balteata; assembly: GCA_918026665.1. NCBI lineage: Eukaryota > Metazoa > Arthropoda > Insecta > Coleoptera > Chrysomelidae > Diabrotica > Diabrotica balteata. Next base: position 73,790,273 of record OU898284.1, read on the forward strand.
TAAAAAACGGCTCCGAACTTTAGGCAGGAAACAGGTAGGTTTTTTTCTTATATGTCTACAATAACTAAAATAGTTGTCAGCTACCTGGATTATTGATTGTCACGAGAAAATCCCTATTACTCTGGACTAATATGATTGGACAAGCAAGTGACGAAACAAACTTCATATATTATGTAAACTTTACTAACAAAAACGTTCAAAATAAATAGTCCAATAAATATAATTAATCAAATTCCATATTCACATACTGCAAAATATTTGGGTATTACTCTGAGCTCATGTAAAGAAGAAAAGAAAATAATAATTCTGATTGAAATACAAAAAAATGTACTGACCGATTGACCAAAATTCTACTCTGTTGCTACATAATACATTATAATTATATAAGTAAATACTGAAACAATAGTATTATTATAAAAACAGTATAAACATTTAGAAGGAAAATGTCACAAATCAACAGAAAATATTTCTACTTATATAAAAATTTAATCAAATTATAGGTACTTATTGCTTATTTATATAAAATTTCCTCAATCGTCGTCGACTTTTTCGTCCGGAACATAAACGTCTTCGAGAACTACCCATTTTAAAAACAATTAACACACTGGTTTGTCAAAACTAGTCAAAAGTCGAAATAAGCTCTAATAATGTTATTCAACATTATTTATGACCCTCCTTCTTTCTTACCTACTCGTCGGCGAGAGTCCAGAAACTATCAACAAGGACAGCTTGTACTGACCGAGGGAGAGAATTACATTTAGCACAATTTAACATTTTTTAAATAGTTTATATGAAATAGCTGCTTTGTGTTACACTTTATGTTAAAAAGAAAAACAGATTCGGAAAGTGGGTAAAATTCTGTAGTGCCCTATTTCAAAAAAAAAATTTACGTTTATTTTAACCAAAAATATTAAAAAAAAATATTGTTTAAACAATTTATTAATTTACAACCAAATAGTGCACTAGAAATTTTAAGACCTTTCATATAAAAAAAGAATCATCTCAATATCTGCCAGAGTTTTTGCGTTATTTGATATAAACTTTTACATTGGAATTTAGTTATGCCCAGAATCGCGAGGAATGGTCTTAAATACAAAAATTCAACGTTCACAGTGTTATCCCTGAACGGACGCTGTGTTTAACACGAGAGCTTAATTTCCCGACTCAGCACCCCCCACTACTGTTTATATGTGCACGGATTTAACGAATGGCGGGAAGTTTGAAATATATGGTATCAATTAGGACCAGTAGTTCGAACGCTAATCAAAACTTGAATTTGCAAATACATCAAAGCTGTTGTCAAAATTGCTTATTATTATTATTGATTTGTAAATAAAAACATGAAATTAACATCAGCAAGAGTTTAATTATGGTTTATTTTAAATTAAAAAGCAAAATCATACAATTGAATAAATCAGTCAACATAACCTCAAAATGTTTCCTATTTGATTTTAATTAAATATTTGAGTTTTAATTAGCGTTCGAACAATCCGTCCTTATTGTATTAAACTTTCGTTTTTTTTTATTCCTATACATACTTTGGTAACACAATCTATATCTATATTTTTTACAGAATTAATTATAAATACTAATTTAATTTTTTATTAATAATTTTTATTTAGAAAACTGTAAATAATAACACCTGCTACATTTAATCATTTCATTATTATTTTAGTTTGTAAAAAAACTTAAAAAAATTTCCAATATAATAATGATTGGTATAATATACTTCGTTTACGCTTGTACAGAACAGATATGAGGTAAATAGTCATATTTTTTAGAAGAAAATATTACAATGTAGAGACTGTGTTTACAGTCTTGCGATTTTATTTTTAAGTGGTGTTGTCAGCAATAACGGTATTTGTAAAATAGTGGATGATCGAATTTGGTTCCTTTCTCAAATACAGGCCATTGAAGTTTCCAAAAATTTAGATTTTTTTGTAATATCTCTTTAGCGCATTAAAATATTCAAATGAAATTTGCTGTACATGACGTATAGATTGAATGGCCACTACATGTATAAGAACCGTGTAATAATCTAAATAAGTTACATAGATTCGGGATATGTCGTTTATAATTTAAAGAAAAATTTCAGTACGCCTCTGTAATATGCAATTTAAAAAACCATTTTTTGTAAGTAAATCCTATTTAAAACAACCTTTCGAATTTTCTTTATATCTCTTAAACAAAACTTGTAGTAGCTGTACAATCAATCCATAAATAATGCTTACCAAATTTCATAAGAATATTCTTGTGTTATTAGATGACATACCATTATTGTTTGATGAACTATTACCTATAAAAAAAATCACAAGACTGTAAACACCCTGTATAATATACAGGGTATACAATGTATATGTACCAAAACATGTTACAGTTGTTTCCAATTTAGGGAAAGGTGAAATAAATACAAGATGCATGTAGTATATAACAATTAAGTATTTTAATTTTTATTTAAATAGTACAGTCAGTGTACTATTTATTTATTTAATACACGGGATAACCCCATTAACAGTTTAAATTACATATACAATATCACAGTTAGGATTCAAAACTTGAAATTGCTATATAAAATCAATATTAAAAAGTTTAAAAAATGAGACTAAAAATCTTACATACTAAAAAACAAATAAAGTATAACAAGAACAAAATTTAACTGAGTTAAAGTTATATTGAAAATTCGCGTTATTTCGCTATTTAAAAGAATTCGACCAGACTAAATTTTATTCATGGTTTTTAAAAGAATTCGTCCAATCTGAGCGTTAAGTGATCCTTGCGTAGACACGTAAATGTTCCGATATCGGAGACATCCATCCGCCTATGAATTCTTAAAAAGGCATTCTTTTGTTGTTTTCGGCTAGCCGATCCCAACCTTGATTTTACTTGTAAAAATCAACGAAATATTGGTTGATTAGCAACCAAATATACATTTCTTTCCATATGAACTTAATTACTAAGTCCGGCAAATTTAAATTTGCCGATGTTTCATTTGGATTGGTGATTGATCGCGAACTGTACATTGCGAGCGTGGGACGAAATGTTATTTCATTTTCATATATGTAGTAAACTGAAGTGATATTCAGTGCACGAACTAACCTATCTTTTTGTGATTTATTTTTATTTTCTAAAGTAATACTGTGATACGTTACGTCTGCCGTAAATAGTTAGCGGTTAAAGGGATTTTTGACATGTTAGAAGTTTTTTTTTTAATTAAAGTGTAAACAAATTCAGTAAACACCTAAAAAATGCAAGCCATGGGAGAAACTGTAAGTATTGATAAGTCTGATATTGTAAATTATATTTTGCATAATGAGTTTTCATCAATTCCATACGAAGAACAAATTGTTATTAAAAATAAGGGGCGTCCTTTGCCTAAAATGTCACGACTTACAAATATTAGTGCGGGTAAGGGAAGTAATAGATCATTTTCAGATAATTGGTACAGCAAGTACTCATGGCTTACTGGGAGTGAAATAAAAAACAAACTTTTTTGTTGGCCTTGCATTTTAGTTTCGACAAATAGGGGCAAACATCAAAATCCGTGGTGTGAATCTGGTTACGATAATTTAAAGGAATTATTTAGAGCTTTACATAAACATGTTATTTCGAAAGATGAACGTGAAAATGCTATTAAACATAACGAAATTGTAAAAATAATCACGCAGTTTTACGTCGTTTAATTGATATTGTAATTGTTTTAAGTTGTCAGGAATTATCTTTTAGGGGACACGATGAATTGGAGCATTCGTTAAATCAAGGTAATTATAGAGAACTAATAAAAATGTTTAATAAAAAAAAGAAATACGATTTGGAATTTTCTAATTTACTTTCTGATTCGAAGACATTTAGCGGTGTATCTAAAACAATCCAGAATGAATTAAAACAATCAATTAGTTACATTTTGAGTAACATTATTAAATCTGAGATTCAGGAAACCATTTGCTTTTCACTAGAAGTAGATGAAACTACCGACATATTATCATGTCATTCACAATTATCAATTGTTACGTTACATGGTAATATCTATGAGAGCTTTTTAGGTTTTACAGACGTGAGTAGAAGCCATAAGGCAGAACATATTTTTGGTGTTTTAAATGACAAATTAAAATTTTTTGATATCGAAAATAAATTGGTAGGGCAAACTTATGACGGCGCTGCCGTGATGTCTGGTGAATTAAATGGTCTCCAGGCAAAAGTTAAAACTATTGCACCGCAAGCTTTATTTATTCATTATCATGCGCATAGAATGAATTTAGTTTTGCAAGATACATGTAAAAAAATTAAAGAATGTCATCTTTTTTTTTGCCAGTTTAAGCGGATTTGCTTTATTTTTCTCAAGCTTACCTAAACGGACTAATGTTTTAGAACGGTTTGTTTCGAAAAAAAAAAAAAATACCTTGCCGACCTTGTCTCTCAAGCCACGAGCCGCCACTGACTGTTACTTTGTAATATGGACCCCAAAAGGTATTTTGTTCGAAAAAATCTATAAAGATGTAGAACTGTGGGAAATTATGCTACCAAAATTGCAAGATATTTATTATAATTTTTATCTAAAACAGCTTCTAAAGAAGCAGTACACATAACTCTATTATGCGAATTTGATAGTAATATGCGTGATTTCTCTTTAAAATATATCTATTATCTTTCACTTCCATATACTTTAGTATTTTCTTCTCTATTGCATCTTTAGGCCATAAATATTTGCTGAAATTGGACATTTAATTTGGACAATAATATTACCTATGAGTCGATCAGGTGTTGCAGCTAAAAAACGATATTCCTGATGAACAAACATTGCTGATGGGCAAATATCTGAAGCAAGCATTTCGCTTAATTTTTGTACTGCAATGGATTGTTTTTCTATTCTATAGGCTGTGAATTATTTCCTTTATAAGCATTTGAAATAATGTCTTTGACAACCTTTATTTTGTCGATTGTTACAAATTCGGCCAAAATTCGAATCTGTCAGACGTTTCCTTCTTTCTGAATATTATGCATTTGAATTGTGTTAAGTTATTGTATTATTGAATAATTTAGTGCATTCCTCATTATTCTTATAAAGCTCCGATACAAATTTTTCTTTAATTTGCTCTTATTCCTCATGATCAATTTCTAACGTTTTTTGTACTTATAGATACGATTATAGACAAAATTATCAAAATCAAAATTATCAAGTACAAAATGGACAAAATCCACAAACATTTCCCAGAGGACCAATAAATATTCAACAAAGACAAGTTCCTCCTAAAACCTATTATACAATTATACAACAGGACCTCCTCAACTAATGACTACAAGTAGGTACTAAATATATATATCCAAGACAACAGTATAAAAATAACTATTTTAAACAAACAGGACCCGCAAATTTTGTAGCAGAAGAAATATATAACACAGAAGATATTGAACAAGAACAATATGCTAATGAACAGAATTTTTATAATGAACAAATAAATATTCCTACTTCGTTGAAAGAAACTACGAAGAAGAAAATTTTTGCAAAGTCGATTTAAAACCCAAACCACCATACCAAAATTAATTGAAATTAATAATGAACTACAGAATTCATTACCTTATATTACTCTAAAAAATTACCCATTAAAATTATTAATTGATACAGGATGTCATATCTCTATATTACGCCCAATTATTGCCGAAAATAATTTTCCAGATAAAATAACGAAGAAAAAGACACCAATTATGACTAGTGCAGGAACAAAAACTGCAAATAGTAACGCAAAAATTCCACTATTAGAAGAATTTTATATAAGTGACTGGCTTGATTTTGTAATTTTCGATTTTCACGATTATTTTGACGGAATACTAGGAGTCCGCGACTTAAGAAAATTAAATTTAAATGTCGATTTAAAAAATGAATATTTATACAACAATTGTATAAAAATACCATTAAAATATAGAACAGATTTTAATTATCAAAACGTTGAAATAGCCCCTTATACGTCAATAATAAAAGAAATAAAAACATCGTTGCCAGATGGAGAAATATTAATTCCCGAATTATTTGGTGAAAACGATATGATTTCTATTCCAGCAAGTATATTAAATGTAAGAAATGGATTAGTTAAAATGGAATTTAAAAATAATTCAAATAAATCGGAAATAATAATACTAGAAAAAGATTTTTTAGATGAATTTAAACAAAACTATTCAGAAAATCTATTTGAATGTTTTAATATTGAACACATCATACCAAGAACCAATAATAAAAATGAAACTCAAGATACTGTTGATCTCTCCCAATTACGATTAAATTTCCTGAACAATGAAGAAAAAGATGCTTTATTAAAATTAATTAAACAATTTAAAAGTATTTTTTATAAACAAGATAAACCACTATCATTTACACACAGAATTAAACATGAAATAAAGACTACTGATGAAATCCCAATACATACAAAATCTTATAGATATCCATACGTACACAAAGAAGAAATTAAAAATCAAATAAATCAAATGTTGCCAGATGGAATAATAAGAAACTCATACTCACCTTGGAGTTCGCCGATTTGGATAGTTCCAAAAAAATTAGACGCAAGCCTAAAACAAAAATGGGGATTAGTTGTTGTGATGTATGTAAATAAGAAAATATTCGGAACGCACTCAGGTTGGTAACATGAAAGAGTGACGTGACGTACAGGTGCAAGGAAGAGGAAATAGAACCATTCTGAATCTAGACACGATATATGAGAGGTGTTTTATTGTAACCTAATCTCCACTCTCCATAACCTATCCTATAAACCCGACCACGTGTCTTCACATGGTGCCGAAAACCAAAATCTGAAACCAAACCGAATTCTTTAAGATTTAAGAACAGTATAAAAGTAAAATGGAATCTAAGGTAGCAATAAACTCAATGCAAATGTCAGGTAATTTATACGAAAACTGGAAGTTCTTCATACAAAGATTTAAAAACTACCTTCAAGCAACAGAATTAACTAAAAAACCTGAAATAACCCAATGCGCACAACTGCTACAACTAATAGGAGATGACGGATTCAAAATCTACAATACGTTCAAGTTCTCAACAGAATAAGTTAGAACCATTAATCACAAAATTTGAAGCACATTTCAAACCCAGAAGCAATGTATCAAACGCAAGGTATTGCCTGTTTACCAGAAAACAAGATGAAGGTGAGTCAGTAGACAAATTTATAACAGATGAAACCATGAAACATAGACTGTTAGAAGAAGATGAGATTTCTTCTTCTTCTTTAGATGCAAATCCACTAATGGATGTTAGCGATCACATTTTCCATTAACTCTCTATTTCTTGCAATATGTATCAGAGATTGTATGTCGTTAATCCCTGTCCATTGCCTTATGTTTCAGAGCCAGGACATTTTCTTGTGTCCCATTCCTCTCTTGCCTTCAATTTTACCCTCGATTATAAATTGAAGGAACTGGTATTTTTCATTTCGCATGATGTGACCTAGATACGCCGTTTTCCTTTTCTTGATGGTTTCGAAAAGTTGGCGTTCTTGGTTTATTCTTTTAAGGACATCTATATTTGTGATTTTCGCTGTCCATGGTATTTTTAGGATACGGCGATAAAGTCACATTTCGAAAGCTTCCAATCTGTTTATATCCCTCGTTTTGAGTGTCCAGCCCTCTACGCCATATAGCAGCACTGACCATACGTAGCACTTAGTAAACCTTAGTCTCAGTTGAAGATCGAACTCAGAACAAGTCAGTACCTTCTTGAATTTTACGAAAGCTTGTCGAGCTTGCTCAATGCGACATTTTACTTCCCTGTCCGATGCCCAGTCTTCAAAAAGCCACGATCCCAGGTATTTAAATTTACTCACTCTTTCTATGGATTTACTATTCAGTGTTATGGTGGAGTTTTCAAATGCATCCAAGTTTCTGGAGATGATCATGAATTTGGTCTTTTTGGTATTAATCTCTAGTCCCATTCGCTCACCGTATTCTCCGATTATAGTGACAAGTTGTTGAAGATCGACTATGTTGTCACAAATTAAGACACCATCATCAGCATATCGTATGTTGTTGATCAATACTCCATTCACCTTGATTCCCATCTCTGCATCCTCCAAAGACTCTTGAAATATGGCTTCTGAATAAATGTTAAATAAAAGAGGGGAAAGCACACATCCCTGTCGAACGCCTCTTCTTATATGTATGGGCTTAGATATAGAATTGTCTATTTTTAGCTGTTCCGTTTGATGCCAGTACAAGTTTTCAATGCATCTTATGTCTTTTTGGTCTATATCAACTTTCTTGAGAATCTGCATTAACTTGTGGTGTTGGACACGATCAAACGCTTTTTGGTAATCTAAAAAGCATAGGAACACATCCTTCCTCTGATCGTAACAATTTTGGACGAGTACCTGTGTTGCTACTATTGCTTTTCGTGTTCCTAAACCTTGCCTAAACCCGAACTGGGAATCACTGATGTCCCATTCACATTTTTTGTATAATCTTTGATGTAGTATTTTTAAGAATATCTTTAAAGTGTGACTCATCAGGCTAATGAGTCTGTGATCCTCACATCTTTTTGCATTGACTTTCTTGGGCAGGGGAATAAAGGTAGAGCGTAACCACTGTTGAGGATAGCAGCCAGTTTCATAAATTAAATTAAATATTTTGTGTAGTGCTGAAATTCCCCTTTCATCTAGTAATTTGAGTATTTCTGACGGGATCTCATCTGGTCCAGGTGCCTTATTGTTTTTTGAATTTAATATTGCTTTTTCTATCTCCTCTTTGGTGATTGAAGGGCCAGTCATCTGGTCGTCTGTATAAACTTCACTCATGGGTCTTTCGTCATGGAAGAGCTCCTGGATATAATTTTCCCATATATCAATTTTCTCCTTTTCACCCAGCACTATCTGGTTATCCTGATTAACTATGGTAGTTGGTCTTCGTTTTCTGTATATTCCAGCAGTCTCCTTAAGCTTTTTATGTAAATTACGGTCGTCGTGTTGTCTTTGTAAATGTTCTAGATCGATACATTGTTGCCTAAGCCATTCATTTTTTGCTATTCTTATTTTTGCTTTTATTTGCCTATTAATGTTTTCATACATATTGCTGCCATCTTGGTTATTCTTGTGTCTTCGTCGTTCTTCCATTAGTAATAGTATTTCTTCTGTCATCCATTTTTGCTTCTGGTTATTTCGTTTGTACCCTAAGTTGTTTTTCATGATGTCTGTTACAGCACTTGTAATCGTATTCCATGTTGGTGTTATATCTTCGGTAATGTTTGTCGTTAATATTTGAATTTGTGCGTTTATTTCATTGCTTATTTTTGCTTGTATCACTGGGTCTTTCAGATTATCCAGTGCTATCTGTTGTTGAGTTTCAGGCTTGTTCTTGCATGAAAGAGCGATCTTTATGACGGCCACCAATAGTACGTGGTCAGAAGGGACATCTGCTCCAGGGTATGTGCAAGCTCTTTTGACAGTTGTGCTGAATCTACCGTTTATAAGAATGAGGTCTATCTGGTTTCTTATTATGTTATGAGCTCTATCGGCTGGAGATTTCCAAGTATATAGGCGACGGGGGTGGAGTTGGAACCATGTGTTGGTAACTCTCATGTTTTCTTCTTGACAAAATTGTATAAGTCGGTCGCCCCTTTCGTTCCTTGTTCCAAGACCATAGGATCCAACTATGTCTTCAAAGCTGCCCTTCCCTATTTTGGAATTAAAATCTCCCATAATTATGTTGACATCATGTTTCTTTGTCAATTTAAGTAGTTCTTTGATTTCACTATAAAAGTTTTCCACTACTTCATCTGATGCGTCTGTAGTTGGTGCATAAACCTGTATGATGTTAAGATTATTTGGCTTCGCTTCAAAGATGAGATAAACTTGGAAAAAGCAATCAATCTGTGTAAAAGTATAGAAAGCTCGAAAATCCATTCTGAAAAAATGAGGTCAGAGGAGGTAAACTACATAAAGAAAGGAAACTTCAGTAAGAAATATGTAAATAAAGCCCAGTGGGAAGACAAAAGAGTGAATTCGAAGTCCCAAGGCAGCCAGTTCAATGGTAAATCCGGAAGCAGTTCAGGGTGCAGTAGATGTGGAATGGAGCACAGAGGCCAACCCTGCAAGCCATATAAAGCTAAGTGTAATTTATGTAATATGATAGGGCATTATGCAAAAGTATGTTTTCAAAAACAAATTAAATATGTAAATGTAGATGATTCAGAATTAGATGAATTGTTTATAGGTATGGTAAATACTAAAATTGATAGTTTTGACAATGATTTCTTGATAAATTTTAAAGTTAACAAGCACAAATTAAGCTGTAGATTGGATACAGGGGCAATGGCAAATGTAATATCAATAAATAAGTTAAATTCTCTAGAAGTTAAAGTTGAACTACATAAAACAAATTGTAGATTAACAACATTTTCAAATGAAACACTTAGAGTCATTGGAAAATATATTTGGGAATGTAAATATAAAGACAATATGTACAACATAATGTTTTATGTGGTAGAGATTAATTCACCAACAGTATTAGGTCTTCCTACATGTAAAGCTTTAAATATATTAAAAAGGGTCAATACAATAGAAAAAATTGAAAGTAATTTGAATTCTAGAGAAGTTACATTTAAAGATGATTACTCTGATGTGAAAGAAAAATTTAAGGAAGTTTTTTCAGGTATAGGCTGTTTGGATGAGTCATACAAAATTGTGTTAAATGAATCTGCACAACCAGTTATACATCATCCAAGAAAGATTCCACTACAGCTAAAGGAGACACTAAAACTTGAATTAGATGAAATGGAGAAAAATGGTATAATTGAGAAAGTTAATGAACCTACAGACTGGGTCAACTCCATAGTCATAGTAAGAAAACCAAAAAGTAATTCCATAAGAGTTTGTATCGATCCTAGGGACTTGAATAAAGCTATCAAAAGAGAGCACTTTTAACTCCCTACGGTTGATGAAATAGCTGCAAATTTAAAAGGTAGTGTTTATTTTAGCAAGCTTGATGCTTCAAAAGCATTTTGGAGCATAAAACTTGATGATGAAAGTAGTAAATTATGTAGGGGAGACCGGGGTTGGTTGTCATAGATTCGCCTATTATATATTTTTTTAAGACTAGTATTACTTGTTTTGAAAAGTGCGCATTACCGTAAGATAGAGTGAACATTACTTCAATATTGCCCTTTTTTCTAGATCCCTAGATGTATTCCAACATACTCATATAAAATAATAAGAGTAGCTCTACAACCTATGTCAATTTACCCCGTGATTGGGGTAAATTGTCATAGCCCTTGGGGTAGGTTGGCATATAGGTATAAAACATAACTTCACTGGAAAAATATACAAAGGAGCAGTAATCAATAATGGGTAGGTATATAAAATAATAGAAGCCGAAAAATATAGGTAAATGTATTTAATAAGAAGGTATGAATTCAAACAACGTTAACTTTTTTTAGTTAATAACATAATTAGAAATCTGTATTTGGAAATACTGTTAGTATTCATCACAATCGCAGTTTTGACATCTATATGGTACAGTATTGCCATCAGTGCATTTGAAGTGCGCTGAAAAGTTGCATTCAATGCATTCGATCCACTGTTCTCCAGGGCGACTATTGGAATGTGGCTCCATGCAAACTAGACAGAAAGCATTATCCTGGTCTGAGTCTTCATCTGAAGATACTATTGAACGCTTTTTCTTTATTTTTCTCTTGAATAAATCTTTTTTAGCATTATCAACCGTCGTTTTGGTTGAAGTGGAAGCAGAGTTTTTTGTGATTCTTTTCTTTTTTCTAGCAGAAACTGCTGCCTTCTTCTCCTGTATTGCCTTTTTTTCCTCTTCTAAAGCTTTTTTGATTGGTGTGTCTGTAAGAATTGCAGTGGAACGTCTTTTTCTTCCTCGTTTGGTATTTGTTTTTCTGTCGCCAGCTTTAGGAAATGGTCTTAAGTTTGTCAATAACTTGGTGCTGGAAGTTGATGGAAGGGCAGAGACACCATCAGGAAATGATATAGCCGATGTATCGTTAACAGATGATATAGGCGAAGTTGCTGATACTGCACAGTAGAATTTGGTAGTTGAGATTGTAAGAGGAATAGAATGTGAATTAACCTGAGTTGGCGGAGTAACTTGAATCGGCACGAGTGGAGGCGGATCACACTGCTCCAAAGACAGATTTAAATCAGGTAGAGGATGGTTAATTGGCACAGTAACTTCATTTAGTTCCGGTCGAGATTGATCAATGAGTGCAGCAGTTTGAATTGGTCGATCTGTAGCAAAAGCAGCCATAAACTCCTCAGGAGGGAATATATCCGAATTAAATGGACTTATTCCAGATACTTGAAAGCCAGCCATAATATTCTTTGGAGTAATTGCATTGGGTAGAGCTGACTTCACCACCGCTGGGATATCATATATGGTCATTGTTTGGCCCGGATTATTCGTTATCCATAAATCGCAAGCGGTGTTGATGTATTTTTTTAGAGGACCATAAACACTTCGGTCTAATGGCTGAAGTTTATGGCTGCAATGAGGTGGAAACGATAAAACAGTAACTCCGTTTTGTTTAAAAATATCGAGTGCAGTTATTGACAAATGAGAATCATGATTATCGAGCAACAATAACACTGGTTTTTCTTTTGAACATCTTACGTTGTGTATAAAATGCTCTGCAAATTTTATAAACTGTGTCTCGGTCATCCATCCCGAAGGACTCGCATCACCTATACTGCCAGGTGGACCGCTTCGAACAAAGTGCGCTCGATAGTTTTTCCTAGGAAATATGAAATACGGAGGAATTGAATTGCCTGACGCTGAAACAGCAATGGCCAGTGTCACTAGGGTACCCCGTTCTGCAGACGTTATTCTGCCAATTTGTTTAAATCCTTTACGAGCCACTACTCTATCAGGTTTCTGTACGGTGGTGATACCGGTTTCATCCATGTTATATATGTCACTCGCAGTTAATTTCAGTCGGTCTAAAACTGTTTTAAGATTTTTAAAAAATTGTGACACATTATGTTCATTAAAACTTGAAGCTCTAGCTTGGCTAGTAGCCTCTGGAGTTCTGATGGATAATGTCTGTTGTCGTTTTAAGAACGAAGTAAACCAATCAGGCCCTGCCATTTGGTTTGTAGACCAAGATGTTGGAACCGTAATATTAAGAGTCGTAGCATATTGAAAAGCCAACTTTCGAACCTGCTTTGGTGTAAGTCCATAATAAATATCAGATGCAGTTTTTAGATACTCACATAAAGCATCTTCGTCTTGCACGTTAAAGATCTAAAACAATATATCATAGTTATTACCTAAGAAAATTTAGACTCTTAAAAATATTTATACCTGTCTGTTCTTCTGATATCCTACATGCAGCACAGATGGAATACCTCCAAGTTCCGTTTGCAGTATATCCGTTTTCATTTTTTTACAATATCGTGCAAGAGTGCGCACGCCTATATTATAGTCTTGCGAAACAACCTTCAAACTTAACTTATCAATAATATGAGCACGTACAGCTCGTTCCATAACGTCAGCAGGTGTTTTTCCTCGCTCTGTTTTTCTTTTATAGGTTCGCATGGTTACGTCTGTAAATAATTAGATAATATACCTAGTTAGATAATACTTTTGTTACAAAAATACATTTCATAGTTATACACGGGGCAGGTTGGCACATCGTGACAACCTGCCCCATTCATAAAATGCCAACCAACCCCGATGACGGTTTTTCAACTAAAATGGCTAACACGTGTTTACGAATTCATAAACTGTTAATTTGTTTACGCCAGATTAAAAAGCTATCAATATACTTTCATACCATCATCACAGAAAATAACTTAAACGTTTGTACTAGATAATATTAAAAAAAGTGTACGACAACGAAAAATTACTCACCAAATGTAAAACCACAAATCAACACTATATTCACTGGATAACGTTACAACTTCGACTGAAAGTATGGTAATACAAGCGCCAACGGTTTGTGCATGCACAGGTCGGCGCGCTATGTTTTACTATGAACGGCGCGTAATTTAAATGCACAATGTCAACGTACCCCGTATGACAACCAACCCCGGTGTCCCCTACGTTTAACACTTGCTATGATAGATATAAATTTTTAACGCTGCTGTTCAAGTTTCATTCTTTTAAAATGAATATAATTATGTTTATATTTTGGGCAAGGCCCACCCTGTAGGTTTAACCGTCGACACGGCTCGCTCGCGCCGACCGGCAACAGTCTAGAAATATACGTTCTAAAGTTAACATGTAGTTTTTCTAGTTTCTGGCTCATTATTCATATAATCAATGGGTGTACAACCACCATATTTCAAACAAAGCAAATATACAGTCCACTTCTAATTCGAGGGTATTCAACAAATGGTCCCTCGCTACGGATTTCCAAATTTTTCAATAAAAAAATCCAGAAGTAATCACAATCAATTTCCGTTATCCTAGCAGAGGCGGGCGTCCCAGACAATCACATCTGGTCGGTCAATTCAGTAATTGGCGATCGAAGCGACGTTTCAGCGACGATTCTACTGACCGATTGCACACCTGCAAGCGACAATCATTATATTGCTTTTGGGGACTAGCCGAATTCTTCGAAAAAGTGAGTAGGATAAATACATAATACCTTAAAAATAAACACATTTCCTTATCAATTTATTGCCTTGTGTTTCTTATTCGTTTTGACTGTACTAAGTTTACGTTTTACGTTTATTATTTAATATGTCTGATCCAATTATTGTTCAATTAGGTAAAAACGCGGTATAATAAAATCAAAACTAACAAATTTTCAAAAGTATTTAAGTAAAATTCAAGATTTAACAGATATAGATGATGTTAGCATTCATATTGTCGAAATAGAAACTCGTTTAAATAAATTTCAGTGTTTACTGCATGACTTTGAATTAATTCAGGATGACATACAATACCACGATTCAGTTTCTGATAACGACTCAGAAGAGAGGGAAGATTTTGAGAAGATTCTAAAATCGAACTTAGAAAAATTTAATTCTGGTAGGGCTTCAGAAAATTCTGATCACTCTGCAAAATTAAATGCAATTGAAAATAATGTAGGTTCTTGTGCAATCAAACTTCCAACGATTGAGATGCCAAAATTCAATGGCGATTTCGAAAGATGGATGGATTTTCGCGATTCATTTGACTCACTTATAATAAAAAATTCCAATTTAAGCGAAATTCAAAAATTTCACTATTTAAAGTCGTCTATTTCGGGCAATGCGGCTACAGTGATCAGTTCATTGCCACATTCAGCATCTAACTTCCAGTTAGCTTGGAAATTAAATTGCGAAAGATACACTAATAAATGTATTCTTAAATTTAGCCATACAAAGGCAATTTTTAATCTACCAAAAATATGTAAGGAAAATCCACAGCAGCTTCGTCAGTTGTTGGATTCTGTTCTAAGTAATTTACGGTCTTTAAAGTCTCTCAGTGAACCCACTGATCAGTGGAGTACACTTTTATCATATATAGTCGTAGATAAATTAAATACAGTTACTGAGCGTGAGTAGGATCTATCAAAAACCAGTAGCGCAACATTCGATGATCTTATAGAGTTTCTAAAAAGAAGGGCTGATATTTTAGAAAATCGTATTCTTAAAACGAGTGAGAATAAAGATAATTTTCAAAGGAATTATTCTAAGGGCAAATTTTCAAAATCCTTCATTTCCACGCAAGTATCATGTCAGTTTTGTCAAAATGCACAGAAGATATCGAATTGTCCAGGATTTCTACGACTTAGTGTTAAGCAAAGAGCGGAACAGGTAAAAGGTCTCAAGCTTTGTTTAAATTGTTTACATACCGGGCACATCACTAAAGGTTGTAAGTATGGCAAGTGTCATAAGTGTGCTCTGAAACATCACACATTGCTTCATGTGGACACAAATCGCTCTTCGCTTGCTCCTCATTATTCTTCAGTGCCACAAGGTTCAGGTATAACTTCTTCATCAGAAAATCAAAGCTCATCAGTTGTTAATCTTGCTGCTTATCATTCTGATAAACAAGTACTTCTATCAACAGTCTCAATTCTTCTTAAGGACTCTCGAGGTCAATTCCAATCAGCTAAAGCCATTCTCGATTCTGGCTCACAGTCTAACTCCATATCTGAAGACTTTGTCAATAAATTGGGGTTAGAAAGAGAGGTAATAGAAATGTCAGTATCAGCCATTAGTCAGGTGCCTTCTCTTATAAATTCAAAATGTTTGCTCGAACTTGAGGCAGTGCATTCAAAATTCGTTCTGTCACTTCCATGTTTAATTGTAAGGAAATTATGTAATTCGCTCCCAAGTTTCCCGATCAGCACTGATAATGTCAATATTCCTCAAAATATTACTCTAGCCGATCCTACTTTCAATAAACCGTCTAGGATAGATATTCTAATCGGATCTGCAGTATTTTGGGATCTTCTTCAAGTAGTGTAACGATACAATCGTTAGTAATCTAATCTACTCTAATTTGCCGCCGTTGGAGTATGCAACCAACAATACGATCCCTAATAGTTCATTTTTATGACTTTCGAACTATATATCAATATATATCGAACATCGATATCGATAAGATAATCGATTACCTTGTATAGGAAAAACGAATATTGGCCATCGGCCATATTCTCCTGATTGATTTTAGAACCAAACTTCAACAAGAGAAGTCGATAATTTTATCACGGCAGGCAGAATCTTAGGGAAACTAGAAGAAAGTTTAAGTTTTATTTTTTTTTTTGGGAAATATAAGGAGTTTTGGTTCGGTTATTTTTAAGAAGTTATTTAGTTTGGAGAAATTTTTAAGAAGTTATTGTTTTATGGAAGAGAATCCCTAGAAAGATTCTGGTAAGTTTTTTTCAAACACCTACATCTTTCATTTAAATTTTCCAGTCCCCATTTTTTTTTCAAATCTTCTCACTTTGCTAGACATATCCAAAAATCATTATTATTTCTTTTTATATTTACATATATAAGTAAATTCCGCTGTGGAAATATTAAATATTTATGTCAAGGTCACTTAATGACAACTATATCCCAGTTTTTGTTACTAAAAAAAAAACTATGAAGTACAAGAACATTGAATAAAAAGGCTTTCTGTTTTTGTAGCCTGCCGGCAACGACTTGAAGTTTTTGGACATACCTTTTATTTTTATTGGATTTTGGGGAAGAAAGAATTTTAATTTGGTGGAAGTACTTGGGATCCGGGAAAGAAATAGGACTTTAAGTTGGGGAAGAAGAGAATTTTTATTTGCCTTTTTCTGGTTGATCTGCCAGGCTACTCACACGAACAGGCTGAGCCATTCCAGAGACCACCCTCTACCTGGACATCAGGCAGCAGAGGAAGGGAACCCCTTCACAGCAATCACATCATAGGGTTTATTAAGGACAATTCATATAATATTTAATAATAATTTAACTTTTTTTATAACCTATACTTATATCCTTGGATACTTAGGCCGTCAGCCTAAGTGGGTTTACGAAACAGCGTTGTGCACAATCTCTGCTAGTACCCTCGCCTTGCTGAATCCTTTTACTTGTATTTTTATTCTTTCATACTCATTCTGCATTTCTTTTTTTTTAATATGTTATAGAACCCTTATATTAAGGTGTCAGGATATATTATCCAATTTTATGGTAATCTGTATGTACCTTTATATATCAGATTGAAGTATGTATGGCTCTAGGTTCTTAACTGACTAGTTTCAGATTTTAAACTGCCCTATAGTAACTATTTAATTATTTTATATTTTTATTACTATTTACTCCATGTGAGATATTTCAATATTGTTAACTTAACCTTTTCCTCATTGTTAGAGGACAGTTAGATCAACTTGTGTATATATATTTTTTGGGTCATATTTTTAGTAACTTTTCTTGTAAATATATATTTTGGGAATATAGGTTAATAATTCTTTAGTGTATTTAAATATAGGGCTGGGATAATAGGTTTATAATATATAGTGTATAAAGCATTTCAGATTTTTATTTGTTACCTATCATTTTTTTTTATTTTCAGTTAGTATATAACCATATATACCTCAAATTGGAGTGAAATTCTAAATTCACCCTGGCGCCCATCCCAAGATCATCTTAGGATTGATCTGCTCTAACTTCAAGTTACTACAGGCAAGCAAACGTGCCAACCTCCTCTCTGAGAACTCTCATTTGCTTGAGCTAAGCCCAATTCTTTGTAGTGCTCTCAGTAAATTTTCTATTTTCTTTTATATTCATTACATTCCTGGTTATTTAACCCTTTTATGTAAATAATTATAAATTAATTTTAAATTCTATTTAACCATCCATTTTATTTAATTTTCTAATATTGACTTCACTATTCCATAGTTTCCCCTATTTCATTGGTAACAATTCACCATTCCCTAGTTCTCCCTACTTTTGATTGGTAACAATTGGCGTGACCCAACGTGGTGCCTTAGTAGTAACATAAGTTATATTTTAGTGTTATTATATTTAAATATTTAGATATATTTGGTAACTGTGGCTATATACACTTATATTAGATAATCTTGTACTCAGTTTATATACCATCATACATACTGTGTAGTTAGTTAAGATACATTGGGGCAGTACAGTACAATCAATTTGATAAATTTTAAGTATATTTTAATAATTGTGGTCTGATCTTATTTAAACACTATTTGAGTAATTTTCTAAACTTAATATTTTGATATATTTGTGATTATTTTAATATTTTTGTTATATTGAATTAATATTTTTTTCATAATATTAATACTAATTTACATTACTATAATTTGACTTGTTTGGTATATACTGTGGTCTTGTGGTGTGTTGTAGAGATTCATTATTTGAAATATTCTCATTATGTCTACATTTAAAGTAGAACATTTATTGGTTAGTGAGTTGGATTATGAACTCAAAATTAGGGGTATCAATATTGAGGATTTACCTAATGTTGATGCAAAGCGCAAGGTCTTGCGTGGAGCTTTGAAACAGGAGGAAGGCAATAGGAGTTTTACTCAAATTTCTGCTGGATCGATTCCTTTTGAAGAACAACAGCAAGGAATATCCCTGACTCTCGATGACCTAGCTCAGAAAATAGGCGAGTTTAGAGGAAGTGTACATGATAGTCAATATGGTCGACTGACTTCTCGCTTAGCACACATTTCAGGTCGTGTCTACTTGCTGAGTTGCATTGATGAGGATCAACACTCCTTTAAAAGGTCTGTCTCGGTTAGGATACTTACTTTGGAGGGTGAACTCGACTCTAGAGTTAACCCTATTGCTTCATCCACTCCTAATGCTCCAATTAACATAGTCCCTAGTTTTTCCTATTCCAAACCAGTTCAAGTGCATAAATGGGGTATTACTTTTTCCGGTCAAACTCAACATATCGATGTTATTTCGTTTTTAGAGCGTGTCGAATGTCTAAGGATATCTAGAGGTGTTTCAGAGGATGATCTTTTTGCTGCTTCAGCTGAACTATTCACAGATTCTGCATTTACGTGGTTTATGAATAATAGGGGTCGTTTGTCTTGTTGGTCTGATTTGGTACAGAAGTTGAAATCTGATTTTCTCCCCTATTCGTTCCAGGATGATCTACTGGATGAGATCAAATCCCGTAAACAGAAATCTGGTGAATCAGTTACTATGTTCATCAATAATATTCTGGGTATGTGCAGTAGATTAGATTCTCCCTTATCTGACTCTGCTAAAATCAAAATCATTTTGAAAGGTTTGTTACCTTTCTATCATGCTCAGTTAGCCTTGGTGGATATCCACAGCATAGAAGATTTGACCGATAAATGTAAAAGAATTGAAGAAACTCTGTCTTGGTCTTCACATCCTCCAACCTCATCTCGACCTACCTCAGGTCCTTCGTCCAGTCCTTACCAATTTCAAAATCGTTCATGGCATCAGAAATCTCGAGAGCGTAACATGTCAGTATTAAATTCTCTATCTTGTTGGAATTGCCATGAAGCTGGACACACATTTTATGAATGTGGAAAACCAAGGACGCATATATTTTGTCATGGTTGTGGAAGAGATAACACAGTCAAGAGGAATTGCTATAAGTGTTCGGGAAACGAGCAGACCGAGGCTCGTACCCTGAGCGTTCCTCCGTCTACAATCCCATCAGGGAGTACAACCACTGTCGTGGAAGGAAATGTAGGTCAAGCAGGGCCCAGCAATTCAAGATCAGGTCCCCCATCAGAGAAACATTCAACAAAGCACAAACGCCACAACAAGTCGAATCAAGGGAAAAAGTAACTTGGAAACCCAAAGCATTCCATTCTGACGTTCTCAATTCTAGAGTATCTTCTCCTTTAGTAAATGTTAGGTGTAATTATGTTAATAATATGGACCAGGAAACAGTTCTGTCATCTGTACCAAGTTTTAATATTAAAAATGATAATGATAGTTCTATATTAGTACCTTATAATGACTATTCTATATCTAGAGTCTCTGGCTTAGATATAAATTCTTTATTAGTTAAGAAATGTAACGATAATCGACCATATCTCCAAATTGAGATTCTAGGACAATCTTGTTTGGCATTATTGGATAGTGGCTCTAATATTTCATTATTAGGTTCCCATTCATTGGAATTGTTAGATAAAGCTAACATTAGCATTTCACCTATTTCCTCCCTGCAAGTTTCAACTGCAGATGGAACAATCCAATCTATAGTAGGTAAATTTGAAACTGAAATTTTAGTTGCTAATATTAGGAGAAACATTACGTTTTATATAATACCTTCTGTACAAAATTCCATAATTCTTGGCATGGATTTTCTAAATATATTTAATAGTACCTTAGATTGTTCAGACTTTTCATTGTGTATTTCTCCACTGAATTTATCCACTCTTACTGTCATCCATGATTTCTCTAGTTTATCAGTTTCAGAACAGAAACAATTAGAGGCCATTATGTCCAAATTTTCTTCGATCTCTTCGAAAGACAAACTAGGCCGTACACATTTAATATCTCATACTATTGAAGTGAAAACTTCAACTCCTTTTAGACAGTATCAATATCCCATACCTCAAGCATGGCAAGCAGATTTAGGTAAAGAAATCGATTCAATGCTCTCCTTAAACATTATCGAACCTTCTACCTCTTCATATTGTAGTCCTCTGTGGCTTACAAAGAAGAAGGATGGATCATTCAGAATTTGTTTTGATGGTCGGAAATTAAATAGTATCACATCGAATAGGGACGCTTATCCTATCCCTCGAATAGATGTTATATTAAGCAAACTTCAGAATGCGAAATACATCTCTTCCATTGACTTATCCAAGGCCTTCTTACAAATTCCTTTGAGTGAAGAAAGTAAGAAATATACTGCTTTTGCTGTCAGTGGTAAAGGTCTCTTTCAATTTGTCACTATGCCTTTTGGTCTTGTGTCAGCTCCTCAGACCATGTGTCGTCTGATGGACTTAGTCATTGGTCCACAATTGGAACCATATGTGTTTTATTACTTAGATGATATTATAGTTGTAACTCCTGATTTTAATTTACATATTGAGATTTTAGAGAAAGTATTTTCTCGCCTTCAAGAGGAGAATTTAACAGTTAATATAGAAAAATGTAACTTCTGTCGTCCTAATCTTAAGTTTCTGGATATGTTGTCGATAGTCGAGGTTTGCAGACAGATCCTGATAAGGTAACTGCTATTAAGGATTTTCCAATACCGAAAACCACTACTCAACTACGTAGGATCTTGGGAATGTGTGGGTATTATCGTCGGTTCGTACCTTCCTACTCCACCTTATTGTCCCCACTTACTGATCTCCTTAAAAATAGGAAAAAGGGCCAGACTATTACCTGGACTTCTGAAGCCGATGATGCCTTCCGGCTTATTAAAGAAGCTCTCACTAGTGCTCCTGTCATGATGTCTCCAGACTTTAACGAACACTTTTATCTCATGACAGATTGTTCCAATACTGCTTCAGGTGGTGTCCTCTTCCAGATGAAAGATGGAGCGGAACACCCTATAGCTTACACTAGTAAGAAGCTCAACAAGGCTCAGAAGAATTATTCCACTACAGAGCGTGAACTCCTAGCTATTATTCATGGCTTAGAGGCGTTCCGGTATTATTTAGAGGGTCGTAAGTGTACACTCATTACCGATCATAGCTCTTTATTATGGCTACATTCCATGCGTAACCCATCACAACGTTTATCTCGTTGGATTTGCAAACTTTCAGCTTTTGACTATAATATCGTACATCGCAAAGCCAATTGTGTCGTAGTAGCTGATGCCTTGTCACGTACTTTTGATGTTAATATTCTTGATTTGGCTACTTTAATTCCAGATGCATGGTATCAAAAGATGTTGGTTAGGGTTGCTCAAGAACCGGATCGGTATCCTGATTTCAAGGTGGAAAACAATGTTCTTTACAAACATATTGTTAGTTCCACAGAAATTTTAAGTAATATGTCGGATTGGAAAATAGTAGTCCCCACAGCAAATAGGGATGAAATCTTGACTTCATTTCATGATAATGTGACAGCAGGTCACTTTGGGTTTTATAAAACATTTAGTAGAATAGCTGAATTATACTATTGGCCTGGCATGCGGTATGCAATTAAACGATATATTTCCAGATGTAAAGTTTGTGCTACATGCAAGCCCAGGAATATGCCACAAGCTGGATTAATGGGTTCCTTTAGGAACATTAACTTCCCATGGCAAATGATCTCTATGGATCTTATTGGACCATACCCCCGTAGTTACAATGGGAACACATATTGTTTGGTAGTCGTTGACTATTTTACAAAATTTCCTTTAGTTTTTCCGCTTCGTAAGGCTACTGTTCCTGCTATCGTTAAATTTTTAGAGGAGCAAGTCTTCTTGTTATTTGGTGTTCCACAAATAGTATCGTGTGATAATGGTCCTCAGTTTGTATCTAAGGCCTTTAAAGACCTTCTCAGTAAATATAAGGTACAAAAGATTTTTTATAACGCTGCATATCATCCACAGGCGAACCATAGCGAACGTGTGAACCGCAGTATCGTAACTGCTTTAAGATCTTATACTTACGAAGACCATCGAGCTTGGGACCAATACATCCATTCCATAGCTCAGGCTATAAGAACGTCTGTTCATGAGATTACCAAATGTTCTCCAGCTTACTTAAATTTGGCCGAAACGTGCCTTTATCCGGTGACTATTTCGGTTTAATTTCAGACAATTCGGTAAATCTTCCTCAAATTTCAGAGAACCTCCATCGGTTAGATGATCTTCAGCATCTACCTCCTATCTTTGCCGATATTAGGAAAAAGTTGAAATCTTCTTACCTTCGATCACGAGGTCATTATAATCTGAGGAAAAGAGACGTGCGATTCTTTGTTGGCGATCGAGTATTAAAACGGAACTTCGTTAAGTCTAGTAAGGGAAATGCGATTTCTGCCAAGTTCTGCCAGAAATACATTCCTTGTATTGTCAGTAAGGTAATTTCTCCTTTAGTCTATGAACTGAAAGATAGTTTGTCTAACAAACGTATCGGTCAATTCCACGTAAAGGATTTACTGCCAGATAATACTGTCAATGATTTGGACTCTTCATCATCAGAAGAAGATGTAACTTAACAACCTTGCTTAAGTTAATTCCTCCTTCTTATTTTTTGGTAATACTTGGTTAGTTCATGATTAGGATTTGGATAGGATTTTGATTTGAAAACCCCGGATAAATGCTATGTTGTATTTATTTATTTTGAGTTTTGTTACTATTAAATGTTTATTGTTAGT
Source organism: Diabrotica balteata (assembly GCA_918026665.1). NCBI lineage: Eukaryota > Metazoa > Arthropoda > Insecta > Coleoptera > Chrysomelidae > Diabrotica > Diabrotica balteata. The sequence goes on from OU898284.1 coordinate 73,813,975, forward strand.
TAGATAATAATTTTTACCTAATTATATAGCAAAAATACTTGTACAGAACTGTCATCCTTGGTACATAGTTGTTTTCATACGGTCTGGATATGTTTTATGTATGTTGGTTACGATTTTGATATTTGTATTGAGAAAGTTGGTTTAAAGTTTAGTATTAGTCTGGTATGTTATTATTTTCCATTTGGTCTATCTTGGCTTAATACTATACAGTTGAGGAATACTATATAGTTAACTTATATTTTTAAGGAGTCGTAAACAAGTTGAGTTAATAAGGTCAACCTCTGTATTCACTATACTGTCTGAATATTTATTGAGATGCATAGAAATACAAATTATTGAGATTACTCATCTTGGGCAAATGCTGGTTGTGTTGTTTAACGGTGTAGAACGTGGGTTCGAAACCTGGAAACCTTATCAATTTGGCCTCGATAAGGAGCAGATTTCATGGCTCACGGTTTTTTGTCGTTATAATATACACGTCTCCCCAGATGTTAGATCTCCTGATGATAGTAGTTAAATAGGTATAGTCTTTATACTGTATATCAAACATTTTAGATGTCTGCTGTACTTTTTTTTCTAGGCAAACTATTGATTATAAGTTATGGTATTCTCACTGTAGTTAACTACTTCGTTTATTTAGCTCATTTAGTTTAGACATTTTATAATATACATATCTTTAATGATGTTCTTGTAGAAGGACAAATGGATATTTTAGTTGAATCCTAACTTTCTCTACAAATTCAAAAATTTTGTTTAGCGACTAGAGACAACTTCAATCTGCAGTTTCATGGGAAATTGGTTTACGCGCACTCTAGTCCGGTTTATTTTAGTATGTGTTTCTGTAGTCGACTACTTTATGGTTAGTACGTTAATAGGGATGTCTCCAACATCGGATGTGCTCTTCTGGCTATTCTTATTCATCCATTGTAGCTTTATGCTATAGGTACAGAAGTCCAGAATTAGTTAGCTATATTTGTCTTGATAATTTCATACTGGTACCTATACCTTCATTGGTTTATATAAATGGTCATAACCATTCATCTTTTTGGTGTGTAGAATCTGCTGGTTATGCACGTTAATCTGGGGTTCATTAATTTTCAAGGACACGAAAGGGAGTCCTAGGAAGATGAGTTGGGATTCTTCCGGATGTTCGGCCTAGTCAAAGAACATTATTGAATGCCAGATTATATCCGGCCTCATCTCATAAATAAATAACTTGTAGTACCTCCGCCTCTGGCTAATTACTCACATTTTAAAGAAGGAATAAACCACTTGAGCCCTGTTACCATCGTCTCGATCCCTAATGTATCAGTCTTCGTTTCTGTGCTGAACCCTCACACCACACAGCGCGTAAAATTAATTCGGCAACGAATTACCGGAAAATAATGTGTAAACAGGTAAAAAACGAAAAATAATTCGATTATTAGATCGCAGAAATATACAAAATTGTAAGGAGCCTCGAAAACAAATTGGATTTAATTAAAAATCGTTCACGGCGTCATTCATCATACATAAAAATTCCCAGCACAGCTTGGAAAGTGATACCCAAGCAGAAATTTCAGATAATGAAACAGATGAAGTGTCTCAAGAGTTGGTTAAAATTGTTGTCTAAGGGGAGAATCAAGATAAAAATATACAAATACACCAGGTACTTGTAATCTTATAATAATATAATAGTATGTGTATATATGTGTATATATACATAATTTTCGACAAAATATTTCGAGATATTTAATACACTTTTTACTGCCATTATTATTGATGAATGTTATGTACACTATTGCTTATATTGTTTGTATTGATCTCTTAATTTTTCTCGCAAAATAAAAATTTCATTTAGTCGATGTCGAGTTGGTCCACTAGTAAACATTATCGCATGTAAAAATAAACTTAGATACTATAGGTGTTTGTGTTGACACCTGACCGAAATATTCATAACTAACATTTGTCTGTGATGACGAATAAAGATTGGAATACTTAATAAAATTTTTCATTGTTTCTTCTTTCACTTTAGAAAGTATCCAAGTAAATATTTATTTGTGATGACAAATATGGGCAATAATATAGTGGGTAATACCGTATATATGATATTATCACATTTGTAAATAAAAAATTCTTAAGAATATCAAATAAACTCACTATTATAGGTGTTTGTGTTGACACCTGACCGAAATATTCATAACTAACATTTGTCTGTGATGACGAATACTAATAAGATTGGAATCTTAATAAAATTTTTCATTTTTTCTTCTTTCACTTTAGAAAGTATCCAAGTAAATATTTGTTTGTGATGACAAATATGGTCAATAATATAGTGGGTAATACCGTATATATAATATTATCACATTTGTGAATAAAAATTTCTTATTAATAATATCAAATAAACTCACTATTATAGGTGTTTGTGTTGACACCTGACCGAAATATTCATAACTAACATTTGTCTGTGATGACGAATACTAATAAGATTGGAATTTTAATAAAATTTTTCATTTTTTCTTCTTTCATTTTAGAAAGTATCCAAGTAAATATTTGTTTGTGATGACAAATATGGTCAATAATATAGTGGGTAATGTATATATAATATTATCACATTTGTGAATAAAAATTTCTTATTAATAATATCAAATAAACTCACTATTATAGGTGTTTGTGTTGACACCTGACCGAAATATTCATAACTAACATTTGTCTGTGATGACGAATACTAATAAGATTGGAATCTTAATAAAATTTTTCATTTTTTCTTCTTTCACTTTAGAAAGTATCCAAGTAAATATTTGTTTGTGATGACAAATATGGTCAATAATATAGTGGGTAATACCGTATATATAATATCATATTTGTGAATAAAAATTTCTTATTAATAATATCAAATAAACTCACTATTATAGGTGTTTGTGTTGACACCTGACCGAAATATTCATAACTAACATTTGTCTGTGATGACGAATACTAATAAGATTGGAATCTTAATAAAATTTTTCATTTTTTCTTCTTTCACTTTAGAAAGTATCCAAGTAAATATTTGTTTGTGATGACAAATATGGTCAATAATATAGTGGGTAATACCGTATAAATATATAATATTATCACATTTGTGAATAAAAATTTCTTATTAATAATATCAAATAAACTCACTATTATAGGTGTTTGTGTTGACACCTGACCGAAATATTCATAACTAACATTTGTTTGTGATGACGAATACTAATAAGATTGGAATTTTAATAAAATTTTTCATTTTTTCTTCTTTCACTTTAGAAAGTATCCAAGTAAATATTTGTTTGTGATGACAAATATGGTCAATAATATAGTGGGTAATGTATATATAATATTATCACATTTGTGAATAAAAATTTGTTATTAATAATATCAAATAAACTCACTATTATAGGTGTTTGTGTTGACACCTGACCGAAATATTCATAACTAACATTTGTCTGTGATGACGAATACTAATATAATTGGAATTTTAATAAAATTTTTTCATTTTTTCTTCTTTCACTTTAGAAAGTATCCAAGTAAATATTTGTTTGTGACGAAAAATATGGTCAATAATATAGTGGGTAATACCGTATATATAATATCATCACAGTTGTGAATAAAAATTTCTTATTAATAATATCAAATAAACTCACTATTATAGGTGTTTGTATTGACACCTGACCGAAATATTCATAACTAACATTTGTCTGTGATGATGAATACTAATAATATTGGAACACTTTATAAAATTTTTCATTTTTTCTTCTTTCACTTTGGAAAGTATCCAAGTAAAAATTTGTTTGTGATGACAAATATGGTCAATAATAGTTGGTTATACCGGTATATACTATTATCATAGGTGTAAATAAAAAATTGTTATCAAGAATAACAAATAAACTTATCACTAGGTGTTTGTGTTGACACCTGACCGAAATGTTCACAATTAACATTTGTCTGTGATGACGAATACTAATAGTATTGGAATACTTAATAAATTTTTTTATTTTTTCTTCTTTTACTTTGGAAAATATCCAAGTAAATATTTGTTTATGATGACAAAAATGGTCAATAATATAGTAGGCAATGGCAATACCGTATATATAATATCATATTTGTAAATAAAAAATTCATATTAAGAATAACAAATAAACTTACCTATTATAGGTGTTTGTTGACACCTGACCGAAATATTCACAATTAACATTTGTTTGTGATGACGAATATTAACAATAGTGGATTACTTAATAAGTTTTTTCTTGTTTCTTCTTTCACCTTGGAAATTATTCAAGTAAATATTTGGTTGTGATGACAAATATTGTCAATAATATAGGTATTAATACCGTATATATAATATTATCACATGTATAAATCAAACTTGTTGGTAAGAATACCAAATAAACTTACCTACCCTAGGTGTTGTAATGACACCTTACCGAAATCTTTCACAATTAATATTTGTCTGTGATGACGAATATAAACAATAGTGGTTTACTTAATAAAATTTTTTTTATTCTTTCTTGTCTTTGGAAATTATCCAAGTAAATATTTGGTTTGATGACAAATATCTTCAACAATATAGTTGTTAATACCGTCTGGAAAAATTATGCAGAAGAAATATCTGTTTGTGATGACAAGTCAGTACACCAATCACTGAATCGCCTTTTGGTAATGATCTTGACAAAAGAGTTGGAGAAATCAGGGCAACAAACACGTATTAACATACATAAGAGGTATGGTTATCCCACTTGTAAAGAAACCAAAACAAACAATTGTAGCTTCTGAAAATAAACGGTCTAATAATATAATATCTATTGTCAATCATAGTGATGAGCATATTTCCAAGGTTTTTGCAATTCCAATATCAGATGGATCATACTGTCTTATTTTAAACCTTGAAAATTTTAGTAAAATTGTTGGAAGTGTATATTTTAAGATAGAGATAATAAAGTGGTCAGACTTATATCTCAAGGTGGTTCATATCAAAATTGATTTCAAAGATGCTTACCATTTAATACCAATACAAACATATCGTAAATATTTAAGATTTCATGTAATGGCACTTTATACGAATACAACTGTTTTGCCTTTTGGTTTAAGTTGTGCATCTAGAAAGAGATTGAAACCTATTGTAGGAATTCTAAGAGAAAAGGGGATTCTTTAACAATATATTTGGATGATTTTCTGATTCTAGGAAATTCATATAAAGAGTGTGAACATAATGTAAAATTAACTGTAGAAATACTAACAAATTTAGGTTTCTAATCAATCATACTAAAAGCAAAATTACTCCTACAAATGTGTGCACATATTTGGGGTTTACTTTTGACTCAAATAATTTGACAGTAACATTATCTAACAGCAAAAAATTGAAGATTTTAAAACGCTTAATAATTTTTGCAACTACCGAAGTGTAAAACTAGAAAATTTAAATTTTTATATATCAGTATATATATATATATGTGTGTATATGTGTATGTGTTTATATGTGTATATATGTGTGTATATATATGTGTATATGTGTGTATATGTGTGTGTATATGTGTATAAACTTGACGGCTATAAAATTTGATTTTTTACACAGAAAAATTATTTTTAACATTGAAACAATCATTTGGTACTCCATGCCACTCCACAAACCATTGGTAGATGGATTAAATTTATTCTACAACAGAGTGGCCTGGTATAAGTCAGTTTAAAGCATATAGCACACGCCACGCCGCAACATCTGCGACAGCTACGAAAAGGGTCAGTTTTGACACTATAAGTCGGCGGCAAGGGGACGAAAAATTCTAAGAAACTTGCGAAATTTTACAATAGAAATTGCAATACAATTCTAAATAGGTAAAAAGAACCTGATTTATGTTAAGTACTATAATATTTGTAAGAATATACATTTAGTTTAAGGTTGGATTATGTTATGTAATGTGTTAACTAATTGCCTCAGGGCATTTTTAGATACGAACTTTACATTTTAGGAACATATAATATGTTAGGCATTATGATAATAAAGTTGTTGCAACGACTTTAAACATCTACAAGTTATTTATTTATGAGATGAGGCCGGATATAATCTTAAGATCAAACGAACTTACCTGAAGTGATGTTCGATCTTGATTATATGAGGCCTCATCGAAATAAATAAGTCCCAACCCACCCTAACAATTTGGAAAAATACCCATAATATGTTGCAACAACAACTTTCAAATAGACTGATACATTAGGGATCAAGACGATGGTAACAGGGCTCAAGTGGTTTATTCCTTCTTTAAAATGTGAGTAATTAGCCAGAGGCGGAGGTACTACAAGTTATTTATTTATTTCGATGAGGCCTCATATAATCAAGATCGAACATCACTTCAGGTAAGTTCGTTTGATCTTAAGATTATTGCTGTATACTAGTTAAGGACTATACGGCCGATTTTTTTTTCTATGATGGTTTGATTTCATAACAGCATATAAACTGAATATAGGTGAATAGTCTCTTATAATCCAATGTCGTTGTAGTAATTGCATAGTCACCTGGTATCAAGTAAACTTTATCCTTCCATATAGCTTAATGTTAGTCATTGTTTAGCAAGAAGCCTTAAACCAGACTGATTGTTCTCCTTGGATATATTAAATATAAATCTGTTGTCTAGGGTAGAATCGATTTTGGATTTGGCTCTTAGTACTAGTTTTTTTACGTTGGTACATCCGTATTAATGTGTTGGTCGACATGCTCAATTTTATTTGAGTTTAGTTGTTATATTGCGAATGGTTATACAATCTGCCTGATTGTCTCACTTTGGATATGCAATATATATAAATCTGGTGTCCCTTGTTGAGTCAATTTGGTTTACCTTACCCATTCAGCGATAATTATTTGAGTATGTGTAGTTTACCTATTTGGTTATATTTGGTATACATTTTGGTCACTCCTACCTTTATTGGTGGTAGAGTGTTAGAACTCCTTTTACGAGACTCTTAAATTTGTGGTTATTTTTAATCGTTCGAGTCTGATGTGAAAGTGGAAGTTATTTATTTGGTTATATTTTGTATGTATTTTAGTCACTCCTATCTTTATTGATGGTAGAGTGTAGCAACTCCTTTTACATGGCTCTTAAATTTGTGGTTAATTTTAATCGTTTGAGTCAGATGTAAAAGTGGAAGTTGTTATTTATTTGGTTTGGTATCTATTTTGGTCGCTCCTACTTCTATGGTGGTAGAGTTTTACGACTTGTCTTACACGGCTCTTAAATTTGTGGTTATTTTTAATCGTTCGAGTCCGATGTAAAGATAGAAGTTGTTAGTTATTTGATTTAGTGAGTGTATAGTTTGTTTGCTCCTACCTTTATTTGTAGTTGAGTGTTTGGGTGTTGAAGCAATTATAATATGGGGTTTTATTAAATCCGCTAGATTGACTTCAACCACTTTTGATTTATTAGTTATTATGTAAGTCACAGATGAAAGACTCTGTGCAATGAATTATATGTGATCAGAGTAATATCTGAATCACTATATTATGTCGTTTAGTATTCACACTAGTGTTGGATCCCACGGTGTGTGATTGCTGTCAAGTATATTTAGTTAGTGTTTATTCATTTAAATGTGGTTTCCACAGTTTAAGCAACTCAGTATATGTTCATTCAATATTTAATTGGAAAATTTACCTTTAACTTTTCAATATGCAATTATAGGTCTGTTTATAAGTCAGTCCACATATCATTCAATAATTCAACAACATACAAACCATTTAATGGGTATTATATCATTTGTTTCCCAGTAAGGAAAAGAGAAAAAAAAAAGAAAATAGCTTTTCTTTTTTTTCCCGAGTTGTAGGAGATTGTAACGATACAATCGTTAGTAATCTAATCTACTCTAATTTGCCGCCGTTAGAGTATGCAACCAACAATACGATCCCTAATAGTTCATTTTTATGACTTTCGAACTATATATCAATATATATCGAACATCGATATCGATAAGATAATCGATTACCTTGTATAGGAAAAACGAATATTGGCCATCGGCCATATTCTCCTGATTGATTTTAGAACCAAACTTCAACAAGAGAAGTCGATAATTTTATCACGGCAGGCAGAATCTTAGGGAAACTAGAAGAAAGTTTAAGTTTTATTTTTTTTTTGGGAAATATAAGGAGTTTTGGTTCGGTTATTTTTAAGAAGTTATTTAGTTTGGAGAAATTTTTAAGAAGTTATTGTTTTATGGAAGAGAATCCCTAGAAAGATTCTGGTAAGTTTTTTTCAAACACCTACATCTTTCATTTAAATTTTCCAGTCCCCATTTTTTTTTCAAATCTTCTCACTTTGCTAGACATATCCAAAAATCATTATTATTTCTTTTTATATTTACATATATAAGTAAATTCCGCTGTGGAAATATTAAATATTTATGTCAAGGTCACTTAATGACAACTATATCCCAGTTTTTGTTACTAAAAAAAAACTATGAAGTACAAGAACATTGAATAAAAAGGCTTTCTGTTTTTGTAGCCTGCCGGCAACGACTTGAAGTTTTTGGACATACCTTTTATTTTTATTGGATTTTGGGGAAGAAAGAATTTTAATTTGGTGGAAGTACTTGGGATCCGGGAAAGAAATAGGACTTTAAGTTGGGGAAGAAGAGAATTTTTATTTGCCTTTTTCTGGTTGATCTGCCAGGCTGCTCACACGAACAGGCTGAGCCATTCCAGAGACCACCCTCTACCTGGACATCAGGCAGCAGAGGAAGGGAACCCCTTCACAGCAATCACATCATAGGGTTTATTAAGGACAATTCATATAATATTTAATAATAATTTAACTTTTTTTATAACCTATACTTATATCCTTGGATACTTAGGCCGTCAGCCTAAGTGGGTTTACGAAACAGCGTTGTGCACAATCTCTGCTAGTACCCTCACCTTGCTGAATCCTTTTACTTGTATTTTTATTCTTTCATACTCATTCTGCATTTCTTTTTTTTTAATATGTTATAGAACCCTTATATTAAGGTGTCAGGATATATTATCCAATTTTATGGTAATCTGTATGTACCTTTATATATCAGATTGAAGTATGTATGGCTCTAGGTTCTTAACTGACTAGTTTCAGATTTTAAACTGCCCTATAGTAACTATTTAATTATTTTATATTTTTATTACTATTTACTCCATGTGAGATATTTCAATATTGTTAACTTAACCTTTTCCTCATTGTTAGAGGACAGTTAGATCAACTTGTGTATATATATTTTTTGGTCATATTTTTAGTAACTTTTCTTGTAAATATATATTTTGGGAATATAGGTTAATAATTCTTTAGTGTATATAAATATAGGGCTGGGATAATAGGTTTATAATATATAGTGTATAAAGAATTTCAGATTTTTATTTGTTTCCTATCATTTTTTTTTTATTTTCAGTTAGTATATAACCATATATACCTCAAATTGGAGTGAAATTCTAAATTCACCCTGGCGCCCATCCCAAGATCATCTTAGGATTGATCTGCTCTAACTTCAAGTTACTACAGGCAAGCAAACGTGCCAACCTCCTCTCTGAGAACTCTCATTTGCTTGAGCTAAGCCCAATTCTTTGTAGTGCTCTCAGTAAATTTTCTATTTTCTTTTATATTCATTACATTCCTGGTTATTTAACCCTTTTATGTAAATAATTATAAATTAATTTTAAATTCTATTTAACCATCCATTTTATTTAATTTTCTAATATTGACTTCACTATTCCATAGTTTCCCTATTTCATTGGTAACAATTCACCATTCCCTAGTTCTCCCTACTTTTGATTGGTAACAGTAGGGCAAATACGGTTAGGTCGAAACATGCCTACTCTTCAGAAAACTCGTTTTGGTTGGATTATATCTGGGCCACTTTCTGTCTCTTCTGGTAGCATCACTCAGTGCAATTTTACTTGTAATTCCGAGTGTCAAACTCTATCCAAGTTCTGGAAATTGGAGGAATGCGATAATACCAAGGTCATACATTCAAAGGAAGAGCAAGGTTGCGAAGATAATTTTATTTCAACGTTCAACCGAGACAACGACGGCAGATTCATTGTGTCAATTCCTCTTAAGGACTCGCCTAATAGTCTGGGTGAGTCGAGACAAATCGCTGCTAAACAATTCTACCATATTGAGCGAAGATTCAATTCTAATCCTTTGTTGCGACAACAATATTTCGAATTCATGCAGGAATATATTGATATGGGACATATGTCGAAATGTTCTCCCAGTTCTTCAGATAAAGTTTCTTATTTCTTGCCTCATCATCCAGTCATGAAGGAAGAAAGTTCTACTACCAAGCTTCGGGTAGTTTTCAATGGTAGTTCTCCTTCTAGTTCTGGGGTATCATTCAATAATCTCCAAATGGTAGGTCCAATTATTCAAAGCGATCTTCTTTCTATTCTATTGCGCTTTCGTCAGCATACTTATGTAGTTTCGGCTGACATAGCCAATATGTATCGCCAGGTTCTAGTTAATCCTGAGCAGCCTAGCTTGCAGCAAATTCTCTGGAGATTCATTCCTGAAGATGAGTTGAGCCCTTATCAGCTGAACACAATCACGTATGGTACGGCTTCCGCTTCCCTTCTTGCTACCAGATGTCTACTCCAACTCTCCTTGGAGTCTTCTGGCACAAATTCTAAGGCAGCTCAAATAATTCGCGATGATTTCTACGTCGACGATTTGTTAACTGGGTCAGACTCGGCCACCGATCTTGCTATCGCAAGTGCGGAAGTAAGTGATATTCTTTAGCGTGGTTGTTTTCCTTTAAGAAAATGGGTTTCAAACTGTTCATCTATCATTCAAGGGCTTAATGCATCTCCAGTAGAGTCTAATTTTCTTCGCATAGGGGATAGCACTAAAGCGTTAGGTATTCTATGGCACATTGATAAAGATGTTTTAAGTTATCATGTAAATACTCCTGTATCTAATTCAGCAAGCAAACGTACAATTCTTTCAAATATAGCTCAGATATTTGACCCGTTAGGTCTATTGGCTCCTTGTATCATTTAGGCCAAGATCATAATTCAAGAAATTTGGTCTGAGCACTTGGAATGGGATCAATCGGTTCCTGTAAGCATTCACACAAAATGGTTAATATTCAAGGATCAACTGTCTTTGCTAAATAACCTCAAAATACCTCGTCACGTTATCTGCAGCAATTATATTCTCCTCGAGTTACATGGGTTTTCAGATGCCTCTGAACAGGCATATGGAGCATGCATTTATACTCGTAGTATAAACTCTTCAGGTGAGGTTACAGTTCAACTTCTTTGTGCAAAGAGTAAGATTGCTCCGCTCAAGAAAATCACTCTTCCAAGACTAGAGCTCATGGGAGCTCTAATTTTATCAAGACTCTCTAATAAGGTAATTCACTCGCTTACACTTAAGTTGACAAACATTTTTCTATGGTCAGACTCCACAATAGTACTTGGTTGGATCAAAACTCCTCCCAATCTTCTTAAAACCTTTGTTGCGAATCGTGTCTCGGAGATTACATCAAATATAAGTTCTGGTACATGGTCTCATGTAGGTTCCAAGGAAAACCCTGCAGATCTTCTTACTAGAGGTGTTGACCCTTCTTTGATTCAGGCTTCCAATCTGTAGTGGAATGGTCCTGAATTTCTTGGTTCAGAAGATATTGTCTGGCCTAATCAACCCTCTCAATTATGCAAGAAACTTCCTGAATTAAAGAATAATTTATTGTCTTTGATTACTATACCAGAAATTGACTTTCCGTTCGACCGTTTCTCCAGTTTCAAACGATTGTCACGTTGTGTGGCATACTGCTTGCGTTTCATATATAATAGCCAAAAGGTAAATGATCAAAGGTTAGTTGGCTCTCTATCTCTTAAGGAAATTGAAAATACAGAGTTATGCATAATCAAGTTAGTTCAAGGTCAAGCATTTGCTCAAGAAATTCATGTATTACGTTCAGGTAAATCTCTACCGTCCAAGAGTAACTTGCTTTCTTTATGTCCATTTCTTGATAGTGGTCTTCTTCGTGTTGGCGGAAGATTAAAAAATTCTTCTTTTGATAAAGATAAAAACCATCCCATAGTCCTACCATCCAGTCATCATGTTACAAAATTAATATTTACGGACCTTCACATTGCTTCCAGCAGGCAGGTCCTCAGCATCTCTTGTATCTCATGCGTGAGAAATATTGGCCAATTCATGGCAAAAACACAGCTAAGGCTATTTTTCGCAATTGCATAACATGTTTCAAGGCACGTCCCACCTCTAATAATCCATTGATGGTTAATCTTCCATCATATCGAGTTCAGCCCTCCTTTTCCTTTTGCTATACTGGTGTGGATTATGCCGGGCCCTTTCCACTCAAGGACAGGAGAGGACGGGGGTTCAAAGGTTACAAGGGTTAAGTCTGCCTATTTATATGCCTTAGCACAAAGGCATTGCACTTAGAGTTGGTTTCAGATTTGTCAACGTCTACCTTTATTAATGCTCTTCGGCGCTTCGTGTCAAGACGGGGCTTGCCTTCTCAGATACATTCGGATAATGGAAACAATTTTGTCGGTGCTAGAAATGAGCTGGTCACTGTAGGCGAATTCTTAAAAAATAACGAAAGTAATATTCTAGATGAATTTGTTAATGAGCATGTTTCTTGGAAATTTATACCGGGTTATTCCCCTCACTTTGGCGGAATTTGGGAAGCCGGGGTTAAATCGGTTAAGTTTCATATGAAAAGAGTATTGTCCAATTCTTTGTTGGTTTACGAAGATTTTCAAACGGTATTAGTACAGATAGAGGGAATATTAAACTCAAGGCATATTTCCCCTCTCTCTAATGACCCATCCGACCTAAATCCCTTGACACCTGCTCACTTTTTAATCGGGCAATCTCTTCGCCATCTTCCCGAGAAGGATGTCACGAACGAAAGGATGTACCGACTACTGCATCACGAAAGACTTCAAATGCTTCAACAACACTTTTGGCAGCGTTGGTCATTGGAATTCATCTCAGAGTTGCAGCAGCGTCAAAAATGGAGAAGGACCTATGACAACATAACCACGAACACGATGGTTCTCATAAAGGATAGGAATCTTCCTCCTAGAAGATGGTTACTTGATCGGATCTGTCAGCTTCATCCTGGTTCCGATGGTGTGGTTCGTGTCGTGTCTATACGAACTGGTCAAGGAATCATTCGTAGGGCAGTGTCCAATATTTGCCCTCTTCCTATATGCAGTGAAAGTGATATCAGTGACTGATTATGGTGTTATATAACTGTTTTATTTGATTTATGTACGCCTAATGTTATTCATATATAGGTAAAGAAATAGGTAAAGAAATAATAAATAAGACTTACTCACAATCAATTTAATTTAACTATCAGACGACCGGTTTCGCTTTCTACAATATGCAAAGCATCTTCAGGTCTCGATACAAAGTTAAACAAATGCTGAAATGATAAAAACCCATATTAGGGTGTTGTCTAATAAAGATAAACAAATTAGATGTTATAAATTACAATAATTATGCCAATATTACATGTCTGTGATTTTAAATAAAATAGAATGGCATTGGTCACATAAACATGATGAATGTTTTAGTAAAATTAAGGAAATAATTTCAAAAAGCCCAGTGTTAAAACATTTTGATATAAATGAAAAGTGCTTAATATCGGTTGACTGTTCAAAAGATTCAATAGGAGCTGTACTTTTGCAAAAAGGTCAACCAGTAGCTTACATATCAAAGGCTTTAACTTTAACACAACAAAACTATGCACAAATTGAAAAAGAACTTCTTGGAGTTGTGGTGGCAAGCGAAAAATTTCATAATTATGTATATGCTTCAAAGTTTGATATAGAAACTGATCACAAACCATTGATATGATAAATTAATTCATTTTATTAGTCACTATGGATTACAATTAAAAATTACATGTGACATGGCACAAAATTTAAAAACAGCGTTGTACAAGATTTTTGTACATTACAATACATTACAATATTGAGATACATTATACTAATGCTTAGAATCGTAACAGTCATAGTCCAGTCGAAAGATTTCACTCAACTCTTATTGAAGCATTACGAATATTAAAAGAGCAAAAACCTAATCTAAATATTTCCCAATTGATAAACTATGCTATTCTAACATATAATAATAGCATTCATTCAAGTCTTGATTTTACTCCTTTTTAAATATTAAGAGGAAAATTAGATTATAAGACCCATTTGAACAAAATATAAATGAGAAATTAACAAACTATATATATGAACACTCACAAAATTTAGAACAATTATCAGATATGATAAATAAGAAATTAACAACGAAACAAACAAAAAAATTAAATAAGGCAAATATAAATAAAACTAGATCTGAATAAACCTCTATACAGACAAAAATGTAATGAATCACGAGCACAGAAAGCATCTGAACTTTATAAAGAAATTATTAACCCAAAATTAATAAATGATAATAAAATTAAATCAGATAATAAAATTTATCACTTGCCAATGCTTAACCCGGGACTACACGCGTGTCGGTCGAAAGGACCGAGCCGTTTTAAATTTTAAAATGACGCCGCTTGTATAGTGGTGGTGGTACTGACCTTCCTGGAATGCTCCAAGCGGTTTTCCCTTTAGCGACTGGCGTTATATTATTTCAGTTTTTATTTGGCCTTTGAGAGATATAGTTTAATATTTGTGTAGTCGGTGCTTTTGACCGCGCGCGTGTACATAAGTATCAAAGATATTTGTGTTGCAGTTTCACAGTTTTAGATATTGGTGTGCTTTTTATAGTTAATAATACGGTAAGTGAACCCTGTGTGTGGTTCTTTTAATAATATTTCTTAAGTCTAGTATTTTAGTGGAAAATATAGTCACACGTATGGTGATTTGTAATAGTATTTTTTTATTTGCAGGTTATGTGTTCTTACGAGAAAGAAACAAAGCGTATTTTAGCCATGTGGGCTGAAATTGAGAGCGACAATGAGATAGGTGGACCACCTGAAGACCAAGATGACGTTTTGGAGAACAATGATTACGACTCCAATTTAAAGCAATCAGAAGGAGAAGAGATACCAGATTTTAACGAAACTCAGCAAGATCTAAATACTCGTCTGTGTTTTGTGGGAAGGGACAAAAAGACTTTGTGGAATAAATTTCCCGTAGCTGTTTAAAAAAAAAAGACCCTGAGCAGAAATATAGTGACTCAATCTTCTGGAGTAATTGGAAAAGCCAGAGAAGCAAAAACCATTATTGATGCTTGGCAATTGTTTTTTCCAGACTCCGTCATCAGCGAAATAGTTGAGCACACAAACAAATATATTCTAAAGCTTCGGACAAAGTACAGTAGAGAAAGATATGCTACCAGTACAAATATGGAAGAAATTAAAGCACTTATTGGTCTTCTATATTTTGCTGGAGTCTTGCGGTCATCACACCTACATTTGAGAGATCTGTGGGCACAAGACGGAACCGGCGTAGAGATTTTTCGTCTTACAATGGGAATTAATCGATTTCAATTTTTGTTGCGAGCGTTTCGCTTTGACGATCTTGATGATAGAGAGGAACGGAAACAGTACGATAAGCTATCTCCTATAAGAGAATTTTTTTATGGATTTGTTGAGCGATGCAAAGCCAATTATACTCTTAGTGACTTTGTAACAATTGATGAAATGCTTGAGTCATTTTGCGGCAAATGTGGATTTCGACAATATATACCGAATAAACCAGCAAAGTATGGAATCAAAATATTAGCGCTTGTTGATTCCATGTCATATTACACTTATAATCTAGAGGTGTATGTTGGGACTCAACCAGATGGGCCCTATAAAGTTGACGATAGCGCCTCTTCAGTCGTACAACGATTAATTAAACCAATTTCTGGAACTGGAAGAAATGTAACTTTCGATAATTGGTTTACGTCGATACCTTTAGCCTTAGATTTACTAAAAAAAACACAAACTAACTGTTACGGGCACAATTCGCAAAAATAAAAAAGAAATTCCTGAAATTTTTACTGCAAAGTTAAAGGAGCGTAAAGTTACTTCGAACATTTTTGGTTTCACCCAAGACATGACTTTGGTATCCTACAAGCCCAAGCAAAACTAAATAGTTACATTATTGTCAACAATGCATTACAAAGACGAGATTGATCCAGAAAGTAGCGATGCATACAAGCCATTAATGATTACATTTTACAATGCAACAAAGGGAGGTGTTGATACCGTTGATGAGCTAAAAGGAACTTACTCTGTGTCACGAAAAAGTTGCCGATGGCCTCTAACATTATTTTTTACTTCCTTGAATATATCTGGAATAAATAGCCATATCGTTGCTGACAAAAATAACAATACTCATAGAACTCGCCGAAACTTTTTGAAATCATTAGCAATGAGTCTCATTACACCGCAACTTGAACGTCGTCGAGAAATGGTTATGTTACCAGTAACTATGAGAAGTCGTATAAAAGAAATGTTGGGCATCCAGGAGGTATCTACGCCACATAGCCAGTATGACGTTCCAGGCAGATGTCATTTTTGCTCATCGAAAAAGAACAGAAAAACGAGGACCCTATGCGTATAGTGTCAAAAGTATATATGCCGAGAACATACTTCCCAGGTTTGTACTGAATGCTATAAAAGCCGACAATAAATGAAAAATTGTAACGTAAGTTTAAAATAAAAGATTTTTGGTATATATTTAGATTCTACTTGTTTTTTTTTATTAATTAAAACCAAAACTATGTCTACGGTCGATTTGACCGTGCGCGTGTTACAACGTAAGTTTTTTGGCGCGTGTAATGCCGGGTTAAACCACAACGTTTTGTTACAGACAATATAAGAAACAATGAAGCTAATATTACTAACGATAATATTATTCCTCCAGTGGAACAAACATTTGACCCTGGAAATTAAGAATCCTATATTACCTATGCAATTAGGAAATTGCAAATTAATTACTGATAAGCATACTTTTATATATCATATAAATATAAGTTATCCTTACGAAATAGCAAGTAAGATACTATATGAATTAGATAATCTAAAACTTATTATAAGAGAAAAAAGTAATTACTCAAATATATTGGATACAAAATTAAATAATGGAATACATTTAAGTAAATTATTCATAAGTAAAATAGAATCGCATTTAAAGCCAATAAGAATAAAACGAGGACTTGCATTGGAAAAATAGAGAAATGACTTTTTGGAACAATAGATGTTGAAGATGAAATTTATATTCAGAATTATCTTAATACGCTATCAAAAAATGAAAATAATTTATATAATGATATGTCAAAATTTCAAACTATTTTAACTGAATTATCAGATAAGTACACTAAAACCTTGGAAACACTTTCCACTAATCAAAAGATGATTAATGATAAAATTCAAACAATTGTAAAAAACTTTAATGATTTAATAAGGACAGAACATATCATTAAACTATAGTTGAGACTGCTGCGAAGCGGAATCCACGTCAATTTCGTCAACTGAAGAGAAGTCAAGTGTTAAACCAGCTAGTGGGCGGGGCCTACACAATAGCTGGTAGCCTTGGCGCCAATTCAGTTGCCGTTAAGAAAAATTCCGCGAGAAATCTACCACGTGTAGATTTATTCTCAGTTCAACCAAGCTTTTTTATTAGTATTTTATATTCTGATAATTAAGTAAGGCAACTGTGAATTGTCTACATTGTGCAACTGGGCGTAAGCCCTCGGGATACTTACTTGGAGCGTCAGGGAGACACTGCTAGGCCCTTTTTAAGGGTAACCAGAAACAGATACTGATCCAGTAAGTTGAGAACGCAAGAGGAACCCACTTATTGCACATAGAGTGTGAACAACCGTGTAGGGCTGGGGAGACACCCAGAAGTTTACTGGCAGCGGCCAGTAAACCGAAAAAAACAGAGTCGTTGAAGTCGAGATATCCAAAAATGTCGTCTGAACGCACATTGCGTTCACACAGCCGTCAGGCACCAGATATTGAAAACATGACCGAATTCCCACCCATATCCCCTACTACAAGCATTGAATCCCTACAAATCCGTCCACCCTCATGCATTTCGCAGGCAGTAACCGAGTATCACTCGACTGCCGATGAAATCGATCACCTCATCGACGAGCTCGATAACCTTCCACAGCTTGAATTCTTCTGTTCGCAGTTGCAACGGAAGATTAACAAGCTTAACCACAAACATAGTCCTCCAAAAACAATAACCTCAAAAAGGGCAAAAATGGTAACTTGCCCTCAAAAAACACCAAAAAACCCGCATCCCGTTCCAACACTCCCTCAACTATCTCCCAACCAAGAGTTCCAGCAAATACAGGAACGATAAGACGCAGTAGAAGCGTCTCTCCGTCTCCTGGAACCTCCTCCACCTCCGTAAACAGGAATATCCCTTCCAAAACCACAAAAAATCAAACAAACCCAAAAATAGTCCGTCTAGACCGGCTACTGTAGCGTTTACGCTACTGATTAACCCCCTCCAGAAATTTCTTATAACCCGCCTGCGGTCGATTTTTAAATCGACATTTCTTTACTCACGCGCTGGGAGCGCTTTGAAAGGATTGATCGATTTTGTGCGGTAGAGAACGATCAGTTTGGTCAAGAAACTCGTACTACGCAGCCACGTCAATCAATTCAAAGTGACGGAATTGGAGCAGTAAAATAATCTGGGACGAATAAAATAATATCTAATTCAATAATCATATCTCAGTAATAATAATAATAATAATTAATTTATTAAAAGCAAGATTCATTTATAAGAGTTCCACATAAAAAGGAAGATTTTTTTGGCGTGCTGCGGCTCCATGTAAGTAAATAATTTCATACGTATTATCTCTTTATCATATAATCAAATTTACCATTGTAGTTTAGTATTTCTTTAGAGATTTATTTTTGAGTTCCGAAATAATTTAAATATAAAATTTCCTTGATTTACTTGCAAAGAACAGAAGGTCATTTTTTATATAGTTAAACTTAAATTCTGTTTTAGTCCATGTCGTTATCATTCAGTTTTTTTTGGTTCCCTTTGTATCTAACTTTTTTTTGGTGGAATATAAAAAGGTTCAACAAATATTGGACAGCCTTCTGTATTCTGCGCATGTTCATTTCATGGCGCAAGCCTGTCATGTCTACGAAGTAACTTCGGAAATTTTGACATGTTGACATAACCTAATGTTTTAATGTTTTGGTGCAATCAATCTGTTACACGTATTAAATCAAATAGTAATTAAATCTGATAATTCTTTTAGATTCCGTTACTTCACTTGAGGATATTCTCTTAAGAATATTCCCTCAAGGACTAGTAACAAAATTTCTTGAATGGTTAGCAACTCTCCTGGATTTTGCCGTCACTCCAGACAGACCAGTGACTGGTTTTATGCCCAGACTCACCTGGGATTTGTCCTTTACAGCAACAAACTGATTTAGCCGTGCCAAGAGGAGTTTTTCCTATGGACTTATAGTGCTGTAAAGATAAGTTGTTTGACTGTGTAATTTTTTTGTTACTGTCTATTTTGTTAACTTTTTATATGCATATGATCAAGTAACTACATTTTGATAAAATATAATTTTGATATTATTGGGAGAGGGAAAATACCTTTCATGTTTTATGACTTTTTATTTTAATTAAGATTTCAAGAGTACTGACCAAACTCACTTTTGCTATAATATATTTTTTTAATACAATACATTTTGATACAATAGAATTTTGATTTTGGGGAAGGGAAATAAATTTCATGTGGTTTTTTTTTTTAAACATTATATAAAGAGTATTGAAGACTCATTTTTTGGACGTAATATATTTAATATAATTGTAACAGAATTATCACTTCTGATATCTTTACAATATTGTAATTTGTATCTCATTTTAGTAGAACTAATTTAAATTTAAATGACTACCTTTTTGTATTAAGACTTTGGCTATGATACGGACTATTCGTAAATTTCTACTGATATTTTATACTTTATTTGGCCAGTGGTAGTGATTATTCGCTTGTTAAGGGGCTATTAAGTCCTATTGTATATTTACACCATCCCCTACCACTGCTATCTAGTTTTGCCTTATATGTAAATTGTTATTACATATATATCGATATACACATGTTTATAAATATATTTATTGTTACTATTTTGAGTTTTATTTCAGTTCTACTAACCAGTATATAATATAGCAAAGCAAGATTAGTATTTTGGATTTCAGGTTATTATCTCCAGAATCATTTGTTACTTCAAAATCTCAACTATCGTTGAGTTGGCGCCCCCCTTTTCCTCTTCTTATTGTTCTCTTTCTATAAATTTATTCCCAGTGACCTTCTTTAGTTGTATCACATTTGATATTAATAGGTCTTATTTCGTTTCTTGTCTCATTAGCTCAGTATCCTTGCTATCTGTTTATATCTTTAAAGCCACAATCCAGTGCATTGAAGCTAGCCCGAACACTCACTTGAGATTTAGTGTCTCTTTGGCCATTTAACTTTGTTTCTCTGAGCTTAGCCATATTTTAGTATTTTCATCACCTCTCTTCCAGTTCTTCTGGAATTTGGAAGCCTTACACTTCCTAAAATCCAATACTCCCGGAGTATTGAGGTTTCACTACACCAACTCAAAACAAAAATAATTCCAATAACGCTAATAACAATGCGTCAAACTCCTCCTCCGCAGCCCCAATTGCGAAGAAAATCTTCACATATAGAATAGAAAATATTTCCGAAGACCTAAATTCACAGGCAATTCTCTTCCGTATCCTGCATTCCAACGGGCTACTTCGCAACTACGATTCGTTCGTAGTTAAGCCCCATTTAAAAACGACTTTCCTAAACAGTCTCTTGGCCTTAAACACGGTCAAACTTCAAAACAAAATCCGCAGCGTCACAGGCAGAGACCTAACGGTTACATCCTCTGTAAGACGCAATAGATCTAATAAAAAATCCCCTCAACCTTCCACCCAGACTAATTTTCACTTAGTCAAAAGAGGAGTGGACCCTAAACTTTCAATTCAAGAGATTGAAGAACAATTAACAATCTCTGAATTCCCTTTTTCCAAAGTTGCGAGAATAATCTCGAAAGCCAATAACTCACCAACTTCCCTTGTCAGAGTCTTCACAGACTCTGAAACCCATTATGCAGAGGCTCTCAGAGATAAAATCCGCATCAACGGAGAACGTTTATCTTGTGAGATGCCTTTTTAAGCCTCAGTAGCCCCGATTCGCCCAAAATATTGCAGCAAATGCTGAAAAAGTGGACATCTCGCCGCTTCGTGTCAAGCGAGAGCTCCACGATGCCCCAATTGCGGACAGGCACATAGTGCAAATAACTGTCCAAATCAGGATAACCCGAAATGCCCGAATTGCGGAGGAAAGCATGCCGCACATTCACCGAAATGTCCAGCTAGACGGGCTATACCAGAAAAACCTGAGCAAATACAACCCGTATTTGCTTATCGCCAGAACCCTCCTTATCCTCTGTCTCAGGACCTCAAGTATTTGATTTATTATAACAACATGGTCTTGATGAACTTATTCCCTGCTCAGCGGGGTGATATTATGCAAATTTCGAACAATGTTGTCCAGGCATTGTTCGGACACGTAGTTAACCCGCTGCAACAGGGCAATAATGTTGCATTTAGATTTGTTCCAATTTTTTAAATGCAGTAAGTAATGTATAATAGTGTTATAGGAACTATTAACTGCCAGGGTGCCAGTAGAAAAACCCACCTAATAAAACACCTCCTCCATACCTACAATATTCAAGTATTAACTCTGACACCCTTTTAAAATATACTCCCTCTTTCACTAGTTATAACTTTTCCATCGACCGAAGGATTTAGTATCTAGAGGTAATGGTATCCTTATTAAAAATCACATCCCATGTACAGAACATATTATCCCTCCTAATGCCAATGTCCCTGATACTGACTTCCTGGCGGTTGATTTACACCTAAAAAATAACGAAACGGTGACGATAATCTCGTATTACAAACACGTCCGAACGCCAATTTCAGATGAGCTTTTTGAGTACTTTTCTACACTCAATAAGGCCATCCTTCTAGGCGACCTCAATGCTAGACATACCCAATTCGGAGACACTTCAACAAATCGGGATGGTATACACCTGATTGATTTATTAGTAGAACTCCCAATCAGAATAGAAAATTCCAGCCCAACTTTTTTGAGTCACGTAGGAATGTCCAACATCGACCATATAATATGTACAGAAAACATAATAGACAGGTTCGATGATGAATGTTTCATAGGTGACTCAATCACGTCAGACCATTTACCACTACTGGTGAACACAAGTCTGACAGACCCAATAAACCCCTTACCGATAAAAAGACGAGATTATCGCAGAGTCAACTGGGACCTTTTCAATGACACAATAAATAACAACCTTCCCTTGTTAGGCAATATCGAAAACACAGAACATATCGACTTAGCTATAACTCAAGTAGATAGTCTCATAAATGAGGCTATTGAAATAGCAGTCCCCCTAACCACGTACAACTTATATTCTCCGGCACTGCCCGCACATATCGTGGCAAAAATCAAAAGAAAACGCCGCCTCCTGAGAGAATATAAAAGGTACAGAGATCCAATAACCAAAACCGAATACAATAGACTCTCCGCGAGTATAAGACTCGAGGTGAATGCGATAGAAAAACCAGCAATGGAGGCGCATCACCTCGACTCTGGACTTCAGAGAGGGCTCTAAATTCTGGAATTTGTTTAAAGTCCTAACAAGACAAAAATCGATTCCTAAATCTCACCTAAAAATTGGAAATAATATTATTTCCACACCCAAAAATAAAGCGGAAGCATTTAAAAATGTTCTCCAAGCCACATTCAGATCTCCGGATAACCCTGAGTTCTGTATAAACTTTAAAAACCAAACCGAAATACAAGTCCGTGAAATACTCAACACTCCATACCGTCGTGAGGACTTCATCAATAATCCGATGATAGCCCCCACTGACGAATAAACAATTCAAGAGCTGTGTAACGTCAGTAAAAACACAGCTCCCGGCCCTAATAGCATTCACAATAAATGCCTAAAACAACTACCTCCGAGTATATTCACAATAATTACGACTATAGTTAATGCAGCCATTAAGCTTTGCTATTTTCCAGTCTCCTGGAAAGTAGCAAACACAATAATGATCCCTAAACCAGGAAAAGCCCGCACAAATCCTGAATCATACAGACTTATTTCGCTCCTCAATACACTAGGTAAAGTCTACGAGCGTCTCCCAAAAAAGAGGCTCGAAGAATTCCTAGAAAACAACAATATCATTCCAAACTTTCAATTCGGATTCAGGACGGGTCATTCAACTCAAAATGCATTAACGGAAGTAGTCTCACATATTTCACAAGGCATTAATTCCAGAAACAACGTCGTCATAGGCACGTTTCTAGACATCCAAAAAGCTTTTGATCAGGTTTGGCATACAGGCCTGATCAAGAAACTTCAAGCTATTGTATTGCCGCTCCCATTCATATTAATAGGGAGTTTTTGGTCATGGCTTTCTGACACTTCGTTAACGTTATATTTATTTGACGTCTGCGCAATTGCGATTTGGCTAGCCGTTGTCGTTATTAAACATAAGGACTGGCGGTAATTACAGCGATATAAGAGTAATGGTTATCGTTATTTTTCTTGTTTGTGATTGGTTGGAAATTTTAAGGTTAGAATTTTTGTTGTAGATGAACAGCTGTTCACCAGTTGGTGTAGATAAGTAGTAAATATTCGATTCGTGTTCACTGTGAAATTTGGGAAGGTTTTAAGTTTTAGCGTTTTTTTATTTCAAAGTAAGTACGTAATCTTTAACAATATTAACTGGGTACCTACAGTGTGAGTCATTAAAAATATAATAGTGATTGAGTTCCTGTGCGTCAGGATTAAAGCATTACTGTATTTTTAAGGCCGTTTTATAAACTTATTGTTTGCCTTTACTGACGTTCATTGCTTTTGCTCTCTCTTTCCCGACATATACAAAATAATACTGAAAATTTGACCACAATATACCTACTGTGAACATTAAAAGACCCCTTGATATTTTACACCCTTCCAAATAATATGTAAACTTCAAAAACAATAAATTAAGGTCGTTAATTACTAATTACTTACTAATTACCCACATTTTATATAGACTCTAAGAAACCATGAGTGAACTTCCAAAGAAGAAAAGACTAAGGTTTCGACATGAAGATGATTTAGCTCTTCTGAGGGAAGTCGTTGGACTCAACCCATTTGAAAATCCTCAATTATGGGTGGTCATACAGGAGCATATTTTCTCTGCTACAGGAAAAAAAATCCTAATTAAAACTTTAAAAGACCAAATTTGGATTGGTCCAAACAATTTTCTCTGTATACACATTTATCATACATAAGGGAATATCAGCAAAATTTAATATATATATATATATATATATATATATATATATATATATATATATATATATATATATATATAATTCATTCCTAGGACCAGCTTAGCAACACCTGTGATTGTAATAAACAGATCTTTACAGGCCCTGTCAGTATTTATTAAATTGGTGTAGATCGCCAATAAAATTATATATACATAAACAATATATATATATATATATATATATATATATATATATATATATGTTACAATATATAAAACAATTTATATATATATATATATATATATATATATATATATATATATATATATATATATATATTGTTACAATATATAAAACAATTTATATATATATATATATATATATATATATATATATATATTATTACAGATTATATATCAAGAATCAAGATTTTTAATACAGATTATGTTAGAGAAGGTATATAATTGATTTTTTATGTATATTTTAGATCTGGAATAGAAGAAGAACACACAGAAAAAGACCTCTGTCAAAATATTCATTGCCTTATAATCGAGTTTAGAGGGAAATAGTCAGAAAAGCAAAAGAAAAATGAAGGTATAGAAAAACGTGACTTTTGGGCCAATCAGAGCTACATACATTTCAATAAGGAGAATAATAGTTCTGATTATCTTGAGGTAGAGACCACTGGCAGTGTCTTACCTGACCATATGTATGCAAGTATAGGTTAGTATTTTGGCTCTTTTATGAATACTTCGTCTTTGCATGCTATGTTCATTTATCGAACATTAGCGATCATGTAGGCTATAATAAGTTTGTTTGCAACATATCTGAAAATTGTTTAGCATTCTTCGACAGCACCATAATTCAATTAAATATGCTAATATTGAATATTCAATAAAGTATGTTATAGCTTCTACTCTCTTCTCAGCATAAATGACAGTATTCTTACTGATGATCATATACTTTGTTTTATGATGTTAAAGTATAGCCCATAATTATTGCACTGTTCTACAACATAATCCAATAGGTACTGTAATTTACTATCACTACTGGCAATCAGTATTATGTATTCTGTATATCTAAGATTATTTATTGGTTGCCCATTTATTACAATTCCACCTTGTATATTGCTCAAACTCTATTCTGAATAAATGTTAAAAAGTAAAGGCAAAAGAATGGATTCCTGTCTCACTCCAAGTTGAATTTGAATGTCCTATCCTTGTCAAAGGTTGAAAGCATTTGACAGATCCTTGTCAAATGCTTTCTCGAAATCAAGAAAATATAAGAACAAATCCACATTTACATATCTTTGTACTTCTTTGTACTAATAACTGCTTCTTTGTACTAATACCTGCAACCCAAACAGCGCCTCTTATATACTGAAGCCATTCCTAAAGCCAAATTATATCTCGCCTAAATGTTCTTCAACTGTTTTATATATGCTTGCATGGATGAAACGCAGAACAGCCTTAAGTACTAGCTCATTAGGTCAATGGTTATCTTGGCATTCTTTTGAATGCAGTTTCTTTTTATATAAACAATAGTATGGAAAAACTTGAAATTGTTTTAAAATTCCGATTGCCAACACTTTTAAATAACTTTTTATTAAGAGTGATTTGGGACAATTTTCATAAAAATATCTGTGTGCCTGTCAGTAAGCCTTAAGGAAAGAAAAGAGGGAATAAGAATTGGTGGAGAAATCATATACACAATGAGATTTGCAGATGACACACTAATTATGGCTGAGAGTATAGAAGATCTACAAACTTTACTAGATGCAATAAATAGTGAATGCATTCAAATGGGACTTGACATCAACACAGATAAGACCAAATTTATGATAGTATCAAGGAGTCCAATAAATAATGAACAACTAACTCTTGGTAAACAGCAAATAGAGAGAGTGGCAAAATATAAATATCTGGGAGCTTACATCAACACAGAATTAGATCCAGACCAAGAGATCCGGGTACGAATAGAAATGGCAAGGGCAGCGTTCTTAAAATGCAAACAATTGTTCTGTGACAAAAATCTGAATATTGCGCTGAGACTGAGGTTTGTTGAATGTTACGTCTGGTCGCAATTATTGTACGGGGTAGAAACATGGACACTAAAAGCGCAAATAGTTAAAAATATTGAAGCCTTTGAACTTTGGATATACCGGAGAATGTTGAGAATTCCATGGACTGCCAGGGTCACCAATGAGGAAGTGCTGAGAAGAATGGGTCGAGTCAAAAAATTGATGAGAACGATAAAAGTACGCAAGACTGCATACCTTGGACACATACTAAGAAATAATAAATATAGTCTTCTGCAGGTCATCATGCAGGGTAGAGTCGATGGCAAAAAGGGAATAGGTAGAAAGAGGAAGTCATGGGTGCGAAATATTCGAGACTGGACAAACATGACTGTAGACGAATTATTCCACGTTGCAAAAGACAGAGAAGCTTTTAAAAATGTGGTCGCCAACCTCCGTTAATGGGGACGGCATAGGAAGAAGAAGAAGCCTGTCAGTAGATAATTTATTTCTATTTTTCTTACTATATTTTGTTTGCTACCTAGAAATTGAATTTACGAAACATTTGTTTCAGATCAAGCTAATGATAACAATATATTATCAAAAAATCTTCTTACACCAACTACAAGTGGTATTTCAAAAAAGGTGAAGAGTGAATCATACAGTCGTGGAAAGAACAATATTATTCGTAAGTATGTCTGTTAAACAATATGTCACAAATTTCAATAAAAAACTTATTTACAATTAAATCGTAATCAACAAACTAAAGTGTATGTAAGAAAGAATGAAATAATTTTTTTGATCTGCAGAATTAAGGTTCAAATTTACCCCAGTAAACAAATCTGTGTTAAATTTAAGGTTGGGAAATGACATTTCTCTTTAAATAGAACTACATATCTGTAAAGATATAGTTTTTATTGACCATATTTACTGCTGGAACCTGTTAAATTACCATAAATCTTTCAGTATATCTTATTTCCTTTTAGAAAGAAACAAGAATAGAGTAAGACGAACTAGCATGCAAAAGCAAGGATTGGCCTACCTACAGAATTTTGATGAACATCAAAATGAAATAAAGAAAAAAGAATTCCAACTGGAAGAAAGAAGACTTCAATTGGAAGAAAACAAACTACTATTGGAGAATAGGCGACTAGATTTAGAAGAAAAAAAGTTAACACAGATACACAATGAAAGAAATAAAGTTTTAAGTGTATTGGAAGACACACTTAAAAGTTTTAAACAAATTATTGAGAACCAAGAACAAATTATTCATTTTGTTATTTCTAAACAATAGTTTTATATACACCACTATATTATAAATGGTAAAGTGTACCTATAGGTATGTTTGCGTTGTGCGCTTTTGATGACTGTCTTATTATCCATATTTCATTGTAACTTAAGGACTGATTAATAATGTGATAAAAGGTAGTTTTGTATGAGTTTGATTAAAATTTAAATCCACATCAAAAACTTTTAACTATTCCTAAGTTAACTCATAAGTATTTATATTTTCTGTGATAGTGTAGATAAGTATTTGTACAAAATTTATGGTTCATTTTTTCACCTAATATTTAGAATAAGATAAGTTAAAATATCATAGTTAGTTAACATATTTCTACTTTTAGATAGAAACAGTTTTATATAATATATACCTATATATATATATATATATATATATATATATATA
The DNA here is from genome assembly GCA_918026665.1 of Diabrotica balteata. Lineage (NCBI taxonomy): Eukaryota > Metazoa > Arthropoda > Insecta > Coleoptera > Chrysomelidae > Diabrotica > Diabrotica balteata. The sequence goes on from OU898284.1 coordinate 73,842,005, forward strand.
TATATATATATATATATATATATATATATATATAAGAAAATGTTATAAAAAATTAAAACATTGTGATTTACTGCAAATAAATTTCTTTAATATTTATTTTGTATTAAATATATTTTACAATAAAACTTATTTTATTTAACAAAGTTGTCAAAATCTACAATAGACCATTTAAATAAAGCTCTAAATCAATTGGCTCTATATTAAAATATTGAGCAGTTTGATTGCCATATAGACATGAGTGGCAGTTACTCAAAATTGTGACTGTCTTATAAAAACCTTCTAAATCTTGTAGAAGAAGCTTTTGATTCTTTTTAAAGTCAACAAATGCATATATATTAACCACTTTTCCAAATGACCATTCCACTGCCTCACGGACACTCTTCATTGTATTATTAAAGTGCTGCTGTGCAACATTTAAACCATTTCCAGGAAATGGGGAAAGGAGTAGCTCCCGTACTCCATAGGCCTGGTCTCCATAAACAACAAAATTATGCCTAGGGAACACAGTCTTTTGTTGTAGTTGGTTATATAATCCACTGTCCCGCAACATCCCAGCATCATGCCTCCTTCCTTCAAATGGACCAATACAGCTGACTGTTATCCCATCAGGAATCACCAGGCTTTGGTATTTTAAGCAGTGAACCCTTTTGAACTGCGGCACCTGTGGCAGCAACAGCCTAAAACGTTACATATATAATTAAATATTACATGTCATATATTTACAAGTTATATAATAATACAATTTTGCAAAAACCTCTAAGCCTACAAAAGTAAAAACTTTACGATAGTTAAAGGTGATAAAAAAATATGACAAGTTGTGGAAAATGGGTATTTAAGTTACACAATGAAGTACAGTTAAAGATATTAAATTGTTGTGATTGTAAATATTTTGGGTTTCTTGTAATTTTTTTTCTACAAAAATGAAACCAACAAATTTTATCTTTTGAATACATAACCATCGGTTTTGTAACCTGTCTAGTCAATCTCAAAATTGCAATCAATAGATACCTACTTACTTGACTATATTCAGTCAACTTTTCTTCATTGAGCCATTGGTGTGCATTCAGGTCTTCTAATAAGTGGTTAAAATTTTGCATTATAAAGCTGATCATAAAATTTATTATTTCTGAAAGAGCTGATGGACTACGATCACCAAAAATTTTTTTTATATCTTCATATCTGTTTGGATATGTCAACCTCTTTAATAATATACATAAGGCCTCTATTCCTAAAAAATGTTAATCATTAATGAAATAAAAAATTAATAGATAATTACAATGAAACCATCCACAAAACCTTTTAACTGTTAATAAAATACAAGTGATAGAAAAAGATACTAAGTGTTAGTTTAGTTACTTCCAAATCAACACAAAGGGTAAAAATTCCTTGCATTAGCTATGTATGTTTACATCAAATTACAGAAATACCTATGTGTACAAATTACTAACAGAGGCGGTTTTAGAAAATGTGAAAGGCAGGAGACATTTGAATCGTCTAATTTCAAAACCGGTCATCTCCAAAATTTCAGTTATAAGTTATTATAATCACATTTTATTCCAAAACATTACCTATACCGTATTATAAAATCATTTCCTAACAAAAACGGCCAGATCTATGTCAAATTAAGCTACAATAATTGTCCTTAATTTCAAAATCGGCCATCTCCAATGCTGCCTTGGGTTCAAACCCGGCCATCTCCAACCGACCAATAGGAAATCCGCAATTGGACAGGTCCCGGCGTATTTTGTGTCAGTTAGCTTTAAACTCTCTGCTCTGCTGTTCCTTATAAACGATTTATGTGTAAACAAGTTTGTTTTTGTCATTTTTTTAAAGTTGTTATTAAATTTTGTTAATTTTGATTTATTGTGAATACTAAGCAATAGGATGGATGACAGTATAGGAAGCACAATCTCCACCGTTTCTTTGACATTGGCAAGAAAAAAAGAAAACCATTCTGATGAATGGAAAAATGAGAAACTAAAAACATTAAGGTAATCTTATTCACAATGTTGTTAAAAATACCTTTTTCAATGTAGTTAAATACATTTTTTGAACATGCATTTAATTACAATACAAAATACTTTAGCAAAGTATTTAAAAGTAATTAAATACTATCCCAATTTACAATTTTATCCCAGTAGTTTTAATGTTCACAATGCTTTTTTTATATTAAACTAAATTTAATCATCAGAACTTCTCCTACAATATCGGTTGTATAAAATATTGTAATAATACCTAATAAATAAAAGGATGATTATCATAATAATAATCAATCTGCAAAAACTAACAAAAATTAAATAACCATTATCTTAATACTACACAATGGTTATTTAATTTTGGGAAAAACCCATTTGTCTAATCCTCATTAAGTAGTACCTTTTACCTACCTACCTACCTACCTTTATTTACCTGCTATAACTGCCAGCTCTACATAGAAATGAAAACAGTGAAAGTATTGGAAATTTTAAAGTCATGAAAAAAATGTATTTCAAAATTTCAATTATTGTGTATTTAAATTTTGGGGAAAAAAGTAATTGAAATACTTTTGAAAATATAAGAAATTAAAAGTATAATCACGTAATTAAATACATCTAAAGTAATTGAAATACATTTTAATTTTAATTAATAAGTTTGACCTTAGTTTACTCTTGTTGCAGGTATTCGAGTAAAGAACTTCCTGAATATCCAAAGTGTAAACACAATACGAAAGCCTATCAGTGTAGATCATTAAAAATGCAAGACATTTTGACGTTCCATGAAAATTTCTACCGTTTCAAGGACAAAATTCAGCAAGATAATTTTATATTAAACCATACTAGTCTAGAGAAACCTAAACGACATCGCCCGAAAACATCTTCCCGTTCAGAAAAGTCTTACACTGTTAAATATTTTGTTCGAAGAGTAGATGGTATAAAAGTACCAGTATGTAGAACAGCATATTTAAATATTCTGGTTCTTAAAAAGCATCGTGTCCAAGGGGTAATGAAGCGTTCTTTTAAATGCGGCGGTAGTGGAGCAAAAGAAACAAGGGGAGGCGATCGAAAAAGTTCGAAAAATATTTCCAAAAAATGGCAGTTATGAAATTTATCGAATCTTTCACAGCCCAAGAACCGCATTACTGTCGCTCAAAACGTCTGTTAGGCTATATTTACCGTCTGAGCTCAACATCAAGTCCATGTGGAAAATGTACAACAAAGGTGTTGAATTACATCTTAAAGTGAAGCAATCATTTTTCCGCAATATTTTTAACAAACAGTATAACTTGGGATTTGGAACTCCCAGAGTAGACGTCTGCTCCAAATGCTTAGAAATTTAAGAAAAAATTAAAACGGAAAAGGAACCAACTGAACAACAAAATTTAGTTACACAACATAGGGTGCACAAGTTAAAGGCTAAGGCATTTTTTCATATGCTGCAGGAGAAAAGAGATGGGTTGCTCACTATACCTTTTGATTGTCAAAAGAATATGAGTCTACCAAAGGTGCCAGACCAAAGAGCCTACTTCAGTCGTCAGTGGAACTTCTACAACTTTACTATTATAGTAGGCAGCTCACATGATGCTTTAACTAAAAGCAATGTTCATATTTATTATTGGAACGAAACAGATAGGCCCAAAAGTTCCAACGAAATTGCTAGTGCAGTTTTCCACAGATTATGCCAAACGGATTTAAAAAATATTGACACCGTCCGTTTATTCGCTGATGGCTGTGGTGGACAAAATAAAAACACCACTTTGATGGGGATGTTATCAAAATGGCTTGTAACCTTTGGCCCCAGAAAATGTTAAAACAGTTCAGGTTATCTTTCCCATTGTAGGTCATTCGTTTATACCACCCGATAGAGTATTCGCTCAAATAGAGAAAAAATTAAGAAAAATTTAAATTATAATAAAACCTGAAGAATATGTAAATATTCTTAAAGACCATGGAACTGTTTGGAATATAAATAATTTGGAAATAAATGATTGGAAGAGTGCCACACTGGAAATTATAAAGCCTCCAGGACACTTTAAATTCAACCCTTCAAAAAGGTTTATTTTACAGAAGAACACAAAACGTAATAATATCACTATTCGGGGTGAGGAGGCTTATCGTGTCGATCTAGGAAGTGTCAAATTAGTAGTCAAAAAAGGAAAAACTGTCAATAATTTAGTTCCTCCTCTTTTAACAACTGGTATGGCTCCAAATGCCAAGAAAATCAAGGACGTTTCGGCACTTTTGGAAGCGCACTATGGAGCAAACTGGCGAGAGTTGGAAAATTTAAAGTTTTATGCTACTGTTGAACAATCTACAGGTGAAGCTCCTACAGATGACTTGGTGTGTGAGGAAATAGAAGAAAGAGATATTTATGTCTAATTTAACTGTCTCTTAGTTTTAAACTTTTGTTTGAGTTCCATGTACTTGTATTTTTTGGTGTTTTAAAATAAACTTTAAGAACGTATGCGTTATACTTGTTTAATAATTAGTTAATAAAAATGAAAGAATGGCTGACTTATCACTTATACCAATATAGGCCAGACATCGGCAGGTAATTTCAAAACCGGCCATATCCATATAGGTTATTTTCAAAACCGGCCAACTCTCTAGCTTAGTTTCAAAACCGGCCATCTCCAACTTTTTTATTAATTTTTACGCATGTGTATACGAAACTCATTATTTTATGATAGTGAAATGCCTTTGTATTATCATCATAAACACAAAATAATATTAACACAAATTTTTTACTCATTAGTTTTTTGACAGCAGTTTTTTGCATTTTTCTCAAAACTTACTTGAGTGGAGATGGTCGGTTTTGAAATTAGACGATTCATTTAAAAATTGATATTTTTAAGCATTAGAGTTACTTTTTGCAGCAAAATGTATTTTTATAAAAAGTAGGTTGTATTTAATGTGTAAGTTAGTTTCGGAACAAAGACAGGCGATGGCTCCCTAAAACTGCCAGTTGTTAACCAGTACCACGGAATAAATAACACATCTGTTATTTAATATGTGCTAGTACTTATTACCCCTCATGGTCACATTATTTCTACAATATTTTTTATATGAAAGTGCACAGATTTCAATATAGTTAACTTAATTTTTTATTCATTAGAGCCCTTAGAGTATATCTACCTGTAGCCTTATGCCCAGATCTAGTGGATATGTTGTCAGGTATCCCTAATGCATGAGATAGGTGAGTAATACCTTCTGAAATCTAAAATGACTCAAGCAATTTTCCTCTGACCAATTCTCCAAATTAAAGTCAGGCCTTTGAAGATGCACAACTTGATTTTCCGCAACTTCACCAAAAATATCCCGCAATATCAATTGTCTAATTAAATTGATATTTGCACGTTCACCTACACCTCTATGGATTACAAGGTCAATATTTTCGCCCATAATTTTCTCAGAAAAAAATAAGCAAATACCTCTACAATTAAAATAAACAAAAACTTCTATAATTTCAAAGAAAGAAACAAAGAGACCATTTATATTAAAATACCATAACAAATAAAAAAAGTAAGGTTATAGTTAGCGCCAAATGTTATTTTTGACGTCCAAAAGCACTATATTTAACAGACGCATGGTTACCTTTATTAAAGGTAAAATTAACCATAAGCATAAAGAAATTCGTTAAAAGGAATCTGACCAAAAGCCCGCTAATAATGCAATCATATTTATCTAATATAACGGTTAGAGTGAAGGTGTCCTCAGAACTCAGCGAAACCTTTACTCCCCTAGCGGGAGTTCCACAAGGTTCCATATTGGCTCCAATACTTTACACAATTTACACATACGACATACCTCGGGGTCCTAGAGATTCAATGAAAATTCTTCTGTATGCGGGCGACACGGCTCTCCTCGCAACAGGCATGAAAGAAGTAGCATTCAATAACGCCCAAAATCAAATCAATAACATTACTAGATGGTGTGCAAAATGGCGTATTACGCTAAATGCGGACAAAACACAAAACATCGTGTTCAGTCACCCCACATATCGTCTCGAGAATCCTCCGCCCCTATACCTAAATCAGACGAGGCTCGAAATCAAATCTTCTGTCACCTACTTAGGAGTTATTCTAGCAAGAACTCTTAACTGGGAGCCAGAACTTTGTAATGTCCTGAAACAAGTAAGGCAACGAGCTTCGCTTCTGGGGGGTATAAACGGAAAATTCGGAGCTACAAACAAAACAACACTTTTGCACACATATAAAACATTCATAAGGCCAGTTATTGAATACCGTGCTCCTTTGTTTATGGCTTTAAACCGTAGACAAAGGAACAAAATTCTTGCATGCGAGATTATAAACCATATATAAGTTCTTGTCGTAGAGTTCCAGATACAGTAAAACCATTGTCAAAAAACACATTAGAAGACTTAGAACGCAGAGACATAATTTGTAGGTTGGATGAACCAACGGAGTGGGTTAACAACATTGTAATTGTAGAGAAGCCTAATAAAAGTCTTAGAATTTGCTTAGATCCAATGCATTTAAATAATAATATATGTACAGAGTAATTTCCTATACCCACCGTAGAGGAGTTGTCATTGAAGTTACAAGGTAAGTCAATATTTACAGTATTAGACTTGAAAGAGGGTTTTTATCATGTCCCTATTGACAAGGAAAGTATAAAGGACACTGCTTTTATCACACCTTTTGGAAAATTTTGTTTCAAGAGGTTGGCATTTGGTTTAAATATTAGTCCACAGGTGTTTCAACGTAAAAATGAAAATATTTTTGGAGATTTAGATATTGGGATATATTTTGATGATCTTATTATTCCAGCATCTGATGAAGAAACACATGATTTAATTTTGTCAAAAGTGTTGCAAAGAGCTAAAAAATTTGGAGTAAAATTTAACAAAAATAAAATTCAATATAAAGTAAGGGAAGTAAAATATGTAGGTCAAATATTTTCAAGAGAAGGGGTAAAACCAGATCCTTCATATGTTGAGGCCATCTTGAAAATACAAGATCCGACAAATAAAAAAGAGTTATTAAGAATAATTGGTATGATTAACTACCTAACTAAATACATTCCAAATATATCTCAGTTATTAACTCTTTTAAGAGAGCTAACTAAAATTAATGTGCCTTGGTCTTGGACTATAGAGCATAAAACAGCCCTGAATAGTGTAAAATGTTTAATTACTAAAATTCCTAATTTAAAAATTTTTGATGCAAATTTGCCTATTGAAATACAGTCTGATGCGAGTTAATTTGGAATTGGCGGGTGCCTTTTACAACAGGGACAGCCAGTTGCCTTTTGCTCACGTAGTTTAACTGAAACAGAAACTAGATATCCACAAATAGATAAAGAGCTTCTATCAATTTGTTTTTCACTGTCTAAGTTTCATAATTATGTATATGGAAGGAAAATTATAATAAAAACTGATCATTTGCCGCTAATTTCAATTTGTAAAAAAGACTTTTATAAAGTTAGTGGTAGACTGCAACGTTTAAAATTAAAACTTCTTAACTATGATTTGGAGGTACAGTATTTACCTGGGAAGCATATGTATATAGCAGACTTACTCTCTAGATCATTCATACAAACCAAGAGTAGAGATGATAAAGAAATGTTGGTAACAGTACATTCTCTCGAGATAGATTTGCCCATATCTGAAGAGAGATTAAAAGAACTACAGATTGCAACTAAAAATGACCCAACTTGGTCTACAGTTAAAAACTTTCTAAGTAATGGTTGGCCACAAAATTCTCAAAATTTTAATTCTGAATTAAAAACATTTTTTTTTAATTCAAAATGATTTATATGAAAAAAATAACTTAATATTTTATGATGACAGACTAGTGGTTCCCAAAAGTTTACAAAGCCTTATGCTTCATAAATTACATATTGGACACTTGGGAATGGAAAAAACTAAGTCATGAGCCAAGAAAATTTTTTACTGGTTAGGTATGACCACAGATATTGAAAATTATATTTCAAAATGTAATACTTGTCTTAAATTTTCACGGAAACCAACCAAAGAACCTTTAATTCCTCATGATAGGGCTAACATACCTTTTCATAAAATTGGATGTGATATTTTAACTTTTGGTGTTAGAGATTTTTTTGGTAGTAGTGGATTACTACACGAATTGGATTGAGCTAGAAAAGTTAGAGTCTAAAACCTCTGGGGATGTGATTTATAAATTAAAACAAATATTTTCAACTTTTGGTATACCTATGATTTTGATTGCTGACAATATGCCATTTAATAGTGCCGAATGTCACAGTTTTGCTAAAGATTGGGAATTTAAAATTCAAACATCAAGTCCGTTATATCCAAAATCTAATGGTCTTGCAGAAAGGGCAGTAGGTATATGTAAAAATATTTTGAGAAAAAGTCTAGAATCAAATACAGACGTTTTTAAGGCTTTATTAGAATATAGGAACACTCCTTTAGCAGGGTGCAATATTTCGCCTGCAGAATTGATTTTTAAGAAACAGTTGCGTAGTGCCCTTCCCCTTTCAGGTAAAGATTTGGAACCATCCTTGAATAGTGAGTCACAGAAACTAGCTGAAAAAAGGAACAAGGATAAGATTCATTACGATCAAAGTTCGAAAGGTAGGTCAGAATTTGAGGTAGGTGATAATGTAATAATCAGGTTAGAAAAGGAGAAACACTGGACAACAGGGAAAATTGTAGGAAAATGTGATGCTCCTAGGTCGTACATGGTTCGGGATAACTTTGGCAGGGTAACGAGACGAAACACTTCATTTTAAGACCATCACCAAATGAATGTCCTCCCATTCAGAAAGAATATATGTCTCCATTCATTAGGTCTGAACCTAGCTCCTCACAAACAAGGTTAAATATTAATAATAATAACAATAATAACTTTAAGCCTGAGATTTGTTCAAATGAACCAACTGTTTCAACCAAAATTGTGTCTAGTAACTTGAATTGTAACAGTAACCTGAATTTAAGTATTAATAGTAAGACAGTTACAACAAGGTATGGTAGAGCTGTTGTAAAACCAGCTAGGTATAAAGACTGGTTATAAGTTAGACATAGCTTTCATAGATGTATTCCTAGAGCATAGTCAGAATAGTTGTCTTTCTCTAACATCTCATCTTATGAAGCAAATATGCAAATACCAAAAAATGAAAACAGAGAATACTCTTTGAACGAATGTAATTTTTCTGTCTTGCATAAAGAATCCAAGCCTAATAATATAATAGATATCACAGAAAGAAGACTATAAGCCATAAAGAATGATATAAATATACCAAAATATAACCAAATCGTCAAATCTCAACCCACCAAAAGAAGGAAACCAGACATGACAAGATATGACAAAAAACAACACAGTGCTCAACTTGTCACATGTAAGCATGTGAAGTGACCTTTAATAAGAAGGTTGGGAACAGTGTGTGTCTGTCAGTGTCAACGGGCACATCCGCCTTCCTTGACAACATCACTCCACATGCTATGAGGCTAGGTGCAACGATATAACCTAGGAATAATAATATGTAACGTTCTGATAATATAACGAAATAAAGTAATACAACTACAGTCATCTATACTTGTTTTATTACATGAAACACAACTAATTAATCCGGAGGGAAAATTAAACTTAGCAACAAACTCTCAATCAATGCCATCAACGTCAAAAGGTTACAGTACAAATAAAGGAACTGAACATGGAATCTCCCATGCAATGTCATTACTACCACCACAACATAAAGAGATGGTACTATCTTTTGTAAACAACTTGCTAAGAAACTTATACCCTAACTCATCCTAATGTATCACAATATCAAACAATTAAAAACAGCTCAACAAATAACATAACCTATGATTTAATGGAAGATGGGACAATATCTGATGCTTCAGAATATTAAGCCCAAACTAAAAAAATAAAGCTTTCACTCCTTTGACTATAATACAATGGAATGTGAGATCCTATAATGCTAACGTGGATAACTTAAAAATAATTATCAAAGAATAGTCATAGTCATACTTTATTGATCCTTTAATACATTCAAAATAAGTGTATAGGATACGTCACTACAGAATTCAGTATAAAAAACATTAATGTGTATAATACAATATTCACAGTGTAACAAAATTGAGAAAATATAAAATAACATTTTTACAAGTAAAATATGAAGCTACTGCAGTTTGTCCTCAAGATATTCATTTATAGAATAATATGCTTTACTTAAGATTAAATCTTTAACATTTTTTTTTATTTAGAGAAAAGTGGTATTTCGTTCACCGTTTTTGGCAAATGATTGTTTAAAGTCAGTCCCATATATATGAAGCAATTTTGAAATTTGTATGTTCTTTGTTTAGGAACTCATAAAGATTCAGCACTTCATGCATTGTAAGAGTGATTGTCTGAATTTACTAGAAATATATTGATTTTCTCTTTTACATAAAGTAAACATTTATAGATATATAGGCAGTAGAAAATTAAAATTTGATGTTTAATAAAAATTGGTTTACAAGATTGATAATCCTGTGGTCGCATGGTAAAAGTTCTTAAGTCAAGTTTTGGCCATTTTGAGTTTAATGGACCAACAGATAGGTGGCTATCTATATTTGTGGGTAAAAAAACCTGAGTCCTATATAACGATTCGTTTCTACAATACAATTGAGGAAATAATATTATAAGTCAAATATTGTTTGTTTGTATTTGGGTAAAACAACCTTAGTGACATAAGAACTAATTCGCTTATGAAATTTTGAGCAAAAGTTCCTATGACAATTTAGGAAGTTATACCCGGTTATAAAAATTGCTGGCAACCTTGAATTAGCATCACATAAGAATCAAATTTCTTACTGTGATTGACCGTTTATGTTTTAGAAGCTTGTTTATTACTGTGTTCTGTGTTACAAAAGTTTGTATTTTACCTAAACTATAATAATTTATAACGAAATGGATAGTTTTTCAAGAGGAAAGAAACTAGCCCTAATGGGTTTATCTAAACAATATAGCTGTAAGTATTACATAACGAGGGTTCAAAGACAGTACCTCGTAAGTGACATTTTTATTAAAATCGGTTTTATCATATAATCTAGTTTAGGACATACAGATCCATCTATTGGCAGTTCTAAAGAATCAAATATTTCAGGCCTTAGGTAGAAAACTGTAAGGGAACGTTAACTCGTAAATGCGCGGTAAAAATATTTTAAAACCAGGACCTTGTATGGTGCAGTTTGTACAGTACGAAAGTGGGCATGTTTGAGTGTTGTTGTTTTGATCGCCGTTATTTGAAGTTTAAAGGTAAAATGGAGATTTTATTAAAATCAACTGTATTTATTCTGTTAAATACAACATAATTTGGCTGTCTAAAGCAGTGTTTGTGTTGCTGTTGATTAATATTTCTCTTATAAACTGTTTTATTTATAGGTGTCACTTACGAGGTCCTGTCTTTCGTACAGTTACGAGTTACTGCACTTAAAAATCAAGTTTCGGTGGCCATTATTGTTGTGTTGCTCGACGCTATCAGGTGTTTAAAGGTAAAACAGAGATTTTATTAAAATAAAATTTATTTATTCTGGTAAATAGTACTAAGTTTATTAGATAAAGCAGTTTTTTGTTTATGTTAGTGACTATTTCACTAAAAACTTATTTTATTTACAGGTGTCACCTACAAGATTCAGCCTTCAATACAGTTACCGAGTTACTGCACCTAAACAGCATAATGCCATTTTCCAGTCGTACTAAGGAAATGATGCGGTTAGTTAAAGTTAAAACAGGTGAAACAATATCTTCGCCATCTAAACGAACGTATCAAGATATGAAAAACAATAAAGGGACCGAGAATATTGATCCAGAGAGTGACTGTCATCAAGCGCAGAAAAAATTAAATACCCTGTCTAATTCGGTTTTATTGGAAATAGATAATGCTCAGTCGATTGCACCAGTTCTTTCTCCAAAAGAAATGGAAGACATAATTAACAACGCTACTGTGGTTTTTGATGACAGTTTTAGTTGCTTGGATAATATACACGAGACATTAGACTTGTTGGAAAATAATAGTATTATAGAAAATTCTTTAGAAAATAATCATACAAGTCTACAAAATGTTAAGAAAAAAACTACCAACAATGAACTGATCGACATTAGCCAACAAAGTTCTCAAAGTGAAAATAATATTTTAGTTGAATCTACTAATCAAGAAAAAGAGGATAATGACGAAAGTTATGACCCAGAAATGGACGATGAAAGATCTGACACAAATTCTAGCTTAAGTTTCGAGATTGAACGTGACGCATCAAACGCAAGAGATCAAGAAATAAATAAACCAAAGAACAAGAAAAAACAAAAAGGCGAAAATAAGAAGGAAAAGAACAAAATGCTAAGAATGCGTGGTGAAAAATATTTAGGATTTAGAAAACCTGCAGGTCAGCGAAATACATTTCATGATCAAAATAGAGCCGAGAGAAAGATGAAAACAAGATGCAAGTGCAAACATAATAAATCTACACCAAAATGTTTTCTTATATCGGAGGAAGACCGTAACAAGTTATTTGAAATGTTTTGGGAGAAAATGTCTTGGGATCAGCGCAAAATTTTTGTGTCCAACACCGTTGCTGTAACTAAAAAAACAAGGCCAAAAAAATTAGACCATGAGTCTCGCCGTAATGTAACATTTCAGTATAGCCTGAAAGTTAATAATGAAAATGTTCCTGTATGTAAATCTATGTACCTTGGAACGTTAGCTTTAGGGGAGTGGTCCGTAAGATCTTGGGTGATGGAAAACCAAAATGGAATGAATGAATCATTCGAAAACAAAGTTAGTACGCGGAAGCCACGGGTAAATATATTTAAAGAAGATCAAGAATTTTTAAGTAGTTTTCTGAACAATCTCAACAAACTACCATCCCATTACTGTCGCAAAGACACCGATAGACTTTATCTGGAGCAAGTGTTTCAGTCTGTTTCAGATTTGTATAGGGCTTACTGCAAATTTTGTACAGAAAATGGAAAGACACCATTAACTCACACTTGTTTAAGAACTATGATGGACACAATGAAGTTGTCTATTTTTCATCCACGCAAAGACCAGTGTGACAGTTGTTTTAAATTTAAAAATGGAAATTTTTCTGAAAAAGAATATAATGACCACATAATCAGAAAAGATCGAGCTAGAAGTGAGAAAGAACGTGACAAAAAGGAGGCTGTTGAAGGAAAACTTTTTGTTATTACGATGGATGTTCAGTCAGTGAAACTATCTCCTCAATTACCGGCCAGTGCACTCTACTATAAAACTAAACTTTGCTGCCATAATTATACTATCTATAATTTGGCTAGTAGCCAAGCTAGTTGCTATTGGTACAACGAGACAGAAGCAGATGGTCAGGCTTCCACCTACGCATCTTTTCTGAAACATTATTTGGAAGAACATTTTCTGAACTCATCACACAAACTTCCATAACTATCTATTCTGATGGGTGTACTGCCCAAAACCGGAACAGTGTAATGTCTAATACTTTGCTTTTCTTATCTGAAAAATACAATGTCATAATTGACCAAAAATTTTTAGAAAAAGGTCACACGCAAATGGAGTGTGATTCAGTGCACAGCTCTATTGAGACAGTCCTAAAAAATAGGGAAATTTATCTTCCTAGTGACTATTTAAGGTTAACAAAGGAAGCTAGGCATAAAAATCCATTTACAGTAGTAAATTTTGATTACACCTTTTTCCAAAATTTTGCCGACAAAAATCTTATGAAATACAACTCTATTAGACCTAGTAAATTAGTTGGTGGTAATACAGTTACAGATATTCGTGTTTTAAGATATACTAATGGAAAAATATTGTTTAAAATCAATTTTGAAGATTCCTTTGAAGAAATCCCAACTAGACCAAAAAATATTGATTTTTCTATTATTAAATTTCCCCCATTGTTTCAAAATAGACCAGCAATTTCAAAAACAAAGTATGACCACCTACAAATAATCAAATCAGTTATTCCTAAAGACTGTTGGTCTTTTTATGATTTGTTGCCGTATAAGTCTTAATCTTAATTAATGTTCATAATATTAGTACTAGTGCATGATTTGTTCCTCATTGCCATAATTTTAGGATTTTGTTACCTTTTTTTTAGATTTTAACAATCAGAATAAACTAATATTTGCTTTTTTCCTTTTCTGTTTTATGTAGTTTTTATTTAGATAAGTATGTATTTATCAATTTATTACTAAATAAATACAAATTTGAAGAATGAGATACTCTTGTCTTTAATTTTCCTAAATAATATGATAATGACAACGATAATACAAATATGGTGTATTATATTAACCATTAAAGAAATGAACATTACCTCGTATGTGACAGACAAAAACAGACATTACCTCTTAAGTGACTTAATTTTTTTTAATTTTGCTTCACACTTTTTTTTATTTTACTTACAAAATCAGGAAGTTTAAAATATAATAAATTTAAAAGATTTCAAAAAATAACTACATCTTATCAACTCTTAAACAGTTTTTTGTTCATCCTGTAAAATTAGCTACTTGTTACTTACGAGGTACTGTCTTTGAACCCTCGATAATATAATTATTATTACTATGTAAAATGCTAGTGAGATTATGATTATATTTTATTAGTTTACAAAATTGCAACGTTTTTAACAAGTACATTATTTTAAATTTGTTGCTAGTAAACTTATGATTTGTATTGATTTCATATAAATATAATTTGGTTTTGATTTTGACATATTTGTTTCATTTATTAGATAAAAACCAGGCAACCACATGCACAACAGACAACAGTCAAACAACAGCCAGTACATTGGGTGATAGTACACAGAGTGCCTCAAAAAATAAATGTAAGTAGAACTGAGTTTAACAAACATATTTTACTAGCTGCAGTTTGTTTTTTCATGTTTTCTTTTATTACCACTTCACATTTTTTCAGGGAAAACCGTAAATGAGTTTGAGGATCCTTTTCATAATAGTGATGATGAATACAAAGACCCAGAGGATATGACCCAGACATGTATATCAGGCAACAGTCAAGCATCAAGCAGTACATGGGGTGATGATATACAGAGTGTCTCAAAAGATAAATGTAAGTGGAAACGGAGTTTAACAAAACTATTTTTCTAGCTGCAGTTTGTTTTTTCGTGTTTTCTTTTAATAGCGTTTCATATTTTTTTAGGGCAAATTTTAAATGAGTTTAGGATCCTTTTCATAAGAGTGATGATGAAGACAAGGACCCAGATTACATTCCAGATTTAGACGAATCAAATTTAGACATTTCAATGAACAATTTAGATAACAATGTTGCAGGACAGAAGAAAATTGAACTTACCACACCACAAGCTACTAGTGCCCCAAATGGAGACGCAGGAGGAAGTACTACAGCAGTAAAAACAAAGAGAACCACAGACAGTTCAAACAGTCCCTTCTAAACGATCAAGGATTGTTAGAGAAACAAGAAAGATTTGCAGAAATACTGGTCAACTATATGTCACAGAGAGTGGTAAAGAAGTACGGGGTAAATTTTGTCAAGATTTATTACCATGTCGATTGAATTGTAGTATTAGATTTGAGACGGCTTAAAGACAAGAGCTGTTTTCTGGTTTTTGGTCTTTAGTCACGATCATCGAGCAGACTATATTGTTAGCTTGATTACGTCCAAGCTTAAGACAACAACTCGTATACGCTCAGATACTAACAACCGCAAAAGAGAGTTGACATATTTCTGCTTCCTTATCAGCTAATACTGACCTTCAGATAATTTCTTTTGTTGTTATAAATACCACGCTGGTCCCATTGAGTGTGATTTTCTATCGATTCCAGTCGCCAAGTAGGTGTAACGAAAATACGTTCCTAGTTGGTAAGTTTTTTTATTTAATTGCTTAGTTTTCTGTTCACATTTTTATTAACTGGCTAACTCGAATTTGCAGACCTATATTTGTACTTATTTGTATTGTAAATTTTATGCATCAATAAGGTAATGAAAACATTTTTGGGGTATTTATTTTCCGTGAATGCTATTTAATTCATATATCAGCAGTTATGTTAAATAATAATGTTTTAATTTAAAATTTGTTAATTTATAAATTGAATTGTAGTTTCTAATAGTTATTAAGGGGAGTTTTAAAATAAAACATTTGGGTTCTGACTTTTAGTTCAGGAGTAACATGTAGGATTTTTTTGTACTGCTGACAGGGGGTATTAGAATTTTATTGGCTTGGGTGGTGGGGGCCCTTCATAAATTTATGCTGCGGGTTATCTACACCTCAATTTCTCTTTTAGGCACCCAGGAGAAGAGCGTGGTCCTGATATTACGATGTTTCGTTCCCAGTAATAATATATAGTAACAGTTCCCCAGAAATAAAGGAAATAATATATAGTAGCAGTTGCCCATAAAGGAAATAGGTAATAGGTACCAGTTCCCAGAAATAAAGGAAATATAATATATGTAATAGCAGTTCTCCAGATGGATCCATCCTTTTAAAACCCAGCAGTTTCACAAACAACAGTTCCAGAGACAACAAATGAAAACTACCAACTGACGCCTCACGAAGAAGATCTTGAGCTGCAAATAACCCAGGACAGCACCGGAAGAAGCCCGCAGACCACAAGCTAAGTTTTTTTAATGGAATTTTGTACTTGCCTGTCAACAAGGACAGATTATTTTGTATACAGTAACTACAATGAATACTAAAATGTAGATCCTTATTGTTACTAATAAAATGAGAGAATGAAGCATTTATACCGAAGTTCATTTCTTTTACTGATAGTGTACCGTATGCATAGGGAATGCAGAGGAGTGGAATAAAAGGACCCACAAAAGTCTCATGCTCGCTGCGTTGATGTTGGCGATGTTATCTTGAATTTGTTTCTTGGTCAGTGTTGGCATTATGAAATAAGTTCAATATTTCATCATCAACATAAATACGACAACATATTGAAAAAAAGTATCTTCCATCTCATTTAAATATTTCTGTAATGTATTTACTTTACAAAGAATTAGTAACGGATCACCCAGTATCCTACAATGTGTATAGAAATATTTTTAAGGAAATGAATTTAAGTTTCAAAGTGCCCCATAATGATACATGCAATACGTGCGATACATTCAAACTAAAAGTGAAATTATGTAAAGATGACCTAGAAAAACAAGATCTCGTAATTGAATGGAACATACATAAAACTGCAGCTGACAAACATTTTGAAGCAAAATCAAAGGATAAAGCTGACGCAATAAAAAATCCTTCAATTAAAATGGTAACTTTTGATTTGCAACAAGTCTTACAAACTCCTTATCTACGTTCATCTATAATATTTTATAAACGTCAATGGGCTGTATATAATTTAACAGTCCATGAAGGTGACACAGGAGTAGCTTGAAATTTTATCTGGAATGAAACAATCGCAGGACGAGGTGGTAACCAGATTGGTTCATGCGTATATAGATATATTTCTCAACTTTCACCAGATATAACTGATTTGATCATGTATTCTGACACATGTACAGGTCAAAATAGAAATTCACATATAGCTGCAATGTGTTTTTCAGCGTTACAAAACTCTTCTACTTTGCAGTCTATAGATCACAAATTTATGGTAAGTGGACATTCACATATGGAGTGTGACACAGTGCATGCAAATATAGAAAAGAATAAAAAGAAGACATCCATGGATATTCATCATCCACGTGATTGGTCTCAGTTAATCCGATCAATGGGACCGAAATATGTTGTAGTAGATATGGATCAACCAGATTTCTTAGATTTTAAGCAATTATATGCCAAAGAACTGCAATTAAAACAAAAGATAACGAGAATAATAAATTTGTGTGGCATGATATACAATGGATGCGATTTTTAAAAGAAGAAAATAGGTGTACTTTGTTATATAAAAGGTCTCTAGAATTAGATGAGCCTTTTAAAAAAATTTCTTTTCTAAGAAGAGGACAAAATATTACAGATTTAAGGCCTGCAATTCAGTATACTGAGTATTTACCTATAAGTAAAGAGAAAAAAGCAGACTTGGTCAGCATTTTACATTTAATAAATCCAGTGTTCCATGACTATTATAAAAACCTAAAAATCTCTGGGTCTAGAACAAAGGATAGCGTCACCTCTGATGATGAGTAATATTAATTTATTTTTTAAGATTTTTTTCCTTAGTGATCAAAAAATGTTTAGTTTGTATGATTTTATTAAATGTTTACTATATAATACGTTTTTGTTATTTATTTTTAATATGTAAGACAATAAATAACGACTACAGATGCCATTTTTTCATAAAAGATGTATTGAGATCAGTGAACTAAAAAACTTAAGTCATATAACCCATTGGGACATAACTACTTAAGTCATTTTTTTTATGAATTAAAAAAAAATTGAGCTAGTAAGCTATGCAACTCCTAGATAAACAATAAACTAAAACTGATATACAGTTAAACTCTTACATGTAGTAACGATTTTAAAGTTATGATTCTGGAGAAATGTCTAAATAGTTCAACCTCGTATATCTCGATACACTGATTTCTGACTTAAGAACTTTTACCCTGCGACCACAGAATCCAAATTAAATTTTTTTTTGGGTAATGAACACTTCGTTACTATCTACTGAGCCCCCCCACAAAATTACATTAGAGCACTTGTGGCTGTAAGCAGGGCTATAATAAACGTTTATTAATGCCGAGACGGCATTTAATTCTAGATATAGCATAAAAAGCTTTATTCGATTTCATGTTCACTGAATTCACTTGCTCTGACCATTTGAGATTACAATCAATGAACACACCCAAAAACTTTATAGAGTGAGTGGAGGTTAATATATTGTTTCTATCATGTATGGATAAGATATAGTCATAGGTAGATGAGTTGTATAAATCAAAATAAATAATTTCCGTCTTGTCAATGTTTAATATTAGTCTGCTGGTATTACGCCAACGTATAAAGCAGTCAACAACAGTCTTCATTGTCATTTTTAATTCCTCGACTGTACGTGCAGAGACTATTAACGAGGTATCATCAGCAAACATTGATATTAAAAGTGCCCTTATGTGATCTGGTAGGGCATTAATAAGAATTAAGAATAATAATGGTCCCAGCACGGATCCCTGTGGTACTCCTTTATTTGTCGTGTATAGTTCTGAGCTTGATGCTTTCATTTTAACAACACTCTTCCTGTCACTTAAGAAATTTATTACCCATTCTAGAAATATTTCTCTAAAACCAACGTTATATAATTTATTGCGAATCAATGTTATGTCTAAGCAGTCAAAATCTCGTGATAGATCAAAAAAATAGTCCTACCATGTGATTTCTACTATATAATTCATCACAAATACGCTCAAACAAGCTGCATACAGCCGTGTTGACTTTTTCATCTAAAGCCGTGTTGGTTTGGAGTTAATAATTTGTATTCTTCCATAAAATTTAACATTCTGTTGTATACAACCTTCTCTATTACTTTGGAAATTATGCTAAGGACAGATAATAACGGATACTGATCTATAATTAGAAATATCATGAGGGTCATTCTTTTTGAAGATTGGAATAGCTTTTGCCATTTTAAATATGGATGAAAATTGGCTGGTTGTTATTGAGAGATTAACTAATGGGTTAAAAGAATAGATATAAGATCACTTATCAGTTTTATTATTTTTACAGATATGTTATCATTACCAGTACTATGCTTATTTTTTAGTTGATCGATTGTATTTTTTATTTCAATTGGAATTATGGGTAAAAAGAAAAATGTTTTGTTACAAATTTTTGAGGTGGTACAAGAAGACAACGATGTGTCAAAATGAATTTGAAGATTGTATATTGTAATTGTAACAAAATATGAGGCAAACGAATTAGCAATATCACAAGACTTTGTAATAATTTTATTATCAGAATGTAGAATAATATCAAAAATGTTCTTTTGTCTACCAGTTTCACTGTTTACTAAATTCCAAATTGTTTTTGGTATATTGTAAGAATAATTAAATTAAGTCACTATGAAAGTCTTTTATAGTATTTATTAATGTTGGAATTTTACAACATTAAAGAATTTTCGCTGGTATGGAGGCTAGGAATAATTTAGGCAAGTTTTCAGGATACAACCTTTATTTCCATAAAAACAACTTTCACTAAACTGCTGGATTCCCACAGGGAAGAGCCACTAATATTTTTATATAACTTAATTTTTATTTTTCTAACAATAATTACAATTTTTACTGGACTGACCAGAAGTCAACCTTTTTGCCCGACATTTTATAACGAACACACTTGTTTTTTCTGACAACGCGCAGGCGTTGGAATTTTAAACTAAACATAGAACACATTGTGTCACACAAAACATAAAATACATTAAAATATATTGTGTTGATAATTTATTTCGTCAACATGATGCATGTTGGCGAAATAAATAGATGTTAAAATAGTATTTCCCATCACCCTTTTGATATGATGTTTTGCACTCTTTACCCCAGCCTCCCATAGACCTCCAAATACCGGAGAATAACTCGGGATGAAGCAAAATTCAATTTTATCATCAAGGCAAAAATTTTTTAAATTGATATTGTCTTTTATAAGTTTTTGTATTTGATTGTTTGCTCCCCTGAAGGTGGCACCATTGTCACAAAATATTTTGGATGGTTTACCCCTTCTAGAAATGAACCTTTTTAATGAAGCCAAAAAAGTATCTGTTGTTAGATCAGAGAGTAACTCCATATGAATTGCCTTCACAGAAAAGCAAACAAACAATGCTATATATGCTTTTGTCATTACAGACTTTTTAATAAATTTGGAATGGACCACAGAAGTATATACCAACATTTTAAAAAACTCTCGCTGAACGCACCCTCTGCTCTGGGAGAGATCCCATTAGCTGTTCACTACACTTGGCCTTAAATTTGAAGCAGGTTACACATTTGTGCAAATTCTCTTTAATCTCTTTAGTAGCACTAACAATCGAAAAATTTTGATTTAATGAACTTAAAACTTGTTTTTGACCTACATGTAAAAGTCTGAAGTGCTCTCTGTGAATTAAAAGATCAGTGATATGATTGTTTTTGGGAAGTATTAAAGGATGTTTTTTATTAAACGAAATATTTGAGTTCTGGAGTCTACCACCAACTCTCAACTGTCCCTCAGAGTCCAAGAATGGACATAAAGAATTTAAATTAGACTTAACTGCTGTGTTGTTGGTAGGACATTTTATTTCATCAAAAAAATGAAAACTTTGTTCGTGCTTAATAATGGTTTTAAGGCTATTATCCAGTTCTGCAACTGTCAAACTTCCAGTAAACCTTTTATTTTTATTTTTTGTATTATTTACAAATCGTAGGCAATAAACTACTACTTTTTTGAAGTTTTGTTAAGCTAGAAAATCTTATGAAAAAAGATTCTTGTTTAACCCTAGCAAAGGTGACAAACTTACATTCAGGCAAATGATCTGGAATAGAAAATAGAATTTCAGCATGCAAAAATTTAATATTTGAAAGAAATTTAGGACCATTAAACCAAAGGCTGTTAGAGTTAAGTTCATGAGGTTCAAGACCCCGAGAAAGACAATCTGCTGGATTTTCCTTAGTGTTTATATACAACCATTTAAATTCAGATGCCATTTTTTAAATTTTAAGAATTCTATTAGCAACATAGGGATTCAATTTTAAAGGTTCGGACTTTATCCAAGCTAAGACAATGTTTGAATCTGAATATAGAAATATCTTGCTGACTTTATCTCTTAACAGTTCAAAAACCTTGTGAGACAATTTTGAGAGCAACAAAGCACTGTTCAGCTCAAGTCTTGGCACAGTTAGTTTTTTGTTTATAGGAACAATCCTAGATTTGGAACAAATCAAATTTACATGTACTCTATTTTCAAATATAGTTCTGGCATAAATTAGAGCTCCATATGCAATTAAATAAGAGTCACAAAACCCAACTATTTCAATATGAAAGGCACCAGTAAAATATAAATTTCTTTGGACAGTTACTGTGGGCATGCTCATTAAACTTCTAACAAAATTCTTCCAATTATCAAGTAAATCACTAGGCATGACAGCATCCCATTTAACCTTATTTAACCAAAGGTTTTGCATAATTACTTTTGCAGCTACTAAAACTGGGCCTACTAATCCCAAAGGGTCATACAATGGGGAACTTGCATAAAAATTAAATTCCAAAAATATTACTGATAAACGTTATTTAATGCTGTTAAGAGAACCCCAGTTTACAAAAATACTCATATTTTATAATTATGAAATAAATATAAGCAATTAAAAACTGCAACGAGCGGAATCGGTTGTGACGTCACACCGTATAAACGGTGTTTACACACCTTGTAAACATCCCTATAAACGGGTAAAAACGATAAGTATTGCAACGCTGCAACTGCAAAGGTATTGCCTAACCTTCTTCTTACCTATGGATGGGTATTGTATTGCATTTTATACACATGTCAATAGATTTGATAACGTACCATTGTATTATAGCCTGTTTTAATACTGTTAAAGGTTTTAAGCGTGTTACATTTTGTAAAATATTTTTTTTAAAATGACTGACACCGGGTTTTTAAAGGGATAGTCTGACAATTTACCCTTAGTGGATATGTTCATGGTGGGAACTTACATCAAAAACAGTGAAAGTTTTTCTCTTGCTGAAGTTCGAGGTGTTAAAACTACCAGGTAGGATATAAACCATATTTAATAGTTTTACGTATAATATAAATCGATAAAAGTATTTTTCATACGAGTTAAAACTTATTAAATTTAAGAGGAAAGAAAGAGAATGCAAAAATTTTGACGCCTGTCAAAATTTTCGATGTAATGATTTTTTTCGATACCGGAGAAAACTAATAAGTATTTTTGAAAAATTTAAACGCATAATGAAAGAATACTTTATTATCGAGGGCCAAAAGTCCCTTAGAATAAATAAAAAGTTTCTATTTAATGAATAATAATATTTGAAATTAAAAATCACACTAAATTTTTTCTTTAGTTTTTCACCCCTGTAACTTATTAAAATAAACATTATAGAAGTTTTCAAGGACTTTCGACCCTCGGTAATAACGTAATCTTTCATTCTACATTTAAATTTTTCAAAAATACTTAATAATTTTCTCAGGATTAGAAAAAAATGAATGCATGTAAAACACATTGGTGCGAAATTTTGCGCCTACGCCCTTAAAGTATAACATCATTATAATAGGTTTGTTTCTGCAGTAGTTGGAAACGGTTTTACAACGCTCGAGTTTGCGCAGTAAAATAATTGTGTTCGTGCAGGTTTAATTTCAAACTCCAACTGTTTGGTCAGATGTTCTTGCAGATTTGTCGACCGTTTTCAAATCGTTTTCAAATAGTCATTCTGGTTTGAAGATTATTTTCCAACTAATAGTTTGACGCAGGCGTACTAAGTATAAATAAATACGGTTTCTTATTCTTAACCTGTAAATATAAAATATATTGTAAATATTTTTCACTAAGTTATATTGAACTGATTATTGGTTATTTTTCAATTCCAACGTGTGGTGTATTTACATTGATTATTCTGTATTGAATAAATTTTTGGACTAAATATCCAACATGGTAATTATAGGTGATATAACTATGATTAGATAACTTATGAAGTAAAAAAAATATATTTCAGGAATCATCTGAAAGTTCTTCTTCTGATGATGAGGTGTTTGATATTGAAGAATTGTCGTCGGATGAAGATTTGTTACAAATTCTAGATGAACGTATAAGGCCTAAAAATAAGAATTATATTGAAGAAACGGTGTCAAGTTACAACGATTGTGAATTTATTGAACACTTTCGTGTTAGTCGTGCGGTTGCTGAAGATATTGCGAACCACTTCAGAAATTCACATTATTTTCATTATCAAGCGGGAGGCAATGGAAAGCTTGGAGAATATGAACAAACATTAATATATTTATGGTTCGTTGGTCACCAGACTGTTGCTATCAGCACTCTTTTTAAATTAATTAGAAAGTTAACATATTTTCTGAGCAATATGGCCCCTCAAGTAATTAAATGGCCATCAGGTGAAGAGAAAATATAAATTGAGAGAAATTTTAGGCAAAACAATTTTCCAGTTGTTATTGGAGTAATTGATGGGAGTCACATTAAAACAGACAAACCAACAAATGATCCAGACTCATACTTAAATAGAAAACATTATTATTCTATTCAGGTAATCACATACTAATACATATCTTATAAACTTAAAAACTGACTAGAATTTATATATATATATATATATATATAATATATATATATATATATATATATATATATATATATATATATATTTTTTAGTTGCAAGTAGTTTGTGACCACCAAAGAATAATAAGGGACTTATTTGTCGGTTATCCAGGATCAGTACATGACAGTAGAGTTTTCAGAACTTCACCATTAGCTGAGACTATAGTTGCAAAGTATGCAGATTATTTTATTTTAGGGGATAGTGGTTATCCATGTTTGCCCAATCTCCTAACTCATTTTAAAGATAGAGGTAACTCAACACGAAGACAGTTAAATTACAACATGAAATTAAGCAAAAATAGATATGTAATTGAACACTGTTTTGGTCTACTTAAGCAGAAATTCCGTCAGTTGTATCATGTAAAATTAAGAGCTGTACCAGATATAATACATTTTATAAGAGCATGTTGTGTTCTTCATAATATGACAATCGAAGACCAATTTGAATATGAGGCAGAAAATATTGATGAAAATATTTTACCATTTAATTTGAACATTGATGAGAATCATGCAGACAGAAATGGAATGGAAAGAAGAAATGAAATCATGAATTTGTTACCTATGTAAATAAATCATGTTCATTACAATTTTTTTTAATATTCTTAAATATTTTATTCTCTTCGATATAGACTGTAACATATGTATTACTTAAAGTATGATGTATTTAAAACATATTTTTAAGTTTTAGAGTTAATATATGTATATTCTTTTTATTTGTTACACATTTAATTTGTAGAAAATAAAAATATAACTCTGATGATTTTTATTTAAAAAAAACCTGTTACAAACTTAACCTTAAGTTTACTTTCCTAAAAATTAAAGTATTTCAGTAGGTAAAGATTCTTTTGATACTAAATATTTGCTAAGTATTTCGTTCGTCTTCTCTCTCAGTTTATTTTGTTTTCTTATTTCTAAAAGTCTTTCTTCTTCAAACAGTTTCTTTGATCACTTCTAATCTTTCTTTGTGAATTTTTAGCAGATCTGTATAAAATTCCTTTTTGTCTTCACACATCTTTTGGAGAATATTGTTTTTGCTAACTGGTTTCTCTCTCTTTCTTTTAAGTGATTTTGGTGTAGAACCAAGAACATTGGCTTTAGCTATTGCTACATCTTCAGGCTTTTCATCTATGTGATGTGCTACTATTTCATTAGATAACACCATTTCATTATTAACATTTCTTTTTTGCCCAAATATCTCATCTAGTTCATTACTATATTCAAATGTTTTGCGGCCTCTTCCTGTTTTTTAACTCTCATCTATATATTTCTTATAATTTCTTTCAATTACTCGCCATCTATTTTCGCAGTGACATGCATTCAAATTAAGATTATGTAAGTTATTTAGTTGTTCTGCTACCTTTGCCCACATAATTTTCATGGATTTCATTTGTAAACTCCCTACCCTATCTCTGTATTTTTTTATAAAAATCTATTAATGACAGTGTCTGGTTGTGGGTCCAAGATATACTGACTGAAACACTTGTCGATGGGCTTTGGTTTACAATTATAAACTCTTGTAAATCTGAAACAAATGTAACCTTTAAATGCCGTTTAGAAAAATTTGTTTCATTATTTTGTTAAACTTTCACTTTAGACGAAGTTATTGTTTTAAAAAAAAGTAAGTAGTACTTACCTTCCATATTAGAAATCTATTTGTTTGATTACAAAAATTATGAATCTCGATATTAACCAAAAATATTAGGTTAGGTTAGATTAATTTAATTTCGATAATCAGCAAATCGTTCGTGCAGCATAAATTTTGACAACGGTCAGAAAACAGTCTAATTTCACCTCTGCGCAGAGTGCATAGTTTGCAAACGGTAAGCAAACCACTGCAGAAACAAACCTAATAAGTTATGTGAATAATATATGGATAATGTGAATAATAATATGAATAATTAGCAATAATATGAAGTGTAAATGACAATATATTTTTAGTTACTTGAAATGAAAATATTAGGCACAAAAATACTTACATCTTCATAGGTACCTACTTATTAAATATTTCTACTTATTTACAGATCCGCTACGCCTTCTTATGGGGACTCTGCTGTTGGATGCAAGTTCGAAGGGATAAAAATGTGTGCACAGTTAAAGCTAAAGTGACACCTGAACACAATGTGAGGAAAACACAATATGCTGTAACTTGCAATATTGATGAAGAATGTGAAAAGGTGTTAAATATTCAGTGCCATAACTGTGCTGCCTCTTTAGGTAAATATTTTTAAAATGATAAAAAATGTACTAGGTAAATATCAGATTAGTTTTAGTCATGCATTGGTATATTGAGATTCTACGATTTTAAGACTAAAAAAATGTTTTATATGTCTTTGATGCTATTTAAAAACTGTTTTTTATGGAATGTCTTCTTAAAATGCCATCTCCGCGATGAAGGTTGGCCATCATCATTGCCTATTCTAACTTTTGGTACTATAAAGCCCAAAAGAGTTCATTTGAGCTGCATCATGTAACGTTTTATATTGATTTTTTTAATTATATGTTCTTATTGTATGCCATACGATAAATAAATGAGCTGCATCCAATCCATTCTTTGAGATTTCTCAGACAAAACAATTTTTTTCTACCTATGCTGCGTCTTCCTTGAATCTTTCCCCGCATTATTAATTGTAGTAGTTCATATCTGTCACCACCTGCTGTTATAAGTATGACCCAAGTATTGCAGTTTTCTTATTTTGATGGAATCCAGTATATCCCTGCTTGATCTCTATTTCTTTTAGTGCTCCTTCATGGGTTATTCTGTCTATCCAGGAAATTCTTCAATATGTCCACATTTTAAATGCTTCCAATCTAATTGTAATATGGAACATAAAGGATAGCAAATACATACTATGAAATGATATTAATTTTGGGTATAATTTATAAGTATAGCATTTACTTTGTTTTAGGTGGGTGTAAGCATTCCATAGCACTCTTGATGTGGCTTCACAGAAGGAGTGAAGAATCTTCTCCAACTGAAGTTGCTTGTTACTGGGCAAAGAGTAAACTTTCCAAAGTTGGAACTTTAGTTAACTACCTAACTTTGAAGGATTTTGGAGCACAAGAAGAACTGAACTCAGATGAAGAAAGCTCACTTTTTTTACAGGAAGTTGTGAACCAAGGACTAGAACATAACGTTGAGACTCAGCTATTGAAACACTTCAAGCCTAACAGAATTTTACAACATCTTGGACTACATCAATTGATGTTAAATTTTGTTAGCAGAAATGATTTTTCCGAAATGGCACCGAATTTTTCAGAATTTCTAGAATTCTGTTATCAGGAAATGGATCAACAACTATGTTCTGAAGCTGCAGCAATAACCCTTGAACAGTCTAATTCCGGTTTATGGTTTGACCTGCGACATGCAAGAATAACTGCATCAAAGATTTATGATGCAGCACACTGCAAAAAATCTGATGGTTCCCTGGTTAACCAAATACTTGGTATAACTAAACTTCCTGCTACAGAAGCCATGTCTCGAGAAAAAAGGCTTGAGGATGCTGTAATTAAAGCTTCAGAAAAAAAATTAAAGATAAAACTCAGTCATATTGGGTTACAATTAAATCACAGGCATCCAATATTTGGGGCTTCTCCAGATGCTATATCTGAAGAATTTGTAGTTGAAATAAAATGTCCTCAATCTGAGAAATCTATTTGTAACTATTTAACAAAAAATATGGAAATTACAGCAAAATACAAAGCTCAAGTGCAGCTACAGATGTTTCTATGTAAGAAACAAAAAGCATTATTTTGTGTTGCAGATCCTGATTTTGAGGAAAATTTAAAAATTTTTGATATATTGGTACCATATGATGAAGAATACAAAAAGATGCTAATGGATGCTGCAGAAAACTTGTGGTAATATAATATATTTACTCATTTATGTAACTCATTCAAAAAATGATAATATATTTATATACAGCACGATCAGTTTCACTTTGTATTTAACATTTGTATTCGAACTGGTGTTGACATTCAGTTTTTCCAAATTTTTTAAATTTTATTTTGGTAACGTCTCGCCAAGTAAAATGCCTCCATGGTACCAAAATAAAATTCAGAAAGTAAGGAAAAACCGAACGTCAACAACAGTGCACATCCAAATCTCAAATACAAAGTGAATCTATTTTTGCTGGATAAATATGTGAAGCCTACAAACTACCGTTGTGTGTTAGTTGGTGATTTTAATATTGACTTGTTAGCTAGTAATTTCTATGGTAAAAAAATTAAAAAATGTTTTCGGCTTATGGGATAAAACAATATATTAGTGATCCTACCCGTATTACTGACAATAGTAAAACTTTGGTAGATTGTGTACTTTCTAATCAAAATAATATAAGTGCTTATGTTCACGATTCTCGAAAAATTACTGATCATTTCACTATTTCAGTAAATATCTCCAATAATAATAGTAATAATATATCTGATGGTAATATAATATCCAAGTTTAGAAATTTATGTAATCAAAACTTACATAAAATCAAAACTAATCTTATCAATTGTCACTTTAATTTAAATTCTGTTGATGTTAATATCATTTACCAGGAAATTTTGGAAAATTTTGAAAATGTAATCAATGGCATAATATCAATTGTAACATGCCAGTTTCAATCAAAATTACCTTGGTTTGATTATAACGTATTTAAACAAATTAAACAATGTGATATTTATTTATTAACGGATATACCATTTACATTGGAACAAAATATAATATATAAAATTTTACAAAGTAAGCATAACATTGGAAAATAATTAGTAAAGTTTAACAAAAACTAATAATTAACTTGTGTTTGGGAAAGTATGTGCGCATTCATTTCATATTTTTACAGTTAATATTTTTTCTGTTACGGTACTGTAATATGATCTAATTTGGGTGCTGTATTTCAATCTTTTTAAAATATATTATTTCCTGTGAGTTCGTAAAACTTAAACTGGCTCTCATTTACCATGTTAAAGTACGCAGAATTGGGCTTTTTTCTTTGTATTCAATGTCAGAAAAATTGAAACAAGTGGTTAATTTATGGCACTTGCATACGAGCTGTTGGCCACTCAACGATCAGAGGGCGGTTTTGCCCTGGTAGCGATCTCAAGACGGGCACTTTGCACTTCTTCGTCACCAGTGAACGAAAACACATTGACCGGTCTTGTGCTCAGCCTCGGCGACGCGGCGTCGTGATGTCCTGCGATCAACTCGTCAGCCTGTTACGAATATCTCAATAGAACCAAAGGTGAGTCTGTTCTTTGTATAAAACATTGATAATGAGTAAACCAGTTGATTTCATAATTTCTTTACAATTTATAATTGCTATTTTCGCTAATTTTATGCACAAATATTGTTTATAACACAACCTTCCTCTACGTTTGTCCGAACATATGATTCCTTTATTGCAATCTGCTTTCCCAGACTCAGAAATTTTGAAAAAAGTTACAATGGGAAGAACCAAAACCACAAAAATAATAACTAATGTTTTGGGAAAACATCAGTTTGGAAAAATTATGGATATTTTAAAAAGCAGAAAGTTCAGTGTGTTGATAGATAATTCTACAGACATCAGTTCTGTTAAAAATATATGTGTGTGTATGTGTGTCAGGTACTAATGAAAAGTGTGGTCGTATTGTATCGAGTTTTTTCTGTTTAATTCAGTGTTTTAAAAGTAATAGCGATGAAACAAATGAAGAAATGACAGCTGAAATCATCTATGACAAATTAGTAAACTCATTAACATCCATGAATATACCTCTTGAAAATTTAGTTGGTTTTGGACCAGATGGTTGTAATACTATGTTTGGGGAGCACAATTCTGTGGTAAGCAGACTCATTTTAAACTTTCCTGGAATAGTAATACAAAAATGTATTTGTCATTCACTACACTTATGTAGTAGTGAGGCATGTAAAGTTTTGCCTAGACAGTGTGAGGATTTAGCTAGCAAAGTATATAATTTTTTTAAAAATAGTGCCAAAAGACAAGCACATTTTATAGAATTTCAGCACTTTTTGTAATGTGCAACCGCACAAAATTTTAAAACCATCCCAAACAAGATGGTTATCTTTAACCGTGGTAGTAAATAGGCTTTTGGAGCAGTGGGAAGCGTTAAAATTATATTTTAATCAACAATACCTACAACATCGTTGTACCAAGTTATTTTAATAAATTTCCCTTACCCGATATAAATCCAGAAAACTCGGCAGCGTTTATTAATTTAAATTATATTTACATTGGAATAGAAGTTGCTAAAAATATTGAAAAACTGAACCAGGAACAAAAATCTGATTTCTACCACAGATGTCGTCAGTTTCTTATAGTCAGTTGTTTGGAAATTAAACAAAGATTTGATTTAAAATGCCCCCTATTATCACAAATTGCTGCCTTCGATACAAAATCACCTGAAAAATCTAATTCCATTTACAGTATTATTAATGCTTGTCCTAGATTTGTAAATAAGAATCAACATGTATTAATACAAAAAATCGATGATGAATGGAGATTGTATTGTCAGAGTTGCACAGAATTTTCGGAAGACATATTTTTTGCTATGAAACATATCACCATAATGTACTTTATTAAATAACATTACGATTAAATGTCCAAATAAAGTATATTTTTCTGAAAGTCCTTATAAAGTCTAAAAATGTCTCTACCCTGGCCTGTCCTCTTGCCGGTTTCAGTTTAATTTGAAGACAAAACATAACTTCTTTGTATCAGTTGCTAAACTAAAATATATTAAACACGAACTTCATTAAATATATTTAATTATTATTAATAAAAAATTCAATAATATTTATTTTTTTCCAATAATTTTTAAACTTCAATTTTGTCCCACTTTGTTCTGTGTATCTACCCTGGCCAATTTCATTCAGCTACTAAAAACAAAATATAAAACGAATTTATATTCGAATAGCGCTCAAGGTCATGTATCGATGTGAAGTAGCAATCCAAAACACACGAGTCATCACAGTGCCGCCATTTGCTAGTTGTTGCAACGAGTTCGAGCAGTGCGGTGGCTTCGCGAGGTGATTGTGTCTCTCCACTGGTAAGTCACAAAAGTTATATTATTCATGTAATTTATTTGCATTTACTGGTCTGATTTAATTGTAATATAAGAGTTAAAATGTGATACATAATGTACCGAAATATTTCTTATGTCAATTAGAACATAAACAATTATCATGAAAACGTCTCTCCCCTGCCATATTTTCACTGGCAAAAAACTGCCAGGGGAGAGACTTGTTGACCAGGGGAGATAATGTTGGTGCACACTAACTTAGATATAGCTAATTTTCATCAATGTTTCCGTATTAAATACCTAATTTAAATAATTCTGGTAAATAGTTAAGACTAAAAAATAAATAAGTGATTCTCAATTCATATTGTTATTATATTATTGTCTAATATTGTTACAGATCATGGCACCACGGAAGAAGTTAACACGTGAAGAACGATTACAGAAGAAACGTGAAGCAGAGAAACTACGATATCAAAAGATTAAAAATGATCCAGAAAAATATGAATTGCAAAAGCAAAAATATTTAAATAAGGAGAAAGGACTTATATAATAAAGACTTTCGATCAAATGACTCCTAGAGAGCAACTTAAGGCACAGAAGATATGGAAAAAGAAAGCCAGAAAGCGAAGGCAACGACTTGTGCTTCAAAATATAACTAATCATTCGGTAACGCCATCGATGTCAGATGTTAATGATCAAAGTTTTAATTCTCATGAAAGGATTGTAGCTGCCAAACTTAAATCAGGCCAAGCCAGAAGACAAAGATATTTAAATAAGAAAAAAAATGAGACCATAAATAAACTTAAAACTAGATTAGCATGTTACAGAAAAAGATTACAAAGATTACGAAAGCCTGAAAAACTGACACCTAACAGCAAAGTAGAACAGATGTTGAATTCTCCAAGTTCCAGAGACACAGTGAAGAAAAATTTATTGTTTGCAGAAGTGCTCAATCAACAATTAAAAGAAAAGTATTCTTCTATTTCAAATAATAAAGAAAAAATTATTTTCAAAAGAATGATAAGTGGGAAACTGGTGAGAAAATACGGCATACTACAAAATGAAAAAAATATGAAACCTTTAAGAAAAATTGGATACGTACAATTACTGGAAAATAAAAGGAAAGCCAAAACAGATTATGAAATTATGAAGAGAAAAATTATAAATTTTCTCCAAGATGATTCGAATACGAGGTTGTGTGCCGGCAAAAGAGATTATTTGACGAAGAAAGGAGATCGTAAACAAAAGAGAGTTCTCGTGGATACTCTAAGAAATCTCCACATATCTTTCATGAAAAACTGCAACATTAAAATATCCTATTCTCGATTCTGTCGCCTTAAGAAATTTTGGATAATACAACCGAATTGCGACAAACGTGACACTTGTTTGTGCGTTACACACGCCAATATGGATCTGATGCTCACAGCTCTATATCAAGCAAGGATTATCTTTGTATCAAAGCATCAAAATCTGCTTCATATAATTTGTTGCAATAGGTATAACGAACAGTGTCTTTTCCGAGGATGCTTAACTTGTAAAAATAAAGGACTCAAATACAAAGAATTTGATAATAGTATTCAAATTGTCTACAGGAAGTGAGAATCTGTCTCCATCAATATAACTGATTCAAAAACACATAAGGCAAAAAAAGTGACTAAATATTTGAAAAAATCTCTACAGATTTGTCCTCGTGATTTGGTTATGCAATTAGAATATAATTTGGACGATTTTCTTCAACACGAACTGAACATAGTCCACCAGCACTCTGGTCTTAGGATTAAAAAAACAAATTTAACTGTAAAAGAAGCTGTGCTTCATATGGACTTTAGTGAAAACTATTTAACTAAATACGCACAAGAGATTCAGGCATTCCATTTTGGAGGTTCGCGTCAACAGATAAGTCTGCACACGGTCGTCAGCTACACAAAAGAAGAAGCATCAGGTGAATTAAAAACTACTTGCTATTGTTCGTTGTCACAAAATTTGTTACATTCACCTCCAGCTATATGGGCACACTTACAGCCCATTTTGAACATCCTGCCACCCGCAGTAGAG
This sequence comes from Diabrotica balteata, assembly GCA_918026665.1. Classification (NCBI taxonomy): domain Eukaryota; kingdom Metazoa; phylum Arthropoda; class Insecta; order Coleoptera; family Chrysomelidae; genus Diabrotica; species Diabrotica balteata. The sequence goes on from OU898284.1 coordinate 73,875,232, forward strand.
ATTCTCCATTTCTGGAGCGATGGACCCGTGACACAATACCGCAATAAATACATGTTTCACTTTCTTGTCACCCATTTAACAGAATTCCACCCAAACCTTACACACTTTACGTGGAACTACCATGAAGCTGGACACGGTAAGGGGGCTCCTGATGGTGTCGGAGCTGTTTGCAAGAGATCTGCAGACAGATTAGTGGCTAGTAGTCAAGATATTGCATCTCTGAGCGATTTGTCAAATGCTATTCAGAAAAACTGTCCTAGCATCAACGGTTTTGTTATTTGCGACGAAAGTATCCTTGAGAAAGAAGCTTTGATTGCTAGTTGTAAAGAACAAATAAAGAGTTTCTCCGGTACATTGCGTGTCCATCAAGTGTCATGGAGCATAGAAGATCTAAAAAATTTGAAAATGAAGTCTTTAAGCTGCTTTTGCAATGGAAATTGTGATCATTTCAAAATTGGTGTCATAATATACTCCGATAATAAAAAGGCTCCTCTCCGAATCGAGGATGTTTATGGACCGAATTAGGAGTCCGATAACGAGAATCCATATGATAGTGAACAACTCACTACACCAAAACATGGCAAGCACCAGAAAGATAATGATCAACAACCATCAACATCCAAAAAAACATTTAAAAACGGTGATTTTATTCTTGTCAAACTACTCTCTAAAAAAACAGAGTAACGTTACGTGGCTATGTGTACGGGTTTGGAAGAAGATGACAAAATACAGGTAGTTTTCTGTAAAATAGGGGACAAAACTGGAAAAGTATTTAAGGTAGAAGAAAACGATATTTCATTCATCTCAGAAGATCAAATTGTTCAGACACTACTATGCCAACTCTTATTTTGAAAGGGCAGAGGATGTTCTACTCTTTCAAAGAGTCCGTGAATGTGTTTGAGAAAGCTTAAGAATTTGTATTTTAATAGTGTAGGCAAAAGAGTGCATTTTTTGTGCATTTATTAAAATGTAGCAAAGGTACAGGTAATATGAAAATAAACCTGGTTATCGCAAGTCTGACTATTTGTATTACTTAAAAGACTTATATATAATTAGTATGAATAAAAGAATGTTTTATTGTTTGTTGTAACCACAAAAATATTTTGTATGACATGTTAATTCTATATAAAAAATGTGTGTAATGTCAAGAAGATGAAAGACACTTTTGCTATAAGTCTTTAATAAAAAGAGGCTGAAATAAGTCTGATTTATGTTTAATGTGATTGGTAAAAATGATAGTACGATTATATGTTAAATACCATGTTTAATTAAAGTTTATAACAGCCACCTGTATATTAACCACTAATCTCCCATACTATGCACCCACTAATCTCCCGTACTATAATCTTAGTGGCTGCGTCGACTTCTCGAGCCGACACGAAGCCCCCCGAGGGAGGCAGTTAAAAGAACAAGCCAACGGATAAACATCTCCGCGCTGACTTTTATTTTTTTGTCAACTTAATTGTTTTAACATCTCAATATAACTTACAATAACAAGTTTTTAATGTGTATTTCGTGTACCTACCAGAAAATTCCCCTTATATTGGCGCCCCAACGAGTGGCACGGAATAAATAAACGTTATAACTTTGTGTATTGAAGTTTTAGCGGGATTTAGTTTCCACGTGTTATTATATAGGACTTTTTCTGCTATCGCAACCTATCTGTGGATTATCTGTGGACTATATGTTATGTGTTTCTCGTGTGAGCTATCACCAGAAAGAATAAATCGTTCGCGGAACAATTATTAAAGTTACAAGATAAAACGTTTGGCGCTAAATTCTGCCGGTAACGCTTATCCCTGCGTAGAGGCTAATTGTGTATACAGACTGTTCCAAAAATTGGCGCGTAAATTACGTTCCTGGGTACATTTCATTACATGAAATACTTTTGGAAATATTTTACATTAGGTTTACCAGTGACAGAACAGGACATTGTTTATGGAATCCAGGAAAAACAGTAAGCTAAACTGTTTCAAACTGTAAGTTTTTCTTTTAATATTTTTACTTGTTTCCTGCTGCAATCTGGACGTAACCATTCGTACAATCTTAGATCGAAAGATAAGATGGCTAATACTCCTCCAGTGACGCTTTCGCAAGAACAATTTCAAGAACTTTTAACTCGCATTGCTGGTGTTAATCTTCAACACAATATTCCTCCAGTAAATGTACAAAGCGGTAACTTTGCAAAAGGCAATTCGCGATTTAACGGTAGTTCGGAGACTGATGTCAATGCTTTTATCGATGCTATTGTAGTATACAAAAACTGTACGGGTATTTCTGATGAGAACGCTCTCATGGGACTTCCTATGTTGCTTGATGGGTTCGCTGCGACGTGGTACCGTGGAGTCAGAACTACTCTAACTGACTGGAATTCAGCTATTGACGTATTACGTTCAACTTTTGGTCCGATTAAACCTCCTCATCGCGTATATCGTGAATTATTTAGTAATGAACAAGACACTAAGGTAAAAACCGACGTTTTTATATGTAAGGCTAGCTCAATTTTAGCGCAGCTACCTGCCGGTACGTTGACAGAGGCTATACAACTTTACATGGTGTATGGACTTTTAAATCGCAGAATTCGGGAAAAGGTTCCTCGCGATAAAATACAAACTTTTGGTGAACTTCTCACTCGTGCGCGATTAATCGAAGAAACATTCGATAATACACCGGAAAACATTTAGCGAACAAAAACTTCCGTCTCAGAAAAAACTTAGATGCGCATATTGTAAATATCCAGGACATTCTATCGAAGAGTGTCGTAAGCTAGCAAACAGTAGAAATAAACCTACTAGCGCTACCCCTTTGGCTAAAACGGACTTTGTTGTTAAAAAGGAGCCTGCTTATAATAATTTTACGTCTTCCAGTATAACATGTTATGGCTGTGGTAAACTTGGCTATATTAAAAGCAATTGTCCAGATTGTAGATCTAAAACAGCTGACGCTCGTGCTGCAGACTTTATGTACAATACTTTTGATGAAAATTTAACCATGGTCAGACCGTTAGTTTCGATTGATATTTTTAATTATAATGGTTACGCTTATATAGACACCGGGGCTAAAACCAGTGTTGCCGGATCTTCTCTTGCTAAACTATTATTGCAGGATAACGTACCCTATACTGAAGATATCATGTTAATGACATTAGCAGATAGTCTACAACGTCGTGTAAACGTAAATATTTTTGAAGTAGATTTTAAGTTACAACATAAAACTATTCTTACACGTTTTATATCTGTACCAGACCATAAAAACAGTCGAACCTTGCTCGGGTGCGACTTTATTCAACAAGCAAATATAATTTTAGACTTACCTAGTAATCAGTATTATTTTGGTGAATATCCACAACTTACTTTTATTTTTGGCACTGATCTAGATCCTTTATGTTCTGTTAATAATGTAAAATTTGAAAATATCAAACTACGAGATGATGAAGCACTTGTTCTTAAACACGAACAAAAAAGTACGCTTAATGATCTTTTGCATGAGTTTAGCAAGGTTTTTGAGCCAAATGATGAACCTACACCTTATGCAGAACATTCCATCGTACTATTAGATGAATCTCCAATAGCATCACCTCCCTACAAAATGTCAGAAACCAAGAAAAATCAACTTAAGGAAGAACTAGACAAACTATTAGCGAATGGCTACATTGAAGAGTGTGAGTCTCCATACGCTGCTCCAGTCGTACTCGTTCCGAAGAAAAACAATAGTATTCGTCTCACCGTTGACTACAGAGCCTTAAATGCAGTCACACGGGCAGACCGGTATCCCATCCCAAGAATAGATGATCTTTTACATGCCGCAAAGAAGACAGGATGTATGACAACTCTCGATCTTCGTAGTGGATATCATTTGGTTAGCGTCAAAGAGAGTGATAGAGACAAAACTGCTTTCGTGACACCTTTTGGTACATTTAGGTACACACGCATGCCTTTTGGACTCCGTAATGCGCCATCTACTTTTCAGCGTCTGATTGACCGCTTCAGATCAGGCCTGCAAGATGTCTTTATACTAGCCTATCTTGGTGACCTAACAGTTATCTCGTCCAGTTTTGAAGAACACCTAGGAGACCTGAAGAAGGTATTCGAAAGGCTGATCTTATACAAACTCACACTAAATCGGGAGAAATGTTCTTTTGTATGTGAAATAGTGTACTACTTAGGCCACATTATTACCCTCGAAGGAATTTCGCCGAATAACGAAAAAGTAGCTGCAATACTCAATATGCCGCCTCCTAATAACGTGAAACAACTCTCAAGTTTCTTACAAACTTGCTCATGGTACAGGCGTTTCATAGAAAACTTCGCTGAGATTTTAAAGCCGTTAAGCACTCTGGCGAAGAAGAACTTTAAATGGACCTGGGGCCATAAGCAACACGAAGCTTTTGAAGCACTTAAAACTCTACTGTGTTCGCCTCCAATTTTAAGACAAGCGGACAGCAGACTACCCTATATATTACGCACAGATGCTAGTGGTTATGCAATCGGTGCATGTTTACTCCAGGGGGAGAATGACGATGAACGACCAGTGGAATATGCATCTAGACTCTTGACTTCCGCAGAGCAGAACTACAGTACGACGGAACGGGAAGCTCTTGCTGTCGTATATGCTGTAAAGAAATTCAGATGTTACCTGGAAGATGCTACCACCACTGTTGTTCAAAGCGACTATCAGCCCCTCAAATGGCTGATGTCTATTAAATCACCAACCGGATATGGTAAATATTATCGTGGGTAGTAAATAATATGTTGTAACTTAGTTGCCCATTTATTAATCACTGCTTGTACAATCTTTCACTATTAATTAATCTTAAATATATCAGTACTTAATTGACGATGACGATAGATGATGCCTTACTGGCCATAGTGTCGGTATATTAATTAAGATCCCCGAGCATGATTGGTGTTGCTTTTAATCGTCTCGGCCTTGCTGGCTCAGCGCTCTTGTTACTATTCGTGTCAAGTGTATTCCCTGACCTACACCACAAGTAAGTCGTGCAATTTTACGAGAGTGCTGACTGGCCGTTCTAATTAGAGTATGTTATATCTGTGGCTTGGTACAAGAAGTGCCTAAGTCACTTTTTTTCGCTTTTGACATTTTTACTCTAAGTGTCTTAAAAAACCAGGACGGTTTCAGTGCAAGACATGCCTAAGTCCATCTAGCCTTAAAAATCACATTTTCATAAATTCAATAAATACCTATCTCTCAAAGTCCCTTTTAAAATTAGTACTAGAAATACCTATGTAGACATAGGTTTTCTGGTTAAACTGAAAATATGTACAAGAAATGCATAAGTCGACTTAGGTATTATTGAGATTTAAATTTTTAATGTCAGAACTGCCTATGTCGTAACAATCACTTCTTGGTTTTTGCAGCGGCAACGTCGCAATGTTTGCTTAACCTGTTCCGCTCCATCGTATCCACCTATGGATATTTTTAGGTACGGCGAACTCTACCACGATATCCACATACGGATATTCATACAGGGATATTACTGCACTCTGTAAAAGTGGTGTAGTGCTCTGTAGATTAATTTGAATTACGGTAGGACATGAATATCCATACGGCGATATCATGGTTAGTCATTTTTTTACAAAATTCCCAGAATAATGTAAACAGCTCAAGGTCGACGTTCAGTCTGGTGGCAACCCAAGCAGCGGCGAAATTTATATTATTTATTTAGTACACTTTTAGGTATTGTTGAGAGAGCACGTGCTCTTTTTATTGCCTGTTCTGTTTATATTTAGATACGTAATTGAGTTTTATAGTAGAAAAATGGATTCGGATCTCGAAAGTGATAGTGATTTGAGCTATGAAATAAATAATAGTGACTTCGAGAGCGATTCAGACAGCAATTATTCATCAACGGATGAGGAAGAAGTCATTGATGGGGTACAAATGAGCGGATGGACAGTCGTTACGGATCCGTTTGATGATAAGCTTCCCAGAGATATACCCGAATTTCGTGCTGACTATAACTTTCACCCAGCTATTGACTTTCAAGATTGTATGGAAGCTGTAAACTGTTTTGAGTCATTTGTAAGTAGCAATATTGTTAAAAAACTATGCGAATGGACCGATCAAAGAGCTGATAAATATTTTAATGATAATCCACATACTGCCATGAAAGTTTTTGGTCTGACTTATAAACCAGTGACAACAGAAGAAATGTATGTATTTATCGCACTATATTTTCTCAGTGGATTGACCAAGTGTCCACAAATTTCAGACTATTGGAGTACAGATAATATATGCACTGGTCCTCCATGTTTTCATAAATCTGTTATGAGCCGAAATCGATTTTTGGCAATTATTAAATTCCTTAGATTTTCACCACCAGAACTTGCCAAAAGTAATGCACCGCTTAGCAGACTAGGCATTTTTATGGCTCTTATTAGAGATAATTGTCAAAACTTAGTAGATCCAGGACCAGTTTTCGCAATAGATGAGCAACTTATGTTGTATAAAGGTCGACTCCATTTTCGACAGTTCATAAAAAGCAAAAGAAGTCGATTTGGCATCAAAATATTTTCCTTATGTCCCAGTGCGCCTGAACTTCGAGGATACACATGGAATTTTTGTATATATATCGGCAAAGATATATATGACATATCGCACATTTCAGGAACAGAAAACCTTTCTTTTTCCGAGAAAATAGTAGTTTATCTTTGCCAAAACCTACTGAACAGTAATCGTGAAGTGATTTTAGATAATTGGTATACATCAGTTCGTCTTTGCGAGTTTCTATTGACACAACAGACTTTCCTTACAGGCACTATTCGACCAAATAAGGGCGTTCCAAAAGAATTAACATTGGTTCCATTAGATAGGCAACAATCATGTTTTGTTCGCAAGAATATGCTCCTTCTAGTTCGCTACAAGGACAACAATGAAGTTTATCTGCTTACCAGTAAACGTACTGCAGGATTTTGCGAAAGACAACGATATGTTGTAGGAGGAAATATTCGCTATTATAACAAACCGAAACATGTACAATTCTACAATCAAAATATGGGATCAGTTGATGCAGTAGACCAAGATGTTGAACCGTAAATAGGTTTGCACCTTTTACATCTTATGCTATTGAACTCCAGAGTATTTTACAGCCAAGCCCATCAAAAACAAATTTCAATGTATAAATATACAAAACTCTGCTGCCGGGGGCTACTTCTAAAATATAGTAAAGGATATCAAGAAATGAATAAAAAAAATCAACCTACTACATCACGGAAACCGTTGCATGCAATGGCCGATTTTCCAAAAGAAATTGGAAAAAAGAGGGCTCTACCAAAAATGTGTGTAATTTGTAAAAGACGCGGAGTGCGTAAACTAACGAGAAAATGTTACATTGCTTGTCCGGACAAGCCTGGACTTTGCTCAGCGGAACATTTTGAAAGTTTTCATAAGTAATAAAAATAATGTTCTTTTATTTTTTGCTTTGTTCTGAATATAATTAAATTGGTCACTGTCTTTTTATATATGTTTTATTTTTATTTAGCGTGCCTTTATAAGTTAAATAATAGACATAGATACACTTTAATGGTATCCAGATGTGGATATTTTGGTAGTACAATCGATATCCAAGAGTGGATATACTGGTACACCCAAATATCCTTATGTGGATATTCTGGTAAACACTATAAATTGTCATATAAATTCAAATTGCTTTAAATATTTTTTTGGCCCCCATAGGTCAATATCTCTTCTATTATACATCATAACTATCGTAAAATGTATTTTCATTAAAAAACTTTTGCTGGTATACAGCTCCCTATCTCAAAAAACAGCCTGGAGCGGAAGGGGTTAAACATATTGCATTTGGAAAATTTTACATCCATTACAAAAAAGTATGCTTAACTTATTTATTTTGTTTCAGACATATCCAAAAATCAACTTTCACTAGATAATATCTATGGTGAGAGTACTCCATCGACCTCCGCTGGATTACATTCGCCATCACTAGATACTAAAACAGACGAAGATTATGAGGACGGTGACGTGAAAAATAAAACATATGGTGAGAGTACTACATCGACCTCTGCTGGATTACATTCACCATCATTAGATACTAAAACAGACGAAGATTATGAGGACGCTGACGTGCACAATAATTTGTATTTGTCTGATAGTTCAGATGTTTATGAACACTCCCATGAGTCGTCATCTGGTGATGAGTTAGTTGAAAATGTTTCCAATGCTCGCTTAAAAAAAGGCAAAGGAAGAAATACATTGACAAAAGAAGAGAAAACAAGGAAGAGAAAAAGAAATCCAAGTGGTTGGCAGCGTAATAAGCGCCGGGATGCAAGAAACAAGGGAAACCCTTATTTCTCAACGGGAAATAAGTTTGTTCCTGGAAAATTTTTAAAACCTGCGTGCTCATGTAAACGGAAATGTGCAGAGATACTTTCAGACAATATTAGACTAAGAATTTTTCAACAATTTTATGCACTAGACTTAAATTCTCAAAATCAGTTTATCGCTCAGAACTTTAATGAAGTTGAAAAAAAAGTTGAAAGACTTCGACATAATCGACAGCCAAGCAAACGACAGTTTACAATTTTTTATTTTCTAAATAATGAGGGACAAAAAGTTCAAGTTTGCCGTACTATGTTTTTAAATACTCTCGATATAAAACCAGGAAAAATAAAAGTATTAGCTAAGAAGAAAAGAGACTGTACAAGCGGCATCTGCCCTGAAGACCAAAGAGGAAGGCATGGGCATCAACAGAAAGTCACTGACGAAGCAGTTACGATAATAGAAGACCACATTAAAAGTTTTCCTTCCTATGTAAGCCATTATTCCAGATCGCATACTGAAAAAAAATATTTGTCTCAAGATTTGAACATTTCGAAAATGTATCGGCTATACAAAGATCATTGTACTTCCCACAATTTAACACCTGAACTAGAGTCATTTTATAGAAAAATATTCGCTGAAAAATTTAACTTGTCATTTCACCCTCCTTCTAATGATACTTGTGCAAAGTGCGATCGATATAATTCCTTAATTGATACAACTTCTGATTTTCAAGAACAAGCAGTTCATAAAGAGAATTATAGTCAGCATCTTGCTATGGCAGATCGAGCATACAAGGAGAAAAAAGATGATAAAATCCGAAGCTGTAATTCTGAAAGTGTTGCATTTTTGTCATTTGATTTAGAAAAATGTTTAGCTACACCCATGCTCCAAAACAATATTTCATTCTATAAAAGATCATTGTGGACTTTAAACCTTACTATCTACAGTTGCATAAATAAAAATAAACATGCCGTTTGTTACGTTTGGGACGAATCAATAGGCGCTAGAGGAGGACAAGAAATAGCATCCTGTTTGAGGCATTATATACTTACCTTACCGGCAAATGTTAATGAAGTTAACATGTACAGTGACTGCTGTTCAGGACAAACTAGAAATATTTATGTTGCTGTTATGTTGTCTCTTTTGATGAAAGATTTTAAAAGAAATGGAAGAGATCTTGTGATCAATCATAAATTTCTTGAACCGGGGCATACTCATCAAGAAGCGGATACGATCCATGCAGCTATTGAAAAAGTCAAGAAATATACAACTGTGAAAATAGAACTACCCAGAGACTGGGCTAACTTAATTAGAATGGTTCCGAGAAATCCTTCTATTGAAGTAATAGAAATGGAACAAAAAGATTTTCTGAATTTCTCACAAATTCTAAAAGGTCACTGTGTCCATCGCAAACTTAATACTGACAACGAAAATATTTCCTGCTTCAAATAAGATGGTTACAGTATCGCACGGATGCACTTTCAAAAGTTTCTTATAAAACTTCTTACGATTCAGATTATTTCAAGATAATGGATTTATCAAGAAAGAAACCAACATGTGCTACACGTTCAGTTCAACTATCTGGGCTTGCATCAAGTAGTAGTTCACGCGAAGTTACGCTAACCCCACTAAACGATCAAAGAATTACCCTACCAGATAAAAAAATTAAAGATCTCAAGGACTTAATGCCTTACATTTCTGAAACAAGCAGGTACTTCTATGAATGCATTTTGTCTAGACTAGCACCGGCCGAAGCTGCAGATGATGAATATTTACCTGACGAGCGCATATATGAAGAGGCTATGTAAACACCAGGAATTTACTTACCTATCTTTATTTTTAAGTAGAATATGTATCGCAAATAATTTGTATTAAATTGCCTATGTCAATACACAATTAATAATTCACCTAAAAATTTTATTTCAAGAAATAACTGTCACTCAAAAATAAAAAAAAAGAAGAATTTTTGTTTAATTTTTAACTACAACTTATAAACTAATTTATTATCTCAACAAAAACACATTATCGGTGTCAAAAATATATTAAATAAACAATTTGTACAACAACACAATTTTAAGGGACACAAATTTGGCCTTACTGAAAAACATCAAATTTTGACTTAGGCACTTCTTGTACCAAGCCACACATATATGAATGTCCTCGATTCAAAATACCAAATGTTTACATAAACAAAATGTTACACGAGTATGAATTATAATATTATTTTATATGTAATTCTGATGTTTAAGGGTTAATATTACACCATCCCCTTTTGGGAAAAAAATTTCTCTTGTACAACTGTCTTATTCCTCTCTCTCCTTCCCTTCGGAAGAAGAGAAATTTTTTAACCTCAAGTAAGTACTGTTTACCTATGCTACTGTGTACATATACATTATCTTAACTCTAAAACATATGTGGTAAAATAGTTTATTCATTTGTCCTTTCACTTTTCCCGCGATATCATTAATATTGTCTCATAGAATCTCCGCGTTCACTTGTGTCTACTGATTGTAAGCGTATAATCATTTTTATGTACCTCCCTAATCTTTCTGTGATCTAGCCTAATTTTACAGTTAACATTATTTAATTCTGTTATGACAAAAGGACCTGCATAAAGACTATCAAACTTATTATTTTCTTCTCTTTTGAGCAGGACTAGATCTCCTATTTTAAAATGTTGAGGTGCTGCAGTTAGCTTGCTTGCATCTTGTCTTTCCTTTTTGTGTTTTAGTAAGAACGTTTTAGCTCTGTCGTGTGCGATTTGTAGTTTATATCGGAGCTCATTGTAATAGGCATCTATGTTATAGCATGGTTGAATTTCCTGTGTGAGACCTTCTGATAAATTTGCCTTTCGCCCATACAACAATCCAAAAGGTGTGTAACCGTGATATGCATTAGGGGTAGTATTGTAACAGTATGTGAACATTCTGCAACACATATCCCAATTTTCCTTGTTATCGTCTATGAATGATCTTACGTATTCATTTAGTGTCCTATGTAGCTTCTCACAACTCCCTATTGATTGAGGGTGGTATGCTGTTGAAAAATTGTGTGTGATCTTTAGCATTTTAGTTAATTCATTCATTACTTCATTTTTGTATTCCGTGCCTTGATCCGTTCTAATCTGTTTCATGAGTCCGTATGTAGGTATGAAATTATCAAAAATTCCACGAGCTATTGTTTCAGCTTCTTTATTAGCTACTGGGATACTTACTGCGTATTTCGTCAGTTCGCAAATCATCGTGATACAGTATCGATTCCCTTCACTACTTTTAGGGAATGGACCTATCGTGTCTATATACACTATGTCCCATGGTTTTGACGAAGTGTCCGATATCACAAATTCTTCGACATGTGATCTTTTTGGTTTATTAATTTGGCATTTATGGCACTGTTTAATATATTTACGTATGTCCTTTTCCATGTTCTTCCATCTAAATCTCGCTTTTAGTTTCTTTACAAGTCTATTATTTCCCACATGACCACCAAACATCGGGTGATTATGGTATTCTTCTATTATTCTTAGTTTTTCTTGTTCGTCCTCTATGACTTCTGGTACTTCACATATGTATATTTCTACATTTTTCAATATATTATTTCCTTCGTTTATGAATTCTTCAATTGTGCACGATTTAAAAATAATATCATTTAAATATATTTTTGCTTTACTTATTGCATTCTCTACCGCTAGCTGATCAAGCTGTACCAACAATTGACCTAAATCAAAGTGATTAAATCCTGTGGTCATGCTCTTGCTGCATTTGATTTTGTTTTTGACCCGAATGCTCAGTCTTGGTGAGACTCGGTTTGTTCCAAAAGACAAAATTGGTAGTCTATGCGCCTCCATGTTGTTTAGTACCTTTCTTCCTGTTTGCTTGTGGGTTTTATGTTGTGATATAATTTCCTCTTCTATCTTCCTGTGCTTTGCACTTTCGGCTTTCTTCTTTGATTGAGCTCTGGTTATAGCTAAAATATGTTTGTTGTCTATGTATGTCTTTCAACTGATTTGTTGATATTCTCGACAGACTGTCTGCGTAATTATTTTTCCCTGTTATATATATTCTATCTCGAAATCGTATTCCTCTAAATATAATCTGATTCTTGTGAGTTTTGAGGTAGGATCTGTCATTGAAAATAGGTGTGTTAGTGGTTTATGATCCGTTTTTATCAAAAATGTTGGTGCTCCGTATAAATAACATTTGAAATGGTTGATTCCCCAATGGATTGCAAGTAATTCTTTAATTATTATAGGTTTGTTAAGCTCTCCTTTGTTGAAGCTGCGCGATGCGTAAGCTATTGGTAAATCTGTTCCCTCGTAGTTCTGACTTAGAATTGCTGAGCAACTTGCATTTGATGCGTCTGTTGTGAGTATGAATTGTTTGTTGAAGTCTGGGTATTTTAAAATAGGTGGTTTTATCAAAGATGATTTGAGTTTCTTAAATGATTCTTCACAATCTTGCGACCAAAAAAATTCTACTCCTTTTCTCGACAATCTGTTTATAGGTATGCATATCTCTGCAAAATTCGGAATAAAACGTCTATAGTAATTACAAAATGCTATGAATCTTTTGGCTTCTTCCGCATTCTTCGGTGTCGGGTAGTTCTCTATTGTCGAATATTTCGCTTTATCCGGCGATACTCCTTCCTGCGACAGATCATGTCCCAAATATGTGACTTCTTTTCTAAAAAATTGACATTTTGCTGGGTTTAGCTTCAAATTAAATTTCCGACATATCTCAAATGTCTTTTTTAAGTTGTCTAAATGATGCTTTTCAGTTATTCCTATTACTACTATGTCGTCCATATACAGAAATGCTTCCTCCGGTGTTAAACCTGTAAATGCTATTGACATCATTCTCGAAAAGCTATTTGGGCTTATATTTAGTCCAAAAGGTAATCTGGTAAATTGAAATGCTCCTTTTTCCGTACTAAAAGATGTGTATTTCCTTGATGACTGTTCTAGTGGTATCTGATGAAATCCTGACATTAAGTCCATTACTGAGAACCATTTTGCTCTACCTAGTTGGTCTAATATTGAGTCTATTCTTGGTAACGGAAATTTATCTGTGACTAGTTTCTTGTTTAGCTGTCTGAAATCTATACATAGTCTCCATGCTTTTTTTCCATCTATAGCTTTTTTCGGTACTAGTACGACTGGACTGTTGTATTCTGATGTCGATGGCTCGACAATTCCTTGGTCTATTAATTGTTGTACTTGCCTATTCAATTCTTCTGTCTGCGAATGTGGTGTCCTATAATTCTTTATGTAAACTGGTGTGTGTTCTTTTACTCTCAATTTTTGTTCATAAAAGTTGTTGCATGTTAGCATATCATGTCTTAATGCAAATATATCTGCAAAATCTTCGCATAAGGATACTAATTTATCTCGAGTGTATTCCGGTATATCTAGCTTTAATGTTTCCCGTAGTTCTTTCTTCCTGTCCTTGCTGTCGTTGATTAATCTGTATACTTTGAACAATTTCATGTCTGATGTTTTGATTGTCTCTATCGCAGCAGTTTCGTAAGTCGTATTTAAAATTTTGATATATGGGTTATTCCTTGATATTATCGCTCTCGCTATGAATATTCCTGGTAGTATCTCCTGTTGTTCCACTAGTCTATCCGCCTTTAACTTTTGAAAATATTGAACTGTTCTGTAAAATTCACATCTGGGTGGTATTATAATTGTGCTATCGTCTACAGTATCCAAAATATTTGTACTGATGTAATAGTTTCTATCATTTTTGATATGTATTTTTAAATTTGCGTAATCTAATATGCATTGATAATTTGTGATGAAATTTCTTCCAATTATTCCGTCTGTTGGTATAGGAAAGTTGTTTTCTACCAATTGAAAGGTATGTCCAAAAAGATTGCCACATACGTCTAGCGTAGTTTCGATTTCTCCCATTGTTTGTAGTTCTCCTCGAGTTACTCCTTTTATTCTTGCTTTTGAGTTCGGTTTTACATATTCTCTCATAGAGTCTTGTGTACATTTAAGTATTGAAATATCCGCTCCTGTGTCTATAATAAATGTATTTACTTGTCCTAAGATTCCTGTTTTTATTCTTACGAAATTTGTAAGGTTTAAGTCGAAATTGTAGATAAAATATTCTGATTCTGTCATCTGTTCATCCGTCTTAGATGAGAGTTGTTTGTTCAAAACCCCAACTGTAGGTTTTCTGATTCCTGCGGACTATCTTCTAGTTCTAATAATCGTATATGTCTGTTGAATCCTCTTGAATTTCCCCTCTGTGCTTGGTTATCAAATTTTCTGGACCCTTTTTGCTCATGTTGACGGTGGTCTCTTTTTACATTGTTTTGTTGCGAGAAATTTGGTCTTCTCCACTGGTTATATCCAATATGATATCCTCTTTTATGCTGGAATTTCCCTCTTTTGTTATAGTATGTTCCATAATTCAACACTCTTCCATGTACGTTGTCTTCTGTTGTGTCTATTGATAGGAATTTTGACATCACCTCTTGTGGGGTTGTGAAATTGCCTGCCTCTAATATTAGCTTGGCTTTGTCTGTGCTGGCGTTACGTTTCATCGTAGCCACTACTGCCTCTGTTGTGTATTTCTTAGCTAAATCTCCTGGCATTCCCTCTGTTATGTATGCCACTTTTAATTGTTCGGCTAATGCCTCAACCTCAGCTGCGTACACAGCTGCATCTTTATGTCCTTGCTTCTTTTTGTCTAGTTTTGCTATCACCGTTTTCGGCGTATCACCTTTTAGTTCTCTCTTCAGTGTTGCCTGTATATCTAAAATAGTGTCTTCTGTGGTTATTAAGTTTCTGGCTTTATTTGTTAAACTTGTTTTTATGAGGCTTATCGCTGTTTCTTCATGTCCTACTGCTATTTTCTGTAAAAGTTCGAGCGCGTCCACGAAGGGTTGTAGTTTGCCTGTGGTTCCGTCAAATTCACTCGGTAAGATTTTGCTTGCAATGTTTAGAAATTCGTTGATGCTAAGCGCCATGGTTTCTTCTTGTTCCGTGTCACTTTGATCTTCTTCTATATTCTTATCAATCTGTTGATTTATCAGATTAGGAACTAATATTCTGGAATTTATAGCTTGGAATGATCGTATGACTTTGTTTCGGTTTTTGTTGAAGTATCTCTTACAATTCTCTCTCTGGATATCAGTTAGGGCATCCCAATTTTTCGTTATGAGGTGTACCAATCTATTATAAGCTTCAATTATTTGTGTCGCTATCTCAGTTTTTACCTCCTTGCTTTTAGGTATCTCCTTTTTTAACACTCTCTTGCTCTGCTTAGTTATATCCTGCGTAATGGCTTCAAGTATTTTGACAAAATCTTCCCAACTGCTAGGCATTTAAGAACGAAAACACAAATCCGATAGTCTTATGTAGTACGATAAAATTCGAGAATTATGTAGCAAAAAAAAAATATAATATCGTCAAATACCCATTAAAATTCAATAAATTCAATAAATTTAAATAAATTCAATAACTTAATAAATTAAAAATTATCCATACTAAAATATAAGTGAAATGATCCTCAAAAAGTCATAAAAACAATAATTAATATTTAATAAAATAACTGCTATGTTAATATACGTGTGAGGAAGTGCAAAAAAAATAGATAATATGCAGACTCACCACTTAAACGTCTAAATTTGTTGTCGATCTCGCTGCTATGTCCCGGTGTATGCTCCGCTTCATGTTTCGCCTATGCGCCTTCCATAATGACCATACCAATTTTAGTATCAGGACCGTGGTAATGATGTATAAGAGTACCTTTATTTCTTCGCCTGGTCTGACATCTTTACTTTTTACTATGAAGTTGCTGTTGACGACTCCATTCTCCTGTAGGTCTTCCTTGGATGACTTTCCTCCCATTCTAGACTTCTGGAACGAAGACTCCTGGTTTCTACCAATTCAGGATCGGCATATGGTAAATATTATCGTGGGTAGTAAATAATATGTTGTAACTTAGTTGCCCATTTATTAATCACTGCTTGTACAATCTCACTATTAATTAATCTTAAATATATCAGTACTTAATTGACGATGACGATAGATGATGCCTTACTGGCCATAGTGTCGGTATATTAATTAAAATCCCCGAGCATGATTGGTGTTGCTTTTAATAGTCTCGGCCTTGCTGGCTCAGCGCTCTTGTTACTATTCGTGTCAAGTGTATTCCCTGACCTACACCACAAGTAAGTCGTGCAATTTTACGAGAGTGCTGACTGGCCGTTCTAATTAGAGTATGTTATATATGAATGTCCTCGATTTAAATTACCAAATGTTTACATAAACAAAATGTTACACGAGTATGAATTATAATATTATTTTATATGTAATTCTGATTTATATGTAAATTTATTTTAAATTATTATCACTACAGCTATTTCGGCAGATTGCCTTTCTCAAGTGAAAAGTTAACAAAAAACCAGCCAAAAAGAAAAGCTGCCAGCGGTAGTTACTTCCCCTCAGATGCTTACATATTTTGCAAAAAAGAATGAAGCTAAACAGAGATCAGAGAATGAGAAGCAAAGGAGAAAAGTAGTACGAGAAACTAAAAATAAATAAGCAGAAGAAAAGCGAAGACTAAAACAAAACATTTTAGTATCAGGATGTCTTCATTTACTTCAGAAAGTAGTGCAGACGAAAATCCTGAATTAGTCAGCCAGAGTAGAATTAAGGAAGGAGACTTTGTAATTGGTCAGTTTTTAAGGGATAAGAGAGGAGCAACTGTATACCAGTATTTGTTCAGTATTGTGCAATACAACAAAAAGGGCCTGAACCAGGAGAGTTTGTTGTTCAAGGCTTAAGGTCTGCAGACGAAACCAAAAAACTTTTTAAGGTTGTGAAGAAAGACATTTCCTCAATTAATAATAAAAAAATTATTATTGTTATTGTAATCTCTACTCCTGACATTATTAATTAAGGTAGACATTTGATTTACAGTTTTAAGAAAAATTAAGTGTATTGGAAAAATAGCTTTATGAATCAGTTTTGTTTTTATTATTATTTAACAATATTACTTACTTAAATACTTAAGAAGTAGTTAAAAATAAATCATTGTTTTATGATTATGCTATACATATTTCTGTTTTAATACTTTAGTTCTCTTGGAATTGTTAAAATATAAGATAATTTCCACCTTAAATTACATTTTATATAGCCCAATATAAGGGTGCCCAACATAGGGTAGTATAAAAAATTGGGTGTCCATTATTGGAACAAGCAGGGCAACATATATAATTTTTTTTCTAAAATATATCAGACAATATTTTACCACTAAAGTCACATACTATTTTTCTTATTTCATATATTTATTCACACATATTTATAAACTTCTTGTACACATTAAGCTTTGCAGATGACCAAGTGGTAACGGCTCAAGATGAAGATCTGTGCTATATGCTCCGAAAATTAGAAAAGAAATACACAAAAAATGGACTGGAAATAAACCTAGAAAAGACCGAATATTTAACAAGAGAGCAAGAACCAGTGAGAAACTTGGAAATGGACGATGAAAAGGAAATTAACGGCACTGAAAAATGCAAATAGTTAGGATTCATACTCTCAAAAAATGGAACCACCGAGCAAGAGATAACCAACAGATTAGCACAGACAAGAACATGTATTAAACTAATGAACGGGGTATATATGAATTAATTTCTTCAAAAAAACTAACTTCTGATTAAATGTTAAATTGAAAGTTGGAAAAATGATGAACACTATACTAAGTTTGATTGGGAAAGAAGGTAAGACATTAAAAGATGTTTACAATGAGCCTGGCAATAAGAAATATGAAAGACACGTGAGGTTTGTTAGTTATAAGAAAAAACAAATTCCAAAATCTGAAGATTTACTTCAAAAACCAAGTACCCAAACGACCTAAAACGATCACTTGTATACAAAAGAAATAGGGATTTTTTTATGAATAAAAAAATTTTTATACCTGTTAAATTTCAGTTTTAATTAAATATTTTATATCTATTCATCATGTTGTTGTGCTTTATTGTCTTTTTCCATTATTTGTAAATAGTGATTAATAAAATTTAGTTTTTTTTATTATTTATTACATTAACAATGCACCTAATCCTAAGACTAACCAGCATTTTATGTTTAACTTAATCTACTACTGTAGTTTCCCAGGTGTTCCCAACGGTTTACCTTGGAATATAATAATTATTGTTGCACACTTCACTGTTGTGGTTAGGTTCACTGCCCGAATTTAAACTGACAGTGACATTTATAGATTGATCACTATCACACAAATTCAAAAAGTTTGGTGGGTTTGAACCTGCGGACTAGGTCTTGATTATCTAAAAGTTAAAACACTTCCCTGTTTGTATGGTTGTGGAGTCAGTTTTCTTGACCTTTGACAATCTTCTTTATTTCTTCTTTAATTGTTGTTATACGAAGTTCCCGATGTAGGTCTTTGTTGCGGATATACCATGGGGCGTTTACTATGTTTCTTAGTATTCGGTTTTGGACTCTTTGAAGGAAAGCATAGTTACTCTCACTAGTACAGCTCCATAACTGTAAACCATAGGACCATACTGGTTGGAACATTTGTTTGTAAACTATTACCTTGTTTTTAATTGTAAGTTGTGAGCTTCTACCTAATAACCAATATGACTTCTTGTATTTCAGTTTAAGTTCTTGATTTTCCTTTCTGATATATTCCTGCCACTTTAATTTGCTATCATATTTGAGCATAATCATTTAAATTTCGTAACTGATATTTTAAAATTCAACTGATAGGTACATTACTTTACATAAATCGAAAATTCAACATTAATAACTAACTACACTACTACACAATAAAATAGATACTGAATATTTTTATTTCATTTTTTATCCAACTTATTTTATATCCATCAGTTTTTTCCACGTTTTTTCAACATTGCCGTCAAAGTAAAGGATAACATGTGACATGAACAAATTAAGAACGCTAATTCGGAAATGTCCGTTAGGGGCGTTGCAGTAGGATTCATTCCTCCCGTGACCGGATAGTATTTACAACCTAACTGTCTACAACTTAGGGCCGCTTTCTCATATGGAGTTCAACTCAAGTTTAACCTGAACATTCAGTGAACGATAGTTAAAAGTCAAAATCGTCTTTATCAATTCCCATTCAACCAATTTTGATGATTTAAACTGCGTTCAATCTGAACGCTAGTTTTCGAGGATTCAATACCCAGTTCTGAATTAATTTAAAGATTACGCATGCGTAGTGTTATTTCACTCACATATCAACTAATATAAATAATATAACCTATTATTATGGATGTATTTTGGTTCACATATCCAATATATTTGTAATATATTATAATGGATTTTACAAGTGACAACGAAGAATTTTAGAAGTAGTTGAAGATTTATTCAAACCAAACAAACAACGTGTGTATAGAACTCGTCAAAACCCATTTGAAAAATGTGACAATAACGAATTTAGAAATCGTTACAGAATGGGAAAGCCGTGTGTTGAACAAAAAGTGGATAACATATCCGATGATATTTGTTTCAATACAAATAGGTAAATTGTAAAATATATTATTATTTTATATATTTCTTTGAAAATATTAATTAGTGTAGAAACAGTTATAATATACTATTGTTTTTAGAAATGAGGCACTTCAAGGGAAATGGTTCTGGTCACATTAAGGTTTTTTAGCAACAGGTTGTTTTTTAAAAGTATCTGGTGATCTACATGGGATTAGTGAAAGCAGTGTTTGCAGGGCAGTGCATAAAGTTTGCCATGCAATTGCGATTTTATGATGATTTGATGATGCAATGATTTTATCAAAATGCCTAGAACACATGAACAAATGACAATAATAAAAAAAGGTTTTTATTTACTTGCTAAATTTCCAAAATGCTTTGGAGCTGTTGACTGCATCCACCTAAAAAATACAATCCCCTGGAGGTGACACAGAAGAGTTGTACAGAAACAGAAAAGTTTTTTTCATTCAACATTCAAGTATATAATTATAATATAAATTGTGACTGCATGTATATATATATATATATATATATATATATATATATATATATATATATATATATATATATATATATATATTAATATAAGGTTCCATAAATTTCAAAAATCAAATAGAAAATATTAAGGCAAAAATCAAATCACCGACCAACAGAAATCGCAAACACCCTGTATATGATACTGTTTAGCATTAGTTGTAGAAAGTGTTTTTTTGTTCGGAAAGTAAATTTTATACGTTCAAAAACATTCCCAGAAAATAAGAAGACAATATATTGGGTTTTCTAACGTTTAGTTGTAAATAGACATTTTTGTAAACAGTTCTACCTTAAACTTTCTAGTGGATGGACTACCAAGAATTATACAATAGGGTAGGTTTGTAAATAGTTTGTGAGAGGTAATTATCCTCTTTTCTCTAGAAATTGAAAATGTTTATCAGATGACCGACGGATTATTGGATAGGAATATTCTTTTTCTTTGAAGAAAGTAAAATTTGTTTGGATGGAGATACGTTCTAATCGGTTCAAGATAGTGGTGGGCGTTTTCGGATATTTTTGTCATCGATGCGCATCGATATTCAAATTTGGGCATCCGTTTTCCGTATCGTTAGTAGACGGTCAGACTCGCTACCGAGAGGACGCATACAGTATCACAGTCTAACTTCCTGCTTCTTGGCTTAGGTCCCAGCGACTGACGGCTTACTGTCGTACGGTCGTAGCATCCTCCCCGTTATCTGGAGTTTCTGGACGCTCAGCGACCGCCACTCGTGAAGATGATCTCGTATTACGATGATTCATCTTCGTATAGGAGTTGGCACAGATACCGACTTATTCGTGAGAGAAGATCTATCGAGCCTCTGCAACAAGCGAGGTGACACCGGCAAACAGAATTCTTTATCAGTTCGACTTCTTACACTAATAATATTTTTTACATGACAATATGAGTTTAGAATTCTGTTGCGTGGTATATGCCTCAAAATTGCAGAGATGTCTGTTACTAGTAACTGACAAAATGCATAAGGTTCAAAGTGTCGACGCGTCGTCGTGGCTTGACACGGAGCGGTGAAATATATAAGTCTCCGTCGAGACTTCTCCTCGTATTCACCGTCGTTGCCTGATAAATCGTTGGCGTCAGTTCGACGCAATTTGCAATAGTTTGAAAACCACTGTTTCCCTACTTCAAAATTGCGTATGTTCCTGACAGAAACGATTCTACAGCTGATACTCGGCTCTCGTGCACTGTGGTATAATGGAAGACGGCGGATGAGGCCTTCAGGTATCTTCGACGTCCGTTTTGGAAAATTTCGTTATTCTTCCAAGTCGGTGTAATCGTTATAATTCGACGTAAGGACGACTCGGATAATTGGATTAATAATGAAACAACAGTTTGCTAGGTAAGCACCACTAACCAACAAGGTCTAGTAGGGCTCGAAGTGTCTGACAACTGAAGTCCCGATCGGAAGATGCGCTGCTCTTTTATACATTTAGTAATTGAGGATTCGCAGCGCTCCTCCGCTGAGAGGCCAATGACAGCGAAGTTAATAACGAGCGCTGTGATTGGCCGGCCGGAGTAGCAATCTTTGTCGAGATTGGCTGCTCTGGCGACACTCGCCCCCTTCGAAGAACGGTTGGTATGGTGAATTTTATTTTTTCCAAAAAACAAAGATACAAGTCATAATTGATATATATGAGAAATCAAAAATAGTAAATTTATAATTATAAAATAGTACATGTAAAACTATACATCAAAATACCTTCAAAGGATAAAACAATATGTTCAATTGTCTTTAAGACATTATAAAGTAACATTTATTATATAAAGTTTGAAATAAAATAGTCTTCGTCAAGACATAAGAAATTTATAAGTTTATAAACAAAAGGTGAAAATAGTATACATGTAAAACGGACATATACATAATGTCATACGATTGTAATTAATATATGTAAAAATTTGGAATAGATACAATTATATAGTTAATAAGTAACATATTCCTGCAAGTAAAAGAGATTAATGTAGCAAATATTCAATAAATGGTACAAAATATCAAAATTTTAGCGAAAGTTTGTAAGTCGTGATAAACTCATATAACATAACTTTTCGCCGGCTGAGGTATAATCTCGGGAGCATTTTGCAGTGTAAGGGCCGGTTCTACAATGCTAGTATATACTGAGAATAAAGTTATACTTGGAATAACTTCATTAATGGTGTTCTACAAACAAAGAATAAACTAGGAATAAGATAATCGGAGTATATCTGTAGAATAACTTTATCCCTCCAAAGTTTAGCAGATATACCGAGTATAAATTTATACTGGATTTCTATTGGTCGGTCAGTGGTTGTCAAATCTGTAATATTTTAACCTCACTTTGTTTGTTTTTATATATAAAATAAAATTTTTGATATTGCACAAACATTTTAGATTGTAAATCCAAAGGAAATTTTATTATTCAATCCAAAGGAAAAAGAAAGCATTTATTATTTCAATTCTAAAATTTTATGATATGTATGTAATGTAATAACGTCTACACATATGACTAGTATACCTAGTATAGGTATAATCTTACCAAGGCAATATATTTTTTAATGTTTTGATAACAGAGACTGTAATTCTAGAATCTGTATTATATAAACATTTTTTTAACTAAAATTATTTATTTCGTAATCCAATATTTATACTTTTTTAAAATGTGGAGTATACCTATATAGATATATTTACATAATTTTGGTTATTATATTATAACACTAATCTCAGTTGATGATAACAAAAAATTTAAGAAGAAAATTTTACATCTTTTTTTATCCATTTTATATTAATTTTGAAAAGTATAATAATATAAACGTAGATAAAATACCAGATAAAGCGAATCAATTATTCAATTCCTTTCAATTGTAAACCAATTTTACAGTTATGACAAATGCCAAATGTCGCTGTCAATAACAATTTGAACTAATTTTGAAGACATCAGATCTACTATTTCGTTTTACCTTAGTGTTCTGTGGTTATACCCAGAATAACTATTCCGCTGTCGATTTCACAATGTAGAACACTCGAAAGGTTATACTTGGAATAAACTCAAGTATAAGTTATACTCAGAATAACTATTCTCCAATTTATACCTGGAATGTAGAACCGGCCCTAAGTGTTCTATTGGAAAGTTGCTAGGTCGAAAATTAAAATTTATGTTATAAATCGAAATAAAATTGTTAAAAATACGAGTCAGTTAAAAGGTGACTTTGCAAGCTTCCGATAAAGAAAAATACTTAGAATATTCAAAATATATTGTCTTTTAGATATATATATATATATATATATATATATATATATATATATATATATATATATATATATATATATATATATATATATAAAGAAATGATAGTTTGTGGTGTTTAAACACTAAAATTTCGCGGATAAATGTTAATCTAATTTTCACTTAAAAAGTTCGAAACTTAGACGAAGAAAATGTTAAATCACCGATTTTCACTTAGGAAAAAGTTTGCAAAGTTGTGAATTATGAAAATGTTAGTTTACACACTTTGGAAAAAGTTCGAAAAATGGTAGATTTAAGAAATGTTAATCTGTTTAAACACTTACGTGGGGCTTATACGAGCACATCTCGTGGCGGTGGAGCCGGTCGGATATCATCTACGTGGATGATTCTGTCGACATCGTTTTCTCTACGTACTTCATACTATGGTCGCCTGTTGCTTTGAGGATAGTGTGGGGGCCTGTCCAAGTAGGACCGAAGTTTCCCTTCATATGGTTCCGGATTAAGACCTGCTCTCCCTGCAGATATGTCCGGGGTTGTAGGACGTCCTCTTGGTCCGGAAATAGGTTCCTCGCATAGATGGTGGCACGCTGCACGGCTCTCTCTACTCGTTGCTGCGATGTCTCCTGCTGGTGGACCTGATGCTCTATTTCTTGGGACCGTCTAGGCCGGTAACCAAGTAATAACTCCGCCGGAGTTTGGCCTGTTGTGTCGTTTTGCCTTGTGCGAAGGCTGAAGATGACGTCGGCGAGGTAGTTTTCCCATCTCGGGTCCTCTGGGGATGATACACGGGCTCGGAGACCTTTCTTTATTTCTTGCACTCTTCTTTCCACTGAGTTGGCCCGCTGGTGGTATATCGGACTCCTCTCGGCTTAAATATTGTGTTTACGGAGGAACCGCTCCCAAGCATCGGTTCTGAACTGGACACCATTATCCGTAAACTGTAGTAGATGGTCTTCCCCATCTGTTCAAGATTTCTTCTTGTAAAAATCGGATGATGTCTCTGCTTTTGGCGGTTGTAGCACATCTATATTCAATCCAATTGCTAAGACAGTCGGTAGTAGATGAACAAGGCGGGTGTGACTATCAGAATAGGGAAATCAATGTGTTAGAGAGAGAAGTCAGGGCCATGGCTATAGACATAGGGAAAACAATGTGTTAGAGAGAGAGACGTGACATCGCGTTAGGCGGGTCGTACGGTGCGCGAACCAGATGTGCGTTCGGTACCTAAATTTTTCACGCGATGCATCGGACGCGAGGTGGGTCGTACGGTGCGCAAACCAGATGTGCGTTCGGTACCTAAATTTTTCACGCGATGCATCGGACGCGAGGGATCTCGGAGATAAGGGCGCGGCTGACCAATTTTGAATTCTTAAATAAAACCTAAATAATGTAATTGTTTTTTTTTTATTAAAAGAACTATTACTAAGAAGGAACACAGTAATCTTTATTCGTATATAGCTAAAATTTTGTTTAACAAAGTTTTCCAATGTTTTTATTAGACCGTCTTTAGGGCAGTCAAAAGTTTCCAACTGAACGTTCCTCGGACGCGAGGGATCTCGGAGATAAGGGCGCGGCTGACCAATTTTGAATTCAAAAATAAAACCTAAAACAACTAAGAAGGAACACAGTAATCTTTATTCGTATATAGCTACAATTTTGTTTAACAAAGTTTTTAATTGTTTTTTAATAGACCGTCTTCAGGGCAGTCAAAAGTTCCCAACTGAACGTTCCTGCTGCTACAGCTCTACGTGTACATTCGCTGTACTTCTAATAGGTATTGTTTTAAATTGGGGCAAGATGCAGCATAATATTCTGGAATTCTGGAAAACATATGAAACTTGCGTAGACCTCAATTCTTTAGGGAGATAATCAGTAATTAGTTCAGGAAGACGCATCTCATTTAAATCAAACTTCCATAAATATCAGACATAACGTACATTCGATAATTTGGAAATTGTGGAGATGTAGCTAGAAACATGAAATCGGGATACTGAATTAGACACATGTTTTATTGCAGATGTTTTTTGGCAAATAGGCCCTGTTTTTTAGTGCAGGTGTGTTCGGTATACTTTTTCGCAATACTTTTCCAGGGCCATCAAAATTAAGTGAACATTTAGAGGTACCGCGAAAACTTTTTCGAAAATTATGATTATTTGACACCACAGTTATAGAAATATCCGGCTTTGAAGTAATGTTCCGGTCGCCGGAAGATTGTATCTTTCTTGAAATTCAACTAAGGTCATATCTACGCCAGAAAAAACATTACTTGACGCATTTAGATATCCGAAACGCATTAAAAAAGAACTAGCATACTCCAGAGTGCTATTTTCTGCAAACAGTTACAGAGAGCAAACAATAAGACCTGTAAAGCAGACAGCCATCTTGATTTATATCCCCAAAATATGTAATTAAGTTATACAAATTATTAAGAAATATTTAAAGTAAAAAACGCTGAAAAATAAATGTTAACATATCATTTACATACCGCGTGCACAGGAAATAGCGGCTGGGAATTTAATCTTAAAGTTATTTATGAAAATAACGACGCAAAATAAATGATAACAGAAAATTAGCTTACCGCATAGCGGCAGGCATTTACATTTCTTATCGCATGCACGGGGAATGTTGGTATTTTCCAACTATTTTAATTTACCATAATTTTGTTATCATACCCACATTTTGTTATTGAACTGTATTTCTTATCATGTGCACGAGGAATGCTGGTATTTTCCAAACCAACAAAATGATTAAACCGTACATAATTTTGCAAGCACAAACATTCTGAAATCAATCGCCTTATCTAAGTGGAGGGAACCGACGCAACAACAGCTTTAAATTGAGGTGAAATCATTTCAGGCGTCAGTATCAATTTTATTCTAACAGTGTCTGTGTTAGTGGAACTAGATTACAAGGTAAGTTTAAGATATTTTTTTCAATTAAATAATTGGTACCTCACGCAAGCATTTTGAAGTAGTCTTGTGTACTTTATATGTTTTTTGTGTTTTTTCGTAATTATTCTGTACCAAATCTTTTAAGATTTTTTCTTTTTTGAATAAACTAGATGTTGTCTGCTCTGCTTTTTACTTTTTATGTTTTTTTGTGTTTTTTTCGTAATTATTCCACGCCAAATCTTTTAAGATTTTTCTTTTTTGAATAAACTAAATGTTGCCTGCTCTCCTTTTTTACTTTTTTATGTTTTTTGTGTTCGTAATTATTCTATGCCAAATCTTTTAAATTTTTATTTTTGAATAACCTAGATGTTGTCTGCCCTGCTTTGTACTTTTGTTTGCGTGTTCCATAATAATTCTATGCCAAATTTCTTAAAAGTTTTCTCTTTTGAATAAAGTAGGTGTTATCTGCTCTACTTTTTTACGTTTTAAGTTTTTTTTTGTGTTTTTCGTAATTATTCTATGCCAAATCTTTTAAGATGTTTCTTTTTGAATAAACTAGATGTTGTCTGCTCTGTTTTGTACTTTTTTATATTTTTTGTGTTCTTCGTAATTATTCTATGCCAAAATTTTTAAGATTTTTCTTTTTTGAATAAACTAGATGTTGTCTGCTCTGCTTTTTTACTTTTTTGTGTTTTCCGTAATTATTCTATGCCAAAATTTTTAAGATTTTTCTTTTTGAATAAACTAGATGTATTCTGCTCTGCTTTTTACTTTTTATGTTTTTTTTTTGTGTTCTTCGTAATTATTCTATACCAAATCTTTTAAGATTTTTTCGTTTTTTGAATTAGATATTGTTGCCCTGCTGTTTATAACATTCCGGGATTAGATAAAAAATTCAGCATCTGTAGTTGTAATAACTGTCTACAAAAAAGACGTCAGCACTTTGTCTTTTTACTTTTATGTTTTTCGTATTCTATATAAAAATCGAGCATCTGTGGGTGCAATAAATAATTACCAATTATTTTTGTTTACTGTTCATTTTCCTCTTATTCATGACATAAATATTTTTTTCGGTGTTTCTCTTTTGATTTTGCAACTTTTCTGCTTTTCTAGTATATTATTCTTTTATTTCAGATGGATTTAACTAAAATTAATGCCGCCTCTATCGTTGCAGCGAGAAAACCTGTGAAAAAACTAAAGGACTTGCCGGTAAACATCCCACAACAAATCAAAGAGGCACGAATAGTGAAGACTAAATTCGGTCAATCCGTTCTACTAGACATAGGAGAAGAGGTGGTTTTTCTACCAGAACGGGTGACCGAAGTATACCAGTCAGCAGTGCCAGAGTTTGCTTCCGGAAAATACTCCCTAGTATATCGAGGCCAGGTGGACGTGGGACCCAAATACCAGCCCATGTCCAGCTTTGAGATCATCTAGAGCTTCAAAAGAAACTGGGGTGGACGTGGGAGCAAATACCAGCCTATGTCCAGCGTGTGAAATCATCTAGAGCGTCAAAGAAAGAGAGAGGTAAGCATTATGGATATTGTTAAACAATGTGAAAATTTATTGTTATTCATCAAAAGAGTCAGAAAGATAGTTTTTAACAAATTCACAGCTAAAGACGAAGAAGTTTGGGTGAAACGCATAACGAAACAAATTAAAACTTGCAATAAAGTAATAAAAAAACGCAATTTGCCTATAGGTACAATTAGAAAACTGCAAACTCATGTCGGACATTTTAAACATTTTAAACAGATTATTTTAAATAGACATGTAGGTATGGGACTAGACAATAAACCAAAAACACGGGTTAAATGGGAAGATGTTGTTTCCGCGTTTAATAGTCGAATTAAAACTGGAGTTATAATTAATTTATATCATAAGGACCTAGCACATTTCCTAAATGACTGTTATATTATTTTTAAAAATAAAATCAGAAAAATTTTAAAAGCAGATAAAGTTGTTAAAGTTAATGTTTGTTTTTGTGGAGAATTTATTAAAAAATCGGGGGAGGAGGAAATTTTAACTTTTAATTATTTTAATACAAAAAATGCTATACTAGACGTATCTACCGATACAGAGCGATGGTTTTTTGAGAATGTTAAAGATAAAATTAATAATATGTTATCCGAATTTCAGGAAAAAGACTCTGGTTTTGCATTAAATAGAATTGTATCGTTAGAAGTCAATATTAATCGATATGAAATTGGAAATGGTTCATCTTATATTAAACTCCCAGAGTCTATTCAAAAAAAGCGAACTTGTATTAACGTAAAAAATTCAGATCAGGCATGTTTTTATTGGGCAATAGTTAGTGCGCTCTATCCGGCTAAAGTAAATAAAGAACGTACGTCCTCATATCCATGGTACAGTACAGTATTAAAAACAGAAGACTTGGAGGCACCAATGCCGTTACATCAAATTTCAAAATTTGAAAAAATAAATAATATCTCCGTCAATGTATATGCTTTAGAATTAATAGAAAATAATGAAAAGTCATTTTTCACAGTATATCCAGCAAGATTAACTAAAACAGTATTTTCCTAAATTAAACGATTATGAAGCACCTCCAGTAGATAATGATAATTCTGAAATTAAGTACCACTACTGCCAGATTACAAACTTATCTAAATTAATTTCTTCCCAAGTAAATAAAAAAAAGGCCAAAATATTTCTTTGTAATAGATGCTTAAATTATTTTTCAACTAAAGAGAAATTGTCAGAACATGAAAAAATGTGTGCAGATATTAATAATTGTAAAATGTCATTTCCTAAATATGAAGCTGTTAGTTTTAAAAATTACATTTATAAACAAACAACACCATTTGTCATATATGCAGATTTTGAGTGCATGCTAGAAAAAGTTACAGATCACCAAGCATCTCATTCTACTAAAAAATATCAAAAACATATTCCATATAGTGCCGGATACTATGTAAAATGTAGTTATGATGAAAAGTTATCTTTTTTTA
The DNA here is from genome assembly GCA_918026665.1 of Diabrotica balteata. Classification (NCBI taxonomy): domain Eukaryota; kingdom Metazoa; phylum Arthropoda; class Insecta; order Coleoptera; family Chrysomelidae; genus Diabrotica; species Diabrotica balteata. The sequence continues at coordinate 73,904,649 of OU898284.1, forward strand.
AGAGCTATAGAGGCAGTGACTGCATGGATTGGTTTGCTAATGAAATGCCAAATTTAGCTCAAAGTATTCATTCAAAAATTAAGAAAATTATACCAATGGAGGAAAAACCGAGCACTTGTGGGGCTACAGTGTGCCACATATGTGAAAAATGTTTTTCTCCTACAGATATCGTTGTCAGGGATCACGATCATTTTACAGGAGAGTTCAGAAATTTTGCTCACCAGGCATGTAATTTAAATTTTAAAAAAGTCTTTGTCGTCCCAGTGATTTTTCACTATCTGGGGGGCTACGATAGTCATTTTATAATTTCAGAATTAAGTAAAAAAGGAGATATTAGTCTACTTCCAATCAATAAAGAAAAATACATTTCATTTACACTTAACGATGCAGTTACTAACATAAAATTTCGATTTATTGATTCATACAGATTTTTAGGAGCCTCTTTAGATGAGTTAGCATCAACATTAGATAAAAATGGCTTTAAAATTTGCAAACGAGAATTTGGTAATTTAAGTGACGAAAAATTTAACTTAATAACTAAAAAAGGTGTTTTTTGTTATGATTATATTGATTGCTGGGAAAAATTAAACATTACCGATTTACCGCCGATAGAGGCATTTTATAATAAACTAAACGATAAGGGTCTTGCAGATGAACAGTATGCACATGCTAAAACAGTTTGGAATGAGTTTAGCATTGCTAATTTAGGTCAATATTCAGATTTATATTTAAAGACTGATATTTTGCTGTTGGCAGATGTTTTTGAAAATTTTCGAAAAAAATGCTCAATAACTTATGGGTTAGATCCAGCGTGGTATTACACAATGCCAGGTTATTCTTGGGATTGTATGTTGAAACACGTAAGGTGTAAACTAGAGTTATTGCGTGACGTTGATATGATAATGTTTATTGAGAAAGCAATTCGTGGAGGAATTTCAGTATGTAGCGGTAGAATGTCAGAAGCTAATAATAAGTACATGTCTAAATATGACCCTACAAAGCCCCCAAAGTACTTAATGTATTTTGACGTCAATAATTTATATGGGTGGGCAATGGGAGAGCCCTTGCCCTACGAAGGGTTCGAATGGATGGATGACAGAGACTTTGATGTTATGTCGGTACCAGATGACTCTCCTGTAGGGTACATATTACAAGTTGACTTGGAATATCCTCGCACATTACATGATCTTCACTCAGATTTTCCATTCGCTCCTGAACACCGTAAAGCTGCGGGTTCTAATCATTCGAAACTAATGACAACACTTTATAATAAAAAAGAATATATTGTTCATTATAGAAATTTAAAACAAATGTTGGCTAATGGATTAGTTTTAAAAAAGATTCACAAAATTTTAAAATTTAAACAGTCTGCCTGGTTGCGACCCTACATCGAATTAAATACTAAACTAAGAGCTACAGCTACGAACGATTTTGAAAAGAACCTGTACAAATTGGCTAATAATAGCATATTTGGAAAGACTATGGAGAATATCAGGAAACATCGAATTGTAAAACTAGTCAGATCGTGGAATGGACGGTATGGTGCCAAAAATTTAATTTCTAGTGTACGATTTCATAGCAGAAAAATATTTAATGAAAATTTAGTAGCTATAGAACTAACTAAATCAGATCTAGTTTTTAATAAACCTTTATATATTGGTATGACTGTTTTAGATATATCAAAGTTATGTATGTACCAATTTCATTACGACTATATGCTTACAAAATTGGGTGCCGATAAATGTAATTTAATGTATATGGATACCGATAGCTTTATTTATGAACTATACTGTCATGATGCATATGAGGAAGTAGTAAAATCAGATATATCAAAATTTGATACATCTGATTACGCTGCAGATAATATCTATAATATTCCTCGCGTAAATAAAAAAGTTTTGGGAGTAATGAAGGATGAAAATAAAGGAGAAATAATGACAAAGTTTGTGGGATTACGTTCAAAAATGTATACTTTTAAAGTTCAATCGGGCCGAGTCACTAAAAAAGCAAAAGGAACTAAACATAATGTAAAAAATGTAATAAAATTCGATGATTATGTAAACTGTTTAAATAATTTTAAGGAACAAACTGCTACTCAACATTCCATTCGGTCATATAGCCATAATGTTTATATTATAGAACAGACAAAAATTGCGCTAAGTCCTTATGACGATAAAAGATATTTAATTCCGAATAGTTTTAGAACGCTACCATGGGGACATTACAGTATTGTAGAATAGATTTTTTTATTGCAGAAGAACGTTGATGAAACAATGCCTTACAGGTGTGTTACACCCACAGTAGAAGAACTATGGACTCCCCCCAAACTACAACAAATAGCAGCCAATAAAGTTTATTGGGCTGTAGTTGATGCTAATACAAAGACATTTACACTTGCAAGTGGAGAGCAACGTTCTCTCCCCCAAGATGTGATTGGCATTGAACGATGGTACAGTAAGCAAGGATGTACCGTGTATTTTAAGATACCCCATCAAGTACAATCCAGTTTAAACGTAAATTGTATAAGAGAATTAAAACTACAAATTGTGAAGAACTGCCAAAAAGAGAGGCCATGTGGGTGTCTAAACTGTGGGATTTATCAATACAAATAATTGTAAACACAGATATAACTTATATTTTATCATTAGTTTGTTGGACTTGTTGAGGAACAAAAAATAATATTTGAAATAAAAGATACCGATTCTTGACTCTTTTGAGATAAATGGCAAATGTCTAATATCCATAAGCTATCTCTCTCTCTTTCTTGTATATTGTAATAAGCTTCAATCTCTCTTGTATATTATAAATAAAAATATATGTGTCATATTTTATGTGTAAATAAAAACTCTAAATTTGCAATTTTATTATTTATTCAAATCAATAATTACCTTATTTTTATAAAAATAAACAAATTCCCTAAGAGCATTATTTGTCAAATCATTTGGCATTATAGAACAAAACGCATACAATATTTGCAAGGGACTTAAACTATCTATTACAGTATTTTTACAAAAATCTAAAACTTCATAATAATATTCACAAAAGTTCAAATTTTCTAACAACTGCATACGAGACGATATCACACTAGTGTTAAGTTCAACAATTTGTCTCACTTCTTCTTCGTCCATATAGTACTCCACACCATGCTTCTTAACAATGATGAATTTACAATTATCGTAAACTACTGTGGTAACAGTGCAGTATTCTCCGCATAGAAAAGTTTGAAGCTCGTTCTCATCAGTTGATCGAAAAAAATCAATTAGTTGTTGTGTGATGATTGAAATAAAGGAAGCCCATTCGTATACGCTGAGTGATATTCTGCTAGGTTTATATTGTTGAGATAAAATCACTGCAGGAGTAAATGATCTTGCAGGGCTTATACCACATTGTACTTCGTAGCCCGATACTGTGCATGTTGTTGCAAGTAGGTAGCAGAATTCTAATTTGGCGGCAGCCTCATAATTTTCCAAAGTTCTATATAATTCTTGATTATAGTCTTTGTCTGAAGAATAACCACTATCTTGAGAACCCATGTCACTACTGTTTTTTTTTGAACACCGTTGACAAAGTGTATATAAACTGATCATCGTAGTTTCTCTTAAATTTATACTTTTGTCATTCCCCACTCCTTGTGGTTAATTGCCAGCCTTTTTGTAAAAGTGTATGTCTACGCGGCGTATCAAAATATAGATCCTCAAACTATATTTGATTTATTTATCCAGCTGTTGTGTTTGCTATCCATTCCTAACCATTTGACATACATCTTATTGCCTTTTCGTCTAAGTACTTTTTCAACCAGGTATATGTCAGAGTTTGATGTTTTCTGCAACTCTTCTTCATAAAAACCGCCGCTAATCGGTGCACCTTGCATGTCTTCGAGCAAATACGTTGTAGGATTTGTTATCTTAACTTGTACAATTTTAAATAATTCTGTAGTCCAATTGGGTGTGTAGGCCTTTTCAAAGAAATGTTTTGCCTTTGAGACACGTACAATATCGCCAACTTTAAATTTTCTCGGACCAGCAATCTTTAAATGGCTATAACTTTTGTTTAAAATGGCTTTTTCGTTGGATTTGTTAACCTGAGACGGTTTGTATCCTGTTTTACTGTGTTTTGTATTGTTGTATTCCTCAGTAATTTGAGGTAAGATATCGATCCATTTGTATGATCCATGTAAACTGAAATACTTGTACAACTTTGCTTTTAACGTTCTAATAACTCTTTCACAAATGGCAGCTTTTTTAATCGTGTATGTGCTATAATGATTAATTTCGTGTTTTTTCATTAAATTTTGAAATTTTCTGTTGTAAAATTCAGTTCCCTGATCAGATTGTAGGTTTTTGGGAAGTCGCCGAGTATGAGCGAGAATATCCGAAAATGCCCGAGTAATTTCCTCACCAGTCTTCGTTTTTAGAGGACGTGTCCACACAAATTTTGAAAAACAATCAATTACAACTAGTATTAGTTTGTAATTTTTATTTTGGTGGGCATAAGGACGCATTTCAGCTAAATCCATTTGCCACAAGTCATCGATTCCTTTGATTATTGTTCGTCGACGAGGATAGTTTTTTCGTGCTGGTTTATGCAACTCATACACCACTTCTTTCTTTTCTTTAGACATTATTTTAACGCACCTTCTACTACCTTAAGACGTTTGTCTATATCCCATGAATGAACGCTATCTACTATGCTTTTTAATGATTGTTCCACTTGTTTTATCCGTTGTTCCATCTTTATATCGTACATCGTATGCTTTGCAACTGTTTCTGCAGCAGATTTTAGATTGTTCTCCGTATCCTTTTTCAGTGTATTAAAATCATCTTGGATTATTTTTTTCAACATATTTATACTGTTCTCCGTATCATTTTTTAGTGTATTCTGACCATCTTTGATTATTTTTTGGAACTTTTGCTCGAGAGCATCCTCCATATCCTTTTTTAGTATTTTCAAATCATCTTTAATTAGTTTTAATACCATATTTGTATTGTTTTCCAAATCATTGTTTAGTGTATTCTGGCCATCTTTGATTATTTTTCGTATCTTTTGCTCTAGAAGTGGAAGTATAGTTTTACGAAGTTCTTCTCTTACTGTAGCTTTAATTTTATCAAGATCTTCTTGTGCATGCTTTAGTCCTGTAGATATTTGGAATTTTAGTGTTTCCAGACCATCTTTGATTATTTTTTGTAACTTTTGCTCGAGAAGTGGGACCGTAGTTTCATGAAGCTCCTGTCTTGCATCGTTTAGACCGATGGTTAAATTTTGTATGTCATTAGTTTTTTGCTGCAACAGCACACCATGTGTTTGGTGCAGATTACGTAACTCATTGATTTGTCCATCAACGTATTTTTTCGTTGCAGCATCGTCATTGTTTGTTGGGCCCTTGACATTGCAAATTTTCACATTTTCGGCATTAATATTTCCGTCAGACGTATGTGGAAATGTGATTCGCGCCACCTTTTGGGCGTTACTACTACGAGAGTGATGACCGAACTTGTCGATACTCATAATGGAAATGATGGTGTCATTTCCCCAGTTACTCTATTATATTAGCTTCTTTTAGTTCATTGATGATGGCTACGATTTCGTTGTCGAGAGATGTGTTGCCAGCGTCTTTCGAAGCCACCAATAGTTTAAGACGTTCAACTAACTCATTTGGATCATCCCAATAAATATACTCCATGGGTGCAGTGTTGTATGTTAAACGAGAGTCATCCAATCCCGTTCCTTTGGCCGTAGATGGCGATGGTCGTGTTGTTTTCGTTTTGTATTCGAGTTCTTTTTTCGATCGAGTTGCAGGTGGTGCGTGTTTTTTCATTGCTGTATCAGATGGTTTGAATAGAGGTTTAATAATAGAATGGTATTTTTCTCCACTGGAACCTTTAAGACGCCCTAAGGTATCCAGATGAATCTCTGTGTTTTTTAACAGTGTTTTATACTTTTGTAAATCCTCATCATTATACTGTTCAGGGTTGGCATAAAATAAAAGTTGATATAGACCTGGCGTACCACCTAACCTACGTTCTTCTAAATTACGTTCTCGAATTATTATTATGTCTCCATTTTGTCAAAGTTTATTCGACGTTTTCCCATTATCCAGCCACTAATAGAATCGTAAAATGGACCATAGTTTTTATCAATTTTATCGTCTTTTATTAAATATTCTTTTATGTACTTGTGACTTATTGGAGGATATTGATCGATATATTCGTCTGTGGCATCCATCGGAATCTCGTTAGAGATTGGTTCTTGAATAATGTTTTCATCAGGTATCGCTAGATCAGGTGCATCAAGAAATACATCATCATCATCACCATTCTCCTCCTCCTCCTTTTTCACTTCTTCTTTTTTAACTTGTTCAAACTTATTAGTGATTGTATGATGTAACGTTTTTGATGATTGCGCAATATCTTTGAGAGGTTTCGAGAGTGGTTTAAACAGTTTATTTAGGGACTCATCTTGTTCTGTTCGGCCTAATTTTAATGCCAAGTATTTTTTGCGAATCGATCTAGCCAATTCGGCGACTTTCTTCTTGCGAAGGGCAATGGCAACCGCATCATCTGACATTGTGTCAACGACTAAACAATTATCTTACAATTTTATATATTTATCAAATCCTTTGCGATATCGGTCATTATTGAGAGCAAAATCTTTTATAATTACCAAAGTACCATACTTATCACACCAACATTCAGAACAAATTTTTTTAAATTCATCAAACGACATGTCTGGTGATACGTGCTCATCAAATACATGCTTTAAATTTATCTCGTCTTGCTTGAATAGTACAATCATGTTACAGTTATCTCTAATTAACTGCTTCGGTATTTTTGAATATGTTTGACATAAATAAGCGGCATCGATATCTTTATGCCTACCCATGGAATAATACTCGCGAATCTTTTGCTGACCATCACATGCAACATCATCAAATAAAAACACCGAGTGGGGTTTAGCTTCGCTGGGACTAATAATTTCTTCGTTGTCTTTAAATGGGTAATATCCTACACCTTTAACTTGCGCTATTACATCTTGCAGTAGTTGGTATTTCGGTTGAAAGAGAGATTTCGAATAAACATAGACATTTTTAAACTTGGCGCCATTAGGATTAAACAGAAGAGATAGCATGACATTCGTTTTCCCGCATCCACTTGGACCGCAAATAATGGCTCTAAACGAGTTTGGTAGTAATTTACCATGTTTACTGACTGTCACTTTCTGTACAATGTCTAGATTATCAATTGGTAGCGTCTGCTCTTGCTGAACGATCTTCATCGTGTGGCAAGTGTAGTACATAAGTACGACAATATATTACAGATGTCACCACTTGCATGGTATCAGTCCAATGTTGGTCGTCGAAGGAAGAGGTCTCGTTAACTCTCTAATTAATAAACTTCCAGTTGAACTACATATTCCTGGTTATCAGTATTGTGGTCCCGGAACAAAACTACAAAAACGTCTTGCACGTGGAGATCCAGGAATTAACCCATTAGACGCAGCTTGCAAACGACACGATATCGCTTATTCACAGCATTCATCTCTCGAAGAACGTCACAAGGCCGATAAAGAATTGGAAGATAGAGCCTGGGAGCGCTTCAAGTCGAAAGACGCTAGCATTGGTGAAAAAAGTGCTGCTTTAATTGTAACTGGCGGAATGAAAACGAAAAGAAAGTTGGGAATGGGATGCTCTCGTCGTGGAAGACGGGGACGTTACTCTTTCAATCGAGATGTTGTCTCAAAAATTGCAAAGTCCATGAAAAGAGGGGCATCGTTAACAGATACCGCTTTGAAGGCTGTACGAATAGCAAAATCCATAATCAAAAGACTTGGTGGTCGTAAAGAAGTTGATGTTCCTCGAGTACTACCACTAAAATCTGGAGGATTCCTACCTCTCATACCTCTATTTGCAGGTCTTTCCGCTTTGGGGGCCTTAGCGGGGGGTGCGGCCGGAGTGGCCAAGACAGTAGTCGACGCAAAGAATGCCCAAAAGAAATTGGAAGAAGATATACGTCATAATAAAGCGATGGAACACATCGGTTTGGGTCTGTACCTACGTAAGAAACCCAGAGGTGAATTCGGCTTGTATTTGAAAAAAAACTTCCAATGAAGCTACCCAATCGTCCGCTATATAATGTGGAGATTGCACATTATGCGAAAATACTTAAAATACCAAATTTTCGAGGCATTTTCATGAAAGACGGTCTGCCTAGAGACGGTCCCCGACAACGAGAATGTGCAATAGTAAACTTGGATGTGTCCACACATAACGGAACACATTGGGTAGCATACAGAAAGATAAACAACAACGTAGAGTATTTCGATTCATTTGGTAATTTGAAGCCGACCAAAGAACTTGTTAAGTATCTGGGTGGTGCCAACATTTCCTATAATAATCATCAGTATCAAACCTACAATCAAATTATTTGTGGACATTTATGCTTAAAGTTTTTATATAATGGAGCCTACTAAAAGTACGGAACTTCTTATGGACCATATGTTTCGCAGAAAATATTTTACAGAATTCAGTGAAGAAGAACTAAAATACATACCGCTAGATTATCTTATACGAACTGTACGACCTTCAGAATTGTTAAGTATATGGCATAAATTGCCTGAAGACTATCGAGGAGAATTTAACCTGCAGATACTACTTCCCTGCTTCGTACATTACAACAGACCGGATTGGAGGACTCACTGGGATGGTCCACCTGATTCTCAAGCTTCATGTCATTTATGTAAACTTGCTTTGGAACAAATAAAACTATTAAAGTAAATATTGTTTTTCTAATATAACCTATTACTAGATTGACGTGAGTCAGTCATCATGTCGCAGTTGTTGAGAGTAGACAGCACCAATTACATATTCTCATTTCAACCTTCCACACCGATCGTGTTGGACTCGAAAAAAGATTATGAAATAGCTCTTCGTGCTTTCCATTCCTACAACAGTATTCCAAACATTGAAAATACAAAGTTTTATTACTACAATGACAAAAACCAATTACAAAAATTTGATTTCCCCGATGGATGTTATGAAATTGCCGATATTGAAGAATACATACAAAAGAAATTGGGTGCTGATAATGTGCTTAAACCAGAAACGATATTTAGTCTAAAACCTAACCACAACACGTTGCAGTGTCAAATTTTCTGCAAATATAAGATTTCGTTTAAGCAACCTGACAGTCTTGGCATAGTATTGGGATTTTCTCCAACATTACTCAATCCTGGACAGATACATTCTTCAGATCGACCTGTTAGAATTATTAAAGTATCTAGCATACGCTTTGAATGCAACATTAGTACTGGAGCCTTCGATGGTAACAGACCTGCTCACACGATCTACGAATTTGTCATACAATCAAATCCTGGGTACGCAATTGACGAAACTCCACACAATTTGTTGTATTTACCTGTTGTACCGCAACGAGAAATTACCAATATCACTGTGTTGGCTGTCGATCAAGACGGACGTCCTGTAAACTTTCGAGGAGAACAGAGCACATTGGTGCTGGAACTTAGATCACGTGGGAAATGGGATTAGTAATAAGACAATCTACTGCCCATAGTACACCATTAGTTGTGCAGCCGTCTGAGCGACAACATCGTACGTCCTCATCTAAGCGGCAACATCTTACGTTTGCAAACAAATTGTTTTTACAATCACTTGGTTTTAAGCTGAAAAAATGACAACCATGTATGGAAAACGATCCCGTTCAAACAGCATAATGCCTCCAATATTTGATATTTATCGTAAGCCGATGTTTGACGAATCGATTCGAAAGGCCGAATACCGAACATATGCACCATTCATCAAATCATTCAACTGTAATGACATTGTAGAATTTAGCATCAATCAAGTTGACTCGTTTTTTGCAATGAGTGAAACCTTGTTATGCATTAAAGGATCGCTCGCAATAAACGGCAATGGTGAAGTCAAACTAGCCAATAATGTGGGTGCTTTTCTTTTCGATTCGTGTACGTACAGCGAAAGCGCAAGGGAGATGGAAACAGTGCGGGATCCTGGTATCGTAAGCGCTGTACGTGCTATGACCTGTTATACTCAAGAAGATTCCAGTCATATGGCAATGGCGGGGTGGAATTACCCTAAGGATCCAATTCTACACGCTGCCGATCATTCATTCAACATACAGATGCCTCTTAAGCATGTTTTCAACATTTTCAATGATTATCCTATGATTACGTGTGGTCGTCAAACAATAAGACTAGTTCGAGCTCGAAATGACAACGATTGCATAATTGTCAAAGAAAAAACTCCAGGTCATGTTACAACTGTTAAGATTAACATTACCAATATTGAGCTCAGAGTCAAGCACATATTTCCCAATGATGATATTAAATTGGAACTTATGAAATCCATTCAACAAGATCAACCTATAGTTATTCCTTTTAGAAAGTGGGAATTGCATGAATTACCAGCACTTACCAAAGGCGCTAGACGTGAAGTTTGGGCTGTAAAAACTAGCAATGCAGTGGAAAGACCTCGTTATGTCATTGTTTTCTTTCAAACCAATAAACGTGACAAAAGCGACGCCGATCCCACCTTATTTGACAATATCCACATACAAAGTATCAGATTATCTTTAAATGGAGAATATTGGCCAAACGAGAGAATGCAGTTGGATTTTAGCAAAACTGACTACAATGAGGCCTATTTCAATTATACCGAATTCTATCCTAGCTACATACATTCTCAACAAAAGCGTCCTCTGCTCGATTTCTCAGGTTTCGCACAACACACATTGTTCGTCATCGATTGTTCGAAGCAAGAAGAAAGCATGAAAGCATCCACTGTTGACGTAAAACTCGATATTGAAGCGAATAATGGTTTTCCCGAAAATACCAAGGCTTATTGCATTATAATTCACGACTGTGTAATGGAGTACTTCCCTCTCTCCGAAATTGTAAAAAGTCTAAATTAGATGCATAAATTGCCAGTAGTACGCGAGCAGTCATCATGAGAGTAGCATTCGTAGACATTCAGGGATTCGATGTGGACGGATGGTTCGTTCCCAAAGAACTTACCATTGAAATAGGATTTAAACGAAGTCATTACATCTTCTTGCCTCAGAAACCTTTTAATGCGCTAAGTAATGGGGATAAGAAGACTGCATCATACGTGGAGAAAAAACTGCTTGGAATTCGATACTCTGATGGACACGTAGAATTGTCCAAAATCAATGAAATACTAGAATCCAAGTTGTTGTATGCAGCAGATTACATCTACGTTCGAGGAGAACAAAAAGCAGAATATTTGGATAAAAAACGTCACGTTTTTGGAGTTTTTCCCATTATTATTGATGTTTGCAAGTTTGATGGTACGCCTCATGCTACTGGAAACGTTGGCCCTACTGCAAACCCATGTCATGCCGCTGGATTATTTTCATGCACCGAAAGAAATGTGGATCGTCTACGTCACTGGTTTACCAATAACATAATACCTTTGTAATTATATGTATAAATAAATATTTTAGAGATTAAACGCTTTTTATTTAAAACACCTTTATTGATCGAGTCTTATATTACATGAAGATTCAAATTTTCTCCTTCCAATTTCATAAATAATTTTTAAAATTAAAATAAATACAGATGCTAATATTACACAAGACATTGCAAAAACATTGTCTATTTCACTTTTCATATGGTCGCTGGTGTTGTTGCTGACACCCGTGATGTTGTTGACAAACATGGTGTTGGTTGAATACGTCTTAATGGATATGTAGCTGGCGGCAGTTTTCTACAGGCGTAAATCCAGGTGTCTTGCTGCTGTAGATTCAACTCTTCCGGTTTCCACGTTTTGTTGTCAATATGCAGGCTATCTAATTGTCTTGTAATTTGTTTAAAATCCTCATATGATTTAATGTCTTTCTTTAACTGATTAAGTTTTCTTTGAAATTCTTTTACTCTATGTATGTACTCGATGGGATTCATATTACTACTAAATATGCCCTATGTAGAGTATTACGTTTTATATCAAGCAACGCCTTGCGTTGCCATGTCTTGCATCTAAGGGAGAGCGCCCATTAAAGTGGCGTGGCAGTGGCAAGTAGCAAGTAGCACGCGTCTAGCATAATGTAACCAATCCTAACGAATGATTAGAATGAATGACGTTACTGTCATTTTGGTGTAAACTGAATCATTCGTTTTCATTGGTTACCTTATGCTAGACGCGTGCTACTTGCTACTTGCCACTGCCACGCCACTTTGGTGGGCGCTCTCCCTTATGTGACATTTCACGTCGAATGTCACGCCATTCACGTTATTTCACGTCGAATGTTACGTCATTCACGTCATTTCACGTGACATTTCACGCTGAATGTCACATTTTGCGTTGACTGTCACGTTCTGGGCCAATGCTGAATATGTTCTATGTAGAATATTACGTTTTATATCAAGCAACGCCTTGCGTGGCCATGTTTTGCGTCTAATGTGACATTTCGCGTGGAATGTCACGTCATTCACGTCATTTCACGTGACATCTCACGCTGAATGTCACATTCTGCGTTGACTGTCACGTCCTGCGTCAATGTCACGTGACCATGACTGGGGTGACGTCATTGGACCACAGCTCGATTAATTATGTTTCATTTTTAAATTATTAAATAAAAGTCGAAAGAAAATGCAAAAAAGTATTTTTGAAGTGTGTATATTTTAGGCAATTCCTAGCTGAGCGCTTTCGGCTTTACAAAGCCATCATCAGAGCTATGCTACAATAAAATGTTCTAATAAGTACTAATTGGTAAAGATTGTAATTTTTAACTTACGTCAATTTTTAAATACCACTACAAAGGAGAGATCTCATTTCCTTAAGTTTCACAATTATGATTTTGTAGGAGTTGGAATTTTTAAAACATATAAAAAACATATAAAAGGTCGACACTGGACGTCACAAACACGTTAAAAAATTGAAAAATTTTTTTGTCATGGTACGGGTTTAAGACCCGACCATCTATTGATGTGAGGATGTAGACTGAATAGAACTAGTGAAATCAAATGTCGGTCCTTTTAAACGATTTTTCAAAAGTGACAGGTGACAAATGTCATATATAGGAAATAGAGATTGTTTTTTTAAATTCTTACAAAATTATTTAGTAGTTTGGAATTGCTACTAGTCATCAAAGACTTTCTAAAAATTAAGTTTTTAAAATTAAATTTTATGTGTTCATCACATCATACAGAATGACATTAATTTGTAAATTCACTCAAGTCATTGCTCAAGGTCAATGTATGTTCAATCTGACAGCTATCCTTAAGGAACAAGGGCTCAAATTGTTCAACAACACTATAAAGAAGAAACCTGGTATTAATGTTATGTTATCTGATACTTAAGTGTATTAAGAATTGTATGTCTTGATGGAAAATTGTAAGAACTTTGCATAAAAAATTTTTTTAAGAATGTATTTTCATGTTTCAATTAAGAACAACTGTCAAATGAATTACAAAATGTTGTAAATTTTAATAAAGTTTAAAATTTGTTTAAAAAATAAAAGTATGAAAAATATATAACAAGATTGCATGAGGTCACCCTTCTTCCTCTAAAGTCTCCCATAATAATTTAAAAAGAGGTTTATAGTTGCAATTGAGGTTGATTTGTGTGTTTAAGCAACAATCAGGGTTTATTTTCATTTCTTTGGATATCTCTAGATCTTCCAAGAGATTCATGAGTCTAAAGTTTTTATTAGGAATGTTGTGTAAAATTTTACTGTTTTCAGAAGGAGAAAAAGAATGATTATTAAATTTAATGTGATATCCAAAGTTTGATTTTTCTGGGTTATTGAGGTGTTCTTTGATTCTTTGATTCAGAGTTCTCATTGTTCTACCTACATAAGTCATATTACAATCACCACAGGACAGCTTGTAAATACCACTTCTGTTTAGTTTGTCAACTTTGTCTTTGGTCTTGCTGAAGATGGACTTGATGTTATATTTAAGGATAGCTGTCAGATTGAACATACATTGACCTTGAGCAATGACTTGAGTGAATTTACAAATTAATGTCATTCTGTATGATGTGATGAACACATAAAATTTAATTTTAAAAACTTAATTTTTAGAAAGTCTTTGATGACTAGTAGCAATTCCAAACTACTAAATAATTTTGTAAGAATTTAAAAAAAACAATCTCTATTTCCTATATATGACATTTGTCACCTGTCACTTTTGAAAAATCGTTTAAAAGGACCGACATTTGATTTCACTAGTTCTATTCAGTCTACATCCTCACATCAATAGATGGTCGGGTCTTAAACCCGTACCATGACAAAAAAATTTTTCAATTTTTTAACGTGTTTGTGACGTCCAGTGTCGACCTTTTATATGTTTTTTATATGTTTTTAAAAATTCCAACTCCTACAAAATCATAATTGTGAAACTTAAGGAAATGAGATCTCTCCTTTGTAGTGGTATTTAAAAATTGACGTAAGTTAAAAATTACAATCTTTACCAATTAGTACTTATTAGAACATTTTATTGTAGCATAGCTCTGATGATGGCTTTGTAAAGCCGAAAGCGCTCAGCTAGGAATTGCCTAAAATATACACACTTCAAAAATACTTTTTTGCATTTTCTTTCGACTTGTCATAAGTGTGTACAAAAAATATCAGTCTTTTGATTATTAAATAAAAAATTCTTCCTTGAGTGGGATTCGAACCTGGGACCAGCCGCACCGAAGCTAAGCATGCACATCGCTAAGCCACGGAGGTTATGAACAGCCACGCCCTTATCTCCGAGATCCCGATCGCATGAGAAATTAAGGTACCGACCGCACATCTGGTTCGCGCACCGTACGACCCACCTCGCGTCCGATGCATCGCGTGAAAAATTTAGGTACCGAACGCACATCTGGTTCGCGCACCGTACGACCCGCCTAACGCGATGACACGTCTCTCTCTCTAACACATTGTTTTCCCTATGTCTATAGCCATGGCCCTGACTTCTCTCTCTAACACATTGATTTCCCTATTCTGATAGTCACACCCGCCTTGTTCATCTACTGTCGGTAGCTAAAAGGATGTATTTATTCTTAGTACCTCTTGCAGCTGGATATGGGCCTAGGATGTCAAATGATATTCTTTCCCAAGGGTTTACGGGCTCTCTCGGAATTATTGGTGCTTTTACTTGTCTCGCTGCGGCCTTCGTCGTGGCACATACCATACATGATTTCACGTGTTTCGTTACGTCTTTTGAAATCGTCGGTCAGTAATAAATTTTTTTAATGGCTCTTGCAGTCTCCTCTTGGCCGGGGTGATTTGCTTCTTCGCTATCATGGTAACATTTCAGGACTTCGAATCTGAAGGAGTCAGGTACGACGATTTTTCGAGCATTTTGGCCGGCTGTGTAATAAGCTATGTTATTTTCGACCGTAAATTCGTCTATCAGACTTTGCTCGACTTCGTTCCTCGGGCCTCTGGCGGTGATTCGATGCCATCGTCGAATAAATCTTTGTAAGCCGGAATGGACTTGGTGATCTCATTCGATTCGGACTTGTAATGGCATATTTCTCAAATCATCGAGAATGGGATGTTCTGCACCTTCTTCTTCTGTTACGTTCCAAATTTAAAGTAGAAAGTCCCACCTCTATTTTATCAAAATTCAAATAAGTCAAGACGTGTAAGAGCGGTTGCCTATAATATATTACAAGCAAGTTGGCGAAAATAAAATTAGTAATTTTCAAATAGGGGTAATGTTTGGCAAATAGTGTTGAACTTTAGGGAAAACGTCCTTTTTTTAAGAAACTTATTTAGATCGTTTTTTCTATAGTCATCTTAGAAGAATTCGAATCATAAAAGTGAAATGTTCGAATCTCGGTATTATTCGGTGACCTCCGTGTGTCAAGTTGTCAAGTGCTCGGAAACACGACGGAAAGAGACTGATTCTTGGGTGTTACTGAAAGGTTGGGCTAGATTAAAAACGGCATTTTGGTTTTTGCTGCTGTTCCATGTGGAATCTGGACTAGTCCGAACCGTGTGGATATTCAAGGGGATATGCTACCTTCGTGGAGGGTTTTTTTTGGAAAATCCACAATTTCGCTAAAGAAAAGCGGATCTACAGTACACGTGAATACCGGGAGTCGCATTTAGAACAAGAAATTAGCCTTAATCACGAGTCCAAATAGCCGACTACGTTTCGGTCCAATTTGGGATATTTCAAACCCCTAATCTGGCTAAGAAGGGTGAGTGTTAGAACATTTCGTTTTTAATTAATTAAAAAGTTGTTGTTATTTTTTTTCCATCTTTAAAAAGTTATTCACATTTTTATCAGTTTTCATACATTCAAGTTCATATACTAGTTTTTTTGTATTGCTCCATTATCGCCAAAAGGCAGATAAACAAAGTGTTAAAATCAATATATTTATTTCCAAATAATTATTTTAGACACAGATGGTAATTAATGTTTTCTTGCTTCAGGGTTTTGCTGTTTTGCTGTTCTGCTGTTTTGCTGGTTTGCTGTTTTGTTGGGTTTTTTGGTTTTTTTCCTGCTTCTTCTTCGTATTTTTCTATCTGGCTGTAATTTTCAACTTCTCAACATTGTCACACAAGCCTATGTACATCGGCAACCGTATAGGATTTTGGATTGGACGCACGCTGAACTGTAACTGGATTTCCACGCGGTGAAGTATATGAAAATTCAAGGTATGGATCGATAATTAATTTTCAACGGAAGATTTAAGCGCCGTCTAATTTGTTTAAGGAATACAATAGTTTTTTTTTTAAGATTATTTGCTGTTCGTTTTTATTTTAACATTTACAAATATTTTACGGTTTTTTTTATAGATTATTTGCGGTTTATTTTATAAATTAAATATTTACACATACCTATTATGTTTTTGTAAACTGCGTCTAAGAGGCGGTTATATATTTGAGATTTATTTTTTTTATATTATTTCCTGCTCATGCACTTGAGCTCACGTGGTGTTCTATTTGCGTTAATTATTTTTTTGGTCGGTATTGAACCGCACACCCCTTAGCGTCCGGTACTTTTGATACGTCTTACCTTTTATTCTGTTCTGTTAAATAGAAATAACTTATGAATTTTTGTTAGGCGAGTAGAAGCCGCATTTTTGTATTATTTTTTTATTAAGCCTATGGTAAAGTTAAATATAATTGTTATATTTATTTTCAACTATCTTGGGAATCTATTTATTAAAATTGACTAAATTCTAATCTGACAATTTTATTTATTGTTTTTTATGTATTCAGGTTGTATATTGTTAGTTAGTATTTTAGTAGTAGACCTATTGGTAAGTTGGTGGTTTATTGCATAGTAATCGTAGGGAAGGCTGTGGGCCAATTTACCTGGCGCCCCTGATATAACTTCGAATTTTTTTTGTTTTCTGGACCGCACGACCATCTCCACTGTTTTGTCTAGCCACGAGCCATTCCCAGACTGTCACCGTATAGTACTTTTCTTTCCGGATGTACGTCTGATTTATATTTGGTACATTTTGTAACTTTTTTTATAGATTCGGTTTTGTACGCCACACTTCGTCGTCTAAAAGGCAGAGTAGCGGGAAGTCTTCGGGTTCGGCTTCCACAGGAGACTGGGTTGGCCAGGAGATTCGGTCGATTTGACCGTCTACATCTTCTTCTTAAATTTGTACGTCTTCTACTGAATTTCGAGAGAGATGGTCGGGGAGTTGATTCTCTCGCCCTGGTATATGTTTTACCTCGAAATTGAATTCTTGTAGTAGAAGTGACCATCTTGATAGCTTTGCTTTGTCTGCTTGGTATGTGTCAAGCCATAATAGTGCTGTGCTATCTGTTAGGAGTGTAAACTTCTTTTCCTGGAGGAAATGACGGAATCTTTTCAGTGCCCAAATAACAGGTAGGCATTCCTTCTCATTAATATATTTCCTCTCAGCGTGTCGGAGTTTAGCTGAAGCATACGCTACAATTTGTCTGTCTTCGGCCGGGCCTTGAAATAGGACAGCTCCCATACCATACTCTGAAGCGTCGGTTTGTAAGCTGAATGGTTGATTCATATCAGGCCTCTCTAAGTGGAGATCTCCGGAGAGTGCTTCTTTTAGTGTGTTGAATGCTTTCTCTGCTTCCGGTGTCCACTTAAAATATTTTTTCTTGGGCGTCAAATCGGTCAATGGGGTGATAAGTACAGCAAAGTTTGGTACGAAATCTCTAAGCCAATTTGCTGTTCCAATAAAACTTCTTAGTTGTTTTACGGACTTCGGTCGTAGGAAACCTCGGATCTTTTCGTAATGTTTCTCTAGTGGTTGAGTGTCTGCATCTGTCACTTTGTGGCCCAAATACTCTAACATGTTTATAGCAAAGCGACATTTCTTTAAAGAGACCCAGAGTCCGTGTGTACGAAGTCGTTCTAAGACTAGGTGAAGATGCTTCTGATGTTCTTCCCATGACTTTGAATATGTGATGATATCGTCCATGTAGACTTTTACGAATTCATCGACGAAACCGGCGAAGACAATGGTAACTAGCTTTTGAAAAGCTGCAGGCCCATTTTTGAGTCCGAATGGCATGACAACGAACTCATATGATGATCCATCATTTAAGCTAAAAGCAGTCATCGGGATGGATTCTTTGTGTAGCGGAATCTGCCAGAATCCGTTTTTTAAATCCAGCGTCGTGAAGATTTTCGCCGTTCCCAATTCTTTAATAGCATCATGAATTGGCGGCAGGGCGGAGACCTCGTCAATTGTTATCTTGTTGATTTTACAATTGTTATCTTGTTGCGTCATAAAGGCTTTAAAAACCCTTTATAATGCCTGACTCTTTGAAGGAAATACGCCAGAAAAATGGAATAATACCATTATGATAATACTGCATAAAAAAGGAGATGTAACAGAAATTGGCAACTACAGACCTATCAACTTATTATCTCATTTATATAAACTCTTTATGAGAATAATTACTAACAGACTGGGACCTAAGCTAGATTTTCATCAACCTCTAGAGCAGGCCGGATTTAGGAGTGGCTTTGGAACAAATGACCACCTACAAGTAATAAAATCCTTGATAGAGAAAGTTATAGAATACAACAAGCCATTGATATTAATATTTGTAGACTTTGAGAAAGCATTTGACTCAGTCCAGCATAGCTCCATGTTAAGAGCTCTTACAGAGTGCAGTATTGACCATAGGTACACAACTCTTCTTCGAAATATATATGATAGCGCAACAGCTGCTGTAAAAATGTACTATGGTGACACAGACACATTTCCCTTGGAGAAAGGTATTAGGCAAGGAGACACTATCTCTCCTAAACTATTCACCGCCCTATTACAGAGTGCTATGAGAAAAAATAATTGGGAAAATATTGGATTAAATATAAATGGGGAATTTTTGAACAACTTGAGGTTTGCAGACGACATAGTCCTTATTGCAGATCAGGTAGATCATGCATGCCAACTTCTTCAAGACCTTCAGAGCTCTTGTGCACGAGTTGGCCTTAAAATTAATTTTTCCAAAACACAATACATGACCAACCTGGTACTGGCAAAAAATATTTCCACTAATGGCACGCAAATTGAACAAGTGTATTCCTATAAGTATCTGGGCCACGAGATTAAATTGGGAAGAGACAATCAAACAACAGAGTTAAAAAAGAGAATAGGACTGGCATGGGCAGCTTACGGAAAATTGAGGGAAGTCTTTAAATCAGCTATTCCCATGTGCTTGAAGAGAAAAGTTTTTGATCAGTGTGTACTTCCAGTTCTGACATATGGAGCAGAAACATTGACACTTACCAGAAAAGTAATTAATAAGATACAAGTGGCACAGAGAGCGATGGAGAGGTCAATGTTGGGCGTATCACTCAGGGACAGAGTTTCGAGTCAGATAGTAAGGAGAAAAACTGGTGTGACGGACGCAGTTGAAAGAATTACAACCCTGAAATGGAACTGGGCAGGACATGTTGCTAGGGTCAGAGATGGAAGATGGACAAAGAAAATTTTAGAGTGGAGGCCTAGACACGATGCTCATCGTAGTCGAGGACGTCCTCCAACAAGGTGGTCGGACGATTTAAAGCGCATCCAGTCTAACTGGATTCAAGTTGCTCAAGATCGGATGCAATGGAATTATTTACAAGAGGCCTATGTTCAGCAGTGGACGCAAAATGGCTAATGATGATGATGATTTTACGATAATCAACACAAAATCGAGGTGTGCCATCCTACTTCTTGACGATCACCACTGGGCTGTTATAGAGTGATCGACTTGGTCGGATGACACCTGCTGCAAGCATCTCCTGGACTTTGTCAAACATTATTTTCTTCTTCGCTGGAGAATATTTAAATGGTTTCGTGTTTATCGGCTTTTTGTCAGTTAGCTCGATTTTCATTACCGTATCTCTGGTAGTTGGCTGTTTCAGCTTGTCATCGAAGACGTCGCCATACTCTTCTAAGAGTTCTCGTACGATTGGCATTGCAAATTCCGGGGCTTGATCGTCTTCTAACGTCCTTACGTTGCAATGTTTCGTTGATTTTGCCTTCCAATAGAGGACTTTGCGGGATTTTCTGTTTATGTCTATCAGTACTTCCTCTTTTTGGAGCCATGGCATCACCAGGATAAGGTCTTGATTGAGATCTTTAACTATTGCAGGTCTTGTGGTCGTCTGAAAGCTTCCGAAATCGACTGTAACATCCACTGTACCTTGGCTATTGGTCGTGGTATGTTTGCAAGCCAACTGCACCTTCCTCCGCCTTTTGTGGACACCTGCCGCCTCGACCAAGTCAGGGTTAATGTAGCATCGATTCGCGGCAAATTTGAAACCTTCATGGCGTTGATAGGGTTTAGTTGGGGCACCGCATCAGGAGAGAGGCTTAGTGGGTGCCCCCCTCGTCGTTTCCCTGGTTGTGTTGTCGAGGTTTCGGTATTGGCTTTTGGGTAGGGTTTCTGTTTCACCAATCGTTTATCGTCTCTGACATTCTCGGTTTTTGTTGATTTCTGACTTGGTTTCGGTTCTGGTTGGGTGGTTTTGCGGCTTCGGCCTTTCAGGACGGCGTGAATAGCTTTCATCGGCTTGTAGTTCTTCACAGATTCGTCTTAGGTCTTCTTCTGTTTTTGGCATATTATTTCGTAAGTGTTTTCTGATTTCATTACGGATTAAATTTGTGATCGCCCTGCACCTCTCTTCTTCATCGATATTTGGTAGTAGTCTCCGGAACAGTGCCATTTTTGTTGAGATAAATTCGGCTACTGATTGAAATTTCTGATATTGTCCGTATAGTTTGGACATCAGCATCGATCTCTTTGTAGTATTATCGAAGTGATCAGTCAGTCTATTCAGGAACGTCTCATAGTTTAGACCAGTCGTAAATTGGCTTTGGGCCCATTGTGCCGCCTATCCTATCAAGGATTTTTCAAGTATGTAGGCAATCCAATGTTTTGTATCGATGTTCAGACTGTTCATATGCTCTAATATGTCGTTGACGAATGGTTGTGGATTTTCTGCATCGTCGCCGGAGAACTGAGGTGGTGCAGGGGTCCATTTTGGTTGTGGGATCTCGATTTTCTTTTCCTGGGTTTCAGGCTTGGGTTGTACCAGTGTGAGTGCGGTAACAGCTTGTATTAGCGTAGCTAATACCGATGCTAAGTCTGGGGTGTAGGTTTCTTCACTAAGTTGGGCGCCATGTCGTAGCATCCTCCCCGTTATCTGGAGTTTCTGGACGCTCAGCGACCGCCGCTCGTGAAGATGATCTCGTATTACGATGATCCATCTTCGTATAGGAGTTGGTACAGATACCGACTTATTCGTGAAAGAAGATCTATCGAGCCTCTGCAACAAGCGAGGTGACACCGGCAAATAGAATTACACTATTAGTGTAAGAAGTCGAATCAGTTCGACTTCTTACACTAATAATATTTTTTACATGACAATATGAGTTTAGAATTCTGTTGCGTGGTATATGCCTCAAAATTGCAGAGATGTCGGTTTCCTTCTTATCAGGAATCGTCGCGTTCTGTCTCCTAAAAGGAGGCACAAAAATGCCGGTTGTATTGGCTCTGCGGAAAGCCCGTCGCTTTGTACACCACCTTTCGCACTATCAGTTTTCTCTATATTTACTAGTAACTGACAAAATGCATAAGGTTCAAAGTGTCGAAGCGTCGTCGTGGCTTGACTCGGAGCGGTGAAATCGAATATAAGTCTCCGTCGAGACTTCTCCTCGTATTCACCATCGTTGCCTGATAAATCGTCGGCGTCAGTTCGACGCAATTTGCAATAGTTTGAAAACCACTGTTTTCCTACTTCAAAATTGCGTATGTTCCTGACAGAAACGATTCTACAGCTGATACTCGGCTCTCGTGCACTGTGATATAATGGCAGACGGCGGATGAGGCCTTCAGGTATCTTCGACGTCTGTTTTGGAAAATTTCGCTATTCTTCGAAGTCGGTGTAATCGTTATAATTCGACGTAAGGACGACTCGGATAATTGGATTAATACTGAAACAACAGTTTGCTAGGTAAGCACCACTAACCAACAAGGTCTAGTAGGGCTCGAAGTGTCTGACAACTGAAGTCCCGATCGGAAGATGCGCTGCTCTTTTATACATTTAGTAATTGAGGATTCGCAGCGCTCCTCCGCTGAGAGGCCAATGACAGCGAAGTTAATAACGAGTGTTCAATCACAAATTAACCCCTTAATTTGTAATCTCACATTACTCTTCACTTCTTAATTTTTTATAGTTTTACCGTGTATAAGTTTGCATTATATATATTGCAAAACCATATCGTATGATAATTTAATAATTAGTTCATTTACCTACAACTAAATAAATTGCCGAATAACAATATTTTCTAATTGAACTTCCTAAGCGTCGCAATTAAGGCGTAAATTAAATTGTATTATAAGCAAAAGTTAGGTGGTGTGATATGAACGAAGCAATGACCTAAGGAGCTTATGTATCTATTATGTGTGAGATTATAAATTGGGGATTTGAGTTCAAATGAACACAGTCAATATTGAGTAGTTACCGAACGAACACCATATTGTGTAATTACGAGTTGCTGTCAATAAATCATCACTTTTACTCCACAACTTCAACCTTTTATTATACCTATCAGCATCGATCGACGAGAAGCGGACAAAGGGGCATTACGAACCGAACCGAACTTCAATACTAAGTTCGACATTTTTCATTGGTCCTTCGTCAAAACATCATCAAAAGGGCGTTAATTGGTTTGGAGCTTCGAAGGAGACGACCCTTAGCTTCCTAAATAGCGGTTTCCCAGTTCCGTACAAGATCGACGATCGAATTCGAAGTGTAGAGAAAAGAAAAAACAAATAAAAAAGACCAGAAAGCACCGAAATAAGGGGTAGGAGCCTTACGAGAGCCTTTGATCACCAGAGAACCTTAATAGCAGTCCTTAAGTCTACGATTTCAGCAGTTTGGAGGTCCAGTTTCCAGCAGAAAAATCTAGTAGCATCCAGAGATCCAGCTCACCAGTTCCAGTTGCAGTTCTAAGAAGGAAGCAGGAACTTACAAGTGAACGTCGGGATAAAACTGTAAGTTTTTGAATATTTATTATCATTTAGACCAATGCATTAATTTAATACATTAAAAAGATTATTAAAGAAACTTAAGATTCAAATTGAATAATACTTATTTGAAATATTTATTCTGCATACTTTTTTACTTAAAATAGTAATAGTTTGTCTACAGCTAATTCAAATCTAATAGCTTAATTATCTTAATTTTAATTATATTCGATAATTTGATTCTTATAATTTAAAATTCTTAAAACATTTGAATTTCATAATATAGCGAATTATCGTGACAATTCGTTATTTTTATACACATTCAGAGTTCATTCATTCCAAATATATAGTATTTTGTAGTATTTGCATTTTTTATATAAAGAATTTTTTCTCTCTGGTTACAAGTGATACTATTACATTATTTAATTTGTACTATATAGCCGTGTCACAAAAGTTAGACAAGAGGTCATTTTGCGTTATTGTCTAAGGTAATCTTGCTGACACTAGTTTAAAAGTTGAAATTAGGTCAGTCGTATATTCGTTTAAAATGGAACGATTATATTTAGATCAGGAAAAGCTAGGTCAAGAAATTACGAAGCTTTTAAATAATTTGCGAAAACTACGGAAAGAAAAACGAACGAGACAATATTTAAACATTAAAAGACAGACACTTGATGAATTGTGGAACGACTTTGAAGATCAAAACACAGAAATTGAAGAGAAAGGTTCGAGAGTTGATAAATATTTTACATCTAACTTTTACGAACAAGTACAAAAAAGATATGAAGAAACGAAAAAGACTTTATTAAAAGGAATTTATTAAAAATTCGTACAAGTCTTCGACAAAAATTAGAGAAATAGAAATTAGGATGGGAAAACTTCATCATTTATTGGAAGACGACGAAACCGATGAATATTTACAAGAGGATTTAAAAGAAGAGGTACAAAAAATAGATACATTAATAATGGAAATAACTGTGGACAATGAACAGGATGCACTAGAAGAAGGTGAAATAGAAAGATTTTATACAATGAAAAGAAGGGTGCGGTTGATCATAAAAGAAAATAAGAGATTAGAGGCGGAAGGATGCAAGAAAAACAAAATAATATTACCCCACGTGAAGTTACCCTGTTTTGAAGGAAGGTATGAATCCTGGGTAACATTCTATGATATTTTTAAACGTTTGATACATGAGAACAATCAACTATCAAATGTGAAAAAAATGCAGTATCTGAAGACAAGCCTCCGAGGAGAAGCAAGTAGAATAATACAACATTTAAACACAACAGAAGCAAACTACAGTGCTGCTTGGAAAATGTTGCAAGATCGATACGATAATCCAAGGATGAATCTATTTATCTTAATAGACAAGATACTTCAGGCTGCGGAGATAAAAGAAACGTCAGCAAAGGCGCTGAAATCATTACATGATACTCTCCACGAATGCTTAGAAGCCATTAGTGGACTAGATGTAATGACAGAGTCCTGGAGCCCTCTTATAGCAAGGATAAGTATGTTAAAGTGGGACACAGAAACCAGGAGATTATATGAAACGTCAATTCAAGACAGTAGGGACATTCCGACATATAAGTCAACAAAGGAATTCCTACAAAGAAGATTCCAGACATTGGAGATGTTGGAAACAGAAAGGAAAGGAACAGATCATAGACAACAGGTAAAGAAGAAGATAACCTGTGTGGTGTATCATGAAGAACATAAACTGTTGAAATGTACAACGTTTCTACGTCAACAAGTACGTGAAAGAAACAAAATCGTAAAGGAAAAGCAATGGTGCGGTAGATGCCTACTACACAAATGGGAAGTACCATGTTATTTCTCTCATAGATGTGCAGAATGTGGTGGACAGCACCATTCATTACTACACATGTCAGAAGGTCAGCATGATAACACAAGGAATTCTGAAAACAGAAGGCCACAGAATAGACCAAATTCTAGTGGGAACAGAGGTGACAACAGTTACGACGGATCGTCAAGGAGACAAGAGAATGTCGTGAGCTGTTTAAGTCATCAGAATGAAGAAGTGCTACTTGCAATGGCATTAGTACGAGTAAGAGACTCAAAAGGAAGCTCACAATTGATGAGAGCATTGATTGACCAAGGCTCGCAGTCATCATTCATTACGGAGCAGGCCGCTACAAGTCTCGGAATAAAAAGAAAAGCTGTCCACGCTCAGATATCTGGAATTGGCAATGAAGACCAAAGGACGTCGAAATGGAGCGTAACATTAAACTTAGAGGCGCATTTCAAAAATGAATTTGAAATACAGACCGAAGCAATTGTACTAAGAAAAATAACAAAAAATCTACCGGAGAAAGAGATACAAATGAAAGAAAGGAACCATAGGAACTTAGTCCTGGCGGATCCAAATTTTAATGAAACAGGTTCAATAGATATTCTATTAGAAGCCAAAGAATATAGTTTGATATTACTGGACGGAGTAGATCGAACAAAGAATGGTTTGCTGGCCCAAAATACAAAATTGGGTTGGATTTTATTAGGGGGACTCACTACAACAAGCATATGTAAGACTTCTGGAATTAAAGAAGAAATTTCAAAGAGACACAAAGCTAGAAAAAGAAAAGGTGGTGTTGTGCGCTCGTTGTTGGTCCCAAGGAATCTACTTGCAGTAGATTACAATAACTTACACTAATTTTTTTAAGTGACATATGAAAATAAAGGAGGGTAGTCAGATATTTTCGAAACTCCCAAGAAAGTTATTGTTGAGTTGTTGTTGAATTAGATAGTTTAGCTGAAACATGAATTCTAAATAATCAAATTATAGGTAGCACTGCTCGGGTGAGATAATAATTCAAAAACCGAGTGAATTAGTGTTATGTTTATTATTATTATTATTATCATTTATATTTTATATGTGTTTAAATATTTTCAATCAAAAGACTGATATTTTTTGTACACACATTTTTTTTGCATTTTCTTTCGACCTACATATTTTCGTCTGTTTGTTTTAT
This sequence comes from Diabrotica balteata, assembly GCA_918026665.1. Classification (NCBI taxonomy): domain Eukaryota; kingdom Metazoa; phylum Arthropoda; class Insecta; order Coleoptera; family Chrysomelidae; genus Diabrotica; species Diabrotica balteata. The sequence goes on from OU898284.1 coordinate 73,931,108, forward strand.
ATAGTGGCCAATATGTTCAATCACAAATTAACCCCTTAATTTGTAATCTCACATTATTCTTAACTTCTTAATCTTTTATAGTTTTACCGTGTATAAGTTTGCATTATATATATTGCAAAACCATATCGTATGATAATTTAATAATTAGTTCATTTACCTACAACTAAATAAATTGCCGAATAACAATATTTTCTAGTTGAACTTCCTAAGTGTCGCAATTAAGGCGTAGATTAAATTGTATTATAAGCAAAAGTTAGGTGGTGTGATATGAACGAAGCAATGACCTAAGGTGCTTTGTATCTATTATGTGTGAGATTATAAATTGGGGATTTGAGTTCAAATGAACACAGTCAATATTGGGTAGTTACCGACCGAACGCCATTTTGTGTAATTACAAGTTGCTGTCAATAAATCATCACTTTTACTCCGCAACTTCAACCTTTTATTATACCTATCAGCATCGATCGACGAGAACAGGACAAAGGGGCATTCACGAACCGAATCGAACTTCAATACTAAGTTCGATATTTTTCCAACGAGCGCTGTGATTGGCCGGCCGGAGTAGCAATCTTTGTCGAGATTGGCTGCTCTGGCGACATTACAGCGAACCCAACCAAAACCAGTCGGCGGTAAACTGAACGGTTTACGTTGTCTGACATTTTTCATGTAGAAAATAATCAGGATATCTCTGAATTAGTCTTTTTCAAGACTAATAAAGACGATAAAACTGTATTTACAGATAAATTGAGGCATCGAGAGGCCAAGGGGGATAAGTGACATTTTTTAAGTTTTTGAGTTAAGTGTAGACTCGTGTAGTTTAAATATAAGAAAATTTTGTGGCCAAGGGATATAAATGAATCTCTAACGGTTAGCGAAATCTAGCGGTGCAAAGTTTAACTACTACTAAATTATTTGTTTTCTTTGAAAGCCAATAGAGGTGGACATAATTTTAGAAGACAAGGGAGTTATGCGTAGTACTTATCTCCGTTGGCATCCAACTTAACAGCACCATTATTGTTAGCGCGACAATTTTGTGTTTGTGTGATCCGGTTTTTTTAATTACAGTTTTCAGAGCAAAACAGTGTTTTTTTTAGTATTTTCAGTGTACTATATAGCATAATCGAAAATACCGTGTCATTATTTTAAGTAGCAACAGGTAGTTAACTGTTTACAAATGAATACGGATAATGATATTGCCGAACATAACCTCTACTCTAATGGTAAGTACTGAAAAAGTATTTTTTTGATAGTTAAAAGCATTTTGTGTTAAAAATATTTATCAAAGTATTGTATACATATAGAGTTAAACGTTAAATTTTTTCGTGTTATATTCTTTTTTTGCCTACTAAGTATCGTGCTAAGTATATAGATAGTAGTTGAAGGAGTCATTTTTAGTTGTCGGCAACAGCAATTTAAATGAAACTAATTTTTATACTTACTCGTTAATGTTTTACCCGTAAAAGAAGATTCTGTTTTTATTATTTAGACGAGAGGCCTATAATCTTTAGAATAACTAAACTTTTTGTTTACTTCCAGATAGCGAAAAAGATAACACTTATGAACCTGGTAATGATGTGGACCGAAAAGGAAGGAAAAGAAGATGGAATTTTGGCCCATATACTTCAGCTGCTTTGGATGATGGTAAGAATACACAATTTTTATAATATACTGCTCGAGACATCTCTACAACACATTAACTTACTAAAATATATGGGTTCCATGTAATAATTTTTAAAAAGATGCCCAGGTGATACCAATAATTTATAAAAATAATAAACGCATATACAGGGCAACTTAAAAGTGTATTTCTATTTATTATCAATTTTATATAGAATCATCTTTTTGTTACAGATCCTTCAAGTGACAGCGAAGGGATTATCAATAGAACTGCAACTGGCGATGCTTATCCCATCATATTGGCGGAAGATTGTTTAAGATCATGGGAATCTAGGAAAAAGTTTCGAAGAAAGGCATTGTGGAAGAGATCTAAGGCGCATAAAGAGAGAAATTTCGGAAAAGAAAATACACCGATCGTACAGGAAAACATCACGCAGCTAGAACATTAAAGAAGTATGATCACAAGTGCTGATTTGAGTGCTATAAAAAATTTTTGAAACAAAGCGCCAGGAGATATTTGATGAGTACTGGAAACTGGGAAACTATGACTATGATTTGACTATGACAAACATCTTTTTTGTTTTCTGCAATTAGTTTGAAAGATCCTGTAAGAAAAAGTAAAGTAGATACAGTGAAAAAGGGGAAGTTAACTGCAGAGTATTTTCTATCAGTTGAGAGGGTGTGCAAAACGTTTTTTCGCTACACTCTCGGTGAATCAAACAAAAGAATTGATAATGTGGTAGCAAAGAAAGGAAAAACTTCTTATATGGCGCCAAAAGATCAACGAGGACAGAAACAGCCTGGAAACAAAATCCCACGGAAAAAAAATTGATCTAGTGAAAGAACACATTAACAGTTTTAAAAAATATGTCAGTCACTACACGAGAGCTCGTTATCCAAATCAAAAATACCTTTTGTCAAATTTGAATATTAGGAAACTTGTTGATCTATACAAAGGATTTTGTGAAAAGAGAAACACTGAACCGGTGACAGATTCATTTTACAGATATATATTTAATCACCATTTCAACATTAAATTTAAACAACCCCACACTGATACTTACACAACATGTGATCGATTGGAAAATCTGATTAATAATGCAACAGATGGTGTTAATACATATAAAGTTGAAAAGGAGCTGCATCTGAGGAGAGCTGAAGCTGCTAAAACATTAAAAACTGAAGCTATAACTCGTTTCAAGGATGATGTAACGACAGCAGTGGTATGCTTTGATTTGGAAAAAACTCTTCCAACCCCACACCTCACTTGCAGTAAGGTATTTTACAGCAGACAGTTGTGGACATACAATTTTTGCGTCCACGACTTAAAAAGTGGTAAGGCCACAATGTTTATGTGGCATGAGGGACAGGGAGGTCGAGGTTGCAAGGAAGTGGCATCCTGTTTACTTAAATATATTGAAACGTTACCTTCCACTGTTAAGAATATTATCACATTTAGCGATAATTGCGGAGGACAGAATAAGAGTGCTCTTATCATACGATTTTGGTCTTATGTCGTTTCGTATTTTTTTGTGCCAGGTCATTCTTTTATGGAATGCGACCTGGATTTTGCCGTCATTGAAAATGCCAAAAGAACAAGTGAAGCTCAGGTGTTTGTTCCAGACCACTGGCGAAAAGTTGTGGCAAAAGCCAGTAGGAACTTTCTTGTTGTCGATATGGCAGATAATTTTATCTCCTTAGAAGAACCACTTGATAAATTACTTGTTTCAAAAATAATCGGTATACAGAAGATGGTATGGTTCCGCCTTGAAAAGAAGGATCCTTTTACCTTACTGTACAAAACAGCGTGTGGTGCCGATGTCCAGTTTGACAAAAGAAGCCTAAGACCTCCAACAAAGGGCAGACCAAGTTCTGAAATATTTCCAGATCTTAAAAGAAAAACCAGGCAACAAAATCCAATCAATCCAGCCAAGTACAAAGATCTTCAAAATATCCTGGATTTTATACCGCCAATTTATCATAACTTCTACAAAGAACTGACAACAACTCAGCCGGAGAACGAGAAGAAGAAGAAAAAGCAAATTGCCGGTAACAATGATTGAACAGCAAGACAACATATTTTTCACAGACGATGAATCTTAAACAATCTGTTTTTTGTAAAATGTATTGTTATCCAAGCTAACTGGTTTTTATTACCATTAACCTTTTTTTCGCAGGACAAGGGGGACAAGTGCTGTACCTTATCAAATATTTAATTTGTACCGAACATACTATTGTTGATTTTTTTTTCAAATTTGGTAAATAGATAAACAAAGTCCCATATAGTTTGAAAATATAAAAATTAAAATAGAGAAACCTGCCTAGGATTTGTCATAACACTTAAACTTTAACCTTCATTTTCTCAAAATGCGATAAACCTCACTTACCCCCCTTGGCTTCTCGATGCCTCAATTAACCAAAATTATTTCAGGAACCAACCCTTTTAGGAAGAAATTTCCAATCCATAGGAATTATTTCAAAACAAGAAAAATCAGGCCCACCTCAAGGAGAGGTAGACCCGCCCAGGAACAGTTACTAAGGAACGAAATAGAGGAAAAATCAGAAATCGAATCCACGGATAAGATGGCTTCAAATCAAGCTGAAGTAATGGAAGAAGAACCCTTCCAAACAGTCAAATGTCAACGCAGAAATTCCAACGAAAGCATAGCTGGAGCTAGACAGAGGCCAACGACAAGTAGCAGTACTGGAACGGTAACGACAAAAAATCGTTATCAAGTTCTAACTACTGTAACACCGAGGAAACATCGACGACTACAACCAGGAAAGAAAGGATACCTCCAATTGTCATAGCAGGACAAATTGGAAGCTACTCGACATTCATAAAAGAAGTAACCAAGTTGTTAGTACATAACAACTTCCAGATAGCACCCTCAGGAAAAGCCGGTACTAGAGTGTACCTGAAGAGTAATGAAGATTACGAGAAATTGAAACAGGACTTCATATCAACATCAACAGCTTTCCATACCTTCACCAAGAAGTCTGAACTCACGAAGAAAATAGTAATGAAGGCCGCTCCAGGAATGGAACTTGATGAAGTTGAAGCTGAACTAAGGGGCCGAGGCATCGTAGGCAAAGTCACGGAGCTGAAGACTAAAAAACCAGGATCTCAGAGCAGTTCATACCTCCTCCAAGTGGATAGACAACAGGACCTAAAAGATGTAAAAAAAATTAATGGAGTCCAAAACATCCGAGTAAGATGGGATGCTTACTCAAAACCAGCAAGAGCTACGCAGTGCTTCAACTGTCAAGAGTTCGGCCATTCAGCGAGGAACTGCTTCAAATCACCCAGGTGCATGAAGTGTGCCAACAACCACCAAACGAGACACTGTCCACTACAAGAGGACAAATCAACAAGGTGAAGTACTGCAACTGCCTTGAAGCACATACATCGAACTATCCGATGTGCAGCAAGCACAGCGAATACTTGGACAAACAAGCGGCCAGGAAAGCAAGGAACCAACCACAACAGAAAACGACACCACCACCACCTCATTCATCCACCTTCAGGACAATCACCAGCGGAGTATCTTACGCTCAAACGGCAAAAGGAGGACAGCAACCCACCACAAGCAGAACAGATGGAATCAAGAGTACCTGGGCGGAAATCAACCAGATAGTCAACGTGGAGAAGATGGTGGCAATACTACAAGATATGAAATAGGAACTACTTCAAGCGAAAACATTTGCAGAAAAAGCGATGATTTTCATGAAATACGAAGAGATCTACAATGAACCTTAAACATCTGAAGATACTCCAATTCAACATAGCATCACTACGGCTAAGGATCAACGAATTCGAGAGACAGTGATAAGGCATAATCCAGATGTCATATGCCTGTCTGAAACACGCTACATGACGGTTTCTCAACTACCAAGGATTACAAACTACGATGGATTCGGAAGAAGAGACGAACCCAACGACAGAGGAGTAGCCATCTATGTTAAAAACAACATAGAATGGAATCAAGTTTTGATGGAAACGCACCAATTCGAAAGTGTTGGTATCAAAGTAGGTATAACTAATATCTTTTCAGTATCGATCGTTCTTTTGACCGAGGCAGTCGTTAATTTCGTTAAAGGCCGAGCCGGTTCCTAATTACTTGGTGTTTGTTTTTAACTTTTTACATATTAGACAAAAAACTAAAAAGTGTATACTGATAATTGATACAAAATAATATCGGTCCCCGATGGGGGACAAAAATAAACAAGGGACGTCTTTTATGACGAAAAATACTGACATAAATAACAGTGATTCCAATTTAAGTGTTAATAATATTAATAATAAATCTAGTGAGGATAGTGATGTCCAGAAAACAGCGAAGCAGTTGGAACCGAAAACATTCAATCTCCTCTCAGATAAGTACAATGTACAAAATGTTTGGGTATATATAGAAAGTACCGATAATAACAATTTGGGTAGATTACATCCAATGACTGTTGCTGATATTCTTTTTAAAAAATTTAATCTTAAAAGCATTCTTGAAATTAAAAGTATAGGCCGAAACCGGATTAAAGTTTTATTAAAATCACTTCTAGAGGCAAATAATTTAGTAAATCATCTACAACTGAAATCAGAAAATTTAAGAGCATTTATACCGAACCATTTACTGGAAGTTAAAGGGCTAATAAGAGACGTGGATACTCGTTTTGATATCGACTATCTCATGGAAAATATCGAATCAGACTCACGCGTTATTAACATATATAGGTTAAATAGGAAAGTGCAAAAAGAAGACAAAACAGTCGAATTTGTACCAAAAAAATCTATTGTCGTTACTTTCGAGGGGAATATTTTGCCAAATCGCGTAGCTTTTAATCGAGTTTTTTTTTTCGGTTGAACAATTTGTAGGAAGAGTAACCCAGTGTTACAAATGTTTAAGATATAGGCACGTATCTAAACAGTGTAACAGCACTCAAGAAAAGTGTATAAATTGCGGTGAAATTAAAGACGATAAACACAATTGTGATAGAAATATGATTTTTTGTATACACTGTAAAAGCAAAGATCACGTATCTATCTCAAAAAAGTGTCCCTCTTATGACAATCAAAAAAAATTAAAAATATAATGATGGAGCAAAAAACCTCATTTAAGGAAGCCAAAGAAATATCTGAAAATTTTTTATCCAGTTTAGTAAGTCACAACTCCTTTTCACCTCTAACAAATTATGACAAACATTTTTCAGAACTTCCTAACAACGAACGTAAATCGTTATCTCAGCCAAATCGTAATCAAATCTCTTCAAATTTCAATTACAATCAAAATAATTTCTTTTCCTAACACACTCATGCGAGTGCTAGACCTCCAATCAAAAAGAAGAGAAAATCAAACTCTCCCACTATCCAATCACCTGTTCAAAACCCATTATTTCCATTCACCTTTAGATCTTCACAACCTTTGACAATAAATTCAAATAAACCAAACTACTCCAGTTTGGAAATCAATAAAAGTAGTATAGCTAGCAATTTATCGATTTTTATCATGGACTTTATTAATAAAATAATTTCAAGTAACAATAAACAACCTATTGATATTAACGTAATTACAAGTAGTATAAAACAGGTATTGGAGGATACTTTGAAAAACCAATAAAATTCAATCCAAAAACACGCAATTTAAATATAATGCAATAGAATGCACGTTCTGCTATAGCTAACAAAAATATTCTGGTACAATTTCTTTTTGATAAAAATATCGACGTTGCGCTTATAAGCGAAACTTGGTTTAAAAAAAAATCAACAATATAGTTTTGGTGGTTACAATGTAATCCGCAATGACAGAAACGATGGCTATGCTGGTGTAGCAATTTTAGTACACAAATCTCTTCGATTTGTGGAACAAAAGATCAATATAAATTACAATAAAAATATTTTAGTATGTGCTATACAAGTTAAATATGGAACTTTATCGTTAAATTTTGTATCTATTTATAATCCTCCAAAAATACAAACAATATATCGTCACCTCAATACTACAACTTGATAACTCGAAAATTGTCATTTTTGAGATAAGTTTACCAATAGATGTAAATATATCATCTTCATGCTATGCTACAACTAGACAATTCAAAACGAACCCTATGAGTCAATATAAATAACTTTCAAAAGTAGATAACTTTACAAATCATCCTTTGTTTAATAGTACAACTCGATATCTTAAGTTATCTACTTGTTGCACATTTACTGACTAAGCTGTTAGTCACACAACTATACAACTACACTTACCTAGTTGTAGCACGTAAGTAAAGTGACTTGAAAAATACGACCACTGAGTTGTCATTGACGAGGATTTTGTCCGTTAGATATTTTGTTGATTAATTACTTATTTGTTTTGAGAACGTGAGTGCAAAATAATTAAAAATGTGGCTATGTAAAATATGTAATGCCAAGTTCAATTATAGAAGTGATTTTGTAGTTCACAGTGGTAGTGCAAATTGTTCTACAATACTTACGAATGATATGTACAAATCAATATTTTTAAACCATGTGTTACCACTTCTTAGGTTAGATATTATAGTGTTGCTTCAATATTAAAAATTATAGCAAATAATTTTTGTTTTGTTGTAAAAATAAAAAGTACAAATAAAAGTTCCAGTGATCCCTGTATTTTAAGATTTATATCGTTTTTGTAATTGTATTTGTTCAACTGAATAACATAATAGAACTATTTTGTTGCTTTTATTGACAAACTAAAGCTTTTAGTTCATTAAAAATGAAAATAATTCAAATAAAAAAAAGAGAAAAAAATAAAAACTTAGATTTTGTACCACTAACAATTTAATCATTTTCATATGTTACATTATTGTGGCATCATTATTTTTATTTACTAACAAAAAATTTGTGGTATTATAAAAATAACATTGATCTTATTTACAGATGATTACAATATACCAGTAGAAGAGGTGGATTTAACTACTACAGATATAGATAACGAAGGCAACGTTTAAAAAGATATTAGTACATCAAGTCAGGTGGCTATAACTGAGGACTGTGATGCAAATGATGTTGGATGTTCGTTCACTGAAGCTGTGGCAAAACCTTTTTCTTTAGAAAATGATTCAGAATATATACCTGCTGACGAAGAATCTTCATCTGATGATGAAGTTGACAACATGCTCTTATCAACAAAGTGTAGGAATAAAAGCAACATCATTCTCGATGGCATGGAAACATTTCCTGAAGTAACTGATCGTCCACGAAAGCGACGTCGTGTACTCGATAAATGGTCAAGAAATCTGCGTAAACAGAAACGTGCCAAAGGGGAAGCTTATGTTTCTTCAAGAAATAAAAGCATTCCTGAAGTAACAATGAAACCCGCTTGTCCCACCAACTGCCGAAACCAGTGTTCTAGTAAACTAACTGAATTGGACAGAACGAGAATTTTCCAAGGTTACTATGCACTGGCAAATTATAATAGACAACGGGATTTTATTCACAGTAACACGGACAAAAATCCTAAAAAATGTTCTACATCATCACAATCTAAACGAAATATTTCAGTAACATTTTTTCTCCCAAAGAATAATGAAAGAATTAAAGTTTGTAAGACGATGTTTATTAATACACTAGGAATTAAGAAGGGAGTAGTTGATATTGCTATGAAAAAGCGAACATCTGAAAATACAACAGAGGGTGATAATAGGGGAAAACACGTGAAAAAAGTTACTAATTCGACAGTTTTGGAAAATGTTAAGTCACATATTGAAAGCTTTCCTACTGTGCCTTCCCATTATTGTCGATCATCTACTAAACGACATTATCTTGATTCATCCTTGAATATTACTCTGATGTATAGACTTTATTGTGAATTTTGTGATTCAACAGCTGAAGAAAAATTTAGTTTGGCCATGTATAGAAAAATTTTTAATGAAAATTTCAATCTAGGTTTCCATCATCCTAAAAAAGATCAGTGTCGTGTTTGTTCTCATTATATTAGTGCAACCATTGATGAGAAATCGTTGCTTAAAATAGATTATGAAACTTATCTCTTTCTAAAGGATCAAGCTAGAACCGAAAAACTTAAAGATCGAATTGATGCTGAATTTTCTGATGGATCACACATATGTGGCAATTTTGATCTCCAGCAAGTTTTATTAGTACCTTCTGATCCAACAAATAATGCACTCTTCTATAAACGTAGGCTTGCTAACTACAACTTCACCATATACAATGTTGTCAGTAAGCAAGGAGATTGTTTCATTTGGAATGAGACTCAAGGATCTCGAGGAAGTTGTGAAATAGCCAGTGCAATTTATCTTTATCTTAAATCACTTCCAGAAACAACAACCTGTGTCACCTTTTTTAGTGACACATGTGGAGGCCAAAACTTGAATCAGTTTACTGCAGCAATGTTAATGAAGGCAGTAAATGATTTAAAGAACTTGGAAGTCATTAATATGAAGTTCTTGGTTTCTGGGCACAGTGAGATGGAATGTGATTCCATTCACTCTGCAATTAACACAGAATTCAAACGTGTGGGGAAAGCTTTGTGGCCTGAAGATTGGAAGCAAATTGCTCGGGGAGCCAGAAGAAAGGGAGACAAACCTTATCTTGTTCATGATTTGGATCAATCGGACATAAAAGATTTTAAAAAATTTGTAAGGGATAACTTGACTATTCGGAAAAAGGATGAAAATGGAGACGCTGTTCTTTGGCAAAAGATGTGCTGGCTAAGATTTAGGAAGTCACAGCCGTTTATTATGGAGTTCAAAGAATCATTTTCTGATGAAAGTTTTAGACACTTAAATTTAATCAAACGGACACGCACTTCAATTCGATCGCCTTTACAACCTTTGTACCAACAACTGATTCCAATATCTATACAAAAATATAAAGATCTGATATTTTCGGTGAAACCACCTGCTTTGGGAGATTCCTACAGGCCATTTTACACCAGTCTGCCATACGAGAATAAAGAAGATTCAAGTGAAATAGATGACGGTCAAGACTACGAAGGTAACCCTTAAAGAACTTATCTATTTGTGCTTCTTCAGAAATTACAAATTGTGCCATATCAATATTCATAAAGTAGTTTTTTGTAAATATTTTTTTAAATGTTAGTAGAAACCTACCTAATTTTTATTTTTTATGTGTAACAGTGTATAATTTTAACTTAAGAATTAAAAAATAACTTTAGTTAGTAAAATATAACTAGTAGTTCTTTTTTAACAAAAACAAGGGCCAATACAAGAAAATATATATTGCAACAAGTACATAACTGGGATTTTGGTATATGCAACAACTAGATATCTGTGACTTTTCAAACTTTTCTCCTGATATTCCTAATCTTGGAAAATATATACATTATTAAACCTCATGGATTGTCAGTAAAGAAGGTCAGCATGGTAAAAACGAAATATGACTTTATTATTTTGTCAATTTTAGGCTAGAGAGGAATTCAAACTTTGCAAAAATCTTTAAATGCGTTTTTCTCAGAAGTGTTATATTTGAGTCACCTAGTTGTAGTATTGAGCCGACGATATGAAGATTGGGTAAAAATTTTTAAACAGTTTGATGGGCCTTTAATTATAGGCGGTGATTTTAATGCACACCACTCTATATGGGGCTGTCATAACAATGATACCACAGGATCACAACTAATAAATGTTGCAGATGGTTTTAAACAATGGAGAACCTACGATTTTAAGACGTTCCGATCAACGGGATTCAGCAATTGATGTAACCTTTTGTTCACCTAAACTAGTTAATAAAACATCTTGGAATGTCATCTCTGATACCCTAGGATCAAATCACTATGTCATTTCTATAGAATTAATTTTTGCAATTAATGAAAATGAAATATCTCCTAAAAATAAATGGAATATTAAAAAAGCCAATTGGGCGTTATATACCTCAACGATTCAGATTTTGCATGAGACGAACATCAGTCACTCAGATAATCTAACTGACCAGTACTCCTTCTTCATTAATAATATAAATACGGCCGCAGTAGCAGCAATACCCCAATATAAACCTTATAAATGTAAACGGCACCCACCCCCTTGGTGGAATATTGATTGTGACAATATTATCAAACAGCGAAAATTGGCTTTAATAAATTACAAAAAAAAACACTAATTTTGAAAATTACATTCAACACCAGGAGATCTCGGCTAGAACCAAAAAAACATTCAAAAATATAGCAAAAAAGCATTGGATTGAATGGGTCTCTTCCCTAAATAAAAATACACCAGCTACAACTCTTTGGAATCAAGGTAGAAAAATTTACAGAAAACCAATATCAAAAATAAAATCTTTCGATCAAAAATGGATTGATGACTTTCTTATTAAAGTTGCACCACCAACTGCGAACCCTTAAAAATCCAGCTACATAGATTCAACCCATTCTGAAAAAAATCATTTTCTACTAAAACCTTTCACTTACAATGAAGCAAAAAAAAATATCTTTTCAATTTACAGGAAGCAGTCAGAAGATCTAGCCATAAAAGAATTAGATGCCTTACTCAACTCAGCACCAACCGTGGTCGTAGCAGGAGATGTCAACGCCAAACATACATCATGGGGGTGTATGAAGGACACAGCACCAGGAACAACTCTACTAAGATACTGTGAAGACAGAGATAGGATGTTATTCGCTCCAGACGAACCAACAAGGATCAGCCCAATAAGAGGACACAACAACTCAACACTGGACCTTTTTATCACAAAAGATGTAATAATAGAAGACGTCAGGACCTACTTCGAATGCAGTTCGGATCACAAACCAGTCATAGGAAGGATGACATCAAGAGTCGACTTGCCAACGATAGAACCAGTGGAAAGATGGAGATGGAAAGATGCAAATTGGCCCAACTACAGAAGACAACTCAACCAAATGGAAATGAAGAGGGAGTTCCAATCAGCAGAAGTAAAAGAAAAAATCGAAGAAATCACACGAAGAATCCAACGTGCCATGGAAGTCAACATTCCAAAATCCATGACGAACAACAGAGGACTGGTCATTCCAACAGAACTACAGGACATCATCAAGGACATAAATAAGGCCAGAAAAGCATTCCAAAGGACTAGAAGACAGGAATTCAAGGATTATGGAGACATCCTATCCAAAGACATAAGAGTAAGACTGAGAAGTAGAAGTAGAAGACATAGCGATGATGATTTCCAACCTCCGCTAGGAGAAGGAACCCGAAGAAGAAGAAGAGAAGTCTTACTGAAAACCAGTGGTACAACAACATCAGAAGAGCCGAAGAAACCATGGAAACGTCTGGAAAATGCTGAAGGCAAGAAGAAGAGGAAAACAAAAGATGCCACAAATCATGGACAACGAGGGAACATACTACGACACCCAAGGAAAAGTAGATGCAATATCAAGGAAGATGGCCACCACACACAGACAAAACCAGAAGATGTCGGATGCAAGAACAAGGAGGCGAGTCGAACAAGAATACAACAGGATTAGAAGAAGGAACGAATTCCAAATAGACGAGGAAGACCATACCAGCCCAAACGAAGTTGCAAAGATCATCAGGAAGCTGAAAGGAAGCAGAGCACCAGGACAAGAATGAATCCATAACAACACCCTCAAGGAACTTCCGAAGAAGGTCATAGAAGAATTTTTTCCATGTTTCTTAGTTAGTATTTTTCAAGTCAAAATACCCGAAATATATTTCAGTCTTTCTTAGTCGGCTCGAGTTATTGTAAATAATTTTAGAGTTGTTTATTTATTTCGCAGAAGCATATTTTCCGTTCGATATTATTCTTTGATTTAAGCCGCCCGATGTACTGCGTTGGAAAAAATTTGCGTTTTAATTCCTGTCAAGTTTGTTATTCCAAGTTATGTGAATTAATTTTGATGATAATTTCAGGACTCTCGGTAAAGCCGGCCGCTGATCAAGGCGTGTTCAGTTTTGTTGGAGTCCTAAATTTATTTTTAAATTCGAAATCTATTCGTTTTCCTTTTCTTGTCATGGAAATGTAGCATGAAGTGACAGTAGCAGTTGGATACTTGGTATTGAGCAGTTTTAAATTAGTTTTTGAAGATGGCTTCATATTGCCATTGTGCTGTGCCTGTTCCAGTCTTTGAAGGAGACGAGTTTTCAAGGTTGTGTTCAAGCCGGTGTTGGCTTCCACACTCATCTTCTTATGAGAAGATCATTATCATCCCGGATCTGCTCCCAGTATAATTCCAGCATGATTCCAGTTCCCGACCCCAGACATCAGAGTGAAGTTTAATGAGGTTCAGGTAACTTTTTCTGTGTCTAAAATTTAAAGTCAAGATAGACATTTAAAAAAATAATAATTGCTTTCATTGTTTAAAAAGATAATTTTTTTATTTGTGATAATTTTTATATTTGCCACAGTTTATACCTCAGTAACATTTGTAAGTTTTTGTAGCACCTCCTGAGTTTGTAAATCAGTAGAACACATGCAAGTTTTCTTTATTGTTTTGGCAAGAATTTATGTAACTAATATAGCATTTTTTGTGCTGTCTGTATTTGTGTAACTGTTTGTGGTATGGCACAACAATAAATATTAAATTTTGTTTCTTAACATTTTGTCTATTTTTTTTTAAATTAATCCCTTTTTAATAGTACCCCAAGTTATCGTTACAAAAATGTCGCCCAGATATGTTTTTTTATGTTTAGTAATTATTTCCTTAGTTACAACTAGTGCTTGTAATAGGTATAATTAGGCACCTCAAAGTGGCGCCCTATATTAAATTACTATAGGTGTTTCCTGTTTCTCTTTGTTTTGTTTGTACCAAGAAATTTATGACTCTTTATTTCATTTTTTTGTAGTTGTCCTAATCCAACCCTCTTATCTTTTACTTATTCACGACTCCAGCTCTCCTAACAATCCCTGAGTGCCGTTCGCACAAGTAGCGTTTATTTTGCTTGCCCTATCTTTACCCCCATAATCTTACTCTGAGGTAGGCAAAATATATTCGTTACAACCCTATGACATGCCCCATGACAAAAAGCTGAGGCTTGTTCGGGAATTATTCCCGGCTGGCAGTGGGTATGTGATGAGGAGATACCTCGGAGTGTCCAAGAAGCTTGATGTGTGCTTCTCCATAGACGAGCTGAAGGACGCGTTGGGTGGCCTGAAGGTCGGTCGGGCTCCTGGACTTGACGGCGTAACCGCGAAAGCGGTGAAGCGCGTCGGCCGAATGGAGCCCGAGTGGCTTTTGGGGCACATGAACGCGCTAATCCGTCGACAGGTCTTTTCGGCATCTTGGAAAACGGCGAAGTTAGTTCTTCTCCCAAAAGGTAAACCATCAGCCGAAAAGTATCGGTCAGTCTGTCTCCTTCAAACGCTGGGTAAACTGTATGAGAGTTTGACCAGAATGAGAGTAGAGAGACTGATTGAGGAGAGTGATGGGCTTTCGCCTCAACAGTACGGGTTTAGACGTAATAGGTAGACTGTGGATGCAGTGGATGGGCGATGCTCGTTGGGTGGCGCTCATCTTGTTCGACGTCCGAAAGGCCTTCAACATGCTTGATCCAGCAATCATTCTCGGATCGTTGGAGGAGAGGGGTAGTCCGGATCACCTACTGAATGTAATTGGGGACTACTTTAATGAAAGAAAGGGGCATGTGGTCAAAGGAATGGTTGTAGAAGTATCGGCCGATGTTCCGCAGGACGGCTTTGCGTTCGCGGACGATCTCGCGGTGCTGGTGGTAGCGGGGGACTTGGACGAACTCCGTCATCTAGCAACGGCCGCATGCGAAGGTGTGTATGATTGGATGAATGACCGGGGTCTTGTACTGGCTCAGAAAAGCTCTTTCAGAAACAGAAAAGACTCAGGCCATTATCCTGAAGGGGCCGAGAAAGGGAGAAGGTGTATGGTTTGAATATGAGGGAGTAAGCATTGTACCCAGCAGGTGCGTAAAGTACCTGAGTACCTAAATATAGTAAAGATGAAAATAGAACAGCTCGAGAAAGAAAGAAAAGCTAACAATGTTATAGTTCAAGGACTGTCGATGGATACAAATGATCCAAATGAACTTAACAAGACCATGACTAATTTTATGGAAAAAGAATTGGGCATACAAGTAAAAATTGAAAAAGCTTACAAACTAGGTGAAAAAACATGTCTTATAAAAACAAAAGACAGAAATGAAAAAATAAAAATTATGCGGAATAAATACAAACTAAGATCAACGAAACCAGAAATATACATTAATAATGATCTAACGCACGAAGAGATGAAGATACAACAGGAAATACGGAAAATTGGAAAATTAGAAAAACTTAAAGGTAAGATGATCCGAGTTGGCTATCAAAAATTAAATATTGACGGGGACATATGGAAATGGAATAAAGAAAAAAAAGAGTTGGAAAAAGATAACCAAAGGACGTCAAAAAACTGATACAACAAGAAATATCGGATATCCAACAAGAAACGAAATACGAAATGGCAAAGAAAAAGGATATGAATTCTCAAGAAAAAATAATAAAACATAGGTACATAAAAAAAACATAACAAAAAAATTAAAAAACACGAGCAAGTAAAAATAAGTACGTGGAACATCAGAACAATGCTTGAACCAGGAAAAATGCAAGAGATTGTCTCAGAGCTGGAAAGATACGGAATTGATGTTGCAGCAATTCAAGAAATTAGATGGGCAGGTCAAGGAGAAATAAATAAAAAAAATTACACATTACACTACTCTGGGCACGAAAAACAAGGTCAATATGGAGTTGCATTTATAACTATAAAAAAAATACCAAGTAATATTATGCAATTTAAACCAATAAATGAGCGCATGGCATACCTGAGAATTAACGCAAAACCATTTAATATATCCATCATAAACGTATATGCACCAACTGAAAGTGCTGTAGCAGAGGAAAAAGATAACATCTATGAGAAACTGGAACAAGAAATTGAATCTTTACCCAAAGAAGACACAATTCTGGTATTGGGAGATTTTAACGCTCAGATAGGCAAAGAAGACTACATTAACCAAGTTGCAGGTAAATATACATTACATGAAAAAACAAATGATAATGGTCAAAGATTATGCAACTTAGCAACTAGCACCAATATGATTGTCAGTAGTACAAAATTTGCACACCCTGTATACCACAAAGTAACATGGGTCTCACCAGACCAAAAAACATGGTCCCAAATAGACCATATACTCATCACAAAGAGAAAGCAAACATCGATAACAGACGTGAGAACATACAGAGGTGCACATGCAGACACAGACCATTTCATGATTACCGCAACGATAAGACAAAAAGTCAAAAGAACGCTAAAAAACAAGACAACAAAGACCAAATGGTACATAGAAAAATTAAATGCTACAGATAGAAGAATTAAATATGCAGAAGATATAAGCAAAAAACTGAAGGAATACTGTGAACATACAGAGGATGTTGAAACATAATGGAGCAATATAAAAAAATGTATAAATGAAACAGCTTCTGAACATGTAGGGATAGAGAGAAAGAACAAAAAAGAAGAATGGTATAATCAAGACTGTCATAACATGTTAAAAAAGAAGATAGAAATAAGACAAAGGTGGATCAGAACAAATAGACAAGAATATAAAGAAGAATACAACAAATTAAGGACTGAATGTAAGAAACAAATAAGAAAAATTAAACGAACCTGGTTAAATGATAAGATAAATGAAATAGAAAAAGAAAACACAAATAGAAACACAAAAGCATTTTATAAGAAAATTAGCTAGCAGAAAAAAACCTTCAAACGAAAGATAAAAGGCATAAAGGATAGAAATGGAAAAGTATCAGAAAATGACAAAGAGTTTAAAGAAATCTGGACTGATTATTTTAAAGAATTATTAACAGTACAAGAGGACGAAGACTATAATGAAAATGTGGAAGCAGAGACCACGATGATAGAAACCGAGCTAGAAAAACCAACGAGAGATGAAGTTGAGGAAATTATAAACAGTAGTCGCAACGGTAAAGCACCAGGTATAGACGGTATAAACATGGAACTAATAAAATATGGTGGACATGAACTCAGAGAAAAAATATACCAATTAATAAAAGTCATATGGGACGAAGAAAAGATGCCAGAAGAATGGCACAAAGGACAAATTATCACAATCCATAAAAAAGGAGACCAAAAAATGTGTAATAATTATAGAGGACTGACATTGTTAAACACAGCGTATAAAATCATGTCAACCTTAATACAACGAAGACTGGCCAAAGCGACAACAAATATCATGGGACAGTATCAATGCGGATTTATTAGGGGAAAGTCAACAACAGATGCCATACATACGGTAAAGCAAATTATGGAGAAAGCTTATGGATATAAAATAGAAATTGAACTGCTTTTTATAGACTTCCAACAAGCATTTGATTCAATAAACAGAGCGAAATTACTTACAGCTATGAGAGAAATGAGAATACACAGCAAATTAAGACGATTAATAAAAATGACAATGAGCAAAACCGTAGTAACTGTAAAAACACAAGAAGGAGACACAGAAGAATTTGTTATAAATAAAGGTGTACGTCAAGGAGATTCATTATCTGCAACTCTGTTTAATCTTGCCCTGGAATATATAGTCAGAAAAATCAACAAAGGTACACTTAGAACGAGAGAGGGACAAATAATAGCATATGCCGACGATATAGTGATAATAACAAAGAACAGAAAAAAAATGGAAAGTATGTTAAAAGAATTGGTAGCAGAAGGGAAAGTAATGGGATTAGTAATAAATCAAGAAAAAACAAAAATAATGAGATTTGACAAAAAATATGAAAACAAAAAGGTTAGACTGGGAGAATATATATTTGAAGAAGTAGAAAAGTTTAAGTATTTGGGAATATTATTAGCAAACAATGGAGAAAGGGAAACAGAAATTAAAAAAAGGATAATTACAGCAAATAAGGCATACTATGCAAATAAAAAGCTTCTAAAAAATAAATTACTGAGCAAAAAATCGAAAATGAAAATATATAAAACAATAATTTGACCGACTATGATGTATGCTGCCGAAACCCTTAGCATGACAAAAAAACAAGAGGAAGACCTTAGAAAACTAGAAAGGAAAATACTAAGAGCAATATTAGGACCAATAAAAATTAATGAAAACCAATATAGACAAAGAACGAATCATGAACTACTAAACGAAATTAAAGAGGATATAGTTTGTAAAATAAAACAGCAAAGGGCAAAATGGCTAGGACATATATGGAGATCAGGACCATCTACGACAATATTCTCAATATTGGAATGGACACCAGCTGGTAAACGAAGACGTGGAAGACCAAGATCTACATGGCTACAAGAAGTAACAAACGATCTCAACAGGGCGGGCGTACGACAATGGAGAGAAAAAACCAGAGATAGGAAACAGTGGAGAAAAATAACAAGAAAAATTAAACAAAGAAAATGAGGACTGATCTACCTCGTAAAATAGATCTAGAGAGCTTAAGCGGCGTAACCCCGTACGGGGTGTTTAGCCACAATATATATATAATGTAAAACCATTTTATGATGCGATTAACTAAACGAACTTGAAGTGTAACTCGGCAAGTAGTCGATATGAGCTTTCATTATCCAAATTATAAAGGGATTTCAATGAATAATAACTGCAACATAAAATTCGATTACCTTGTGGTACACTTCATCTACGGCCTTCTCATAACAACAAAAGTAGAATGAGTTATTGCCGGTTGGTTTCTTTGTTTCATGAGGCACTACCTGCCCTGTGCGGAGTACATCCAGAGATGCTCTTCACTACAAGCCAAAACTTCGAAGCTGCAAAAGAAGGAATCTTGGACACTCCAGCTTCGGTTTTCAGGAGGCAGGTGTTATGGCGAGCACGCAACTGTGTGTGTATTTTATCTCAATATTCAGACTACATTGGAGATGATAAAAACCCACACTGATAATTTCGTGGTGTCAGCGATATGTTAACAACTAAATAAATTTGTGCATTTCTTTCAGAGTTTCGTTACTTAATTCTCCAACGAACACACATCATTGTATACAGAATAAATATATATATATATATATATATATATATATATATATATATATATATATATATATATATATATATATAGTAGATTTGAGTTTCTTGAACCGTATTATATTTAATATAAAATTAATGTTTCTTGGGTTTAGGTTCAATAAAGATATTACATGTGGAACTAGATTTTATTTTCCATTGCAATCAATCAACGTTTCGGCAGGAAACCCTTGCCTTTGTCAAGATTCTAAAATGTGTATATATAAGGACAAACAGATATTGTAAAATATGTATATATATATATATATATATATATATATATATATATATATATATATATATATATATATATATATATGACTTACCAAAACGTAAAACGTGACACAGACATTAACGAATTTAATAATGAAACTGTGAAAAAACAACGAAACCTGGAAACTTTACAATGAATCAGTCATTGAAACATCCTTGAATTGTGATGATCCATCCAAATATAATAGGTAGGAGTATATAGTGCTCAATTGATTAATGTCACTCCTTTTGTTCATTGCATTTGAGTTTTGTGCAATGAATGCCATTTCTAAAAAAAGTATTTTATTGTAATTGGACTCAGTAGCTAAAATTTTGACTGAATCGTAATTCATAATATGATGTTCTTTATTTACATGTTCTGCAGGTGCAGATCTTTCTGGATATAGTCTACTGTCGCTACGATGACTGATTAGGCGACTGCCTAGGTTACGTGTGGTTTGTCCCACATATACTAAATTGCAGTTGTTGCAAGAGATCTGGTAGACAATGTTGGAACAATCTTTGATGTTACTTTTATCTTTAACCTTAGAATAGATGGATCTTACAGTTAATGAAGTTTTATACGCTATTTTCAAATTGGTGACATCTTTAAAAAGTCTTGTCAGTCTGGGTGTTATGCTTTTTATGTATTTCAGTGAGGTATATGAGCAATTGGTATTGTGTTCTCCATTTGTGACATTGATTTGTATCTCATCATTTCGGCGTGCTATGTTAGGGGTCAAACTAAATAGAATCTTGGTGACTAAGGGTTTAGGATATGAATTGTCCATGAAAAGGTTGAACAGGATTCTCAGGTTCTTCTGGTGGAAAGAAGGGTCACTGATGGAAATGATTCTAGCCTTCATTTGTTTAAGTAGGTTGATTTTGATTGAATGTCTATGGTATGACCAATAGTTGAGGAAGCGTCCAGAACTATGAGGTTTTCTATGCCAGTCGATAACAAGGGAGTTATTTGGGGTTCTAATGAACCGGGTGTAAAGAAAGGGGACTGAGCATAGATCGTCCTCATGTTCGATTGTGAACTGTAGTAGAGGATCATACCTATTGAATACATTTAAGATTTCTGTGGATCCATTGCTGGGGATAGCTAGGATTAAGTCATCCACATACTTTTTTACAAAAGGAATATGAAAGGACAATTCTGGGATAACCATATCTAATAGATGATCCATCACATAGCAGGCCAAAATGGGAGAGATAGTAGCTCCCATAGGAGTTCCGTGTGTTTGTTTAAACACAGTATTGTTGAATGTGAAATAGGTGTTATTAAACAGAAAAGAAATGAGTTTTTTGAAGTACTCCAAGTTGATATTACAGTGAGAACTGATAAAATTCCAATTGTTTTCAATCGCTGTTAAAGCTGCATCTAAGTGAACATTGGTGAATAATGAAACTACATCCAGACTGACAATCACATAGCCATCAGGTAATTGATAGTTGTTAAAGTTATTGAAAACATCAAACGAGTTTTTTATGTAATATTCATTCGACACATATGCGTTGGATAAGATTTCAGTTAAAAAAGATGCTAATAAGTTGGTGGGGGCACCAATACATGCAACAATGGGACGAATTGCAAGCTGTGGTTTGTGAATTTTTGGCAGAGAGTAAAATTTAGGTATAACACCCTTGTAGCTAGTTAGTTTTTTCTTTGTAGCTTCATCTATCTGCCTTGAGTTACACAATTCCTTAATGAGGTTGTTACATCTGGTTTGAACATTGTTGGTTGGATCTCTGTTCAACCTTTCATAAACATTATCGGAATTTAGCAATTCAAGACATATATCTAGATATCTCTGCTTTTCCAGAACTACAGTTACATTACATTTGTCTGAAGGCATGACAATGATGTTAGTGTTTTCACTAAGAAACTTGCGAGTTTTTTGTAACATAGCTCTGAAAAAGTTAAAGTTATTTTTGTTACTGTTTTTATGTAAGTAATCAGTAATAATGTATGTTGACCTAGCTATAAGTATGTCCCTCTGATGCACATCAGTGACAGAATGTAAGATTGTTTCAACGTCAGCTAACATATCCTTGATAGGGATATCTTTCCCTAAAATAGGTTCTATGCTGAACTTAGGACCCAAAGACAAAAATCTAGAGATATCATCTGGTAAAGTTACATTAGAAAGGTTCTTAATCCAACCCGGTTTTGTCTTAAGTTTTAAGTTCAGTTCAAGATTGAATAGCCTATTATATTTGTTAGTGTTACTTAATTTTGTTTTGTGAAAAATTCTGTTATATGACACTTGTTGTTTACTAGAAAAGTTATTAAAAATGAATTCAGAAGTTAGTTCAATGATGTTTCTTTTTGATTTAGTTAAGTTGGACTCTAAACTGTTAATGACTTTAATACAATTAGAAATTTCTAAGTTCAAGATTCTGTTTTCTAACCTGGTAAATTGTAAAGTGTCCTTGTTCGACTGGATGTCCTGTCTTTGCAACAATTTAGTGATGGATGAAGTGGAATGTGTAATGTGTGAAGGTGTGATGTTGGATGATCTACAGCGTAATAGAAAACACCTCTTGTTGTATTCTCTTGCAAGTTTATGTTTGTTCTTAGCCCAATCTTTGAGTGCTCGTACTGCGGGGTCACCATAACGATATGCGATGTCTCGATAGAATCCCATGCCTTAAAAAAGAAAAGGAAAAGAAGTCTTTGCTGACAACGTTAGAAAACGGAGCTTTGAGGTTTATTGGGATTTATTCAGCGGTGAGATAAGTGTACTCTTTTAACTAAGTTTCAAGCTTTCGAAAATGTTTATTTTCATCATCAGGAAAAACTGAAAATAAAGTGCGACTGTTAGTAAAGCATCCTCGAAATTAGTTGTAGAAAATGGTTTAAAAAAAACGAGAAAAAACTTACGTTAGTGAGGTTCGTCTTTCGTGGATGTTTCACTTACAGGTGACAATTTTACGCACCACTCATTGATTGAGTCAAATTTTAAAATATTTAACACATATAAAAATTGCATGGTGTATAAGACCAAACTTAATAAATTATTATACTTTAACACATAAGAAAAAGACAGTTAAAAAAGTTTACAACGGCCACGTGTGCCGGCCAACTGTTGAATGATAGGTTAAGAGTAACTGTCATTCCTGGACATGGCAAATGACAGTACTTCTTATTTCTTTATCTTATGTAGTACTACTATTATTACACATCAAATTATTGACAAAGGTTGTATTAGTCAACCAGTCAACTGCTTCAATCCAGAATTCGTTCTCACAAATACGACAAGAACAACGTCACTGCGCTCACAAAACATAAAAGCGGGAAGAAGCATAAATTTGACTTTGAAAACATCAAAATTTTAAAAACAAAAAAACAAAAAGAAGAGGGAGATATACGAATCAATAGAAATAAAAAGAAACACCAACGCAATAAATGACAAAAAAGATACACAAAACCTAAATAAAATATATTTCAATCTGATTTAAACAATAATAATATAACATCATAAAAAGCTCTTAAAGTCATAACATATCTCCACCTTACCTTTTTCAAAAACATCAACGATACGCCCATATAAAAATAATTATATACTAATGACAGTAAACAATGAGATATCAGATATCAACTTTTATATGTCAGTTCGTTAATGTCTGTGTCACGTTTTGGTAAGTCATATATATATATATATATATATATATATATATATATATATATATATATATATATATATATATATATATATAGATGTGTAAACCACCATAAGGAAGCCAATTGCGCTAGACTTCACCGCATATAGGCAGCCCATAGTGTGCATACGAAGCCCGAAGTCGGGCTTCGTAAGATTTCTGTGTATATCTGCTTAGCCGTACTCTTGATGAACTCATAACTGATAGCAGTGCATTCCCCTACCCCTAGCCAATTGCGCTAGACTTCACCGCATATAGGCAGCCCATAGTGTGCATACGAAGCCCGAAGTCGGGCTTCGTAAGATTTCTGTGTATATCTGCTTAGCCGTACTCTTGATGAACTCATAACTGATAGCAGTGCATTCCCCTACCCCTCTTAAATATACGTCATTATGACGTGTCACACCACATCTTCGGTTTTTTGAAATATATCGACATTTAAAATTTTTTGAGGGCTTCTCATAGGCTTATACACATCTCAAGTTATACAGATTTAGTTCACGATAAAACTGTAAGGCGGCACTGCTGTTTTATATATATAAGAGGTGTACATAAATTCCGAATGATGCGAGCCAAAGTATTTGGCATATTAAGCGAAGCCCACTCATTTGGCAACAATGGGGACATGTAATTTCGTGAACTCGTAATTTATTTGTCATCAAATAAACAGTGAGAATTTTTAAAGGCAATTTTGTAGATCAAAACTTTGCCCCTATCTTCTTTAATATGGTATTTATAATTTAATTTATGCAAAATTATATGAAATACCAACATTATTATATTGGTCAAAATATTAAGAAAGAAAATTGGAATTTTTTAAAAACACCTTGCATTCTATAAGCACAAACCTGTAATACTTGGGCCGTAAGCTGTTACTTCTAACCAGTGAGGCAGGACTAAAAGTGCGGATTAAATGAATCAAGTTAAAAATCTGAACATAGCTTTTCTATAGTATAAGTAATCAAGTAATTAGATTATGATCTAAGTGGGTGAAATGATAGAGTTAACTTAAGTAAGGGGGCCATAGGACCATAGGAAACCAGATAAAAATTAATCAGCGTTGTTTTTTTGCATTTACAATTAATAAAAAAATTATGCCAGGCACACAGGGTGAGGTAAAATAATTGCGTTTAGGCGTTTAGGTTTTCTGGCGAGGTAAAAACCCTACCCTGTGGGTCAGGTATAATTATTTTTAATAATTGTGAATTTCTAATAAAAACAACAACAACAGCTACTATTACTACCAGTTTTTTCGGGTTTTCTATGACCGTATGGCCCACTCACTTTAATTTAACTTTAACACTTTACCTTGATTTAATGCCCCACTTAGACGCTGTCAGACTTTACATACTTCGTTACTCATATTAAAAACAAGCTCTGTACAAAATAATAAACCGCTTAAAAGTATTGATCATGTTAAACTAGAGTTGAGAACTAACGTTTCGTTGGTCCTTGTGAGGAGCTCATTCACTATTAAAAAAGGGAATAATTGTCAGGTAGAATGTATTGCTGGTTCAACAGCAGTGAATTTATTTAGTTACAATTTAACATTTTTAATATCTGTATCTGTGTTTATTTAAATTTGAGATTATTACGGTACTTATGTCCCGTCAAAATTGTATGTCTAGTTAGAAATAGAGCTATTATATTAGCAAAAAAATTTAAATTTTATTTAATGTGTTCTTTATACAAATAAAAATTAAATAAATTACAATTATATTTGTAATGCAATTATATTTGTTTTTTATACTTCTATAAGAATATTTTTTTAATGTATAATTTTCAATTACAACTAACTTTTCAATTTGTGAGGCAACAATCAACGTGCATCTAAATCATACATTATCATTAGAATTCTAATATTGATAGGTGGTAATTAATGAGCCAGGATATTTTTTAAAATATTTTATTATAAACTAAATTTTAAAAACTTATAAAATTACAAATAAAGTATTTTTCTATTAATAAAAAAAGAAAAGATTAGTAATAACGTAAATCTCTCAACTATCGGTAAACATACATTATTATGTGTTCAATCTAAAAGTGTTATAAACTAATGTTTTTATTCGAACCCAGTCCTTATTTTTGAAAATCCTGTTATTTTTTGAAATGAATAACTCGCATTCTTCTTTTTTAGGGGTTATTTTTTCCTCAATATGATGTTTGAAGTGAAGCTTTACAATATTTTTTTCTTGCGCACTCCATCGGATTCGACCCTTTTTAATACAGGGTTCCTGGTATTCATCTGCAAGAAAGGGAAATATAATATTCAACTAAAGCATACAATATTACTTACCATTTTCCTCTTGTTTAGCGCCAGTTTCATCTAATTTTGAAGGTTCTGCTGCAATATCTGTCAAGCCAGAAACATCTTCTTCGTCATTTGATTCAGAACTAATGTAAACATCGTTTTCAAATTCAAGTTCTGATAATGATTTTCCTTTAAACTCTTTTCCTTTACCTTTTTCCAGTAACATCAATACCTTTGCAACTTTGGCTGTTTGAAATATATTTTGTGGTAGCCTGTATTAAAAAAATTATGAAAATTTTATATATAGGAATAGGACATAGGAAATATAAGTAAAAATACCTGTAAAATTCAGAGTGAGTTTTCTTAGTATGTCCCATAAATGTAGCAATTTGTTCCATTTCTCTATCATCCATTGTCATAAGCTGCAAAGTTGTCGCTATATGTTTTCTAAATCTGGTTGATGTTAAGAGGGTAGGGCGTTTTGCACCACATGCTGCAGCTAATTTTCTAATTACGTGGTATCCTGCCATCCATCTATTTGCCGAACCAGGATTCGCAAACATGTATGGATTAGAAGTGGGTACAACATTTGCTTGCTCTCTAATTTTTAACATTAATGTTATGAATTTTTGAATTTGGGGAGAAAATAAAATTGCTATACATTTAGAACCCTTGCCTCCAGTAACTACCCTTTTGAATCGTTGACTTAATACTTTTTCAACAGTTGTTAGTGATTCAAGAAAAGCATTTTCATTTGTAATATCGAGAATTCTGTTGTAAGTGGATATTTTGAGATATTGTACGTCGCCAATACGTTTTCTATTAAATGTAACAGTTAGTGCTAAAACGCACTCTGTTAATATCTTATAATTTACGTAAATGTTGATGTTATCTAACAGTTCATTATATGCAGCATTTGCCAAACTATGTACGTAAGTTTGAAATGCTTGTATGTCTTCACTTAATGGAAGAGTTGTAGGTTTTTCCATTGGCGTTCATTTAACACCTTTAAAGCTATGCTTGAAACTTCACTACACCAATGACCCTGAATTAATTTTCTAAGATCTTTTATTTCTTCTTTTTTTTCTATTCCTATCTTCCCATGTAATATTAGGTAATTGTTTCTTCTCAATTACTAGTTTTAGGTCAACATTACACATTATTTTTAAATTGGTACCCATATGTAATGCTAATGACGGAGCTTTGTAGCACTTCTCCACAGGATCATAGGAACTTATTTCCTTAGTTGCAGTTATAAGATTTTGGAAACATTCTGGTTTCATTGCACTAAAAAGTCCCACAATTGATTTATCGATAGTTTTAAGAGCTATTAAAAGTCTTCCCATTTCCCTCATTTTATTAGATATGTGTGTAGAGATTTGTTGTCTTTTGTGTTTGTTCAAAAGGTGTTCACCATATAAACAAATAAGTGTGTCGCTTTTTGCAACTAAACTTATATTATCTGCTCTCATAATGGTAAATAGTTCTTCTTTTAGCCGTGCTGCTTTCAAAAAATCTTGATTTTTAGAAATCATCGACACCAAAAAATCTTGGCTTTTAGTTAAACATCTTTTCCCAGGATTTGTTTCACCGATTGGTTTTTGTTTGCAAACTTTTACATGTTTATATAAAAGCGTTTTTGAGTAATGCCCTAGACAATATATGCATGCAAAATATTCCGTTTCGGGGTTACTGGAAGTTCTTACAGGATTTGTTAAATTTTTTTCGGTTTTCAAATGAAAGTACCCTTGTTTTCTTAAAGCAGACACCATCGACAATCGTTCTATGCTTCTCGGCGGCAGGTTTTTAATTTGAATAACTTGTTGATTATTAGAGTGATGTCTGAACAAATGTCTGGTAAAATGTGTAGTTACATCACCAAAACAAATGGGACAAATTGTTGGTCTTTCTCTGGCAGATGACTTCCTCTTGTACTCGTAATTATTATTGTAATTCTGAAAATAGGTTAGAGTTAAGTTATTCTGTTTGGCTATAGGCAGTCAAATGACACTACACATTTCTAGTCCTACTATATTAAGTACGTTTAATAGCTAACAACTATTAAATATTAACAATTATCACTGAACTTTGATGGTATACAAGGCAAATATCGAACACAGTAGTTGATTAAATCTTGCCCAAGTACTTTCGATCACAAGATCATCCTCAGGGGCATTTCGTCAGTTGTGGCCTATCCAACAAAAGCAGAATGTCATAAATGTAAATTGGGACATAACAATACACTACACAAAGACAAAGAAACACGTTAAAATTTTTGAAAAATGGAGAAGCTACATTTTATATAGAAGCCGGAGACAGACTTATTATTGACTTATTTCTAATTTTTAAGTTTGTGCAAGGGCGAACAAATATTAATATTTTCAGTTAACAAATACTAACAAGACAAATTATTTAACTTCCTTTTTATCTATAGTATCAGAAAATAGTTTCGATTCATAGGTTTTTGCTTGGTAATGAAGCATAAACAAGGGAGAAAGATAATGATGAAAAGTTGTTGTTGGATTGACGACAAATGTTTACTAGTTTGGTTAGAAATATGATAATTCGTAATTGAAAGTGTCAAAAATTAGCGTGAAATTGACTGAGGCATTGCAGGGTGTTGCAGTTTATTGCCAAATAACTGAGACAGTGATAGAAATAAACAAATAGTTCTGGACTACGGCACTGATAGTAGATAATAAATGACATGAATACATAGAGGTAACAAGAGATTTGGCACACTTTATTAGGATTACATAAATGATAAAAAAAATTTCTTTTTGGAATAACTGTGGTCAGCAAAATAATTTTTTGACTGAATTTTAAATATTTTATAATTAATTTATTGGTCGAAAATTAAGTATGTAATAAAAATAAATTACGGTTATATTAAATGAAGTCCCTGGCAGTGCATTGTTTGCTTGATTCTGGATATTAATATGTTCTGGTTCATAACATTTACTTTTAATTGTTTTATCTGTTGAATGGTTCAAAAAAGAAGGTCCGGCTTTGTCAACAATTTCTTCTGGATTATAAGGATCCTTTGAAACAAGTTTTTCTAGAATCATTTGTCCACTTGGATTTTCAGATAAATCTGCATTTTGCAATAGGCATAAATTTTTTGATTTTGGCGGAGTAAGGTCATCCTAAAATTGTTTAATATTGAAGTAACTAGGAAAATGTTTACACTTATACAATCGATATTAAAATATTTGCAATCTCATCTTATTTTAATTTCTTATTTTTTATTACCAGGGAGTTGAAAAAATATGTGCAAATTGCAAGGAGAAATTTATGGATTTTTTGTATAACATAACTAAGGTTGTATGTAGAAACATAGCCAGAATTATCTAAAAACGGTATAATAGTTATAAAAAATGAGGAAATACATATTATGTATATCTCTAACGCAAGTCTGAATAAGTTGTTTAATTAGTTGATGAGGTGACATATCACGAAATATTTTTAGGGGAGAAAATATAATCACTTAAAGTAGTAGCGTGCGATAAGAAAGTTCGTAATCAAAATTATTATTATCAGAAAAAAAACAAATTTTTTGAACTTATAGGTTCATATGTTTGTATGAATTATCTTGCCTAGTACATTCGATTGTTTCCAATCATCCTCAGGGCAGTTATCTAGAAGTGGAAGAAGAAACAAATGATTTCATCATATCGTTTATCAGACATCCTACTTTTGAGTCACATAGTCAAAAATACATTGCGAAAAGTTTAAATTTTTTATAAAATATTACAAACACAGAAAAAATGCCAATAAAGACAAATGATAAACATTGATAGACAAATGACAATCTGAAATACACTTCTTAGGTATTTCTGTTTAACATATGTCTATAATTTTTTAACGTGCTTGTTTGTTAGCATAATTTTTCTCTTATGTAATATTTTTATAAAATTTAATACTAAAAATAAATGTGTTTATTATTTCCAAAATAAAACAAATATTACAAAATTACGAAATATATATAACAGAAAATTAATTAAACAAAAGGGGAAGTTCAAACTATTTGATGCATAGGAATCAATGGCTTGCTCTTCCACTTAACCCTAAAGGAGTCGCTAACATACATATCATACATTGCATTTTCAATTGTTTAAATAAGAAATAAACCTTTAGAACTATGGCGCTGTCTTACCTACATATCTTGTGTCCTAATTCTACTAAAAGTATTCTAATTCTACTGAAAGTGTCTATCCGCAAGGAGATAAGACTTAAAATGCTTTTTAAAGCTCTGAATTGTTCCATTCGTAATTAAGTAGGGTGTAAAATAACGATTATAATGAAGCTATTTGTTTCTTCTACTGTGGGTAGTTTCCACTTCTAAAGTACTGCATTGATTATAGAAAACAATCAAAAGTAATAGGCAAGATATATTGTAGAAAATTTAGTTTGAGCAAAAAAGAACTTACGTCCTCATAAAATGGCATCTCAAAGTTTTCTTTATTTTCTGTAACTTCTGATCCTCTCATACTTTTCAAGTAATTTACAACTTTTGTTTCTGATGGTAGGCACTTGTTATCCTAAAAGCATTTACACTTGAGAGACAATGTACATACAACTTTTTAAATTTTACTCTTACTATAGTAGTTAATAAAACGTTTTCAATCACATTAATTTTCGATTGATTTGGTCTCATTCCTGGCGATACACTCCGTTCAACATTATACTAAAACAAATCTTATGTGAGTATTTAAATACAAGAATTTATTAACATAATACTTTAAGTATATTAGGCCTTTTTGGAAATTTGTAATCCTCTGATTCTGGTGGAATATATTCTGAACCGGAGTCTTCGTAAAGTTGTTCACTTTCTGAAGCTAATACTATTGAGTCTTCATCATTATTTTTCCATACTGAATCATTTCTGATTACTTCAATTCCTTCACTCACATATCCTTTAATATAAAAGAAGGTTGTTTGTTAACGGTGGAAATATTAAGAGATATTATTAGTTGTTACAAAAATGATATTAATGACGTAACAGATGTTGGTGTTTTTTAAATATCAAAAAGGGAAGAAGATAGATGACATATTGGAAAAATAATGAAGGGCCATAGAAGAAAAGGACTTACGTTAAATAGAATGTACATAGAATACATATAGTATACAGTCAGGTAATTCGGGAAAAAGCTACAAAATAAGAAATTAGAGAAAAGGGAAAAGTTTAGCTGCCTGTGATCGGTATTTCAGAGGAAAATAAGTGCGGTGTATCAACGAAAATTAGAGTGACGTGAGTGAAGTAGAGAAACGCTGACAAAGTACTAACTGACGGCAGACTTTCTGTAAAATAAATAAAAAACTGTAATAAGTAAAACCACAGAGGATATATGGAAATGAATCATATGCAAAAGAATATTTATTTTTGCAGAAATAAAGATGTTATGGTGGGTATTCGTAACACTAGAATGGAAAGAACAGGAACGAAGAGACATGTGCGAATTTAGCACTGCCACCGATAAAAAACAAAATAGGAAAATATATGAAATTGATTGGAACACTTATATTCAGAAAAATGCCAAATATTGAGTCTGGAAAGAGAGTTAATAATTAGAGGCACTTGTAGGCATGTGTAAACAATATAAGAACAAAATAATATAAATATATAATAATACAAATTGTAACGGTTGACACCAACTTTTTTAAATTAGAAGTAATTGAAAACAAATTTTGGATACGTAAAGGTGAGAATAACTAACTAATTCTTAATTAATTGTAAGATAATCTCTTCAATGTCCAAATTGAAATATTTTAAAATGTAATATTAAAAATCTACACCTTAATTTTAGTTACTTTTCGACGACGCCCTGTAATAAAAGTTTAAATCATACCAAAGATCCCATGCAAAAACGTTAAATACGGACAATCTGAATAATAAGGTACTCGGACTTTTATTATTTAATTTGGACGTTTTGGAGCTTAAATTTCTATACATAAAATGTAAATAAGATTACTTACCCGTCTGATCTCGAGCCGCCAATTCTAGTAAGAAACGAGACCGTTTCATTTTTACACTTCTTGTCTAACTTGAAACTACACACTACACATTTATTTAAAAGTTTTCGAAAGTAAAGATCAATGTGCTTAACAAAAAATGTCTTACCAAGCAAATGACAATACAATAACCCGATTTAATAATTGGCAACATCGCCGGGCTGCGGACACGCATAAGGGCATAATGATTAGTATATAGACGGGATTCGAAAAATCCGTCATATATTTGAGAATTCCTTTAATATGTATGTCATATTATTTTAGTATATGTGAAAAATACCTCCCTTCTTACGTTGCGATGTCGGGCCACCTCTAATCTGTATAATATACCGGGGTGGGCATCATCTGTAATAGCCGTATATATATATATATATATATATATATATATATATATATATATATATATATTATATATATATGTAATAAAATCAAGAAAATATCGGTTTGTTTAAAAATATTTATATATATTTTGAACGTTGGAACAATCTCGTTGTCTACGTTGTCTACCAGATCCCTTGCAACAACTGCAATTTAGTATATGTGGGACAAACCACACGTAACCTAGGCAGTCGCCTACTCAGTCATCGTAGCGACAGTAGACTATATCCAGAAAGATCTGCACTTGCAGAACATGTAAATAAAGAACATTATATTATGAATTACGATTCAGTCAAAATTTTAGCTACTGAGTCCAATTACAATAAAAGACTTTTTTTAGAAATGGCATTCATTGCACAAAACTCAAATGCAATGAACAAAAGGAGTGACATTAATCAATTGAGCACTATATACTCCTACCTATTATATTTGGATGGATCATCACAATTCAATGATGTTTCAATGACTGATTCATTGTAAAGTTTCCAGGTTTCGTTGTTTTTTCACAGTTTCATTATTAAATTCTGTTTTTCTAATACAACCTTTGTCAATAATTTGATGTGTAATAATAGTAGTACTACATAAGATAAAGAAATAAGAAGTACTGTCATTTGCCATGTCCAGGAATGACAGTTACTCTTAACCTATCATTCAACAGTTGGCCGGCACACGTGGCCGTTGTAAACTTTTTTAACTGTCTTTTTCTTATGTGTTAAAGTATAATAATTTATTAAGTTTGGTCTTATACACCATGCAATTTTTATATGTGTTAAATATTTTAAAATTTGACTCAATCAATGAGTGGTGCGTAAAATTGTCACCTGTAAGTGAAACATCCACGAAAGACGAACCTCACTAACGTAAGTTTTTTCTCGTTTTTTTTTTAAACCATTTTCTACAACTAATTTCGAGGATGCTTTACTAACAGTCGCACTTTATTTTCAGTTTTTCCTGATGATGAAAATAAACATTTTCGAAAGCTTGAAACTTAGTTAAAAGAGTACACTTATCTCACCGCTGAATAAATCCCAATAAACCTCAAAGCTCCGTTTTCTAACGTTGTCAGCAAAGACTTCTTTTCCTTTTCTTTTTTAAGGCATGGGATTCTATCGAGACATCGCATATCGTTATGGTGACCCCGCAGTACGAGCACTCAAAGATTGGGCTAAGACCAAACATAAACTTGCAAGAGAATACAACAAGAGGTGTTTTCTATTACGCTGTAGATCATCCAACATCACACCTTCACACATTACACATTCCACTTCATCCATCACTAAATTGTTGCAAAGACAGGACATGCAGTCGAACAAGGACACTTTACAATTTACCAGGTTAGAAAACAGAATCTTGAACTTAGAAATTTCTAATTGTATTAAAGTCATTAACAGTTTAGAGTCCAACTTAACTAAATCAAAAAGAAACATCATTGAACTAACTTCTGAATTCATTTTTAATAACTTTCTAGTAAACAACAAGTGTCATATAACAGAATTTTTCACAAAACCAAATTAAGTAACACTAACAAATATAATAGGCTATTCAATCTTGAGCTGAACTTAAAACTTAAGACAAAACCGGGTTGGATTAAGAACCTTTCTAATGTAACTTTACCAGATGATATCTCTAGATTTTTGTCTTTGGGTCCTAAGTTCAGCATAGAACCTATTTTAGGGAAAGATATCCCTATCAAGGATATGTTAGCTGACGTTGAAACAATCTTACATTCTGTCACTGATGTGCATCAGAGGGACATACTTATAGCTAGGTCAACATACATTATTACTGATTACTTACATAAAAACAGTAACAAAAATAACTTTAACTTTTTCAGAGCTATGTTACAAAAAACTCGCAAGTTTCTTAGTGAAAACACTAACATCATTGTCATGCCTTCAGACAAATGTAATGTAACTGTAGTTCTGGAAAAGCAGAGATATCTAGATATATGTCTTGAATTGCTAAATTCCGATAATGTTTATGAAAGGTTGAACAGAGATCCAACCAACAATGTTCAAACCAGATGTAACAACCTCATTAAGGAATTGTGTAACTCAAGGCAGATAGATGAAGCTACAAAGAAAAAACTAACTAGCTACAAGGGTGTTATACCTAAATTTTACGCTCTGCCAAAAATTCACAAACCACAGCTTGCAATTCGTCCCATTGTTGCATGTATTGGTGCCCCCACCAACTTATTAGCATCTTTTTTAACTGAAATCTTATCCAACGCATATGTGTCGAATGAATATTACATAAAAAACTCGTTTGATGTTTTCAATAACTTTAACAACTATCAATTACCTGATGGCTATGTGATTGTCACTCTGGATGTAGTTTCATTATTCACCAATGTTCACTTAGATGCAGCTTTAACAGCGATTGAAAACAATTGAAATTTTATCAGTTCTCACTGTAATATCAACTTGGAGTACTTCAAAAAACTCATTTCTTTTCTGTTTAATAACACCTATTTCACATTCAACAATACTGTGTTTAAACAAACACACGGAACTCCTATGGGAGCTACTATCTCTCCCATTTTGGCCTGCTTTGTGATGGATCATCTATTAGATATGGTTATCCCAGAATTGTCCTTTCATATTCCTTTTGTAAAAAAGTATGTGGATGACTTAATCCTAGCTATCCCCAGCAATGGATCCACAGAAATCTTAAATGTATTCAATAGGTATGATCCTCTACTACAGTTCACAATCGAACATGAGGACGATCTATGCTCAGTCCCCTTTCTTTACACCCGGTTCATTAGAACCCCAAATAACTCCCTTGTTATCGACTGGCATAGAAAACCTCATAGTTCTGGACGCTTCCTCAACTATTGGTCATACCATAGACATTCAATCAAAATCAACCTACTTAAACAAATGAAGGCTAGAATCATTTCCATCAGTGACCCTTCTTTCCACCAGAAGAACCTGAGAATCCTGTTCAACCTTTTCATGGACAATTCATATCCTAAACCCTTAGTCACCAAGATTCTATTTAGTTTGACCCCTAACATAGCACGCCGAAATGATGAGATACAAGTCAATGTCACAAATGGAGAACACAATACCAATTGCTCATATACCTCACTGAAATACATAAAAAGCATAACACCCAGACTGACAAGACTTTTTAAAGATGTCACCAATTTGAAAATAGCGTATAAAACTTCATTAACTGTAAGATCCATCTATTCTAAGGTTAAAGATAAAAGTAACATCAAAGATTGTTCCAACATTGTCTACCAGATCTCTTGCAACAACTGCAATTTAGTATATGTGGGACAAACCACACGTAACCTAGGCAGTCGCCTAATCAGTCATCGTAGCGACAGTAGACTATATCCAGAAAGATCTGCACCTGCAGAACATGTAAATAAAGAACATCATATTATGAATTACGATTCAGTCAAAATTTTAGCTACTGAGTCCAATTACAATAAAAGACTTTTTTTAGAAATGGCATTCATTGCACAAAACTCAAATGCAATGAACAAAAGGAGTGACATTAATCAATTGAGCACTATATACTCCTACCTATTATATTTGGATGGATCATCACAATTCAAGGATGTTTCAATGACTGATTCATTGTAAAGTTTCCAGATTTCGTTGTTTTTTCACAGTTTCATTATTAAATTCTGTTTTTCTAATACAACCTTTGTCAATAATTTGATGTGTAATAATAGTAGTACTACATAAGACAAAGAAATAAGAAGAAGTACTGTCATTTGCCATGTCCAGGAATGACAGTTACTCTTAACCTATCATTCAACAGTTGGCCGGCACACGTGGCCGTTGTAAACTTTTTTAACTGTCTTTTTCTTATGTGTTAAAGTATAATAATTTATTAAGTTTGGTCTTATACACCATGCAATTTTTATATGTGTTAAATATTTTAAAATTTGACTCAATCAATGAGTGGTGCGTAAAATTGTCACCTGTAAGTGAAACATCCACGAAAGACGAACCTCACTAACGTAAGTTTTTTCTCGTTTTTTTTAAAACCATTTTCTACAACTAATTTCGAGGATGCTTTACTAACAGTCGCACTTTATTTTCAGTTTTTCCTGATGATGAAAATAAACATTTTCGAAAGCTTGAAACTTAGTTAAAAGAGTACACTTATCTCACCGCTGAATAAATCCCAATAAACCTCAAAGCTCCGTTTTCTAACGTTGTCAGCAAAGACTTCCTTTCCTATATATATATATATATATATATATATATATATATATATATATATATATATATATTTATATATATATATATATATATATATATATATATATATACATATATATATACAGAAATATAATCCTCAGCAACCCAAGTAGACCGATGACCCGGAAGCAGACGCAGCATAACCGAACCAATAGGTGCAACAAACATTTTTCAACGTTCTTTTTAATTTGTAATTTCATTGTATAACAAAAGTTTCATAATTTGTAAATTTGTGATTTCTCAAATAAAACCTTTTTTAAAAGACTTTAAGACAGTTTAAGTGCTCCCAACATTTCTGACGCTGCGAACGGGATTCATCGTACAAAAAACACCCGTTTCCTGGTCAACTTCAGTTGTTCGACGAGAATCCATTGAACCTGGGATCAGAAGGAAGAGCATGCAGAGAACATCGTTACTGATCGTCTTCCTGTAAGTCAATTTTCCTTTTTTCCTTTATAAGCATTATAAACGATATTTCTAGAAATAATTTAGAAGTTTTATTTGAATATCTTATCTTAGATACTAGTTCTAGTTCTAAATATAATATTCGTAATTCTAAAAAATCTTTAAATAAATTAAGAATGCCTATGTCAAACGCTGATATTTCTAGCCTATGCGCTACTTTGCCTGAATTTTTTACTGGAGATAATCTCTCCACATTTATTAAATCTGTTGATAATTTAATTGTATTTTTGGGTACACAAGATATTATCCAGCCACAAGAATTTGTTTTAAATGTCAATATCGCTTCTCGTATCAAGGGCGAACCTAGAGATTTTGTAAATTATTCCAATAAAACTATTTGGACTGAAATTCGGCCTGCTTTGCTCGCTAAATATGGCGATAGACGTTCCGAAGAAATTTTAGTGAATCAATTATCTACTACGGTACAAAAACATAACGAAAACTATGACCAATATCACCAAAGGGTTTCCAATAACTTAAATGATTTTCTACAGCATATCTCTCTTAATGACAATCCTGCCACAGTTGCCTTTAAAACCCCTTATTTTAAGAATATTGCTCTTAAAACATTTTGTACCGGCATAAATGACCCCTATTGTGAATATCTGTCTAATTTTCAAATTAACTCTCTCGAAGAAGCCCTCCAAAAATGCATTTCTTATGATAACCATAAAAGTCAACAACAGTATATGAATTTCTTAAAAGGTCAACAAA
The DNA here is from genome assembly GCA_918026665.1 of Diabrotica balteata. Lineage (NCBI taxonomy): Eukaryota > Metazoa > Arthropoda > Insecta > Coleoptera > Chrysomelidae > Diabrotica > Diabrotica balteata. Next base: position 73,968,683 of record OU898284.1, read on the forward strand.
ATAAGCGACCTAATACATTCAAACAAAAACCAAATAATCCAAATCAAAATAATTCAGATAGGTTTAATACTAGAACCAATAATCCGCCCAATTTTCAAAATAACTTCATGTACCCCCCTCGTAATATGCAAGAGCCCACATTCAATTTTCCGCGACAACCTAATTATAACTTTCCAGAAAGAAATCCTCCAAAGGCTAATCAAGCCAGCCCTCCTAGAAATTATTCTCAACACAATAATTTCGGCAATAATCCAAATTTCAGATTCCTGACCTTTCCCAAAAAATATGTATAATAGACGAAATATTCCTAATCAAAATTATAAGGTAACTGACCCTATAATTGACACTGTCCGTATATTTGACAGGTTTTATCAATAAAGCTAAAAATTAAGAAAATGGATCCGCAATTCAGTAGATTTGTGGTAGTAACGCCATCTTTCATTTGTTCTGAAATCTATCACCCTGACTTTCTTACTCAGTTGGTAAAAAACGCGCCAAAACAACAGTTGTAATGTGCATGCACACGGTGCAATAGCGTCTCTTGTGTTTTGATGTGGTGAATAAATTAAGGTGAGTGAAAATCAAGTTACTTTTCAAATGTGTTCTACAATGTTGCTACTGTTGCAATGAAGGTTTAGTTGCTTGATATAACATTTATAGAGTCTAAAAATCAATTTTTCATTAAAAATGCTCTAAAATTTCCAATATGTCAGCTATTTTTTAGGGTGTCAAATTTTAGGACATCTTCTGGTAAAGTGCTATAAATTTGACATGTAGGTGTCAAATTTAGGGACACCCAACTATTAATATCATATGTTCGTTTTCTGTATCCATCTCACAGAAATTGCGTATAGTTATCCTTTTTTGGTATATTTCATTACCAATGTTTTAAAAACCTAAATCTGACACCACAGTCAAATTTAAGATCAAAGGGTGTCAAAAATAGGTACACAAAAGTTGCTTTATGAAAAATTGAATTAATTTAGCATTATTTTGTTAATAAGTAAGGATAACTAAGATAACTCTTATTTTTAGATGCCTAACAAGGGAAATATTTATAGAAAATATTCTCAGGAGGATCTGAGTAGAGCTGTAGAAGCCTGTAAAAATGGAATGTCTTGTGCTTCAGCAGCTAAACAATTTAATGTGCCACGTATCACTTTGATGTACAAAGTGTCAGGAAAATTTCCTATGGGATGCAAAAGTGGAGTAAGCACTGTATTAACTGAAGGCGAAGAAAGTCTATTAAAGGATTGGATAATAAATGTTGCTAAAACCGGTTTTCCCGTAACAAAAGACCAACTATTAGACAGTGTTGTCTTGCTTGTGAAAAGGTTGAAGAGGCCTAATAATTTTACAAATGGTAGACCTAGTAGACATTGGTTTGAAGGATTTTTGCAGCGACATCCGGAATTAAGTCAACGAATGACCCAAAACCTAATAAGCTCTAGGTCTGCGGTCTCGGAAACAAATATCCGAAAGTGGTTTGAGGAAATCAATGAATATTTTGTTGCAAATAACACTGAAATCACCAATCTCAGACAAATATTTAACGCTGATGAAACAGCCTTTTTCTTGTCGCCAAAGGGCAAAAAAGTTCTTACTAAAAAAGGATCAAAAATAGTATACAGCTATTCAAATGCAAATGTCAAGGAATGTATCACTACACTAATAACAGGTAAAGTATCTTAAATAATAGGTAACACTTTTCTCTAGTAAATTTTCATGATGACAGCTGAGAGTTTCTTTGAATTCATTTCCAATAATTTTTACAACTGGTTGTTAAAAAATGACGTCCCATTTCCAGTTGTTCTATTTGTTGATGGGCATAATTCCCACTTAACCTACAATTTAAGTGCCTTTTGTTCCGAAAAGAATATCATACTGATAAGTCTTCTGTCTAACGCCACTCACATTTTACAACCTATGGATGTGGGCTTTTTTCATCCATTAAAAAGTGGGTGGCAAAATGAAGTTCATGCTTGGAGACTAGAAAATAAAAAACAAACCCTTAAAAAAGAAGATTTTGCGCCAATGCTTAATAAAGTTTTGCAGAAAGTTCTTGGTTCTGGACAAGAGAAAATACTGAAAAATGCGTTTAGGAAATGTGGATTATATCCATTCGACGTTAATAGTGTCGATTTCTCAAAAGTATTGAGAAATGAAATTGCATCAACTCTCTCAGATGTACAAGATACATGCCACTTGAAATCAAATAAAGTTGTTAAAGATGATTTAATAGGTGCTTTAAGGGTCATAGAATCTTTTCTAGACAAAAATCTACTTGAGAGTTTTCGAGCTAAGGTGAAATTGGCTAAATGGAATGGAAAAGTAGAAGATACAAACTTATTTTTTCTTTGGAAGAATCTGAATGAAAAGGTACAAGCAAACAAGCACCCTGAAGGAGAGGTCTCGAAGGATATAATAATAGAGGTTGCACATGATGTTTTGTTGGAGGACATAAATTGGGAAGATGTAGATATTGAAACAGAGGAACAAGAAATTTTAGATAACGGAGAAAATAAAGCAGTCATCAAGGAAAGTGGAGAGGCAAATGTAACAACATTAGATGAAGAAGATACTATTATTTTAGATCCTAGTAAGAAAGGTGAAGAACAAGCACCACACTATGAGACTATCGTTAGTATAGATAGAGTGATAGAGGAAGAAGATGTAGTTTTGGAAAACGGTAGCAAATATGTGGAGCAAACGGATAATTAGAATGTAATCAAAATAATAGAAATGGTAGGAAACAAAAGAGAAGAAGAAACGATTTTCGAGGCTGATGGGAAAATTAAATGTAGCGAGCAACTAAGTGATGAGACAACTAAAGTAAGAGAAACAAATTGGAAAGAAAAAGGAAAGACAAATATAACTTTGGATAATAGTGAGAAATGTAGCGAGCAAGCAAGCGATGAAATAACGGTTAAGGGAGTTGAAACAATAGAGAAAGAAATCGTCAAAAATAACGATAAAGAAGAGATAGACGAAGCAAAGGAAAATAAGAACATGATTTTAAAGAATAATAAGGATGCTCTATTGATACCCTCCCCTTTTAAATCTATTTTGTTTTGGCCAGATGGAAGTACAAACAAAAAATCAGGAAGAGTTGTCAAAGAAAAAGTTCCAAGTGTATGTTCCTCAGAACAGTGGAAAGAATATTATTTAAAAAAGGAAAACGAGAAGACTGAGAAAGAGAATGCAATTCTAGATAGAAAAAGAAAGCGAGAGTAGAAAAAACTTCAACTTCAAGAAGAAAAGGAGAAAAGATCAGTAAAGAAACTTTATAGACCTAGTGCAGTTGAATTTGTGAAGAAGAATATTTTTTTAAATGGAAAAAAATACTGAAGATAATTCAGTCGGTGTCGAAAAGAAGAAAACTACTCCAAAATCTGAAATTAATGTGACCGACTACGTTATAGTTCGCTATGAGGGTGAAAAATTCCCGGGAAAGGTCAAGAAAATTTCAAATTGCAATGGTCTTTTTTGTTAGTGCTATGGTGGCAAGTGGACTGAATTATTGGAAGTGGCCATCAGAGCCAGACGAACTTTGGTATTCTGCAGAAGACATTGTAGAAAAAATAAATATTCCAACATCAATAAATAATAGATGTATTTATTCCATACCAGAAATCGGAAAATATTGTAGTTTCGTGACATAAAAAGATGGCTTTTCTCTACTTAGGTACCTATACTTACCTAAAATATGTAGATACCTAAGTATGTAGGTATCATTTGTACGTTGTTATTGAGAATAAAAATTTTATTTTCAGTAAAAAAGTGTATATACTTATCACCTGACACAATTATTATTATCAATTTTATATTCCCTAAGTAAGTACTGAGACTTCTGACAATTAATTTTGAAAATTGTAAATGTATGTCAAATATAGATACAACCCACTGTCAACTTTTGGGACACTGTCAAAATTGGGTACAATTTCATGTCAAATTTATGAACAAAATCAAAATTTTGCTGTCAAATTTGGGGCCACTATTATAACCTAGTTCTAAACGGTTTTATGTCTTAAGGTGTCAATTATAGGGTCAATTACCTTACTTCTCCTATGAGTGGTGTACAAACAATCTCAAGCAATCAACCCATGACTGTTTCTACAAGAAGAACTCACAATTTTAACATAGATACTAATATTGACGAAAATCCCGAAAATTTCACACAAAACGCCGAATCAGATACAGTGAGTGATCAAATTATTATGGTCAGTCACAAAAATTTAAGTTTTTCATATTTGTTCAGAAATTTTATAATAAAATTATATGCTGATATACGATTAAAGTATGCCAATATATTTTGTCACTGATAACCTTACTTTTTTTACGTTTACCGCTCTAGAACTGTCATTTGTGTCAAATTACGTGACAACATACACATTGTGGTGAATTTACGCTTGGAGTTTACAACTGAATTTGTATGTTTTTGTATTGTTTTTGAAAGATTAGTATCGTTTTATCTTTGTAGTATGTTTTATTAATTTATTAGTGGTGATTGTGAGTGAAAAAAGAATATCAGTTTTAATTTTAAAGACATTTTCAAAACATTTCGATTTTTGAGAAGAAAATCATAATGGGTAAGGCTAAAGACGCCCCTGTGTCTAAAATGGTGGAAATAAAGACACTTTTATTGAATATAAAGCTTTCCCAACGTCAGATAGCTCAACAATGCCAAGTAGCGCAAGCAACAGTGAGCTTTATCAAGAAAAAAATTAAAACCAACAAACCCCTGATTCACCAGCGTGCCCAAAAATGTGGTCGAAAGCGTGTCACTACACCCAGAGACGAAAGAAAAATGAGGGATATATTCGTAAACAATAGAAAGAAGCCAAGAAGAATCCTCACCGGACTTATTCGTGAAGCTGGTATGCCAGTTTCTGACATGACAGTCCGCAGAAGGCTTACTGAGCAAGGTTTCAAATCATGTCGCCCTGCCAAAAAACCAAAGTTGACCATCGTAATGATGAAAAAGAGACTGGAATGGGCCAAAGAACACCAAAATTGGACAATTGAGGATTGGAATAAGGTAAATTACGTCACTACTAAAGTTTAAATCACTATAACCACTGTTTTTATCCTAAATAAATATCTTATAGTTTTTTTTATTCACAGGTTTGTTTCTCCGATGAGTCTACAGTGGAGATACTCATGGATAAGTCGGCCTTCGTCCGACTACTATTCGCGGTTTAAAAAGTAGATTCATGAAGTCAAATATATCTGTCAATCCAGGGACGACGCGTAAGAGGAAGATCGATTCCGAAAAATGGAAAAAAACATCCAGAAACGACAAAAATAAGTCTAATCAGTGAACTCAATCATGTACTTAACATTTGATTGCTGTAACAAATTGCCAATAGGTGGGTGGAAGTTGGATATGCTAGAAGTTACTGTATATGTTCATTCGAGTTATCAATAGTTTTTAAGTGATATGCTAATAGGAAGTTTTTGTACAAGCAAATACGTATACGTAACGTATCTTTTTGACAAATATGCATGCGCATCTTATCCGAAGGGGATCTTACCCGAACCCGATTACCAAAATATCAACATCAACATTTTATCAGCACATGTGGCACGTGTTTTTTAACATTTGTGGTTAATTACATTTCTTTTGATTTTTATCAATAATGGAATGCAGTAAAAAACGACTTCACTTCAGCAAGGAAGATGATTTGTTCTTGTTTAAGGAAGTCGTAGGCTAGAACCCTTATTACGAGCATCCAGAAAGGTGTAGTTTAATCCAAGTGAATATGCTCCAAATAACTCGAAGGCATGCAAGTCTACAAACAATTAAAGATCGAGTAAAAAACTTAGTTACTAAGTTTAGTCAGAGGGACCAGAAACTTCAAATTAAAGGTATACACAAAATAAAAAATTCAAAACTAAGATAAAAGTATATTTTTATACTTAAAGACAAGCAATTAAAACAATACGATATCGTTTTTATTTATCTTTTTTACATATAATTAATTGTATATTGTATAAACATTATTGTATTTTTTAATGTACTCATGTATAAACGTTTAAATAAACAAAATTAAATACAAGCACTGAAGTTGTCTTTGTTCTAATAGATCAGCAGTTGTGAAAGAAATTTCAGAAATGAACGATTTATTGAATCATGTAGTTCAATTATCAAGGGAATTTGCACTTTTGCCCTCTGTCAAGGGTAAAAGTCAGGCAAACAGCCACCAACAGGCAACAGTAATAAGGGAAAATGCATTAATAAATATATTCAATGACACATCTCCAATTGATGGTAAGTTAGAGAATGTCTATAAATTAAACAATTTGTTTACAAATTAATTAAACATTTTTTATATTACAGTTAATCCTTTCACTGCTCTTGACGAGTATACTCGCTTATAGGCTGACTGCTCTTTACGAGTTCTTCTTCTTGCAGTACCGTCTCCTATCGGAGGTTGGCTACCATCACAGCAATCTTTACTTTGTTGGCTGCAGCTCAGAACAACTGTATTGAACTGCACCCATACCACTCCCTTAAATTTCGCAACCAGGAAATCCTCCTACGTCCCACATTTTCCTTTCCCGAGATTTTTTCTTGGATTATGACTCAAAGCAGAGAGTACTTTTCTCCTCTCATTATGTGGCCCCGATATGACACACACCTCGACCAATCTCAATTTCTTCGGTTAACTCATTATCGACTTTGATTTTTGATGTTTGTTCCCAGTACAACCTGGATATGATGTTAATGTCGCGACTGTCGATGTCTTTGCTTCTTAGGATTTCATACAGCTTTGGGTGTCTGACTTTATCGAAGACCTTCTCAAAATCTATGAAACCTACGTAGAGGTTGTAGCGTGCAAATCCGCTACTTTTTTAGAATCAATTTTCAAATACCCACATTGCATTAGAGGTCCTCTCATTTAGCCGTGTTTATTTTCATTTTAGAAAATATTTGTTAGTTGGTCCATCTACATTTTGTGTCCGCCCGGTATAATACATTTTCAATTTTATAATGCACATAGTGAGACCCGATTCGGATTTCAAAAGGTATTTCCATTATCCCGAATAGTATTTATTGAGAAAATACTATTGCCATTTTCATTTTGAATCCCTACATTATTTCCCGTAAAATAGTCATTCTTATACGATATTTTATTCCGAAGCAAAATTATTTATCAAGTCGTTAATTTTTTGTAATTTTAAAACATTCAAAGTTTGGCAGTCTCAATAGAAATTTCTGCTTCCTTATCAGCTAATACTGACCTTCAGATAATTTCTTTTGCTGTTAGAAATACCACGCTGGTCCCATTGAGTGTGATTTTCTATCGATTCCAGTCGCCAAGTAGGTGTAACGAAAATACGTTCCTAGTTGGTAAGTTTTTTTATTTAATTGCTTAGTTTTCTGTTCACATTTTTATTAACTGGCTAACTCGAATTTGCAGACCTATATTTGTACTTATTTGTATTGTAAATTTTATGCATCAATAAGGTAATGAAAATGTTTTTGGGGTATTTATTTTCCGTGAATGCTATTTAATTCATATATCAGCAGTTATTATTGTTCTGAAGCTATTTTCTTGTGGCATTGTAAATTAATTACTGTTAAACTGGGAATAAGCCACAATTAAAGATAAAAATACGTTTATTGACGTTTCAATTTCCACTTCGGAAATCGTTCTCAAAATACAAACAGTAAATTAAACAAATTTTGTTTTTTGTTACATAGTGAAAAATTCTTCTAATAATTTAATTTTATCTGACTCATTTATATTGACAATTCAGACATACATTATGCATTTTAAAGTAGATGACTTTAAAATGATATTGTATAAAAAAAGAAAAATCAAAGAAGCGGCTCTAATTATGCTAAATGAGGCCAATTGTGTCGCAAGTCAGTAACATATAGAGGATACATCATTTATGTTTTTTAAATAACGTAACATATAAAATCAGAATTTTGATGTTTGTTGAAGGTAAACTAAATTCACAAACAAATACTTACAATGTCGGGATAGTATTATGAGGTTTTTTTCCTGGTTTTTCCCTCATAATTTACTATGGAATCACTAACAGGAAAATTTTACTGTCATTATGTCATGTGTTTGTCTTTTTAAAGACGAATTACATGCTATGATTTTTTCTGACGGATATTCTCAAGTTAAATTTGATTTCATGTAATCGAATGAACTATCTTATAAGTAAAGTCGTCCCAGGAGCGCAACTCAACAATATTGGCAATATCATTGTAAAGTCATCTACTTTAAAATGCATAATGTATGTCTGAATTGTCAATATAAATGAGTCAGATAAAATTAAATTATTAGAAGAATTTTTCACTATGTAACAAAAAACAAAATTTGTTTAATTTACTGTTTGTATTTTGAGAACGATTTCCGAAGTGGAAATTGAAACGTCAATAAGTACTTTTATCTTTAATTGTGGCTTATTCCCAGTTTAACAGTAATTAATCAGCAGTTATGTTAAATAATAATTATTTTCAAGTTTCATGTTTTAATTTAAAATTTGTTAATTTATAAATTGAATTGTAGTTTCTAATAGTTATTAAGGGGAGTTTTAAAATAAAACATTTGGGTTCTAACTTTTAGTTCAGGAGTCACATGTAGGATTTTTTGTACTGCTGACAGGGGGTGTTAGAATTTTATTGGCTTGGGTGGTGGGGGCCCTTCATAAATTTATGCTGCGGGTTATCTACACCTCAATTTCTCTTTTAGGCACCCAGGAGAAGGGCGTGGTCCTGATATTACGAGGTTTCGTTCCCAGTAATAATATATAGTAACAGTTCCCCAGAAATAAAGGAAATAATATATAGCAGCAGTTGCCCAAAAATAAAGGAAATATGTAATAGGTACCAGTTCCCAGAAATAAAGGAAATATAATATATGTAATAGCAGTTCTCCAGATGGATCCATCCTTTTAAAATCCAGCAGTTTCACAAACAACAGTTCCAGAGACAACAAATGAAAACTACCAACTGACGCCTCACGAAGAAGATCTTGAGCTGTAAATAACCCAGGACAGCACCGGAAGAAGCCCGCAGACCACAAGCTAAGTTTTTTTAATGGAATTTTGTACTTGCCTGTCAACAAGGACAGATTATTTTGTATACAGTAACTACAATGAATACTAAAATGTAGATCCTTATTGTTACTAATAAAATGAGAGAATAAAGCATTTATACCGAAGTTCATTTCTTTTACTGATAGTGTACCGTATGCATAGGGAATGCAGAGGAGTGGAATAAAAGGACCCACAAAAGTCTCATGCTCGCTGCGTTGATGTTGGCGATGTTATCTTGAATTTGTTTCTTGGTCAGTGTTGGCATTATGAAATAAGTTCAATATTTCATCATCAACATAAATACGACAAGGTCTTGGATTACATCCAAACATCTTTGCATTAACACACTCAGACCAAACAAAGCTTCCCGTGTTCCCAGTCCACCTCTGAATCCAAACTGTGTGACGCTTATGTCCTCTTCTAATTTATTAAATATTCTTTTGTGAATTATTTTTAAAAATACTTTTAGTGTGAGGCTCATCAATGCTATAGTTCTATGGTCTGAACACTCTCTGGCGTTATTCGTCTGCGGGATTGTGACAAAAGTAGAGGAGATCCATTTCTTTGGTATGATGCCTGTTCTATAAATTGTGTTAAAGAGGTTCGCCATTATTTCAAGTGCGTCGTCGTCTATAAGTTTCAACAATTCTACAGGAATTTCATCTGGTCCTGCAGCTTTACCCCCTTTTGTGTTCCTTATAGCATATTCTACCTCGCTTTTTAGGATTTTAGGCCCTGTTGTGCCGTCTGTAGGTTCTGCCACTGCTATTTCTGGTCTTTCGTCTGGAAAAAGTTCTTTAATGTATTCTGTCCATCTTGCCAGTTTTTCATTTAAGTCTGTAATCATTTTACCTTTTTTGTCCTTTACGGTGGATGCGTGTTTCACTTTTTTACCTGTTATTTCCTTGATCTTTTTATGCATGTTAAGGCTATCGTATTTTCTATCATATTCTTCTATTTCATTGCAGTTGTCCAGAACCCAGTTCTCTTTGGCTTCTCTAATTTTTCTCTTAATTTCACGGTTCACTTCTTTGTATTTTGTCTTGTTGGTTTTATTTCTTCGCCTTTTCTACATGAGATGCAAGATTTCGTTTGTCATCCCTTTCTTTTTCTTAATTTTGATTGGAGCTAAAGAGCCTTCACCATCTGTCATAAGGGCTTTTTCTATCTCCATCTATTTATTTTCTACATTGCCTGTGTTCCTATTTTTTGCAGCGATGTTTCTAAGATTGTTGTTTACCTGTTCTCTTGTCCTTTCCAGTATAGTTGCGTTTTTCAGTTGCTTAACGTCTATCTTTTGTTTAGCTGCACTTTTCTGTGGTTTCTTGAATCTTATATTTACTACACCACCACCGGATTGTGATCCGATTCTATATCAGTGCCTGGATAGGTTTTTGTAGACGTGATGGGAGTTTTTAAACCGGCTTCTGATTAGTATATAATCGATTTGATTCCTGACCATGTTGTCTGCATTATCCCTTGGTCATATCCACGTGTACAATCTACGGTTTGGTAATCTGAACATTGTGTTCATTACTACAAATTCTTTTTCTTGGCAAAATTGTACGAGACGTTCACCTCGGTCGTTTCGTTGTCCAAGTCCAAATTCACCAGTGCATCCATCAGTTTTCACCTTACCAACTTTAGCGTTGAAGTCGCCCATGATTATGGTGACCTCTTCTTTTTTGGTCGATTCCAGAATGTATTCAAGTTGTTTGTAAAATTCTTCTATTTCCTCATCCTCTTTCTCTGCTGTCGGTGCATAGACTTGAATAATGTTAATTATTTCTTTGTTCGACATTAGTTGGATTGCTATGATTCGTTCCGAATATGGGGTAAAACTTAGTACCGATTTGTTGACTTCCCTTTCTACTATTATTCCGACGCCATAACGGTGTTTTGTATCATCAGTTCCCGAATAGTAGAACGAGCCGTTTCTAGTTGGATATTTGCCGGAACCTTTCCACTGTACGTCGCTGATACCAAGTATTTTCACACATAGTCTTTCCATTTCTGTTGTTACGTTGATTAATTTCCCGTCTGCATACAATCTTCTTGCATTCCAAGTAGCTATTCTCATAACTTTATTTTTAAGTTTCACGACTTCGTTCGCCACTGCCCCACTGCAATAGAGCTTTGTTATTCGATATATGACGTCACATGCTCATAGACAAGTCGAATCTTGCGTTCCGTCTCTGTACACGCACACCGACAGTACATACGCTCAGACTGCTCTAGACGAGTTAACTCGCATAAGGTACTATACAAAATATTTGCTTGGTTGAAAGCTGAACTCGAATCAGTATTCTTTTACCCGTCGGGAAAATGAGTCGGAAATATTTTACTGATGCAGATCTCGCGCGTATGCTAGAAGAAATTGATTTTGAAGATAATTTTATGAACGAATATGAGAGTGACGATGGATGGCCAAAAAGCGATGAAGAAGGTAAAATAAATACATATATATATATATATATATATATATATATATATATATATATATAATAGGCTTTTTATACTGCACATTGATCTCAAAACGTGTGTTGTATATTTTTGTGTTCGTGTTGATTTTATATAAACATTTTTTTTGCAAAATCAGCTATGTTCTCGACTTCATCATATACACGGGAGCCACATCTAATATTGAAGAATATGAAAATGAAAAACTGAGAAAATCTGGTGACCTTGTTATGTCACTTTTGAAGCCTTACTTGAACAAGGGGAATAGCCTATTTGTAGATAACTGGTACTCAAGTCCTAAGTTATTCTCACACATTCACGATCTAAAAACGAGTAACTGTGGAACAGTAAAGTCAAACAGGAAATTTATGCCAAAATTGACAGAAAACTTTGCATGCTCACTAGTTGTTACACTGCGCAACTAATAAATACGGAATGTGTAGATTATCTCACAGGAGACAAAAAACCACATTGTATCATTGAATATAATAATAATATGGGATCAGTCGATAAATGCGACATGATACTTTCATCGATAGAAAGTGTCAGGAAAACCATTAAATGCTACAAGAAGGTGTTTTTTCATTTGTTGGATCTGGCCGTATTAAACTCTTATCAGCTTTATAAAGCTAAAACTGGCGAAAGATTTAGAGCAAGGTTTTTTAATAGCGAAGTTCGTAATTTAAAGAACAAGCCAAAGGGAAGACGGTATACCATTGAAGACAAAATATTAGCACTAGCGTTATATAAACAAAGTGGAAGTGCATATAAATTTTTGTCAAATTTTTTTTTACTTCCACCAAGGAAAACGATTAGTAACTTGCTCAACAGAATCTCTATAGAGCCTGGTTAACATGAAGAGGTGTTTGACTTGCTTAAAGCTGAAGTCAAGACATTTAAAAATCCATTGGATTGCCGCTGTACAGTGATATTTGATGAGATGGCAATTCAGGGACACATACATCGCAATTTTGGTAAAGGCTGTATTGAAGGGTTTGAGAATTATGGATTTAAAACCACAGACAAAATTGCAAATCATGCTCAGGTAATTTTTGTACTGGAAAATTAAGTTACTTGTTATGTAGGTATTAGTATTTTATATTTATGTACATTTTTTGTACTTTCATGATGTATTTTGTTGTAACTTGAAGTTATCAGTAGGTAAATAACTTTTATTTTTGTTGTTATTTATTACTATTTATATAAGTAATCTTGTTTTAGGTTTTTATGCTACGAGGAATACGAAGGAAATGGAAGCAGCCTGTATATTATAACTTTTCAAATGGCGCTACAAAAACAATAGACCCTGTACACATTATTAAAATGATTGTACGGAAATGTACTGAAATTGGTCTAAATGTTATAGCGATTGTTTGCGATCAAGGTAGTAACAATCGAGCTGCCATTAATTATCTGGTTAAAGATACTACTATCAAATATAGCAATGAATTAGATTATTTGAAAAAAACCGAAAACATATTCTTCCAAGTCTTTTGATCTAAAAAAAATCAAAGAATATGTTTTTGAAGTTGATGGCAGAAGAATTATTTCAATTTATGATGTCCCACATGTTTTTAAAGGGCTGAGGAATAATTTATTAAAATATAATTTGGATTACACAGTAATCCAAATTGGATTACACAGTACAAGTAATAATAAAGAGAAAGTGGCAACTTGGGACCACATATACTGCCTATAAAATGGATCCTCATTTAGGCAGCCCAAGATTAATACATAAACTTACTGAGCAGCATGTTAATCCTGATAAAATTAACAAAATGAAGGTTGCCAATTGCACTCAAGTTTTTAGCCACAGTGTTGCACAGGCCATTAATGTATTCGCCATTACAGGTAATTAATAGTATTATTTTTACGTAAACTAATTGTGTGAAAATATAGGTACTTATTAGGTTATTGTAAAAAAATAGTCTTTAAGTTCAATTTTCTAGGCACCCTGATGTATTATTGAATATGTAATTTCTCAGCACATTTATTATGAAGTTAGTAATATTTGCCTTATTATTTTAGGTTCAGTTGTTCCAGTTGCAGGCGAAAATTTAAAATTGGACAAAAAAGCTGTTGAAACTGCGGAATTTTTGTCCTTTATAGTCAGTTTATTCGACAGTTTAAATGGCAAGTCCTTTAAACCAAAAGCTGGTAAAACCCTTAGAGGTGCTGTGAAAAAAAATTACAGCATTTACAGTTTTTAAGAAAGTTGTACAGCAAGAAAGTTTAATCAAGCTGGAGACATGGAATGTTAAAAATTTTAAACAGCTTTTTACCATTCTTACAGATTTAAGCACATTATGCCACGGACCTTCAACCGAGATCCAATTGAAAATTTTTTTGGAAAAATTAGACAAAGAGGATCCAGAAATATAAACCCGAGTCCGAAAGATTTTTCCAACTATTATAGAAGCTTGATGGTCAATAGCTTAACATCATACCATTCTGTTGGGTCAAATTGTGAAGATGATCATTCAAACAACAACGGTTTGTTACACAGGTAAACATTAAAATACATGGCATTTAGTCATTTATATATATATATATATATATATATATATATATATATATATATATATATATATATATATATATATATATACAGGGGCGGATGGGCCCACCGGGATACCGGGAATTTTCCCGGTGGGCCGTCGTTTGTGGGCTGCCACGCGGGACCTAAACCCTTAATTTTTCAACTGCATGAATCTTGATTTTTATAAATCGATGTAAAAATATTGATACGGTTGCACCTAGACCTAGCAAATACCTAGACTAGACTATAAAAGTAAGAAAAGAACCAAAAATTATGTTCAACAAAAGTAAACAGGATGTATACTTTCTTTAAAGACTGGTCCAGCGCTGTTCTTTATTATGTTATTTTCTAAGCTCCCTCAAACAGCGTATACCTGCTAAATGCTACCTGCTATTTTTGTAAGCTATTATTGTATTAAAATTTACCCAGCAAAAACACGAAAATAAACTTAAACACAATGTGTGTCTGGCACTGGCCTATGTTAAAAACATCTGCGGACAATATACACTCCCGGCTTACAGTTTGTATCGGTCATCGTAGTTATTGTTTTCTTAGTAAAGTAAGCCCCTTGACCTTGAGACCCTAAGGATTATTTTTCGTTTTACAGTTTGTTTATTACTGTCGACGACTGTCGTTATTTGAGACAGCGGTTGTGCGAGTTTGCAAATTCTGCGTCCGTCGCGTCGCCAGAAATCTTTTGGATTAACTAACGCCTTATCACTTAGTTCCGGTTCCGAAAGACACGAATTATTATGTGACGTGCGCTTTTACTTCGGGATTAGTTGAATAGTGGCGTAGAAGGATAATAATAAACATTTACCTACTTCTAAATTAACCAATAACGTTATATTACTTAAGCCGATTTATTAGAGTGGAAGTTTAAGGTAAGAAATAATTATTTAAAATAATTTTTACTATACAGGGTATTTCAACACTATACACCGTGTCCGGAAAGTCGCGGATAAACAGTACAAGGTGTTATTCTGTACTAAAAGTTCGTATTTTTTTAAATAAACACATTAATAAATTAGGCAGGTGCAAGCTTTCTGTTTAAATCATTCGATTAAAATAAATTCTCGTACACTCTGTTTCATCTTCTTTCCCAAACAAAAAATTTACTTACTTTTAGTGTTTTGTAGTATTGTTAAGTTCTGTAAAAAACTATAAAATTTGTAAAAATCTATTGCTTTCAAGTGTTTTTTTACGTCTAATTCGCAAACAAATCGTTTTTGGGCGTTTGTTTATAAAGCAAGAATGTTGGTTGTGATGTCTCCTACCACGTTTAAAGGTTTGTAGGTATAGTTATGAAATACTCTGTATAAACATGCTCAAAAAGCGCCTATTCTAGCTGTTCAATAATTATGAAATTTGTTACGTTAGGACGAAAACTGCTTGTATGATAGCCGTCAGAACCAATATACTAAGTGAATAAAAAATCAAATACCAATGCCACCAAAACGAAAAGGAGGACAAAAAAAGATGTGAAATAGCAAAAAAATGTCACT
This sequence comes from Diabrotica balteata, assembly GCA_918026665.1. Lineage (NCBI taxonomy): Eukaryota > Metazoa > Arthropoda > Insecta > Coleoptera > Chrysomelidae > Diabrotica > Diabrotica balteata. The sequence continues at coordinate 73,984,247 of OU898284.1, forward strand.
CTTTGGATAATTTGCTCAATAGTTATTCTGTTCCTTCAACTTCAGGGGTAGAAACTGATATTTACACGGAAAACAAGAGCAAGAGCAAAAATCCGAAGAAAATTTACTGGTTTCAGAAACTAAATTTGAAACTGAGTTAAAGCTGTCAGAGGACTCGGACGACGACATAGAGACAACTGATGAACAACTGATGAAAGCGATAGTGAAGCTAATGTAAAAAAGGCACTTAAAGACGAAGAGGCGCTACTAAAGCTGGGAAAGCCGGAAGAGACAGAATCTGGCAATTTCTTCGACCGTCCCGATCCCAATAAATTACAGCTATTTTTTGAATTCCATCCAAAGGTACCTGTCGCACAAAAAGATGTACCTTTCAATGTGGAAAAAGCGTTTACGCGTAATAATAAAACAAAAAGGAAATGGTTGAGCTATAGTGAAGAAAGAAAGGCACTTTTCTGCACAATTTGTCTTGCTTATTCAGTTGAGAGTAATAAAAATCAAAGTTCTGCTTTTGCAAGAGGTATGTCTGATTGGAAACCTGTATATCAGCGAATAAATTAGCATGAAAGTTCAATCAGTCATGGAAAAAACTGCGAAACATATTTCATGTATATTAAAAATCAAACAATTGAAAAAATACTTTTTGGGAACGTTGTTGAAATGAGAAATAAAAAAGTTGCAAGCAATCGGCACGTTTTGGATGTTATTATTGATGTTATAAAACTAATTGGCAAACGAGGACTTTCTTATCGGGGCACAGCAAATGAAGCTGCATACAATCTAGAAAATGAAAACCTAAATCATGGTAATTTTTTGGAAATAATCTTACTTTTATCGAAATTTGATGTTATTTTGAAGAAACATTTGGACGCCATTGTTAAAAAAAGCAAAAGTTATCACAATAGAAAAATCAAACGTCGAGCTGAAAATTTCTACACATTTTTGTCAAAAACTACTGTAAATTCAATCATTGTCATAATCACAGAAATTATTCTAAAGAAGATTTCTTCAGAGATACAGACTGTCACTATGTTCTCTATAGAAATAGACAGCACTCAAGATATTTCAGTAACAGACCAATGTTCAGTTGTAACAAGGTATGTTAAATTGTAAGTATAATAAAATCTTCACCTTTGCTTATTTTATTTTATTTCAGGTATGTTTACAACGGAACAATTCACGAACGCCTTCTTGCAGTTGTTCCTTGTCACAATTCAACAGGGAAGGAATTTCATACCATGATTCATGACATACTGGTAAAAAATGGTTTGGATGAAAAAAATTGTATTGCTGACTCTACTGATGGGGCGGCTAATATGCAAGGGAGATATTCGGGATTCTCCAGTTTCATGGTCCACGAAAATTCAAATCATGTTCATGTTTGGTGTTATGCGCATATTTTAAATCTTGTTCTGACAGACATTTTTAAATCCCACATTAAGGCCGCATCATTTTTTTCATTACTGAATTGTATAGCAGCATTTTTTAAAGAATCTCATCAACGCATGGGTTACTGGTTGGACATTGGCAACAATGCTAGATCACAGAAACTTCAGTTGGAGGGATCATGACCATTATCCCTCCAGATACTGACAGAGAATGTAGCGTAGAAGTAATTTTAAACTGTTTGTCCTCGTTTTAGTGTAGTGTTTTGTACAATTTATGTTATTTTTAATGTTTCCACATCCTACGCTTGCCGGATAGTTCACATTTTGACGAAATGCCCTAAAGATGCTATTTTAAGCGAAAGTACATGGGCTAGATTTAATTAACTTGTGCTCGATAATAGCCTTATTTTCAAAGTAAAATTATAATTGTTCCGACTGTCGGTCTACACTTGCTTTATCAGAGCTTGACCAAATATACTCATCCGCTTCATTAACACCATTTAAATTACGATAAAATTCTTGTGATATAGGTGGAATGTAAGGCATCAGATCACCGATGTCCTTAAGTTTTTTCTTGTCAATTTTCCTTCCGCGGGGATATAATTACGGTAAAGTATCTGGTCTAGTCGGAGCTTTTCTTTTCTTTAAATTTACTTTCTGAAAGTTAATATTATCGTTCAAATGATACTTATATAGCACTAACAGATCACTTCCTTCACTAACTTAGAGATGCATTATTTTTCTCCAGTTTACCGCTTCCTATTCGATATTGTTTTTCTATTGGTAATTCTTCCAGCGAGTTCAGCTTGAGAAATGTAATCGTTAGAACTCATTTAATAATAATAATAAATTGCCTTTATTTAGTCTGCAAAATTTTACAAACACTAGGTACATGAGGCGAAGTCTAGCTAGAGCTACTCCACTTAACCTCAAGTTTACAAAATTTAGTTTAAAATAATTTGAAAATGAAAAAAAAGTTGAAAGTGAAAAAATAGTCATGTGGCTACTAGAAAAATAATATAAAAAAAAGTAATTAAAAAAAAAAATTTTGATGTGTGATATGTGATATGAAAACAAAAAGATCTAATGGTAACAATAACGACAACAACATACTATATAATATTAATAACGTTACTGCGATTGTAGTAAAAATTTCTTATAATGCCGCTTCATGAAATCAAGAGATTTACTTCTTAAATTGAGTGGCTCAGTTCCATACTTGCCTAACCCACAATTTTTCGAATTTCGCGCTTTTGTGTTCTTTCGCTTTAAAATGATCATATTTGTCTGTGCCAAAGTTACCTATCCCGATATTTAACACAAAACAAGACTGATACCTATGATCAACTTTAGCAAACAAAACTTGCTTTGATACAGTTTGAGCCAGTCTTGCCTAAACCACTAAACATGGCGTCGGCAAACAACGAGATGTTTACATTATCAGACATATCAAGTGACGATAGCGATAACGACAAAAACTATGTGCCAGATGACGAAAGTATAGGAACGATTAATGTGTTTACTGTATTATTTTTTTATTTTTACTTAACGTAATTGTCTTTTTTGCACAAAAACAAAATGAGGGTTAGGCATATTTATGCTCTTACTTAGAACAAAAACTAATAAATCAAGTTAGGCATAATATTTTCGATGAAAAGTATTCGAATTTGCGAGTATTCCTTGAAACATTTTAGTCATTTTAAATTTCTAAATTATTTTTAGAGAATCTAATTTCTATTTTTTGTTCTCTAGATGAGAGTCAAGATGAGCAGAATGCGATTAGAAATTTAAATAATCTGTAGAATAGACGAAAACGTTAAGAAAACCACAAACACATAAAAAATGCATAAGAAAAGGGAAACGTGCTTGTCGTCAAGAATATGTTTCCACAAGAAGAAAAGTCGTCTCAAATAAGACCTGTGATATGACAGATTGTGAACGCCCCCTTCGCTGTTTAAAAAAAATTCCGCAAGCTGGAAGAAAGCAAATTTCCTCGGTGGTCAGATACAAGTTTCACACGTTTCCAGGCAATACACAAAAAAGGAAAATAGTCGTAGAGAAAAAACCCGAAAGTACATTCTTCAAAATGATAGCGGCGAAGATAAAGTAGTTTGTAAAAAGTTTTTTAAAGGAACTCTAGCAGTCTGCGAGGGCACTTTGACCAATGCATTGAAGATAACGCAAGAAACCGGTACTCCTGTGCTTGATCAACGAGGAAAACATGTACTTCGTAATAAGACCAGTTTAGAGGATGAACAAAGAGTATGTATTTTTATTAAGACATTTACATCGTACGAAAGTCATTATTGTCGCAGGGATAGTAATAGAAAGTATTTAAATCCCGAATTCAATATGAAACTCATGTAAGACTTGTACAAAAATCAGTGTACCGTAAAACGAGGTGGCTTTAGGATAGCCAGGTGAAATTGTGACAGCTTGTAGTACCCCCACTAAATCCAATACAAAGTCCATACTTACCGACTGAACGCGCGGCAGTTGTTTTCAATAGCCTTGTAAGGATTGTATGTGTTGATTATTGGCCATATTAAAGCTTTTGAAGCAAGTAACTCCATCGTGTGTGTAATTAAAATAAAAGTAAGTATTTTAGCATTTTACTTTATTGGTATACTTTCATTTGTGGAGCTCTAACAGTTTCATGTAGCCAGAATTTAAGATATGTACAGAATGCGTTATAGTTTACCTTTAAAATTACCTCTGGTACGCCAGTGGCGTCACCTTAAATAAAATTTCGACAAAACATGAGATGACTTTGTGACACAATTTATTAACAGATTGGCAAAAATGAGGTGAGATTGTGACATTGTTTTTTATGTTTTATTATTACTTTTTAGGAAAGTAGTCATGCCCGAAAATACCAGAGGCTACCGGGAACTCGTCAATACAAAAATTATTCTAACGCCACGTTGCAAGAAGCTCTTCGCAGTATAAGAGCAAAAACACTTAGCATACGGGATGCTAGGGAAAGGTATGAATATGTCTTAACAAAAATGTTTTCCTAAAAATTACCTGTTAAACTTTTTAGATATGGAATTCACCGCAATACGCTCTTTCTCAAACTCCATAACCGACATAGCCGTCCTTCTGGTGGACAAACAGCTCTAGAGAGGGAAGAAGAAGAGTCAATTATTGCACACGTAATTGCTGTATCAACTTTTGGTTTCCCTGTGACAGCCCATGATCTGCGATGTATTGTAAAGACATACCTAGATAAGAGGGGCAAAAATGTAAAATGTTTCAAAGATAATTTTCCAGGAAAAGAATGGGTAACATCATTTCTGTCTAGACATAATGATATATTGGTTAATCGAGTTGCTAGAAACATAAGCCTTTCAAGAGCTTCAGTAGACCGTAAAACTATAAATAGTTTTTTCGATAATCTCGAAAGAGAGTTAGAGAATGTCCCTCCATCAAATATCTGGAACTATGACAAAACGAATCTTGCTGACGATCCTGGTGCATCTAAAGTTATTATACGACGAGGGACAAAGTATCCTGAGCAAATACGCAACGCAACAAAGGCGTGCACTTCATTAATGGTAGCTGGAAATGCAGCTGGAAAAGTTGCACCAGTTTATGTCGTATACAAGTCTGAAAAACTGTGGCAAACTTGGACGGAGAATGGACCTAAAAATGCCAGGTACAACAGAAGCAGATCCGGCTGGTTTGAATACCAATGCTTCGAAGATTGGTTTGTCAACCTGATGCTGCTAATACTTAAAAGACAAGAAGGCAAAAAAGTACTGATAGGTGACAATTTGAGTTCACATTTAAATATTGAAGTGATACGACAGTGTGAAAACAACAATATATCCTTTATAGCATTGCCTCCAAATACAACACACCTTTTGCAACCATTAGACGTTGCTTTCTTTCGGCCAATAAAAGGTAGATGGAGAGCAATTCTACATGAATGGAAAGATACTGTGATTGGTAGCAGATGTGGAACAATACCAAAAGATCAATTTTCAAATTAGTTACAGAAATTGATGGTCGCCATGAATGACAGTGGAACTGAGATCCTTCCAGCTGGTTTTAGAAAATGTGGCATTCATCCGCTAAACCGTACAGAAGTGTTGAGTCGTATGCCAGAACAAATTATGAACCAACAAAGTGAGAATATAAAAAATTAGGTGACAGTTTTTTGGAACAACTCCAACGGAAAAGGGAGTCCACAACTGCACTACGTCAAGTCCAAAGACGTAAGAAAGTAAATGTACCTCCTGGACAGAGTATAAGTGCTGCTGATATTGCCGCTAAACCGTTAAGTTCCAATTCATCACAACCAGACAACGTAAATCGAAAGCGCAAAATAAAACCTGCTTCTGAACAAAATACAATAATCGACGACCTCCAATCAATGCCATCAACCTCAAAAGGATATCAAGGGAAGAGCTCTACAAAGAAGAAACCGCTCCAGCGGCATAAGACTTACTCTGAAACGAGCGAAGACTCAGATGCCCTTTCTTACAGGGAAAGTGATAATTCGCCTATTTGTGAGTTCGATAATTTATCCGAATCCGATTACGAAATGTTAGAACAAACCTCTTCCATTATGAAAAAAAAAAAAGATGCCAACAGAATGTCAAAGAAAGTTGTCAACTCTGTGGGAGAAAAAGATGCCGCCGCCGTGGAAGAAGAATATGCCACGATTGTGGAAGAAGAAGAAGACACCACTGAGGGAGAGAAAGTTGTCGCCGCTGTGGAAGAATATACCACGATTGTGGAAGAAGAAAATGCCATCACTGTGGGAGAGAAAGATGCCACCGCTGTGGCAAAGGAAGAAGTAGATAAGCCAAATATAGGGGAATACGTCATTATCCAGTACGAGGGGTCTCAGTTTCCAGGAGTGGTCACTGGAGTGGAAAAGCAAGGTGTGAATGTCAGTGCCATGGAGAAATGTGGAAGATTTTGGAAGTGGCCAGACCGGGAAGACCAGCCTATGTACGAATTTGCTGATGTAATACAAGCCAAAATAAATGCACCCGTCCAAATTTCTCAAAGAGCAATTTTTCAAGTGCCTGACATGAACATTTATGCGAATAATTACAACTACTGATTCAAAATAATTTATCTAACTTCTTTTATGTATCATTTGTGGATAATAACGTTTGTTTTTATTATTAATAAAGCTTTCTGGTTCAATTGTTGGGGTGATTTTATGACAGACCAATTACATATGCTCACATGTGTATGGGCGGCTTTGTGACAGATCTAATATTCAGATCATAATTACAGGCGATTTCTGTTACAATTCCGACCCGTTAAAACGACGACTTTAGACTTGTATGCAGAATTTACGTTGTCACAAAGTCGCCCCAATGAGAGGGGCGAAATTGTGACAAATATTTTTGTAAATTGCTGTATTTTTTGTAAATTTTTCCCAGTAATATACATCTAATTTAGAAGTTAAAAGTTATAAGTTTCTTCAGGAAATTTTGGAATATAATCATTCCATCAAAAACATCTTAAAATTGACAAAAACTGCTGAATCTGTCACAAAGTGACCTCGTTTTACGGTACTGAAAAGGGTCATCGAGCAGTATTACTGTATATGTTTCGATACATATTCAATGGTAAATTTAACTTACATTTTCATCAACCACACAAAGACACGTGTCAAACCTGTGACGAATTTAAGGCACAAACTAGTACTATTGGCACAGACAATACTAATGCTAAAATTCAATATGAACTTCATTTGCGGCGAGCAGATGCCATAGGAGATATGAAAAAAAAAAAGAGATGCAGATGAAGCTAGTTAAAACTAAAAAAACAAGTTATGGTTTTTGACCTTTAAAAACTTTACCTACACCAATGTTATCAACTGGTGTAGTATATTATAAGCGACAACTCTGGGTGTACAATATCAGTATCCATGATAAGGTAAATAATGTTGGCCACATGCATGTTTGGGGCGAACACACAGCTTCCAGAAGAGCCCAAGAAGTATCGTCCTGTCTTATTTATCACATTCAGAACTGTTTACCATCAGCAATCAGAGAAATCATTCTTTACAGCGATAGTTGCGGTGGTCAAAATAGCAACATTAAAGTTGTATTGGCACTGAGTAATATTTTGCAAAACTCGGAAATTGAAAAAATTAATATAAAATGTTTTATACCTGGACATAGCTTTTCTAGCTGCGATCAAGATTTTGGTGTAATAGAAAGAGAAAAAAAGTATCGTCCTCAAATTTTTCATCCAAATGATTGGATGAATGAAATTAAAAAGGCTAAAAAGAAAACACCACAATTTGTTGTGCATCAGATGACAGCAGATCACTTTTTCTCTACAAGAAATTTGTAAGAGTCCATAACTTACAGAAAAATATCTGTAGAGAAGGTAAAAGTAGAATGGCTCAAAATCAGATGGATATAACTACTTAAAAAAGGGCCCAAAACGATGTACTATAAATACAATTGTGTCGAAAAGGATGATCTCTTTAGTAAACTTGATTTAACAAAAAGAGTTAGTCGTGGTAGACCTATAATTACTGATTTGCCTGTTGAACTACCATTATTGTATCCCCATGGACGACCTATTTCAAAGGAAAAAAAGAAAGATTGAATCGATCTTCTTAAATATATACTTCCAGAACATCATAATTTTTATAGATCGCTTTAATCAGGGATCATTGAAGAACTAACTAATTGAGTCTGACGTTGAAAATGATTAATAAAACACTTTATCTACCTACTTTATCGTTGCCTAGCCAACAACTGTATTACTTATTTTAATCTTAGTGTTAGCGCCAAAGATGCCTACAAGTTTTTATCAAAAGTATAATTCACGTGTTCATATTTAATTTTTGTTTGTATAACTTTTAGTTAAAGTAATGTCTTGTCTATTTACAAAATATATTAAAATGTTTCTACATCGAGTGCTTTTTTTATTATCGCCAATTTACTTTACATCAACTTTCTGACTTATAAATAATGAAAATGCGGCTTAGGCAAGTATGGAACTGAGCCACTCAATTTATTGTTAAACTATTAAACACTAAAACAGCATTATAAGTAAACGATTGCTGGAAAATAGCTAGTCTATACCTTGGCAGCATAAGACTATGAGGATATCTCAGATCCAGATTATGAGCATCTCCACGAAATACTAATTTGTTCCTTAAATAAATAGGATTTGACGACGAAATAAATTATTATTAATGAGGCGAGAATTCTATGTATGTTACAATTTTCTGAAAAAAAAAATTAATAATAAAACAATTTACAATGAAAAGTTTTATTTCTTATTTGATATTGATTTTTGTAACCTTTACAAACAGAATTGTGTAATAATTTACACTTTATTTCAAATAATAAGTAGAGGGTAAATTCAAACGCGAATTATGAATGTTCTTGGGAAAAACACTTTTTTAAAAACTGAACTTCACAAATAAAACTTTTATTTTTGACTTACAAAGATTTTAGTAGCAACAACAATAAATTAAATCAGACTAAATTATAAATCAGACTAAACTACAAATCAGACTAAACTACAAATCAGACTAAACTACAAATCAGACTAAACTACAAATCAGACTGAAAATATTGATTTTTACATAGTGTTTTTATAATTTAATAATTGCTGATCTTGCAGTCCAATACGTCGCAATTCAGTCCAGAATGATCGAGCGGTAGTCCCGTGTAGAATCCACGTGGTAGAATTTACTGGATGGTAGCGGTCATTGTACTGTAACTACTCCATCCCCTGAAGAAGTTTTGTGAGGGACGAACAGAACTGTTGGGTTGGCCTCTTCTGAGGGTTCGTCGCTAGAGTTGGGTTCTTTGTTATTTGTTTTATACCTGTAACATATATAGAGGCAGATTATTGTAATAAAGATATATAAAGGAGTCATCCAAAAATGATTATGGCTATGGTTCCATAATTTCGGGTTAATTGTCTCTAGATGTTCCTCTTCTTTAGAGAGTTCGTGCAGTTTGTCTAAGGGGATGTGATCTATCCTTAATGGTTTGAATTTAATCGCTGTTTGAATGTCTATAGTCCTAATTTTGGGAAGCATTAGCGGTTCCTCTGGGATGGTTGTCCTTGAATTTATGTAACTCTGGATTGGGGTTTTGAATTCACATCTGGGTGGAAGATTGATTAGATAAGTTCCTTTTAGGCCCAAAATTTTTGTAGTAGAACATCGAGTTGTAATTTTGGTTGATTCGGGGAATATTCCTATATAGTGGGCATCTGATAATCTTTGTATGATGATATCTCGAGTTTGGACGGGGGTGTATTGGCAAGAAGCTTCTCGGGTACTCAACTGCAGGATTTGTTTGATACAGCCGTCAGTTTTCGTTGCCTCTAGTATTGTTTCCTCTTGGCAAAGATATCTTGTGTCGATTCGGGCACATGGTTCTTCCAAATATTGAAAGGATTTTTCGTTAATGAGGAGATATGGCTCAGGAGGAATGATTGTAGTAGAATTTGCAGTAGGTATAGGAAATAAATGATAATAAGTAAAGGAATTAGGATGTAGAACAGGAAAATGAAGAATAAATATAATAGTATGGTTTGAATAATAGGCATCTACCTTGATGATGTCGTAGTACTTTAGGATGTCTTCGTCTTCGATGTACACAAGCTGGTCTGCCTTATGGTGCTCTAGCATTTTATTGATGATCCATTTTATTTCGTCTTTCTTGATCACACTGTTATGGAGAGTGTTTACACGAGAAAAGGTAATGGCTTCTTCTAGGTCATTAAGTAACTGAAGTATAATTTGAAGGGTCAAATTTAACTGGTCCAGAACATTTCTTGCTTGCAAATAATGATTGAAGTCAAAAATGAATGTATTGAGATTCGTGCTGATATTATTTACTTCTTCTGCTATTATTTCTTGGTTGTGTGTTAGTAATGTGATAGTTTCGTTGAACTCTTTTATAATCTTCTTGTTCAAGCTAATGTGACGATTAAGATGATTTATAAAATTTTCCTGATTCATCTGTAAGGTTTCTATGGCATTGTTATATTTTTCTGCGTCATCTTGATCTAGATTTCCAGAAATTGCTTTGATAATGCTTCCTAGTCCATTAATTAGCCCTCTTCTTGTTCTGCTATAGGGGTAAATTGTTGAGAATTTTTCTTGAGCTGATTTTAATTGGTATCTAAGAGCTTGGTCGAAATTTTGTAAACTGCTAAAATACGGATGGCTAAGTCCATTTTGAATTGCTGTGGTTACTGCATCGTACTGGGTTTCAATTATGTCCAATTCTTCCTTTATTGGTAGTAGTCTGAAAAAGTGTATAAAATCGTGTGTACTAGTATGAATCTTTGCTTGTCCCAGATTGAGGGGAATTATTCCTGGATTGTCTTTCAGGTCCTTGATCTTCACTTCTTCTGCCATCGTCAAGGTGATCCTGTAGGGAAGGTTCAGAATTAGTTTTTGACTTAAGTTGGTGTTTTATGTTTTTCTTGTGAACTGTTGCTTTTGATGTATTTACAGTCACTTTGTTATTCCTTTTTATATGTTTTGCGGAATATCGAGGAAGTAATTTATTTCTGGTAACTGTTTTTCGTGTATAGATTTTTGTGCTGGGTTTATACGTAATAGGGTCTTGTCTTGATTTGTTTCTATTTTCTATGACTTTATTTTTATTCTCTTGTATATGCTGGTTTACTTCCTTGTATAATTCCTTTGTTATCTCTCTATGATTTTGGATATAATCGTTCAGTATTACTTTTTGTATGTCAACGTCAAAGGGATCTTTTGCGTCGATATGTCCGTTTAATATGTCAATGGGTCTTAACTTCGTTGCTGAATGTATGGAATTATTGTACCCAATTATAGCGTATAGCATTTGTTCTTTTATCGAGAGTTTTGCTTTGGTGTTCCTTAAGATTCGAAGATGTTCGATTAATGTAGAATGAAATCTCTCAATCATCCCGTTTGATTGCGGATTCTCTGGTGTCGTATAGTGGATTGAGATTTTGTGAGAGTCTACAAATTCTTGTATTACTCCATTTTTAAATTCAGTACCATTATCAGCTACTATCATTGTTGGGAGTCCATGATGTGTTATAAAAATTAATAGGGCGTTGAGTACATTGATTGCATTTCCTCCATTTATTGGGTAGGCTTGTCCATACTTTGAAAATGCGTCTATTATGGTTAAAAATTTCTGTCCATCAGCCTGGAATAAATCGATGTGAACTATTTCCAGTGGTTTAGTGGGAGTTGGTGTAACCATAAATTTCGGTTTGGGAGGAAGTCTGTCGTATTTATTTTCTTGACATATATCGCAAAAGTTTATGATATCTTCTATGTCCTTCTTCATATTAGGCCAGTAATATCGTTTTCTTATTTGACTTTCTGTTTCAGCTATTCCTCTATGGTTCGTTTTTCCTTCATGATAGTTTTTTATAATTTCTTTTTGCTGTTCTTCTAGGTTAACATCTTCCAATAAAAGATTACATTTTACTAAGTCGTATGCGTTGTTTTTAAAAGTTTTCCTAATAATTTCGCAAATCTCTGCAAAAATTTCTTCTTCTGTTTCAAATAAAATTGCATATTTCTTTTTCGGGTTGAGGTGTTCCTTAAAAATTTTTATGGTATCAGCTTTTAACTGATCTTTCGATAGCTGGATATGATAACGTCTTTTATTCGGAAAGGTTTGTATAATTGCTGGAGGTCGTGGATTGTAGTTGACAATTTTGACTATAATTTGGTTACTATAGAAGTTAAGTGGTTTTTCCGAAATAGGTATACCAAGAATTGGGGTTTCTACTGCTGTATGTATTGTTTCATTTCCGTCTTCGTCCATGTTTTGATTTTCGTTTTCAACAGTGTGGTCTGAGATGTTTTGATCTTCGTTTTCAACAGTATCTTCTGGGATGTTTTCTGGAATTAATTCTGTTGCTTTTTCTTCTACAATCTCGTCGATTATTCGATCTGCATCTGGATTATTAGTCGTTGACCATCCATCGTCTTCCATGTCTACTAAATCATCAAAGACTTCCTTAATTTGTGAATCGATGTCCTTAGTTTCCTTTGTGTGTATTTCGATTCGAGACAGTGCGTCCGCATTTGTATTAGCTTTGCCTTTTTTGTAAATTACTTCGTAGTCAAATTCTTCTAATTTTAATCTCCAACGTACTAGTTTGGAGTTGGGTTCCTTTAGGGAAAATAGATATTGCAAAGGACGGTGATCTGAGAGTATTTTAAATTTTCTTCCAAATAGGTAGGGTCGGAAATATTTAGTTGCCCACACCATTGGTAACATTTCCTTTTCTATTGTGGAGTATTTGGTTTCGGTTTCATTTAGTGTTCTGGAAGCAAAGGCAATTGGTTTATCACTGCCAACTGGTCCTTGGGAAAGTACTGCACCAATAGCGAAGTTGCTGGCATCTGTTGTGAGGTTAAACGGTTTGGAAAAATCTGGATATTGCAATAACGGTTCATTCATTAATAATTTCCTGCACGTTTCAAAGCATTCTACGAATTCGGGTGTATGTTCGATTTTTGCATCCTTTTTCAAGCATTTTGTTAGAGGTTTTGTGATTTTTGCGAAGTCTCGAATAAACTTTCTGTAGTATCCTAGTAGTCCAAGAAATCCTCTTATTTCTTTTGCTGTTTTCGGTATTGGATATTTTTCTATTGCTTCAATTTTTGCTGGATTCGGTTTTATGCCTTCTTGTGTGACTACGTGTCCCAGAAAATTAACTTGCTTTTTTAAGAATTCGCATTTGTCGACTTGGATTTTTAGTCGGGCTTCTCTTAATCGTTGAAATACTTTTGAGAGATTTACTATGTGTTCCTGTAGTGATGTTGAATAAACTATTACGTCATCCATATAGACGAGGCATATTTCTCCTTGAAGTCCTTTCAATACGTTGTCCATCATACGTTGGAACGTGGACGGAGCGTTCTTAAGTCCAAATGGCATTCTTAAATATTCGTAGTGTCCATTTTCAACATTAAATGCTGTTTTGGGAATGTCTTCTTCAGCCATCTCGATTTGGTGAAATCCACTCGCTAAGTCGAGGGTCGTAAAATACTGACATCTTCCCAATTTGTCCAAAATATCGCTAATGTGAGGAATTCTGTATCGGGCATCAATTGTCTTCTCGTTGACCTTTCTATAATCTACCACTATCCTCCACTTTATTTTACCGGATGAATCTGGTTTCTTTGCCACGACCCAAATGGGCGAAGACCATGGCGATCGACTTGGTCGAATTATCCCTTGCTATAACATTGAGGAGATTTGTTTCTTTACTTCTTCTTTGTGTACATACGGATACTGGTACGATTTCGTATATACAGGCTCTTCATCCTTAGTTCTGATGTGATGTTTAACTTCGTTAGTAAAGCTGAGAGGAGTGTCTGGTTGGTGAAATATATCGGAGAATTTTCGGCATAGTTGACGAACTTGTTCCTCTTCTTCTTCATTAAGATGTTCGGTTTTAATTAAGTCGTCGATATCTTGTCTGTAGTCTGGTCCGGAGGTTGTTTCCATGGAATATATATGGAAATCTTGAATGTCTATTTTGTTGCTTTCGAGTGGTTCCATAAGAGAAAGATGAATGGGGTCTGACGTGAAGTTGGCAATTTCGGTCCAGGCGAGGTGGTTCTCGGCGTTAGTAAGGGCTTCTCGTACTACGACGCCTTGCACTTTTTGGGTTGGAATAATGATGGTTCCGTGTTCTTCTTTGACAGGAATTTTGACTTGGCTAATAGAATTTGGTTCCAAATGAATGGAGTAAAATTGTGTTTTATTTGTTTCGTAATATTTAATTGGGATTGTAGAATCTTTTGTAACTAGAAGCGACTTGGGAAAGTTTAATTGGGCTTCGAAGAGTTTTAGATTGTCGAGGCCAATAAGACCATCAAAAGTTTTGTGGAACTTAAAGAGATAAAATTTCATTTTGCTGTCAGAATTAAATTCTGAAAATGAAGGAATTTCGGCACAATATTTTTGGGAATAATTTTGGAAAATTAATGTGACGACAAAGGGTTCATGTTTTATGTAACTTGGAAAATATGAAGAAGCTATTTCTGGATTGAGAAATGACTTTGTGGATCCTGTATCGATTAAAAGCCGTAAACAAGGTTTAGAAATTTCAATGTAGGGTAGCTCCTTCTTATCGGGAAATGAATGGAGTTGAATTACGTTCCGATTGCTTCTGGTGGGTCCTCTCGAAAATTTACGTTTTCTTCATATTCGGTTGGTTGGTTTTCGTATGTATCTTGTAGAAAATTGTCATATTCAGGTTCGTAGTAATCATTGTAGTTGGAATTATCTTCTTGCTCATCTCCATGGCATTGTATATTGTAAAGTTCTTCTACGGTGAATTTTGGCTGTGCTCGGTAATTTGGTGTGAAACTTTGACGGCTTCTGGTTGTGGTTTCTGATATTCCACTCATAGGTGTTGGTCTAGGCTGCTTTGACTGTCCATTTTTGGGTGCCCATACATTTGACTGGTTCTGGGTCCTGAACGTCGAATTTTGTCTAAATTGGTTGAAGTTTTGTTGCCGATGTGGTTGCTGGAACTGATTCTGAGGGTAGAATTGTCTTGTTGGTTGCTGCCATTGCGGAGCTGAAAAGTTTGGCTGTTGATACAATGGTTTCTGGATAGGTTCCTGTTGTCTCTGAGGTCGGCGTTCTTGATAATTTTCGCTTCTTCCTGATGTTGAAGGTTGACTTAATTGATTTTTTTGAAGGTAACGAACGTTATTTTCTTCCTGTACGTATTGTATTGCCGTGGCTAAACTTCCTGGTCTCATTGCTCTGATAACAGAGCCCATTGGTTCTCGTAGGCCTGCTAAGAATGTTGTAAGAGCTTGTTGACGGAAAAATTCTTGTTTGCTCCTCTTAATATCGGCATTTATGGTATGTAATTCTAGGTAATTATTAATACAGCTTAAAAGTCCCATGATCTTTTCGTAAAAATGCAAAATAGATTCTGTTGAGCCTTTTCTTAAATTTACTAGGTCCCTTGTAAGCGAATTTTCGTCTCTCTGGTCTCCAAAATTTTGAATTAATGCGTTTTTTATTTCGTCCCAACTTTCACATCCATATACAGATATAACTTCTTTTGTTCTACCTCTTAATTTACTCATAATACCATGAAGCAAAAATTTGTTTTGGATGTTCGCTGCATTAAGTCTATCATAATAATGGTTTAGAAGTATTGTAGAAACTTTGATAAATTCATGTAATTCATTTGGATTTCCGTCAAAATTTGGAAGAATACATAAATTTTTAACGTCAAATTGTGGAACTGCCATATTTTAAAATATTCAATATAATGTATAGTCAATAGTCAAATCAGTGTAGTAATTTTCAATAGAGAATATATATAAATAAATATATCTTAATCTATTATAGTTTATTCGTCTTCCGGGTTTGGACCGTGTCATTTGTGAGTGACCCAAAGGTGGGTTCATCTCGACGTTTCGCTACAATTGTATGTAGCTTCTTCAGGAGAACAAAGAAAATGAAAAAAGGAAACAAAAGAACAGGAAGATGGGTAGTTAGCAACGGTAACTCAGTTACTCAACGCAACCAGAGGCGAATACTAACTACCAAGATGGGCATTTGGTCACAGTAACTCAACTACTCAACGCAGCCAGAGGTGAAAACCAAATGCCAGGACAGGGATTCACGTCCAACAGCTCAGAACACTGACGCGTCAAGAGGCGGGGAGTGGGATTACTCCCCGCCTCTTGACGCGTCAGTGTTCTGAGCTGTTGGACGTGAATCCCTGTCCTGGCATTTGGTTTTCACCTCTGGCTGCGTTGAGTAGTTGAGTTACTGTGACCAAATGCCCATCTTGGTAGTTAGTATTCGCCTCTGGTTGCGTTGAGTAACTGAGTTACCGTTGCTAACTACCCATCTTCCTGTTCTTTTGTTTCCTTTTTTCATTTTCTTTGTTCTCCTGAAGAAGCTACATACAATTGTAGCGAAACGTCGAGATGAACCCACCTTTGGGTCACTCACAAATGACACGGTCCAAACCCGGAAGACGAATAAACTATAATTCTGACTCTGGCCGTGGAAGCCTACGATTTCATTTATCTTAATCTACTTATTTTCTATCTATTAAATCTCTGTGTTTATTAATATAGAATTTATTAAGCTACTCAAATTTGTATTTAAATTTTAAAGTTTCTGAATCTGGCTCTAAAGTCAATCTAAGGACTTAGAGGAGATATTTTTAAATTATTTTAATCTTTCTGTTAATATATTCAAATCTTTGTTTAATTTATCTTCTAATCTAGCTCTGATTCAATCTAAGGACTCAGAGGAGTCTGATTTTATAAATATTCTTTCAAAATTTAATCTTAATTCTAATTAATAATAAAAATCGCTTACAGGACAAAGACGATGCCGATGTGCATTTCTTTCCTCCTGAAGGCTTCTAACTTCTAATTCCCTCGGGTGAACTCTGCAGACGGTTTCCCTGGGGCTGGTTCTTGGAACAGTGGACAAACACTTAAAAGTGACGAGGATCTATAAAGACTCTTCCACTTCCGTACTGACTCTGCGCCAATTATGAATGTTCTTGGGAAAAACACTTTTTTAAAAACTGAACTTCACAAATAAAACTTTTATTTTTGACTTACAAAGATTTTAGTAGCAACAACAATAAATTAAATCAGACTAAATTATAAATCAGACTAAACTACAGATCAGACTAAACTACAAATCAGACTGAAAATATTGATTTTTACATAGTGTTTTTATAATTTAATAATTGCTGATCTTGCAGTCCAATACGTCGCAATTCAGTCCAGAATGATCGAGCGGTAGTCCCGTGTAGAATCCACGTGGTAGAATTTACTGGATGGTAGTGGTCATTGTACTGTAACTCGCGTTTGTCGCTTTTTCTCCGATATTACTTTTTGCTACATAGAACACTCTAGTTCCAGGCTGGCCAAATACATATATCACAACTGGGAAATAGGTACAAAAAATCAGTACTCATTGAAAAAAATATTGTGCACTGTCAAAAGCTGTAGAGAAGAACAAATAGACTACAGTTTAGAAGTTAGTGAGGAAACAGCCAAGAGAAGACAAGAATTCGTTGAAAATGTGTCATTTAAAGAATATAAGTACTTGACAAAAAACTTCTCTTTTTAGAAACATAAACTTGCTAATTTTATTAATGTTCAGTAGGTCAAGTAAATAAAAAACCTATAGGTAGAAGATTTTACTGACATTATATAGCGATAATGTTTGATAATTTATTTTACCTCTACGCGGTTATACAAAACAAAATTTATGGATTTATTTTACCTTCAGCGAGTATATTAGTTAGATATACTCGTATAAAAAGTGATAAATTGCATGCAGGTTTGAATGATATGTGTTTAATACATTAAAATTGAAAATTTTAGTGCTCAAAACAAGCATTGTGCTTTGATGAAATTCGAATTGTCCGGTAACGCTACCAGAAATAATAACTGCGTTTGATAATAAAGGATTAAACGTGCAAGTTTGTGTAAGTGATATGGGATCCAATTACGTATTTCTTAGTAGGGCTTTGGAAGTTAAAATGACTAAAAAAACAATTATTTTGTAATAGATAAGAGAAGTACACATTTTGAATATACTGTATAATATTATATTGCTGAGATAAGTAGTATCCAACGAGAAGTGCACCAAAACTAACTTATATCCAACAAATTAAAAAAAATAGTTAAAATTAAATTAGCTGTACAAGCACAACTGTTAGTTGCCACTAGAGATGGGCGTATTCGAATACTGAAATCGAGTCGTATCCGATTCGTTACAGAATCAATTGTACTGGAGTACTCGAACTGGAGAACGATTAACTGAATACCTGCCAAATATAGAACGGTCGGAAATTACAGTAATAATCGGGGCATTCTGAGTTACAGTCTAGTATACAATTTAGTGTTAAGTAATGAGTACTTACTGATTATTGAATGGTTAGAAATCGGTATTAGGAAATATTCAATTCTACATCGAGTGTAAACAGTGGAATTATTAGGAGCTGGTGGTTATCGATCCGTATTGTTGTAGAATCTGTGTTTGTTTCTTATACCAATATTGCATGTGCGTTTTTGTTTTTGTGAATCACTGGGCTGCTTTTTTTAAGCATGATGTAATCAAATATTTTAACGCCGTTCGATATAGGTAATGTAGGTAATATCTTTCTAAAGTTTAATTTATTTTAAAGAAAACATTTTCAGTTAAATTAGTAGTTATTAAAACCAACAATTTTTGTTAATTATTTCAGAATTTTAATTAAAAAAATAATTATCAAAATATTTTTAAAAAAGAACCAAAACATGTATTTTACACTATATATAGATAGTAAACTACTACTATTCTTAATTCAACTTTTTTAAAATTGTACAGTCAATTAAAGTTAAAACTGAAAAACTCGCTAGTTTGGGATTATTTCAAAAAATAAATAAATAAAACTGTGACGTCCTCTCGTAGGAGTCACTATCCGGGTAGCTTTTGGACAGTCAGAGACAGGGTTCAAGATACAAATAAAACTTTATTGTCTTCCTTAAATTAAATTGACAAAAATCTTATGTACATATTTACAATTTAGTTTAGTCTTCTCAGTACCTGGCCTATTTATTCAAATTAAGTTTGACCTTGTCGTATGAAGTTAGTCTTATCGGCAAGCGAGTGTGTTTTTGAAATTTTACGTGAACGTTGTAATAACAGCGGACGATAGGTACAAAGAAAAGAAAGGAACTCAACACGTCCCTTAAGTGATTCGGGTTAATAGGACACTCCTCGACAGTCTCAACACGACTGCTTCGGAGTGCGGGTAATGGAGAGCTCAACATGCTCTCCGGGTAACGGCGGTATGGAACAACTTGTGAACTCAACACGTCCACAAGCCGGGGTAGGGAAGAAGAGAACCTTCAGTCAACACCTGTCGATTCTGCCTCTATGAGGAAATGTTGCGGTTTATATAGCAAAGTTTTGCCCTTTCTACTGTCGATACACTCCTACTTCATGGGTTGGTTCGCGCGCACGCTGGTTTAACGGTGATGGCTTGGACTCATCGTTACACCCCCTCTTCCTGGGAAAATTTTTTTTTTTATTTTTATTCCTTGCCAGGTACTTATTTACCCTAAAAAACAATTTACAATACATCGAAATAAAAAATGTCCGCCCTAAAAAAAATAAATATCGTCTTCTTAAAAAAAAATCGTCTTCCTCTCTCTTAAAAAAAACGTTTTCCTTCGTGGGGCTTCAATTATTGGTTTTTATCCTCAGCACCCGGTTCGGGAGTCTCAGTCTGTATTTTTTTCCTTTATGCTGCGGCGGAATTAGTGAGAGCAGCGGGATTGACACTGGAATTGACTGGACTTTCTGAATTTTTGGGATCCCATGGTTGGTTCATCGAAAAGGTTTTTAAATTTGGAAATAGCCTTTATCAGGGGCTCGCAGCATTTGCCCGGGGTGTTAGGTTTTGGTGTGTTTCCCAATGGTGATATTGACTCTGGAACGGTGTATGGTGGCGGCGTAACTGTGCAGTCCATTTCTATGTCACTGTACGTGTCTGACATTATATTTGAAGGTTACTGGTAAACTGTATTAAAATATACTGTCACTACTTGGTGTTGACTGTAAGTGCTTGGACTGATTAAGGAGTAGGGAAATCGGTAAATGCGGGTTTTAGGTCTTTGATATGAGCTGTTATTGTACGGTTTTTATCGTCGTGTTTTAATTTGAATATTACATTAGAACACACTTTTGTTATAGTATATGGGCCTGAAAATTTCGGTGCTAATTTGGCGTTAAAATTTTTGGCGGCATTTGAGAGTTGGTATTCCCTTTTCATGACTTTGTCGTTTATTGTGGGTTTCCACTCTCTTCGTCGTAAGTTGTAGTAATGGCTTTGAGTTTTAAAAACTTTTGCCAGGTTTGTACGTACTAGTTCGAATGTTTATGTTTTGATCGGTATGTTGTGTGTCGTTTGGGGTTTTTACGACTTTACTTGGAATTTCTAGTTCGTGTCCAAAGTTCAGGAAGGCTGGGGAGAAACCCGTTGAATCGTGTTTAGCTGTATTATATGCGAATAGTAGTTCTGGAAGGCTCGTGTCCCATTTCTTATGGTTATTATCGCAGAACTGAGCTATCATTGTTTTGATTACTCTGTTTGTTCTTTCTACTGGATTATTCTGGGGTAAATATGGCGGAATGTTTCTTTTAGAAATCTGGAATTCGTCTATCAACTTTCGTACTTCCCTGTTATCGTATGTTCTTGCGTTGTCTGATATTAGCTCTTTGGGTGATCCGAATCTCATAATGATTTTATCTTTTAAGTTCTGACAGACTGATTTTGCCGTTGCTGTTCTGATCGGTATGGCTTCGACCCATTTTGAAAAGGTGTCCTGGAATGTCATTATATATTTGTTTCCTTTGCTGGATGTTGGAGGGGGTCCTATGATGTCGGTTGAAACGGTGTGCCATGGATGTGGGGGAATTTGTGTAGATTGCATGCGGCCTGGAGTTAAGCTTTGTTGCGGCTTAAATTGCTGACAGTTCTTGCAGTTCCTGACGAACTTTGCGGCGTCTTTAAACATCCCTGGCCAGTAGTATTTTCTAGCTAGGCGGGTTATTGTTTTAGCTATTCCTAGATGTCCTGCGGTCGGTTGCTCGTAGTTTTCTGCCAGGAGTTGTTGTCTCTTGTGGTTTGGGATGCATAGTTTCCAGGGGTTGGATACCTATGTCTCTTTTAAATCGTATTTGTCCCAGAAGTGTCGATAGAGAAGTCCATCTTTGATAGAGTAGTCTGGAACTAGTTGCGGATTTGTCTGGATTTTATTTAAAGCTTTATTGTACCATTCGTCGGGTTCTACATCTTCTACGTTTATTATGCAAACCAGATCTACTGGTTCTCTAGAAAGCGCGTCGGCCAGGACGTTCTGGGAGCCCTTTCTGTAAATGACATCGAAGTCAAATTGTTGCAGCAGCATTGCCCATCTAGCTATTCTACCTGTAGGGTTTTCCATTGTTTGTAAGTATCGTAGACTTTGATGATCTGTGATAATTGAAAATGGGTATTCTTCGATGTAGGGTTTCATCTTTTCTACACCGAAGATGATCGCTAGTAGTTCTTTTTCTGTCACGCTGTAATTTTTTTTGGCCTTTGTTAGGTTTCGACTTGCGTAAGCGATGACTTGTTCCTGTCCTTCGTCGTTTGTTTGTACTAAAACTACTCCTAAACCGTGGTTCGAAGCGTCCGATTGTAAAAAAAATCTTTTCTGGAAGTCCGGGCAGATCAGTATTGGAGCTTGTGTCAGTAATACTTTTATTTTAATGAATGCTTCCTCTTGGTCTCTGTCCCAAGTCCAATGTTGTTTTTTCTTTAGTAGCTTTGTTAAAGGGGCTGTAGTTCGTGAAAAATCTTTTATAAATCTCCTATACCATGAGATGATGCCCAAAAATCGGCGTAGTTGTTTAACGGTTTTTGGCGCGGGATATTCGACTATAGCTTTTGTCTTGTTTTCGTCCACTTTTATTCCCGTCTTGTTTACTACATGGCCTAAATAATTTATCTCTTCTTTGCAGAATTTACATTTGTCTATATTAATTCGTAGTTTAGCCTGATGTAGTCTGTGAAGTACTTCTTTTAAGTTTTCCATATGTTCCTCGAACGTTTTCCCCAGTACTATTATGTCGTCCAAATAGGCGAATGCATGTGGTTCCATTTCTGGGCCGATTATTGTATCTAGTAATCGTTGAAAAGTAGCGGGGGCGGCGTGTAATCCGAATGGAAGTACTTTGAACTGGAATAGTCCTTTTCCTGGTGCTATGAAAGCGGTCAAGGGTTTGCTTGCTTTGGAAAGTGGTACTTGCCAATATCCATTTTTTAGATCCAACGTGGTAAAATATTTTGCAGATTTTAACTTTTCTAGGATATGATTGATGTACGGTAATGGGTAGGCATCTTTTTCTGAGATGTCGTTGATTTTCCTAAATTCGATGCAAAATCTGTATCCGTTGTTATCCTTCTTTTTTACTAGAACGATGGGGGAACTGTACGGGCTATTAGATTTTTCTATCACGTTCTCTTCTAGCATCTTATCTATCTCATCGTTTATGATCTTCTGCATTGCCGGGTTTCGGGGCCTGTATCTTTGTTTGATCGGTGTATTAAGTTTTATTGTATGTTCGGTTAGATGTGTTGTTCCTTTAATGTGTTTAAATTTCTCCAATTCGGTTAGTAACAATTCCTGTAATTGTTTTTTTTTCGGTATTGTTTAGTGTAGTACTAATGTCGAGCTGCTCTCGTTTCGGACTGTTCGTGAATTCCGGTATGTATGACGGAATGTCTTCGGTCTGGTCGTCGGCCGCGGTATCGGTCGGTAGTTCGGTATATCTTCGGGCTGGTTGTCGACCGCGGTATCGGTTGGTAGTCGGTATATTTTCGGTCTGGTCTTCGACCGCGGTATCGGTCGGTAGTCGGTAGGTCGTTTTGTTATATATCTTGCTTCTCTGTTGGAGCGGATATCTTGCGGTTGGTGTTTCGTTGGCCCTGGAATTGGTCGGTATTCGGTTATTGTCTGCCTTGTACGATCTGGATCTGTGTTCTGTCCTGGTTTGGTATTGTTCTCTCCTTCTTACGCGATTTCTATTTAAGATGTTTGGTAAATCAAGGCCCCATCTTGTTATTTCATGCATTTCCAGTACTAGTTCTGAAGCTAGGTTTGGTAAAAAATGTAGCTTGGCTTTTCTCCAAACGTTGTCTATGGAACATTTTGCTGTAAAACAGATTTCTATGTTGCTGGTTTTTCCATCTGCCAGCGTGATCTTTAAAGCTTTTCTGTCGCTTTTTGTTCCACATTGTTCCAATATTTTTTTACCTTTTTGTCCTATAAACGAATTTTGGGCTCCTGTGTCTATTAGTGCTTTTAACTTTTTACCGTTGCTGAACGTTATCGTTGTGTGGGGTTGTTGATCTGTATAGTGTGCGTAGCTGGAGGTTGTTAGGGAGGACTCTAAATGCTGACTGGGTTGCCTCCTTCTTGTCCAGTCCTGTTGGAGTTTTCCGGTCGGCTTCTACATTGGCAGTTATTGGAAGTTGTTCCTCGGGTTCCGCAGTGGCTGCAGAAGAGTACAGCCATAGCTCTGCAGTTTCTTCTATTGTGGCCTCTGCGGCCGCATCTCCAACAACAAGTCTGTCTGTCGAAATTCTGTATTTTGTTATTACGGCTATTTGCCTGTGTCCAGTCACACCTTGTATTGTTTCTGTTATATATTTCTTTTTGAACCATAGCATATTCTTCCGCTAGTCTGATGATGTCCTGTGTTGACGATACGTCTTGCCTCTTTATATACAACTTGTATTTCGGGTTCATATTGGTGTATATCCTGTTTAGTTCTTCTTGGTGATTGAATTCACCATGTCTTCTGATCATTGTTTGAATATCAATGATGTAGTCTTTTACACCTTCGTTGTTTCGTTGGAGTCGGTTCCGGATTTGAGCTTCCAGAGATTGCGTGAGAACGGAGGAAACGAAGAAATTGCGAAAATCTTGTTCGAAGTCTTTTAATTCGTTCCAATATTTATTATTGTTTCTGTACCATAGTAATGCTTTCCTGTTTAATGTTTCTGGTAGAGCTTGTAAAACGTGGGTGTCTTGTAGGCCGTAAGCTGTCTGGAGTTCTTTCAACCGTTCTATGAATTCTATTAGGTCTCTTGAACCGTCAAAGTGTAACCCCCATTTGCGTACTATTTCCATCTTTCTCTGTCTGTCTTCCATCTGGTTTTCTTCTATTTCCTCTGGGTTTTGGCCTTTTTGAGTTGGTGCCTTGATGATCGCAACTAATCTCGCTCTTAGCTCGCTAAAATTCCCTTCCGTCGACTGTTCTCTGTTTGTTAATTCGGCTATAAGTTCGTCTTTCTTTAATAGGTACACCCAACTAACCTTCGACGTTTCCGGAGCGTCTGTCATTTTTGAACTGTGAATCACCCTGTATTTGAACAAAATTTGAGATGTAGTACTGTCTCATGAAAATAAAATTCGGAATTCGGTCGGTATTATTGTTTAAAACGAATTTTTCTGCTCGGGCGCCATTTGTGACGTCCTCTCGTAGGAGTCACTATCCGGGTAGCTTTTGGACAGTCAGAGACAGAGTTCAAGATACAAATAAAACTTTATTGTCTTCCTTAAATTAAATTGACAAAAATCTTATGTACATATTTACAATTTAGTTTAGTCTTCTCAGTACCTTGCCTATTTATTCAAATTAAGTTTGACCTTGTCGTATGAAGTTAGTCTTATCGGCAAGCGAGTGTGTTTTTGAAATTTTACGTGAACGTTGTAATAACAGCGGACGATAGGTACAAAGAAAAGAAAGGAACTCAACACGTCCCTTAAGTGATTCGGGTTAATAGGACACTCCTCGACAGTCTCAACACGACTGCTTCGGAGTACGGGTAATGGAGAGCTCAACACGCTCTCCGGGTAACGGCGGTATGGAACAACTTGTGAACTCAACACGTCCACAAGCCGGGGTAGGGAAGAAGAGAACCTTCAGTCAACACCTGTCGATTCTGCCTCTATGAGGAAATGTTGCGGTTTATATAGCAAAGTTTTGCCCTTTCTACTGTCGATACACTCCTACTTCATGGGTTGGTTCGCGCGCACGCTGGTTTAACGGTGATGGCTTGGACTCATCGTTACAAAACTGAGTGTGAATGTTCTCTTTGCAAAAAAATCCTTAAATATTATGGTAGTATCACCAATTTAAAGAAGCAGTTGAAGGTCCATATGACCACTCTTCCAATGTAACTATGTTTGATCAGTAAACCTTCGTGCAGCCGAACCACAAAAGATGTAGCCGATCAACTTAAAACTCAAGACCTAGCACCCTCCGAAATGAAGAAAGCAATTAAGATTATTTGGAGGTCCCTGCACTACTGAACTTAATGATAACTTAAAATGTAAAACAGTGTACTAAAAATTATTGGTTTAGATTACCATCCATTTTCATTTGTAGAAAATAGGGAATTTGGGGAGTTTGTTAATAAGTTAAACCTCATGTATAAAATTCCAAGTAGAAAATATTTAAGCAACTTGCCACTGTTTCTGATGGAATGAATTTATTTATATCTTTAGGACTTCTTTGAACCCATGCCACTTTTACAATCAGATTTTATTGATAAGTTGGATAACTATTTGAAACTCTTAATTCTTCATCACCCAAATCAGCAAGACGTTAAAATTTGCCTTTCTAAGTAAATACCTACCAAATGGAT
Organism: Diabrotica balteata; assembly: GCA_918026665.1. Taxonomy (NCBI): domain Eukaryota; kingdom Metazoa; phylum Arthropoda; class Insecta; order Coleoptera; family Chrysomelidae; genus Diabrotica; species Diabrotica balteata. The sequence continues at coordinate 74,009,866 of OU898284.1, forward strand.
TTCCTTATTGATTGTTTTGTAACGACTATTTTGCTTACCACAGGGTAAGAATATGGGGGACAAGATTGGGCAAACAAAATAATCGAAACAAGTGCTTACGGACACTCAGTTGGTTGTTGGAGAGCTGGGTCGTGGATAAGTTGAAGATATTGGAGGTTGGATTGGGCAACTACAAAAAAAAGAAATAAAGGGGTACTTATACAAATCTCTTGGGACAAACAGAATGAAAATTAACGGAAACACCTCAAGAAATTTAATATAGGGCGCCACTTGAGGTGCCCAATTATACCTATTACAACCACTAGTTGTAACTAGGGAAATAATTGTATAACATCAAAAATATAGAAAAAAAATATCTTTTTCAAATAAAACTGAAAATAGATCAGAGAAACAAATTAATCATTTATTCTTGTCTCAAACAAAACAGATCAAAAATACATATTATAAAAGAAACATATCATATAACATAATACAAATAACAAAAACTTACATGTTCTTTGTTTACTATATTATGGCCAATTAGATTATCAAAAATTAAGGATCCTTCTTAATGAAAACATATAAATTTAACCTTATATATGAAATATCGTTTCTACATAATAATCAAATTAAAATTGTCATAACAAAAAAACAAATTAAGCTTGCTGTCAGGTATCACATTTAATTTTGATGACAAAGAATGAAAGCAATTATTACTTTAGCCAAAAAATATCTGTCTTTACTTTGAAAGATTAATATATTGAATTGTTACCTTAATGTTTTTTTTTTATACAAACACTTTGAAACTTTACATCTCTGGGGAAGCTACTCGGACAAAACTTTCAAAACTGGAAGGCAGCAACCATCAGGATTTAGTTCTACACTCCAGGACAAAACGATTGGAACAGGAACTTAGTGGAAGAAATAAGCCGACTACGGGGACATCCTATATCATACTTTAAATATTTTCCATATTCTGGTATCTGCACAAATCCTTTAAATATTTAGTGGCTACCCTTTTCTAAATCTGTCATATTACAGAGAGTAATTGTTCCACTATTTAACAAAATTTGTCGACTTTTGCAAACTACATAACTAATACGTTTGTCCTGTTTGAAATCTCTCAGTCGACCCTATTGTCACATGTCTGCCCCGCTTGGAACTTAAATCTCGACTCCCTTTTGCTTCGTTACATTTTACCAGAATCTAGCCAAAAATTTCCCTTCCGTCTTGCAGCTAACCTGTCCCCACAAACTCAAGAACCAAAACAATATCCCCTCGCTTGTATCGACAAAAAAACCTTTTAAATATTCCTTTATTGCGTTTTTAGACGCCAGTATTGGTGTCCTAAATAAACAAATATTCTTTTTGACTCTCATTCTAATAACGAAAAACAACTTTAATATTAGGGGAATTCATGGTTTATTGCGTTTTTAACGAAGAAAACAAATAAAACCTTTTTTTTATCAGGGGGCATCATAAATTTACATAATACAAATTAACAAAATACGTGCGTATTTTAAACTTGAGTTTTACCTGGTTTATAACAAAAGGTTCGATATTTGAATGTAAACACCGACAAAAAAACATCTATATTTACTTTTGAATCGGTAGAAATATACGCATTTAAAAATCTCGTCAAAAAAACTTGAAATATTTACAACGTACCTACATTTAACTTTATTGATCGATTTCTTGGTAGAAACAACAGGGACGTACCACAGAAATCTTTTATATACACTTTAAATAAAAAAACGCTACAGTTTAAATTATTTTATACGACAACGGTATTAAACAAAAAAGGGGGTGCTGTTACCAAAAAATTACCAAGTACAAGAGGTTGGCATATAACTATTAGAGGAATAATTAAATAGAATGGTAACTGTTTCAACCCGACGCCAATTCAATTTGTGAGGAGTTTTAAAAAACTATTTTGTTTGAATATGTTAAATTCGGCATCAGAAACTTGTGAAGGAGATACAGATGCTGTCGTTTTAAAAATATCTGATTTGTCGGAAGAACAAGAGGATTTAACAGTTTGTCCAACTTCTCAAGTAATACAAATTCTTATTGCAACTCTCATTGATACTGATTATCAAAAGAATAGCATATTACAAACAAATCCAGTCAGCTATGTATGCGAGCACTTAATCTAAAAGTGTTTAAATGTTCATTCATGTCATGAATGCATAAAGCATGCCAATAATTATAAACATCTTGATGATACACGCTTATTGTGATATTTTAAAGATTTAAACACTTTTGGAAACCTTTCTATGCCAAGTAACGCGTTTGTTTTTTACATGTTTTATGGAGAATCAATTTTGAAAAATTGTCCAATACTCAAGGTGTTTGCACAATTTGTAGCCCGTTTTAAGAAATTAAGTTTATTTATAAAGTCTTAAAGTAGACTAATATTTTGGTTTTTAAAATATGCAAATAGAAATTTTAAGAATATTTCAACAAACGAGAAAAAATCAAAATTAATTATTTGGACTTTTCAAATGTTTTAATTTATTTAATTTTTTGTTATTTTAATTTACTGTACTTGCTCTGTGTTTATAAATGTATAGGGTGTCTCGTAATGTTATGTATATTTGTCGAATAGTCCTCTGATCGACAAGCTTATACAATTTCCTGATTAATATGAATAACAACAAATGAAAACACATAACATGATTATAATAAATTTTAGGAGTACTGCACGAACAAGTAAAAATAAATATTTGCAAATAAAATTTTATATGATAATTTTTGACAATGGTGGTTTTAGATATGGATGAATGAATTTGGTAACGTCAATTTGTTTGTAGTATTCCCATGATTTTGTGGGAATAACTAGAAAATTATTCGTGTTGCTGAGAAATTAATTTATGTTTCGAAATCTTAGTACAGTGGACTCCCTCTATAACGAGAACTTGCGCATACATATGAATATGTAGTTTTCTAAAACATTAACTTTCTTTGAATGGTGTTTTTGAAACAAAAGTTGTTTACTTTTATTGTCAATGATATATGGTAAAACAAAAATCTGTATTCTGTAAATCTGTATTCTGTAAATCTGTATAAAGCGTATTTTCAAGGATAACATAAACTGTTGCTTCTGCAATTGGAAGAAGTCTGTAATGTTTGACTGCTTTAAATTGTTCAGTATTCTATCTATCATATTTTCTAAAGATGTGAAACAGTCAAATGCTTAATGCTTCTTCATTTGCGTTATATATTTGGATAAAATTTCTTATAACTTATAAAGCACTTTTCACATCTTTATTAGGACCTTCTTATTTTAGGTGCCAATGGTCAACACCTACATGAGACTTTTACTAGCTACTTATACATATATAGTCAAAGTATAATTAAATAATTTAAAAATGTGTAAACGCAGTCCAGTGTGGGTTTTTTTACTATTGTAGATGAAATTAAGCAGATTGTAAAGTATGATATGTGTAAAGATGTACTATCATATAAACATAATGTATCTAATTAAAAAAAACACAACTATTACGTAAACATCCTACAGTAAGTGTTCCAAGCAATACGTGTGGTAGTTCCAGTTCCAGTGTCGAAACCATAAATACCAACAATGAACTAACCGAAGCTGTAGTTCTACAAAACGAGGATGAACAGCCATCTACATCAAAATTAAGTAACCCCAGTAGCTTACAACTTACATTAAAAAAAAAATCAGAATAAAATTACCCAATTTGTAATTCCAACAAAACTAAATCAAGATAGGAAAAAAAACTTGATAACTGCCTACTCGATTTATTTGTGCTTGATTACCAACTATTTTCAATAAGTAGAGGACTCAGGTTTTCGAAAATTTATTTTTGCATTGAATCTCTCATACGCTTTACCGACAAGGTATACTATTTTTAAAAGTTTGATTCCAGCAGAATACGAAAAAGTATTGGGAGAATGCAAGAAAAATATCGGTAACATTATGAGTGGTTGTTTAACAACAAATTGCTGGAGCTCCTAGATATAATGATAGTATAATGGCAATAACAGCTCATTATATTGATGAAACGTTTATTATGAAGTCGTTACTTTTAAGTTGTCAAATTTTAGATACCAATCATACAGCAGTCAGTTTAGCACAAAGACTGAAAGACGTTGTTAATACTTGGGGTTTAAACAAAATAACATTAACTGTGTCGGGCAATGCAAGTAACATCGTAAATGCAGTCACCGAACAATTAAATTGGAAACATTTAGGTTGTGTCGATGTGGAAAATTTATAATGGAAAACATAAACACTCATGCCAATAAGTATGCTCTAAAACTGAACATCAAAAAGACTAAATTCATTATTGTAACAAAGAAGCTATACACCAATGTGAATTTACATATATCCGGTTTTTTTAGGCGTTACGCCCGTCCGGTAGGGATCTATGGAGGAGTATCACCGAGCCGCAAGCCCTTATCTCTTGCCGCACTGCTCCACCATAGGCCGATCAGACCCCAGCATATTCTAGTCTAAGCCGCAGATTCATCTAGAATTTTAAACTGCTGCGTTAGACTTTTTGTTTTCTGTACACCGAGCTGGGGCTCGATCCCACATCCACTGAACCATTCGACAGTGAAGCTAATGAGAGGCAGCCGCACAGCCCGCTGAGCTGTCTGACCGACCCAATGTGAATTTAACCATAAATAATCAGCCAGTTGAAAGAGTAACGTCCTACAAATATTTAGGGGTTTGCTTCACTGATACTAATGACCAGACAAGAGCAATCAAGAGGCGAATAGAGATAGCGAGACAATCGTTTGTCAAAATGAAAAAGTTCCTATGCAGCCGGGACATAAATATAAACTTAACAACGAGAATGTTTAGGTGCTATGTTTTCTCCGTTCTGCTGTACGGCATGGAAGCCTGGACACTGAAAAAGATAAACCTCAAAAACATTAAGGCATTCGAGATGTGGTGTTACAGGAGAATGTGAAAAATACAATACAAAATACAAAAATAAAATTTCAGGGAGTGGTATGGGTGCAGTTCAATACAGTTGTTCAGAGCTGCAGCCAACAAAGTAAAGATTGCTGTGATGGTAGCCAACCTCCGATAGGAGACGGTACTGCAAGAAGAAGAAGGTTGTGTCGCTCATACACTAAACTTAATCGTTCAAAATTCATTAAAAATCGTTGAGCCATTGATTTCTAAAATAAAGAAGCTCGATGTCTAGTTCAAAACTTATTCAGTATCAAATACAATCTGGTATTGAACAGCCAAAAAAAACCAAGATGTTTCTACCATATGGAATTCAACATATTTTATGTTAAACAGATTTGTTGAATTATAAAATTGTGTTCGAGCAACTGTAGGAATTGTTAACCCTCCGTTCATCGGGTGTGGTCTATGAGTCTACGACAAAATAAAAATTTTGGATAATTCTCTTATTTTATTATTTTTTTTTAATTTCTACCTTGTCAGTACCTTCCTAGAAACTAAATACCATTAATTTTTTTTTATACAAAACTGTTTTTGAAATTTCTAAATAGCTGCTGCATGGCCGTTTGTCCTGACAGACCCCACCCGATCTAATGTGTAATAATATTTGCACTGCTTCTTAGTTGTATTTTTCTTGCAATCTTGTTTAACTTGGCAACACTGTGCATTTTTGTGAACTGAATTATTCGGTTGTTCAGATTTTGCATTTAGCAACGATATTCCTGACGTATCATATATACCGAAGAAAGGAAAAAAGGTGATTGCTGTTTCCACTGTGCACAGAGATGATCGGATTTATGAAGATACTGAAGATCAGAAAAAACCAGAAATAATTACTGTTTAAAATTCAACAAAGAGTAGAGTTGATGTTGTAGACAGAATGATCACATCATATGTTTCACGAAATACGAAACGTTAGCCAATGGTAGTAGTTTATAATCTCCTTAATCTCGCGGTATTTGTAATTTACAAAGGCAACAACCCAGATGAAGAATTTTCCAAAACGCGAAGATTATTCCAAAAAAGCCTAGGTATGGAATTGGTACAGGAGAGTATACGACGAAGAGCAGTTAACATGCATTTGACAAAAGATGTGCGTGCTTCGTCTTGAGACTCTCAGGCATTGAGGTCGACGTTGTACCAGAGCCCCAGCCAGGTAAGAGAGGAAATTGTAAATATTGCAAAAGAAGCAAATCTCGCGTTTTTTGCAAAATTTGCAAATCCTGGCCATGTATGGACCACAATAATGGCATGCTGCAAAGAGATCTTAGAAAATTTGACTGCCAAAGTTTGACCACTGTAGTTTGTGTCCACAATTTAATTTTTTAGTTTATATATGTTTTTGTAGTACTTTGTTTATTTCTAATTAAAGTTTTAAATGTTTTTTTTTTGTTATTTTCATTAATTAGTCGCTGTTCACAAATTTGAAATAATATGCGTTGAAATTGTATACATTTTTAAAATTTACCTAATACAACTTAAAAAATTTTTGGATTTGTTTCTGTAATAAACATTATATAGTAAATGATTTGTTTAAAACACGTTGATGCGAAATTAGCAATAAAATGTATGCTGTTGCTCGGCAGGCGGTATTTCATTTTGGTCATCACAGACCACACCCGACCGAAGGTGTTTCAGAATGGTCACCCGATGAACAGAGGGTTAATGAAAACTTGCCAATTTTAACGACAGAAGAATGGCAAATAATCAAGGAGTTGTGTGAAGTTTTGTGTCGCTCTGAAGAAGCAACAAATTCAATGAGTGGGGAATCATACATTTCTGCCTCGGTGGTAATTATTTTAACTCAAGGATTACTTAATGTGCATGGAAAGAATACAAGAATACAATTAGAAAACTATAATGTTCTTTCGAAAAGTGTTTTGCAAAGTCTTCAAGAAGGTTTAACCTTTCAGCGCGCGTGCCTACATAAATTTTATGACAATTTAACAAAATAGTGTACGCCACTGTTATTCTAAATTTAGTTGCTGCCTAACACTTTTCTATTCTTGAAATGACCCGTTAGGTACGATGTGGCAGGTAAATTTGGTTGGTTGGATACTGAATTTAGTTGTTGTGAGATATTTGAATGAAGAGGAACAGTCATCACAAATTTTATAGCACGCGAGTTTTGGAGTAATTATTTTTATTTATGTACGTATTATGATCTTAAACAATTTTATTTCGCTTATTTGCATTCTGTATCAAATTTAAGTTTAGAAATTAAATAATAATAATAATATTGATATTGAATTTTGTTTTTTTTTCAGATAAACCAAGAAAATGTCTAAACGTCCTTTGTCAACAGAGGAGATTGCTTATTTAGCTGAGCATTTATGGGATGAAAACGAAAAGGAGTCAGATCACGCTGTGTCTAGTGATAGTGATTTCTCTGAGGAGTATATAGAAGAAGAAGATGTGGACAGTTGTTCTGAAGAGGGATTATCCGATGGTGAATCCGTAACAGCTTCATTTTCTGACTATTATGTAGCAAAAGATAAAACTACCAAATGGTACAAAATGAAAACGGCAACTTCATCGAAGATAAAAAAAATTAACATTGTAAAAGAGCAGCCTGGTGTCACTCATAGAGCCCGAAATATCAATAATGAGCAAGAAGCCTTTTTGAAAATAATAGACATTGACATGATCGACAATATTATATGCTGCACTAATAAATATATTGCTGAAATAAGAACACGTCAAGTATATTCTAGAGAACGAGACTGCAAGGATATAAACAGAAACGAGTTTATGGCGTATTTAGGGTTGCTGATTTTGATTGGGATAAAAAAATCGCATTTTGCAAATGTCAGAGAAATTTGGGCAAGCGACGGAACAGGAATTGAGATAACAAGGGCTGTTATGAGTTACAAACGATTTTTGTTTATAACAAATTGCTTGAGATTTGATGATCGCACAACCAGATTTGAGCGCCGCAAAATTGACAAATTGGCTGCAATTCGTGACTTTTTTGATGCATTTGTGACCAATATTCAAACATCCTTTAAACTTGGTGCATACGTTACAATAGACGAAATGCTTCACCCTTTTCGAGGTCATTGCAGTTGGGTGCAATACATGCCAAGCAAACCAGCAAAATACGGCATCAAAATGTACGCTTTATGTGATACAAAGACATGCTATACTTCAAATTTAGAAATATATTGCGGCAAACAGCCCAATGGTCCGTACGTTACATCCAACTCACCAACTGACATTGTAAAGAGACTTGTTTCTTCGATAGAAAATAGCAATCGAAATCTTACTACCGACAACTACTATACTAGTATCCCACTTGCTAATTATTTACTGCAAAAAAATATCACGTTAGTTGGAACTTTGAAAAAAAAATAAGGCAGAAATTCCTGCAGAATTTTTACCTAACAAGGAAAAAGTTACTAAAAGTTGTCTTTTTGGAGTCCAAAAAGACATGATGCTTATGTCTTTTGTGCCTCGCAAAAACAAAACTGTAATTCTGCTTTCAACTTTACACGATAACGACGAAATACATCCAGACACTCAAAAACCACAAGTAATTATGGATTATAATGCAACTAAGGGGGGTGTTGATACAGTGGACAAAATGCGTGCAACATATTCAGCTTCTCGCATTTCCAGGAGATGGCCTTGTGTTATATTTTACAGTTTATTGAACATAAGTGGAATAAATGCGCAAGTTTTATATAGATTTTCGTGTCCTGATAATTGCCCAAAAGATCAAAGAATTTTTTTGAAAAATTTGTCGCTGAGTCTAATGAAAGAGCATCTTGTTTCAAGAGCTCAGCTAACCAATTTACCCTCAGATGTCGGCGCATTTCTAAAAGTTAGATATGGACAAACTGCAAATGAACACGAGGAAACAGTTCGTCTTTCAAAACGTGGAGTTTGTCGTTCTTGGACAACGGCATCCATGAAATGCGTTAAATGCAATTCTTTTACTTGCAAAAAACATTCACTTACTACAATTCTGTGTAACTCCTGTAATACAAACAATCAAGATGATAGTTTTTAACTGTATATTGATTTATTTGTTTACCTAGACTAAAAAGTAAAAGTGTAATTTCTGTTTTAATTTGTAAATTTTGCAAATAAATATGTTTATTTATTATTATTTGTAATATATTTATGTTTTTATAATTTACATTCAAGAAATATCAGATAACTCACATTTATCCAAATACATAAAAAATATGACACGCGCGCTATGATGTAGTTTAGGAAATGTTAAATATAGTAACACATTAGCATTGTGCACCATTTTGGACCCGCGATTTAAAACATTTGCTTTTAAGAACGCCGATGCAGTCGAAAAGGTAAAAAAATATTAATAAACTTAGTAACAGACTTGGTTACCAGTGATATTACAAGTAAACAGCAATCTGTAAAATCAACTACAATATAAAAATAATCAAAGTAACCAATTAAATTCACCTGCTCTATCCATTTGGGACTACCTAACTGAAAATTTATCTTAACAGTTAGACAGCGTATCTTCAAATGAAAGGTCGCGAGCCATAATGGAAGTCGAAAGGTATTTGGAAGATACTATGTTATCAAAAACTGATAATCCACTTATGTGGTGAAGGAAAATTGTTACATATATCCATTTCTTTCAAAGTTATTTAGACAGAAGTGTTGTGCACTCAAGTGTACCATTCGATCGCTTATTTTCTAATACTGGGAATATCATAAATGATCGCAGAACACGTTTAGGACACAAAAAATTAGAGCAGCTCCTTTTTTAAATACAATTCGCTTTAATAAATAACTTACTTACCTATTACTGTATATTTAGTACTTTTAGTTTCTTAAAAAAATTTTTTTGATTATAAGTACGATTTTTATACAATTCAATTTAGAATATTTATTTGGTAAATGCCGTCTATCGTATTCGCCCATCCAAGTATGAGTATGAGTACATTCGTAAATATAGGTACGCGTTCGAGTACTGGTTTATCATCCACCCGTACAGCTGTGTCGGTTAAATAGATATCGAATATAAGTATTGATATTGATACTGATACCGATCCCGTCCAAAGTCCAAGTCCAGCCAGAGCGAGTACAATGTACACGTACTCGTTTATATTGGTGTTAGGGATCAGTTCCACAAGTATAATTAAAATACCTGTTCCACAGTAACTGCTACGGGATCAGGTTACCATTCCTATTTCAGTTACGATCCCACCGTGGCCAGCAGAGCAATAGGCGTTTATGCTTGAATCAAGGCTTTGATAAAGAAATTAGTAACATAGTGAACAATGAGACCCTGCATCAATTGAAGTTTGTGCCATACTTCCAGAACATCACGATTTTGAGTCAACTATATTACAAGAACAGCTATTGCCACCACTGCTGAAAGCAAATGACGAAGAGGGTAAGGGTAACCAAGTTTATTTGTGTTCTTTTTTTATCGATAGATTGGTTGTTTAAAATTTTAGAAGCACATTTTTTTACGTTACAGATACCGGTGAACCATCAGAATTTACACATCAAATTGTTGGAATAAAACCTACCATTGGAGTAAACAATGAGTCCCCTGCAGAATTGAAGAAAAAGTAATAAAAAAATCCATGCCCATGTCGTTTGAAGTGTTTTCAAAAGTTTACGCTTACTGAACAACGAAAGAAAAGTGACTAAAAATATCCTCATCAACTGAGATTATAACGTCAAAGTAGGCAGGGATGCTACGCAACGATAAAGACACGATACGCAAGACGAAAAGGGGTGTTTTAAGAAGGACGACAAAGTCTGGCTCTATAAACCCCAAAATCAAAAAGGTTGTTCTCCCAAGTTGCATCAGTTTTGGGAAGGTCCATACCTCATTATGGAGAAGATCAATGATGTCATTTATCGAATAAGCAAGATTCCGACGGTAAAGCCGATGATAGTACACAATAACCGGCTGGCGTTTTTCGAAAGTGACTACGACGTAGAAGAAGGAATGGAAGTAAACCAAGTCCAAGATGTGTCCGACCTCACGTTTGAGGAATTCATGAGGCCCTTACCATCCCGGCCAGTATCAAAGACGCACCAGGGTTAGCATCCGTCTTTCGAAGGAAGTTCGGTCGAGTTGCAGAACTTCAATTGCCAAGTGCCAGCTCCCGGAAAAGCCTTGAAACTCCAAGATGCATCACGTTACCTTGTCTACCTGGTAACCAAAGACACTGCCCGTGACCAACCTACCTATCGAAATGTATGGGAAGTGTTACTTCAATTAATAGAGCACGTACTAGAGTCCGACGTGCAAAAGTTAGCCATGCCAAAGTTGAAGTGCCACCAATTAGATTGGAGAGTTATCCGAAATATGGTGGAGGAGATCTTTAAAGTCACCGAAATCCAGGTGTTAGTCTGTTGAAATCCGCATAGTTACTGGTGCGGAGAGAAAACCGTCCCTTTCCATTTCTATACAACTGGAATTTGTAAAAGAGGTTCCAGTTACCGATACCAGCATGCCGTTCCAGTTCCAGTCCCGACAAGGTTCCAGAAGGAACCATCTTTTAAGAGGGGGGAAATGTTACGTAAAAAATATGAGTAATTTATTCACTGTTATGTTCTAGATTGTATTAGCTGGCAGAAATTCCAGGTAATATCTACCTGAAACGGTCGCTCCCCTACGATTTGAAAGTTCCAGAAACCGGTCGAATGAAATATAAATAGAAACCTTTTTGCAGAAAACATCAGTGAGAAGAGAAAATCGCGGCGGGTTTTTAAATGTAACGCTCGTATAAATAAACTTGTAGGTGTTATAAATATAGAACCTTTGATAAATAATAAAGACAATAAATTAGAATTAATAAATATACAACACATGACAAGCCATAGTCCTTGTAGGGCCCCCTGCGGCAAATCTTTTAGATGCGCCCATAACAAGCCGTAGGAGACCCCCACTGACAACTTTTGTACTGCCCCATGTAACAAATCTTGTAGAGGTGCTATTAATGAGCCTTATGAGGTATCCAGTGACAATATTTGTAGGTCGCTGGTTTTCGTCTTGTCAACTGTTTGAGGAACTTAGGAAGCCTAATCTAACTTTAGTCAGCACCCTTCGAAAAAATAAGAGGGAGATTCCCAAATCCTTTATTGACACAAAAGGGATTCCTACTGAGTCATCACGATTTTTGTACAGTCCAGATAAAATGTTGGTATCCTATGAACCTAAGAAAAATAAAAATGTAGTTCTGATCTTGTCAATGCATTCTACTGGAGACATAACTCAAATTTACAATAAAACTGATATAATAGAATTCTACAATATGACGAAGGGGGGAGTCGATGTCTTTGATCAGCTCTGTCATTCAAAGACCACCAAAAGAAAAAAGACCAACCGATGGCCTATGAGGTACTTTTTTGGGGTTCTTGACGCTGCTGCTGTGAATGCTTTTGTAATTTACAAACTGAATGTAGATACACCTGTTTCAAGAACTTAATTTTTTAAAAACTTATCGCCCGCCTTATTGGCTACTCGCATGGAGCGAAGAATTCAAAATTCGAGAATTCCAGTTGCCCTAAAGACGCAAATATCTATATTGCTGGATAAAGTCCCTTCTTTTGAAGAAAAATTTTGTAATTATTTTGTTTAACCGTTTCTGTTGTTTTTTTGTTCCATTTTATAATTTGGAATATGAAGAATTGTATTACTTTCGTTTAATCGTTTATGTACTTTTAATGTATTTTATAATTTTTTTATATATCAAATTTACATATTTTCACTAAAATCTATTATAAGTTCGGTTATTTAGTTTACAATTGTCTGTTTTGTACATTAAAGTAAGTTTTCGATATAAAATAGCGGTAAAATTAGAATGATGTCGTACTCGACGTCACGGTACTAGATATGTGTCAATCATCACCGTGTGGTTCTAGGGTTAAGATAAACAGCTATGATATCCCTTTTTTGTATTGGTTTCTTTTATCATATTTCAGCCATCTGGTATTACCGTGCTGTATGCCTCTTTGTATCGCTGACCTGAGGTTCTTTATTCTTAATTGTAAATATTTCGGAAATACAACATTACAAGTGTAAATTTGGCAAAGGAGTTAAAAAAGTCATTCCTGAATGGGGACTCAAAAATAAAATATTATTAGCTGTTACAGATAATGCAGCTAATATTACCAAAGCTGTCAAAGATATCGTGCATTGGAAATATTTAGGATGTTAAGCCCATACCAGTAACCTAATTGCCAATGATTATATTACTATTATCGAGCCTGTCATAGCAAAAATTATAAACTTAGTGGCGCACTTTAAACGAAGTACGTCAGCTACAGCAAAATTATTATATGAACAGAAACAATCAGTCAAAATACCAAAAAAGTTGCTCCAAAATGTTTCAACGAGATGGAACTGTATGTATTGTATGCTAGAAAGGATTCTTGATTTAGGAGAAGTCGTAAGCACAACCATGGCGCTTCTAGATAAAGATAATTTGCCAATTATTATCGTAAAAGAATGGCAGCTCTTAAAACATGTCAAAAAAGTTTTAGAACCGTTGGAAACAGTTACAAAAATTATGAGTGGCGATACTTATATCACTCTATCTTCTGTGATCATTCTTACAAATGGACTAATACAGATGTTAACACAATTGAAGAGAGAAGAACTATGTACCTTACCTCTTACTATGGTTTGTACAATACTACATAGCATAAAAGAACGGCTTGGAGACCTAGAGAACAGTAAAGACATTAGCAGTATCAACTTTTCTAGGTCCTAGATTTAAATATGTGGGATTTTCAACATATATGGGAGCACATATTTTCAAGAACTGGGCAGATAATAACGGACCGAAGACCAAGATTAAGTTCAGAAAGGTCGAAACAAACAGTATTTTTAAATGTTAATTCAAAGTAAATTATTGTTTAAAGTGTAATAATAAATGTTTTGTTTTTTAAAGAATGTTTTTTTTTGTTTTTAAAGAATGTTTTTTGGTTTTTGTTTAATTAATATTATATTTTAAAATAAAAATATCTGTCATTTAAATTATATTATACTACAGAATGCATTAGATATATGACCGCTGAATCCAACAGCAGCCCTAATTAATTATTTGTACTTATTGGAAATTGTAGAAAAACCGTTTTTAACTAGAATTAAAATAAATAAAAACAAAAAATCCATTTAGTTCTACCTTATACAATGATTCTACTTATACGTATCTATACGCAGCATTATATCTCACATGTTTTTCAATAATGTTGTTTATGTAAAAATGCCGTTTTTTATCGTGCGAAAGTATTCTAATTGATAAAAAACTTCATTTTCTTAAAACCTGTGACTCAAAATAATAGCTTTTTAATAATGGCTGGAACGTGGAACATCATGCTCCAGTAAAGTCTGCTTTACATTTGGACTGGTTGATACGGTGTTAGTTGGCTCGGCCGAGCCGCCTGGCATGGCTGCGTGTGCAGAACTCGTATGCGATTCGCATGGTGTAAACAAGTAATGCTAGCGCACTCGCATGTTGACTCGACTCGTACGAGTTACTCGGTCGGCTTCCAACTTTAGGACGTGCTAGTAATATTTATAGTAGTGAAAAATGCCGTCGAAGCGGTGGTCAGAGACTGTAACAATAAAATTTGTGAAATTGTACGAGGAATCGGAGTGCTTGTGGAATTTCCGTCATCCCCTGTATAAAAACAAGAGTGCCAGAGCAACAGCTGAGGAAAATATTCTCAAAAAAATGAATATACCTGTATTAACGATCCCAGACTTAAAGAATAAAATTAAAAATATACGGAGCACATATGTCCAGGAGAAGACAAAGTTAAAAAAAGCCATTCATCCCGGGATGTCCCCTGAAGAAGCGTACCAATCGCATCTACAATGGTTCAACATTGCTGACAGGTTCCTGGGAAGAGTAATACGATCAGGGAAAATGTTTCCAACCATGTAAGTAACTTTTAATAAAAAATTAAAAACGTTTTTGTTAGATTTTCACTTAGGTATTTATATACCTATATACAAATACGCGCACGGATAATCGGGAGTATACTGTACTTCAATATCTATATAACATGTTAATTAATGAGTTTAAAGCAATTAGACTAAAATGCTTTTGATTTGATTTCAGACATGATTTATATTCTTTTGATTTACATGTACATGTTTTCAAGACCAACTAATAAGACATCTTTTTATTATAACATTATAAGAATTTAATGTATCATTCTCCCTTGCCACGGTAAAAGTTGATACTTCCCAAATTATTTGTTATTTCTTGTAAACCTGATCCTGCGCCTTCTTGCCGCCACAATCTCGGGACAATTTCACCATCTTCGATATCGTGATCGATTGCATTTGATGACATGTAGAAATTCGGTGACGTTTTCCGTAATCAATTGTGCATAGAACAAGTAGCTTTAACGACATCGTCTACTTTTTCTGGACTTAAAGCAATTGATTTTCTAAATATTCGAAAACGCATTGCCAGTATTCCGAAAGTATTCGTCGGGCTCGCGAAAGGCGGTGAAAATTTTTTGTCTGTATTGCAATGACCCATGCCTTGAGTAGGGCTTCATTAAATAATCTTTTAAAGGGAAAGCGTCATCTCCAACCATAACTGCCACCTTCGGGAAATGAAATGATCCATCTTCTATGGATCTTTTTAATGTGGAGTTTCCAAAGACGGTGCTTTCATTAGCACGCCCATTACTTCCAAAATCGATGTAAGTAAAGCAATAGTTACCGTCCACTTACGCAAACAATACGGTACTAAAATGTCCCTTAGAGTTGTAAAAATCGTTCTGGCTATTAGTAGGGCATTGAATGTTGATATGCTTTCCATCTAATGCGCCATAGCAATTTGGAAAATTTAAACGTTCTTCAAATCCTTTAGCTATTTCCAACCACTCTTTTTCAGTTGTAGGCATCTGAAATAAAAGCTGCAAATTATTATAACTATTTATACATTTCAGAATGAGGAGAAACTTCAAGAAAGTGTACCAGATACAGATGAATTGAACCAGTTTGAACCCCTTGTTAATAATACAGCTCTATAATTTCTTCGCTGAATTCCCTATTGTTGTGACTTATTATGGCAACATCATACACATATGCACATATTTTTATGGATATTGTATTAATATATCCGTTCATATCCAATTTTCTAACAGCTTCTGGGTTTAAGAGCTCTTGATAATGCTCCTTCCACCTTTTCATTAGTTCCTGTATCTCGCTAATAAAAGCTCATTTTTGTTCTTTGTTTAATATGTATGATTAGGATAAATTTTAGTTTTATTATATTTTATTTTTTTGTGTTTTTATTAGAGTAGCTATAAACAATAAATGTTAACAAACAATTAAACATGTAAAATATATTTTTAAACGAACCTAATTTGTATATTTATCAACAGTAACTATTGGAGTAGAAAGGTTTACAATTTCTGCAATTATATTCACAATTGAGTCCATATATGGAACCATATATAAATTTATTCGTCCTTTAAGAATTTTAAAAATTTCCATTCTTTCAATTGTCCTTTCAACATGAACACGAGCTGCAGCTATCTCAGCAGTTGATAGTGCATCTTCTGCTAAGAATTGCTTCGTTTTCTCTAAAAATGGTGGACGTATTAGTCTTATTTTATTTTCTAAACATTCGTCTTCAATTAAAAACCCTTTGTCCACCATTATTGCGTCTACATTAGAGATTAACTTGTTTATTAAATTTGATTGCACAAAAATTTCCTTGTCCGAAGTTCTACTCCCATATACTTGGCTTATAAATGTGATTAAACCTGAAGGTGCAATCCAAAGAAGTACCTTCGGTGTGTGATCACCTTTATAATAACTATAGGACATTATGCGGCACTTTAAACACCTATTTTTTTTTCCACGGGTATTTCTGTGCAATCAAGTATTATTCGGGTATCAGGATACTTTCCGAAACAAGTTGGCATTCGTTTCGAAACTCTTTCTTGTGACAGCCGTGGTACAGCAGGTTGTAATACCTTATGTAGTACTTCAACTGTCACATGAAAGTAATTTTTGCAAGTATTTGCTGATACCCTGAATAATACAGATAAACATCTAAATGAAAGATTATTTTTCAACTCTACAAATACCAGCATTATACGCTGCCGTAATGATAAATGTAATGGTTTTACATCTTTCTTTTCCAGCATACTGGCAGCTAAACATATTTTGTCAAGTAGACCTACTGACTGAATTCCTGTGAATTCCAACATCTCCGTTGGTTTTTAGCATATCTTCCAATGTGGATTTTCTAGATTGATTTAGCATAGTTTCCGTAACCTGTACACCTTTATTAGTCAAATATGTTTTAAATCCAGGATCATCTTTTGCAGCTGTCAAAATTTCCTCCATTACATTTATCTCTTTATCTAGTGCAGGTGGAGGTGATGTAGATGTATCGTTAACAGCAGAGGAGGAGCAGCAACTTTTATGTTTAAGTGCTCGTCTTCGAGCTAGTCTTGCAGCTTTTTCATGCTTAAGCACTTGTCTTCTAGCTAGTCTTGCAGCTCTAGATTGCTGTTGAGATGAAGATGATGGTCTATCCAAACTATTTGTTGGTAGGTTCTGGGATGGAATACTACCTTTTTTAAAAATCTTTTGTGAGTGGTTACATCTGAAAATAAAACCACTATTAGGCTCACAGAAGTAAACAAAAAAAAATATGTTACGCCTTGTATTAAAATAGCATGCAGGATTGAATATGCAATACCCCATTATTTAAATATTTACTTACTTGGTCGAAAATAATCATTCTCCGTAAAATGTAAACTGCATACATTCATATGTTTGGATATTTTCTTTCCAATGAGAAGTAAACGCTGTGTTGCCAATGTCCGGATAATTATCCGATTTTCGGATAATTTCGTGGGCCATCGGATAATTTTCGGATTGAACAATTTTTTGGATAATTTCGGATAATTCGAGAGTCTATCGACTTGATGTTATATTTTTTATTTTACTTATTTGTTAATACATATATTTTATAAGTACTCATTTAAAATCAAATAAATATATTTTTTGTATTAAGTATCTTATTTATGACCGAAGTTATATTACCATTAAAACAGTTAGATATACGTACATATTAAAATTGCCTAACACGACGATCTTTATAAATAATAATAATATAAAGGGTGCAGGCTGAAGGTGAAAAACGATTAAAGTCACAGGAAACTATGTAGTTTGGAAAGAAACTAAATTAAAGTTTACCTGAATGGATAATTTGTAATATTATACCTGCATTTATGAGGACTGCGATCATTTTTTACCTGTTTTAAAACTGCTATGTTATAGTACTCTCAACAATGTGTACAAAAACACAATTGAAGAAAATTTCCATTCCTTGGCGGCCTTAGAAAGCAAATTTACATGCAAAAATCGATTTTCGGCCACCTCCGTTAAGAGTTGTTTAGGATTAACACTCCGATAATATGACATAAATAAATAATATACCTACATATCTGTTTTTTTTTTCAGATTCCTCCAAGGCCCTCAAAAAAATGTAATCTAAATATACAAAAATATAGCCTTTTAGTTTTGATATATAGATAATTTTGTCCTAATAGACCACCGTCGTGTGGTCTGTAACTTTTAGAAATACAAAAAGTTCCATATATCGACTGTGCATTTAAGACACGTTGGACACAGAATACAGCCAAAATGGAAGGCTAAGAAATTAGGGAATTATTAAGTTTAAATATTTAGGACCTTAGTTAATAGATTTTAGTAAAGCAGTAAATAAAGTGACGTAAAAGCATTGTGTAATTTTGAGCTACAGTATTTTCTACTCCAATTTTTATTTTGTTTACATATTACGTTTCTTAGTTTTATCAAAAATATACGTCTACTTATCCCTCATAAAAAATTGTTAAATTTTGTATTATTAGGTATGTATTTTTATCATTTTTCAATTAAAAGTGTAAACATAGTAAGGATTTCGCATTTATCTGTATTTTGTAAACCGACTATTAGCCACAAAGTATTTCTTCTTTGATATTGTTAAAAAATTTCTTGTAAAATAGATAAACCCTAAAATTTTTGAAATATCACAATATTAGTGTAGAATATTATTATTAAGAATCTCCAAGTATAAAGTGACCTGTTATTCCCCAAGCAAATATATCTGGCCAAATAAGGTAAGATATAATTAATTTTTAAAATGTAATTTGTTAAGTAGTATACCCGGTTACTGTTTTTAGGCTGTATTAGAATAATTAATTTGAATTTTATACTTTTATATTTAGATTTATTTATATCAGATTAATAAATTTGAAGTTTATATTTTTATATTCAGAGTTAAGGTGTGTCACAGAATGAAATATAGCAGAATGATTTTAATGTTTAAATAAATTTAACCTAACATACTAAAATAAATTGGAAAAAAATAAATGCTTTATGATGTCTTTTATCCACGAGCTAGAATTCGTTAGGCACAACATGTACCTACTGAAATTGATTTAGTTTTTACAAAAATATGACTCCCTTACCTTAAACCTTGACTTAAACATCCCTTACCTCTGAACTGATATAATTTTGAAACAATAATATAATGTAAAGTTATAGTTTTGCAATGGTATTTTTTTTATAGACTGACGATAAAAGTGATGATGACAATACTCCACCCAAGAAAAAAATTTGTAGACAAAAAAAAGACAGTAAACCATATACATACAAATTTAATGAAGCTTGGTTAAAAATGCCAATGTTTATTGGATGGCTTGAGAAGGTATCTCAAAGTGATCATCCGCAAACAAGTAAGGCTCAAGATAATAAAAACGAATCGTCTTTCTGCAAGGTATGTAACATTAAGTTACTTTCACATAAATCAGTATTAACAAATCATGCCAATAGTACCAAAGATAAGGAAAATATGAAAAAAGTAGCAGAAAATGTTAAAATTACTTCTGTGTTTAGACCTTCAAATTTGGTGGAAAATACGAGAATTGCTGAGTTAAAGCTTTGTGGCTTAGTTGCTACAAACAACCTCCCATTTTCGTTTGTAGATACTTTAGTACCATTATTAAAAAACATAGCCCCTGATTCTGAAATAATCAAATCTATAACTTTAAAAAGAACTAAATGCTCAGCTGTTGTTACTGAGAGTTTGGGAAAATGTTTTAGTGAAAGACTGAGTTCTCAATTAAGAGAACCTGGGTGCTTTTTTTCTTTAATAATGGACGAAACAACAGATATTGCTACAAAAAAACAATGCGCATTTGCAGTGATCTACTATGACTCTAATAATTCAAACATTGTAACAAGTTTTTTCGATATTGTTGAGGCCGAAGGAAGTAAAGCCAATGAGTTATTTGATACATTAAAAAAAAGATTGGTGGATAAAAATATTCCTATTTCTAATTTAGTAGCATTTTCCTCCGATACTACCAATGTAATGGCTGGTCAGTATCACTCAGTTTTTGCCTTATTAAAAAATGAAATTCCAAACATATTATGCGTTAAATGTTCATGTCACATGGCACACTTGGCAATTTCACATGCTTGCTTGAAGTTACCTAGATCCATAGAAGATCTTGTAAGAAATATAGGAAGTCACTTTAGTAGAAGTGCCATGAGAAATGAACGTCTACAAGAATTTCAGTCTTTTTTTAAAACTGATATACACAAAATTTTAAAACCTGCTATAACTCGTTGGCTTTCACTTAAGCAATGTGTTGACAGAATTCTAGAGCAATTTCAGCCTTTAAAAGCTTATTTTACTGAGTTAGTATTTGAAGAGCCGTCACTAACAACAGATGAAATGATATCTACTATGAATAATCAATTTACACAAATTTATCTAGAGTTCATGTCTTATGTGCTTGAAATAATGACAGTTTAATACTCTCTTTCAGACAAACAAACCGCTTTTACATAAATTAAAACCCGAAACAACTAAACTTCTCACAACAATATGCTCCAATTTCATAGACATCAATATTATCAGAAAAAATGATATATTCCAATTTAAACCACAAAAATTCCCAAAACTTTGTTAAATTAGAAGAAATTTATGTTGGCCTCGCCGCCCATGACAGTTTTGAGTCATTACGTAAAGTTCCTGAAATTGGACAAGCTTGTAATCAGTTCTTAAAAACAATATTAGAATTTTATATTGAACTAGTTAGTAATATAAAAACTAAATTTGTGTTTGATGATCCAATTTATGAATTATTATCCTTTATCGAACCAAGACAAGCACAATCCTTTGTAAATAAATCTCTTAAACCTATAGTTGACCGTTTTCCAATACTAACTGGACATATTCAAATGCAAGAATTAGATAATGAATGGCGGCAACATGCCCTTTTAGACTACGACAAATTAAAATTAAATATAGAAGCTATCTCAGATACAGAAGAATATTGGAAAAACGTTTTTAAATTAAAAAATGCTGCTGGGATGGAATTATTTCCCAATTTAAAAAAAGTTGTTTGTTTGTTGCTCATATTGCCATTTTCAAATGCATGTGTAGAAAGAATTTTTAGTGATGTTTTCAATATTAAAACGGATAAACGAAATTTATTACATACCTCTACTTTAAAAGCATTATTAGCTTCAAAACAAGGTATTGCACAAAGTGGTGGTTGTGTTAAATTTCAACCAGAAAACAACATGATTAATTCTAAAATATGGGACAAAAAAAATGAATAAACTGTAGGAACTAGGAATTTTTAATATAGTTGGTTGGCTAAACTCAGACACAACTGGCTAGTGATTTTAGTAAGTAATTTTGCCAATTTGGTAATTAAATAGTTGGTAATTTTGCCAATTTTGGCAAAAAATAATAAACTTACCTACTAAAATCACTATCCAGTTCTGTCCGAGTTTAGTGAACCTACTATATCCCTTTTTTATATATTACTAATTTTTACAGTTTTTTAACTTTTTATTTCATTCATCTGCACCAGTGCACCTACTTGGTTCCTACAAATTTATGTATTATGTATAATTATTTATTTCATAAGTATTATGAGTTAATTGTTTAATTTGTTGTTTTTACGTTTTTTTTTTGTATTAGCTTTAGGTATGTAGTTGTTTTTTCTTTAAATAAATATAATTCTATCAAATACAAGAATTTTCTTTCCATTATCTCATCTCATATCTCATACCAATGTCAACTGTCGATCAATGAATTCGTCTTCTTTTCTGAAATTCGGATAATTTCGGATATTTAGCTCTAAACTTCGGATAATTTCGGATATTTGGCTCCAAACATTCGGATAATTTTTATTTTTGCATTGGCAACACTGAGTACACGACTCCATTCCTTCTTCTCCATTTCATTTCGGGGAAAGTAATGATATCTTTCGTTGCTCTGGCAGAACACTGCAGAACTGAGCACATTCTGTTACTACGCTTTTTGGTCTCCATAATTATAAATAAATCGTTAAATGAACAAAATAACACAATCGACAAGCACTCAAATGACGTTTATACATAGGATGACTTATGTTAACAGATGATTTGTTTACATTTTTATCCCAATTCCTTTAGTTCCAAATAAGCGGCAGCACCCTCGCTTGAGTTCGCGAATTAGCCACACTAATTTGAGACATATTTTTATAAAACAAACATATATTACTACTAACCTTTTAATTATATCATACTAGTGGGTAATATTTATTAATTTTTATTAGAACACTGAACTATAATGAAATAGTGGTTGATATTCACCAAAATAATAAATTTTGCTCATATAACCTGTTTGATTTATTATGATTTTTTTCATTGAAGTTTGACAGCGACTGTGCGAGGTTGGCAAGTTTTTTAATAGGTTTATTCCAGTTTTAAATATCATAAATAATATGTATTTAAACACATCAAAATATCTCTGGATGAAATTTATAAATTGTCAAAACAAGTTTAATTTATGTTTTGCTTTTATTCCTGAAAAATAGAAGTGCATTCTATTATTGATATAAATAATATAACACAAAAAAGCGATACTGAATTAATTCAATATTTGCAAAATAATGGATTACTTAAAGAACAATTTAAATGTAAAGTTAGACAATGTCGACGTCTACGTGTAGTGAGACAGAAAAATGGGTATAAATTAAACCATGGTTTTTGGTGCAGTAAATGCAAAAAAATGTATTCCGTATATACAGGTACATTTTTTGAAGGATTGAGAGTACCAGTCATTACTCTATTTTATGTAATGTGGTTTTGGGCAAGTCAGACATCAGTTAAAAGTGCCGCAGAATTAATAAATTTTTTTAAAAAGCAGAATTAATAAAATAAACTTTTACAAGAGGAAGAACCATTTTTATTAGGTAAAATGACAATAAAAAGTATTAACATTTACTTACTTTTTACATTCTTATTATTGCAGGTGGAGGACACACAGTTCAATCAGATGAAAGTGTTCTAACAAAAAGAAAGTATAACCATGGTAGAATAATTAAAGAATAATGGGTATTGGGAATGTACGATATAGTCTTAACAAGGGGGTACATAACATATTTAGAAAGTAGGAAA
The DNA here is from genome assembly GCA_918026665.1 of Diabrotica balteata. NCBI lineage: Eukaryota > Metazoa > Arthropoda > Insecta > Coleoptera > Chrysomelidae > Diabrotica > Diabrotica balteata. The sequence goes on from OU898284.1 coordinate 74,033,247, forward strand.
GGAGAGGTATTAGTGGAGATTATTAAAAAACACGTCCGGGAAGGTAGTGAAATATGAACAGACCAGTGGAAGGGATATTTTAACTTAAAAAATTTAGGGTTAATTCACAAAACTGTGAATCACACTAAATTTTTTAAAGATCTACTAACAGAGGTCTGTACAAATCAGGTAGAAGGGAATTGGTCTCGTCTTAAACAATACCTAAGCCGACATGGAGTGATGAGGTTTCCATTTCTACCTGAATACATCGACCAAGTTATGTGGGATGCCTTATATGGACGCAATGCTCATGATAGGTTTAAGAACATAGTACAATGCATTAGCCATAGGTATAACTAATTTATATTTTTTGACGGGTAACTCTTTCGAGGCGACAGACTCGGTAAAACACAGGTTGAAATAAAAATAAATCTATTAATTCTAACGTATGTACAAAAATAAAAATAAAATATATTCTATATCCCCTCCTGGATCCCGCAAGAGTGAATTCCCCGGTGGACGTATGTAAAAGAAAAATTATTATTACTAACACAAAATAAAATACGCGAATTAGATTGCACGCAGTCTTATACTCGCTTCCACCTCAGTCCAGCGGAAGCGCAATACGCTCTCGCAATCAAAATATTCGATTGTGCAGATCCACGTTATACTCTGAGTCAGAGTTGACGTTAACGTTCAATCCATTATACCCACGGGTTCTACTTGATTAAGGACAGAGCAGAATCCTCACTGCGGAATTCTCTCTGTCCGGGTTGGCTCGCAGATTCAATGCACAAGCGAGTCAGGGAGCCTAGAGCGTTAGAACACCCCTTTAACTCCGTAAGCCGCTCGCTTTAAACAACCCTACCTGGTATAAAGATATCTTTATAAGACAACACCCTAATATGGGTTTTATTATTTCAGCATTTAATTAACTTTGTATCGAGACCTGAAGATGCTTTGCATATTATAGAAAGCGAAACCGGTCGTCTAAATAGTTAAATTAAATTGATTGTAAGTCTTATTTATTATTTCTTTTACCTATTTATTATTTATTTACATTTACAAATATATGTGGTGCTGTCCGTGTGTGTATCTGTGTGAGAGGAATTACTTCGAGCGTGCGTGGTTTTTTCCAGAGTATCGAGTGTTCCTTCAATAGTAGACAGCTGTGATATGTACCCGTCAGGGGTACACCTTATTGATACCTTGCAGACTGTGTGTTAGAGCGAGGAATTTCCTACATAGAGGTGATTGCATAAGTCTGGGAGGCGCCAAAGAGATGCTAAGTCCCCACAGGATGGTCCCACTTGGCGTTCTCAGGAGAATATGGTCATGGTGATTTTAGCTGGTAGCGGTAACGAGTCTGGCATTAGACCTCCTGGCTTAAATCCGGCACTGTTCTGTGGAGCCTTCCGATCTGCAGTTCGGATCTGCAGTTCGGGCATAAAGTCTTCCCACCACCTTGCGCAAGCAAAAAAGGGTATTAGATTGATTTAGTTAGTTAATTAGTTATGTAAATTTATACTTCATGAGCCGCTATATATACTAGTGACTCCCGTAGGGCGTCGATTAGCCCTGCTTCGTAGGAGCAGTATACCCACTAATATATTTTATGTTAATTAGTTTTTAATTTAGATTTGGTTAGGTTGGGTTGGGTTAGTTTAGGTTGGTATGGGTAACCTTAGGTTGCGTTAAGTTAGGTTTGGTTAGGTTCCCTTCCTGGCCGTGAGATGACCTGTTTACGCCCGTATGGCTTCGGTTTCTCTTTCTGTAGGAGAAAGACACCCACTAATATATTTTCTTTTTAAATAGTATTATTTAGGTTAGGTTAAATTTGGTGGGGTTGGGTACAAAAAATTAGATTTCTATATAAGTAACGGTGGTAGGTTTTTATATATTAAAGTATTATATATATTTAGAGTTTTTATATATTAAATGGTAGTCTGCATCCGCTAGAGCCAAAAGCACAATACTATGAGTATACTTATAATTTAAGTAGTAGGATCCTGCATTTGGGGGTGCTTCAATTTCAACATGCTTGCTGTCTGTAGCGCCAATAGTATTGGGAAAGTGCCATTTATGCCAAAAAATGCCTTAGCTACTTTTTTCCATTCATTATTACTACCTAAAATGCAATTACAAGGCATTGACGCCCAGCCTCCTGAATTGTGATTGATCAAATGGCAACAGTAATTACAGCCAATCATAATTCTGGACGCTGTTGCTCATTTTCGGTATTATCATTGGTCAAAATGCACTTGAGATGCAGCCAATGATAATACAGAAAATGTTGCATTGGCCATTGTGGTTGAAAACCGTTACACTTTGACCTACTTTTTCTTCTATAAAAGAAACGCACCAGCGCCAGGAAATCAGAATGGGTCAGGACAAGTCCGCCACTCCAGCCTACTGCAGGCAAGTCGAGATCCTCAGGTAGATTAAGTTCTCTGAGCCTCAAACCCAGAACCTAACGTTCTCATCTTTAGTCTCACCTTTAAACCCGGAACCTCACGTTCCACCAACTTTAGTCTTGGCGAAGTTCCAGTGGGAACCTCTGTCGGTTTTCGTGTGAAGACCAACGGCCATTTCAGAGGGAATTATTTATGCCTTTCGACTTAGTCGAAATTGCTGATAATTTCCCTTAGAAGCGTCGTAAATTGAAGCCGCATTAATCTGTGTTTTCGACTCTGTCGAATCCTGATTAATACGGGACTTCTGAAGCCGAGTTAATCTTTGTCTTTCTCAAGATTTTAGAGTTAACACGGGACTTACAAATCGTGTAAGAAGTTTCTCTTTCAGGTGTTCTGCTAAGTCCCTTACTCAAAGGGCTTAGACACTAAATTCGCGGATATCCTTAAGGGAGACCGCATAATAAATATAACACTTGTGTTTTATTTCGTATTTTACCTATTTCTATCGTCCCGGACTCTGCAGTTCAGAGCCGGCAAATATACACCGAATACGATCGTATTTAATTCTCTTTCAGGTGATACACTGCAAGAAATTGGTAAGGAAATATAATATTTCTTATGGTAAATTTACATGTACATTTACACTGTAAAACTTGGCCAAGTAATTTCATACTTTGTGGTTTTTTTATATTTTCTATGCTTTGCAGGTACACTATCAAAACTTCAAGGAAAGTTTTAAACTTTAACTTTGATAAAATTACATGCTTTTAGGTACACTGTTATAAATTTGATTGAACCTTTGACTTTGTCGATATTTGTAACAATTTGAATATTTTATTTTATTTTATCTCTTTCAGGAAATAACTTGTATTATTTTAACCATTTTTATACTCTTATTGACTTAGAAAATTTTCGAAATAAAATTTTCATTTTTATTAACACGTTAAGCACGGGTGTACTAAGTAAAAAAAGTTCCGCATGGACGGGAGTTTTTTTTATTTTTTGTTAAATAGAATGCTCAATATGTATAACTGACATATAGTTGACATTTTTCTCGTGACATCACATTAATGTCTCGCCGTCTTTCCGAATATATCGGCCTACAGAGACGGCGAGACATGAATGTGATGTCACACTTTGCGCATGTCAACAAGTTGGTTTGTGTTTCTGATTTCATTGACTACGCACATTTCATGATTCTAAGTCGAAACATCAAGAGAGCAGCATGGCTAACGGTGATTATGAACAAGAGCAACGTAGGCTGCAAACATTGTAGGATGAATTGTTATCTGATGAAGACGATAAAATAAGTGAATTTGAGGACGTTTATTTATCCGATGAGTATGTACCTGATAGTAGTGACGCAACCTGTAGTGATGAAGAAATTCCTACAAAACGTGCAAAAAAATTTGAAACCACTGAGGCGATCAATGTTGAAAGAGAACTTGCTCCATCCACGTCAGTTGAATGTATCAGTGAACTTACAACTGAACACGACAACAGTATGGTGAGTAAGCTTAGTTCAGATCTTTCTTTTTTGTTGGCGACACTGCTATTATAAATCAATTGAAAAATTTTTGGATCACAGCAATTATTTTGTTACAGATTGATCAAACTATTGAAGATGTGATAGCTCGAAATATATCCAAAGACGCCGATGAAGAAAATAACACTACCCAGGATACTCAAATAGTATGGGGACCCGTTGACGGTACTTCACTAAGAACGTTTGATTTCTCTAGTGTTGATATTGGAATTAAAGCTGAATTCTACGATAGATATGAGCAGACTCCATACAACCTTTTCAAACTATTTATTACAAATGAGATTATTGACCATATGGTGTACCAAACCAATCTTTATGCCGAGCAAGTGTTAAGAGAGAAGCAGAAGCCAAAAGGCCACGTAAAGGAATGGGTTCCCACTGATAACACAGAAATGGAAATATTTCTTGGTGTAATTATTTGAATGGGTTTAGTTCAGCTACCACGTCTAAAAGCTTATTGGAGCACTAATTTTTTATACGCTAACAAGGTAAAAGATCTCATGCCAAGAAACAGATTCGAACAACTCCTTCAAATGTGGCATTTCAACAATAACGAGGATGTGAACTTTGCAAATGATAAACTTAGAAAGGTGACCCCACTGATCAATAAGTTGATAGAAAGATTTTAGTACGTTCTTGTGCCAGGACCAGATGTATGTATTGACGAAACTCTTGTTCCTTTTAGAGGTCGTTTAAAATTTAAACAGTACATTAAAAACAAAAAGAACAAATTTGGAATCAAATTGTACAAACTTTGTACAACTGGTGGATATACCTATAATCTACAAGTGTATTGTGGAACTGATGGTATCAGTAATGCAACAGCGAATGTAGTCATGAGTTTGATGGACAATCTTTTGGACAAAGGTCGAACCCTCCATACGGATAACTACTATACTAGTGTGGATTTAGCATCTAAATTATTGAACAGAAAAACACATCTTGTTGGAACTGTAAGAACGAACAGAAAACTGAACGCGAAAGAAGTTGTGACAAAAAACTAAAAAGACATGAAGTATTTGCCCAGGAAAGTGGTACAGGTGTCGTTATGATGAAATGGAAAGATACGAGAGATGTGCTGCTATTGACCACCAAACACGCCGATGAGGTAGTGGGAGTGAGACAACGTGGAAAAGAGATAGAAAAACCAAAAGCCATCGCGGATTATAACAAAGCCAAAGCTTATATTGATCTTTCGGATCAATTGAAAGCATATTCGCATTCTCTTAGAAAGGGAACGAAATGGTACCGGAAGTTAGCAATCGAGCTAATTTTAGGTTCTGCTTTAGTGAATGCATACTTGTGTTATAAGGAAATAACGAAAAATAAAATGCAGATTACTGAATTCAGAGAGCATCTTGCCTTGACACTTTTAGTTGTAACTCATGAGCTTGTATCGGCCAAGAACATCCAAAATGATGAGCGTCATGTATTACAAGAGCACGCTAAAGGTCGATGTGTTGTGTGCTATGCTTTAAAAAAAGAAACTTTAGGACGGCAAGGAGCACAAAGCAAAACTCCAAGAACGAAATGGCAGTGCACATCTTGTAAAAAGAGTTTTTGTGTTCCATGTTTTTTTGAAACGCATTCTGCTACAAAATCAAAGTAATGCGATTTTTTTTCATTTATATAAAACTATGTCTTTACTTTGTAACTGAGTTTTTGCTAATAAATGTTTTGTTTACTTTATATGCTCTTATAAATTTATCATTATCGTGTGACTTTACAGTGAGCCACGCCGTCTTATTTTCTGTTTGACATGAGACGTTTATTGGTGTCACGCCGGCCTAAGTTTACCGGACAGTGAGACATTGCGTTGATGTCTCACCGTGCTTAACGTGTTAAATAACTTTTTCCACAGTGTACTTTCATTATAATTTTATTGTTGTTTTTGCCGAATGGCATTACCCTACATATATTCCCACAGGTTTTAGGTCTCTACGACAACTAGAAATATCCCTTAAATTTTGACAGCTGGGAATTTCCTATGTTTACTAATTTCATAATTTGCAATTATTTTACTAACAAGAATTCTCTTATAGATTCTTAGGTTTAAATTAATTGCGTAATTACCCTCCAGATCCACGACCTGGAGATAATTACCGGTTTCCTTTCAGATTCTTAGATTAAGGCTTTGATTTTGCTTGTTTTATTCTCTAATCACAATAAACAATTGAAGATGCTGTAAGGCTACAGTTTAAACTCCAGCAGCTCATGACAAAGACGAGATTGAATGTAATACAGAGGCAAAAGAGAGCACGGTTTATGAACACTAACAGCCCAGCAGTTACTCCTTTACGCTTAGATTACTGTTTCAACTCTTAAACCCCATTTACATCTAATTCAGAGATATTAAAGGAATATCCCAGTGACATACTTAAAGCAATTTTCCTAGCAATGCGACGTGCCCAAATAAAAGATGACGAGGATTCAGATTCAAATTAAAAATGTACATACAAAATTAAATAAAAAAAATTTACTAAACAATGCTTTTTATTTTAATTAAAAAGACTAATATGTGTAGACACACTTCTGAAAAATGAAAGAATGGCAAAGAACAGTATTCAATATATAAAAAAAATATAATATATATTTATTAGATTATTTATAATATATAGAAACGTAACCATAACACCTAGACAAACGCAACGCAATACCAACGCCACGAGACCTCCGCCAAGACCACACCGACGGAAGCCAACAACACCATTAGATTATAAGTTATTACCTTAAACATTATAAATACAGCTTGAAATAAAAAAAATAGATCATTCTATTACAGTCACTTGCTAGCTTACTTTCATTTATAATTGTTAACTTTATTTAAGCATAGTTTGTAATTTGTATACTTTCAAAAATAAAGGTTTTTTTTAAAGTGTTCTAAGTGAGAAAATATAATTGGCGCTGCGAACAGGATCCCTACACAGAATTGCAAGATTCCTGGTCAACTTCAGTTGTTTGGTAGAGGACCCACGAACCGGAAAACGATGCAGAATAATCCAACGACGCTGCCTATAATATTCCTGTAAGTTTTTCCTTTATTTTATTTTCATTTTTACTTATAAGCACATTTGTTGAGTTAACTGAAACTAAACTTAATATTATCCTTTGTCAATCCGAACGAAATCATCTTCGTGATAGAAGCCCTTTACATCGATTTCCTATTATCCAAGAAATTTCTCCGATTACAGAGGATAAAATGCCCGTTTCAAACGGTGATATTTCAAGCCTGTGTGCTACTCTTCCCGAATACACCACAGGTCAAAACCTATCCACATTTATTAGATCCGTAGACGCCCTAATCGAATTTCTAGCAGACCAAAACCCAACAGAAGTTCAAGCATTTGTCTTAAATGCAGATATTCTTTCACGAATAAAAGGTGAGCCGAGAGACTACCTAAATTTTTCTAATAAAACTGTTTGGACGGATGTCCGACCAGCCTTACTAGCTAAATACGGCGACAGGAGATCTGAGGAAATCCTAGTCACTCAACTAACTACAACTGTACAAAAATCACATAAAACTTATGACGACTACTACCAACGAATAACTACCCATTTAAACGATTTATTACAACATATTTCTTTGCATAATAATGCAGAAACGGTGCTTTTTAAATCACCCTACTTTAAAAATTTAGCCTTAAAAGCATTTTCTACAGGTGTAAACAATCTCTATTGCGAATATCTTTCGCACTTCCAACTCGATACGTTAGACACAGCTTTACAAAAGTGTATAGCCTATGATAATCACCGAAATCAAGTTTCTTATATTAACTTTCTTAAAAAAGTCAAAAAGTGAAACCAAAACCGACGTATCAATCTAGACCAATACCACATAATACCAATACAAATTTCAATAGACAAATTCCCCAAAATTCTAACTCAAATTTTAATCAACATAATTCTCAAAATACTAACGCGAATTTTAATCAAAATCCTGCCACACCTTACAACAATAATAAATTTAATTCAAGACCTTCAAACACAAATTTCCACAAAAACACGACAAACAAATACCAAAACTCGAACTTTCCTCGAACAACACAAAACCTTCAATCTTACAACCCTCGACCAATGAGTGGTGTAGAAACAATTCGTACAGAAGCACGACCCATGACAACATCGACAAGATGGAACCAAAACTTTAACGTGGAATCAGAGAACTGCCCTGATTAATTCGAAAATTACCACGAAACAGAATACTATAACCCTCAGGAGACAGAATATTACGATGACCCTGACAATACCCAAGATCTTCCCCAAGAAGAAAATTTTCACGACACCTCATTGCAAGAGCAACCTCCACCTCAATTGATTTAAATAATATCAAAAATCACCCAAGACTTTCATTCTTTATATTACCCAAAAGTAAATTAAAAATCCTTATCGATACTGGTGGATCTGACACCATTATCTCTCCCAAAGCTTCAAAGTTATTTAATACTCATCACATTTACAAAAAAGACTTCACACTTACATCAATGAAAAAACGACCAAATATTCAGACAATATCAAAACTCCCCTATTTAAAGAATTAAATATATCCGATTTTATCGATGCACGCATCGCTGACTGGAGAAAGGACTTCGACATTTTATTAGGAAATTTTGATCTAGATTAGTTTCAAGCCATTTTAAATTACACAAATAAAACATTAACACTACAACGTTACGACATAGAGATACCCTTTCAAACACTTTCTTTCAAAATACCCGTTGACATAGAACAAGGTGAAATATTATTTCCCGAAACAAGAATAAATAACGAAATCTTCCCAGAATCCATTCATCACGTTACTAACGGTTACATCGATAACATCACTCTTGATTATCCAATACAAATAAAACTCATACATGTAGAAAATCTAAACAACTACGAAATAACCAACGACATACCTTCCAATTTCGACCCTAGCATAATTCGCACACAACACTTAAACCCCGAAGAAAAAGAAAAAAGACTAAGACTATGCCACAAATACAAAGACATATTTTACGACGAAAAAGATAAACTAACTTTCACATCAGAAATAAAACATAATATTAGGACTAAAGACGAAAGCCCTATTTACTCAAGAAACTTTAGACACCCCAAAGCAATGCAAGAAGAAATTACGCGACAAATAAACAAATTATTTGATAATAATATTATTAGGCCTTCAATCTCCCCCTATTCAGCACCCGTGTGGATCGTCCCAAAAAAAAACTGACGCTTATAATAGATTATAGAAAATTAAACGAAAACACAATCTGAGATAAATACCCTCTCCCAAAAATAGATGAAATTCTAGGCAACTTAGGTAAAGCCACGTATTTCACGACCCTAGACTTAACCCAAGGATTCCATCAAATAGAAGTCCATCCCAACTCTATAGAAAAAACCGCTTTCACTGTATCCCATGGCCTTTTTGAATTTCTTAGAATGCCTGTCGGTCTAAAGTACAGTTCAGCAACTTTCCAAAAATTAATGGACAATATTCTACGCCCCTTTCTACACGTAATCATATTTTCCAAATCGTTACAAGAACATCTTATCCACATCTCGCAAATTTTGCAAAGATTTCAAGAAACCAATTTAAAAGTCCAACTTGACAAATCCGAATTCTTAACAAAAGAAGTCACCTTCCTAGGCCACGTTGTTACCCCAGAAGGAGTCAAACCAAATCCCGCAAAACTCAAAGCGATTAGAGAATATCCATTTCCCACTACAATAAAAAAAATAAAATCCTTCTTAGGACTAATCGGATATTACAGACACTTCACCCCAAATTTTGCAAAAATTAAGGTAATGAATCAGTAGTGGTCACTGAATCAGTAGTTGTCACTCTTAGGAAAATAAGGTAAAATTACTAGTTGTCAACCATTATTACATTGAGATTTCATAATTTATGAAGACCTGGCAACATCTAGATGCCACTAGCCGAGTTTGAAGTTTCTCTGTACAATATTTCCAATATGGCGTTTTAATGTTTGTGTGTATCTCACGTTTTAATGAATATTTCTATATTTTCTTAGTGAAAGTGTTAAGAAAGGTAATTTTTAATTTTGGCTGTAATATAATTTCTATAGTAATTTATAACGCAGTTTCAAGTTGGAGCTTTTAATGAAGCATTTTACAAAAATGTTAATAGGTCTTTGAAATTGTTTGAGGTTATTTTTTTGCTAAAACTAGGGATGACATCTACTGATTATGACTATATGGTAAAAATCAGTTGTGGTCATTTGGTGCCACGTACTGATTACGAACCAATTTTAACTAATCAGTAGTTGGCATCACTGTCACTAATGCCTCTTTCTATAATATTTATCCTATTTTCTGCATTAATATTTACTTATGAATGCGTGTCTCTACAGTGTTTTATATTGTGCCGCTAGAATATATCATTGTTTCAGGAAAGAAATAAATAAAATTATGTCTCAACGACGCAAATTATTTAATTACGAAGAATGGCAGATGGACAGGGCCTTAGAAGATATTTCTCGTGGGGTTCCAGTTGCTACTGCTGCAAGAAATCATAACGTTCCAAGAATGACACTGTCTAATAAGTCAAAAGGCAAGTCTCTAAAGATACGTCGAATGGGCCCAGAAACAATTTTATCTCAGCAAGAGGAATCTATTTTGGTTACATGGATTCGGAAAATGAGCCATATCGGTTTCCCTATCACAAAAGATGAAATGCTAGATAGTGTTCAATTGTTGATTCGAGAATTAAAAAGAAATCGACCAACATTAGGGTGGCTACAACGTTTTAAAATCCGTCATCCAGAAATTTCAATCCGAACAGCGCAGAACCTAACAATTACCAGAGCATCTGTATCTAAACAAGGAATTAAAAACAAGGTTTAAAGAAGTTTCATTATTCTTGAAAGAAAGTGGTAATTTTGACATCTTACTAGATCCAAGCCGAGTCTATAATGGAGACGAGTCAGCTTTTTTCCTGAACCCTAAAGGTAATAAAGTACTAGCAAGCAGAGGGCAAAAAAACGTATATCAACGAGTGAATTCGGATGAAAAAGAATGCTTAACTGTATTGGTTACAGCAAGTGCAGCAGGAAAAGTAGCACCTCCAATGGTAGTCTTTAAGTATGACAGGGTACCGCGTGATATTGCGAATAGTGTTCCTGAAAGGTGGGGAATCGGTAAATCCGACTCAGGATGGATGAATGGTCCAAATTTTTATGAATATATCACTAATCTATTTCACCCATGGTTAATTCGGGAGAAGATGGTTTTGCCAGTAATTCTTTTTATCGATGGTCACGTCTCCCATCTAACCTACCATACAAGCAAGTTTTGTGATGAAAACGGTATAATTTTGATCGCATTATATCCGAATGCTACACAACTCCTACAACCGATGGATGTAGCAGTATTTAGAACACTCAAGGAAGGGTGGAAACAAAAGGTGCACCAGTGGCGAAATGAACACCTTGAGAATCCAGTTTTACGGAAAAGAGACTTTTGTCCTTTACTTGAACAGGTCCTTCAAGAAAGGATTACTAAAGAGATTTTGAAAAATGGATTTCGAAGATGTGGTCTTATACCGTGGAATTTTGAGGCTATTCAATTTCCAAAAGAAGAAAATACTGATAACTTACCAATTCTTGAAGTTCACAATTCTGATAAAACTAAACAAGAATTCAAAGATGGCTTGGCCTTTTTAGAGAAACATCTTGATGCAAAGTTGTTAACTGATTTTAAAGAAAGCAATGATGAATGGACAGGAGAAAATAAATTTCTAGCACTTTTTGAATTTTACAGGAAGGTATTAAACACTTGTACAGAACTAAATAGGGAAAGCAGGGAAGAAAGTAATGTATCAGTAGTTTCCGATGCCCCTGCAGCAATATTACAAAATCCTGAACCCGAGGACCTCAAAACAAAAACCACTTCTTTAATTGATATTTCTGCACATGAGCCGCATCCAGGACCTTCAAATATTAATCGGGTGTCTACAGTTGCCATTGCAGATCTATGTACTCCAGCCGACAAGCTCATAAGGAATATAAATAGCTCACCAATTGAAACGTCTGGCGTTCAGCGTGTAAAAGTTGAAGTTGTTAAAAAGAAATTAATCATAGATGGTCAGAAAATCCCAACTCCTTTCAAACAAGCATTGCATTGGCCTGAAATAATGGATACAGGAAATAAAAGACGAAAAAAAGAGAAGATTCCATTTGTTGCATCATCTAAACAGTGGCAAGAATACCATTTAAGAAAAGAAAAGGAAAAATTGGAACTAGAAAGAACAAAAAGATTGAGAGCTGAACAAAGAGCAAAGGTGAAAGAAGAGAAAGAAAAAGCAAAACAGTTGAAACTGCAAGAAAAGGAAAATAAAATGGTTTTAAAGAGGACCAAAAAGAAGCGTCAGAAAGAATGGTCTGACTCTGAAACTGAGGAAGAGTGGGTCGAATCTGGTAGTAGTATAGATGATATAGTAAGTGACTTTGAGGGATACATGGAAAAAGAAACTATACTGGAAGAAAATGATGTTGAGAGTGACTTGAACCAGTGGATATATAAGAAGGGAGATTTCGTGATAGTACAATTTCCTGGTAAGAAGAAGTTTCATAAATATGCGTGTATAATACAGGACATTTATGAAAAAACTGAGTATGAAGTGGTTGCGATAAACTGTTGCAATGACCTAAAAACATTGTTTAAATTGAATGAAAAAGATGTTAGTGTAATTAATTTAAATCAAATTATAAGTTGTCTTTCTACTCCTACTCTAAATACCTTAGGAGACAGAGTTCGGTATGAATTCAAAACTCCCATAGATGTAGATGGCTAAATGTGGCTGAAGTACGTTTGTGACCATCACTGATTTTTTTTCATGACAACAACTGATATTTTGTTTTATTGCACTGACAACTACTGATTTTTTGCATAACTATACGTAAGATTTTTTTATGTTTCTTATTTTTAAAACTTCAAGACAAAAAAAATTAATTGTAAATAATACACATCTCAAGCGTTTATTAAAATTTTAGTTGGAATTATAACTTAAAGTAGGCGCCAAAAATATATTTTTGTTTTATTTCCGTCCTTAACACTGACCACTACTGATTCATTACCTTACTTCTCCCCTAACACGTTGTACAAGAAAAAATGCGATTATTGACCCAACAAATTCTACCCATCTAGATGCATTCGCTAAATGCAAAGAGTTACTTTCAAACTCTCCAGTTTTACAATATCCTGATTTTTCAAAACAATTCACATTAATAACCGACGCTTCCAACATCGCATTAGGCGCTGTGTTAACCCAAGACGGCCACCCCGTTGCATATCATTCTCGCACTCTAAATACAGCCGAGCAAAATTACAGTACAACAGAACGCGAGTTACTCGATATCGTTGATTCTTGTTAACATTTCCGACCTTACCTTTATGGAACTCGTTTTATAGTCGAAACCGACCATAATCCTTTAGTATGGATTTATAAAATAAAAGATCCTATATCCCGTTTAGCCAGATGGCGATTAAAATTAGAAGACTATGACTTGGAAGTTAGATATCGCCGAGGTCGCGACAATCATGTTAGCGACGCGCTATCTAGAATACAAATTAATGCCCTTACAAAATCTTCAATCATAGCCGAACCGCCTAATACTAACGACTTTGACCCAGACGAATTCTTAGATACATTCGATAATATTCAAAATAATCTCGATGAAACTCAAACACAACACACTTCATTAGAAGACCCTATTAATGGCATACCTATATAAGAAGAACCCTTAAATTTATCAACTAATCAAATAATAATTATACCTAACAGCGAAAAATACGACGTCACTTACAAAAGAGTATTTAAAAAACATAGATACTCCGTTCACGTCACTGAAAATTGGCAAGATTGTCTTGTCGACGCATTTAAAGCAATTTTAAAACCAAGCCAAAAATTCGGCATAAAAACTCCACATTGTTTCCAACCTTTCATATGTAATTTCTTTAGAACACACATAGATAATACTGTTAAAGCAAATTTCGCGAAAAAACTTTTTCAAGATTTAGAAAGTGAAGAAAAACAAATAGAATGTACAAAAAATTACCATGATATCAATCACAACGGCATAATTGAAACATATAAACATTTAAAACAAAAGTTTTACTGGCCCTCAATCCAAACCACGATAGCAAATTTTATTAACAAATGTGATATTTGTTTACAAAACAAATATGAACGCCAACCATACAAACTACCTCAGTTAGGTCCGCTATTAGGACAGAAACCATTTGATATTTTACATGTAGACATACTACAATGCAATAAATCTTATTACCTAACATTAGTCGACTCATTCTCAAAATATGCCCAATGCTACAAACTTCCAGACAAAGCCTCCGTATCAATTTTAAGCAAAATTAGACATTATTTCTCACACCATAACCATCCCAAGAAAATTGTATTCGACAGCGGAAAAGAATTCAATTCCTCAGTTATCAAAGAATTCTTGAATCTACACAAGATCGAAACTCATACAACCACTGTTAACAATTCTTCATCAAACTCCCCAGTCGAAGGATTCCATTCAACCTTGTTAGAAAAAATTAGAACATTAAAGGCATACAATCCGCAAAACTCCCTAGACGACACCTTTACACAAGCTGTCCTTGTGTACAATCAATCCATTCACAGTTCTACAGGCTATTCACCATTTTCAATACTTTACGGCCCTTATCTAAATGAAATTAATTTTGACTTTGACCTACCTATCTATGAAACTTATAATGAACAACATAAAAACGAACTACTTCCATTTATTGACCACATATATACAAAAAACAAAAGAAAGAAGAGACAAAGCTCTAGAAAAAGTAAACAAAGACGCAGAAGAAATACCTACAATCACACAAAAAGTTTACGCAAAGAAAAAGAAAATTCAACCCAAACTAGACCATCTATATCAGACAATAACCCCCACTTCACAAAACAAAACAAAAATCACTGGACCAACGGCAAAAAATAACAAAACTAGTACACACTTAAAATACGTTAAAAGACAAAGAAAACACTACAAAAAATCCTCTTTACAGGATGGCCCTTCAACATCTGGAAGCACTGGTCAAAATCCAGGAGATACCCAATAATGCTTACTATACGGAATCAATAGGAGATTCAAGAATTATAACTCATTTCCACAAACACATACTACAGATCGACTTACACAAACTCCAACAAACACTATCCAACAGTAGCGACAACTTCGACAACGTGTTACCAAACATACACTTGATACAACTTCTAAAAAACAAATTTATTCACCTACTAAAAGAAGCAGAAGATAACTTACACAAAATCATACGAAAAAGAATAGAAAAACGAGGTCTTTTTAACTTCTTAGGTACGACTATCAAATACATTACCGGCAATCCTGACGATTCAGACTTCGAACTCCTCAAATCTCATCTCGCTGCAGTCGAGCTTAAATAAAACGAAATAATAAAAAAGTATAACAATCAAATCTCTTATGGCGAAATTTTCAACACCAGATTCGACTTACTTCTTAAAAAGTTAAATGATAACAATGCCCTATCATCAAATGAATTAGATCACGTTTCCAAACAATTAGCCATACTTAATGAAACTTTAGAAATACAAAGCATAAATGAATACATAAAAAAACTATTAAAAACAATAACAATCTCTCAATTAAATATTCCGAATATCGAACTTCTTACCTTACATGAGATACTTAATCTTCAACACACTTCTCTCAATTTATCCTCGAGACGCTCTAATACTCAATGAAGAACACCCCCATGAACTCTTAGAAGCCTCACATTTAGTAATATGTATAACTCAGACAAGTATGCTTATTATCCTAAAAATTCCTATTCTACACATCCACTCTTACCCAACTTCCAAAATATATTCGATACCTAACAATGAACAAACAATGATAATCCCACCTGCGAAGTACTACGCAAACAACACATGGTACGAAAATTGCACGCCAAAATCTAACATCATCATTTGCCAAGATAGAGTTTACTCAAAATGCCAAATCCCAGACGTACAAGGATGCCTCACTGCACACGTTACAGAAAACTTTATCATAGAGACTGACCATGTCGTTCTACTAGGATTAGCAAAACCCCTTAAAATTGGCGAAATCACTGTCAACCACTCCAGCGTGATTTCCACAGATGAAACATTATACATCATGGGACAAAAGATAAACCCACAGACCATCCAAGAACTGCAAATGCTAAATATCATACAAACGAAACTTCACCCGAAACATTCACTTATATTGGAAAAATTGGAAATTCCCAGAACCCATCACCGACTCGAGCCCATCGAAACAACAAATCTACAGCCATTAATGACAACCAGCATCAGCCTCATCCTCACATTATTAATCATGTCTGTTTTAGCATTAATTTTATACATAGCAATTCGCAAATGAAGAAGAATCTACAGACTGTTATTTGGACCCAAAATGCAACAACACCAAGTAGCAGCCCTTAACACCTAGACAAAAGCAACGAAATACCAACGCCACAAGACCTCCGCCAAGACCACACCGACGGAAGCCAACAACACCATCAGATTATAAGTTATTACCTTAAACATTATAAATACAGCTTGAAATAAAAAAATAGATCATTCTATTACAGTCACTTGCTATTCTTTGTTTCACGTTAAGAAAATAACATTACGCTTATGGAGATCAGTGTTGCCAAAACTCTCAGACACTCTCTTTTGCACGGATGTCCAAGATATTCCCTTTGCTTAATTTTTGAATTTTCATTTTCAATTAATATTTGACTGTAAAGTCAGAATAACTACTAAATAAAAGTCTTATTATCATTATGTAGTCAGAGACGACATAAAATAGCTGACATACGCACATCGTATTATTTTAAGTTGCAATTAGTAATTAGATATACGCATTCCCAGCGGTCAATATTTTCTACTGATTTATATGATTCATGGCATATCGTATTCTCACCGAAAAACAAATAAACTGTCGTTACTATAATTAAAATAAAATAAAATAAAATTATCTTTTGTTAATACTATTTATCTAATTAAAATCATTTTCCCTACTTTTCATCTCTTGTTTCGAATGGGCACTTTTGGTCAATTACGTTAAAAATCATTAATTTAATTCATGTTTGTGGAAACGAAAATACAAATTATACAAACCTAAATTGTGCTTGTGTGTGTCGTGGCAACGTTGTGTTGCTATCGTCCATAAGAAATACATGGTCCTATCTCCGCAATGTTATTTTCTAAACGTGAAACGTAGTATAGCTTACGTTCATTTATAATTGTTAACATTATTTAAGCATAGTTTGTAATTTGTATACTTTCAAAAATAAAGGTTTTTTTTAAAGTGTTCTAAGTGAGAAAATATAATTGGCGCTGCGAACAGGATCCCTACACAGAATTGCAAGATTACTGGTCAACTTCAGTTGTTTGGTAGAGGATCCACGAACCGGAAAACGATGCAGAATAATCCAACGACGCTGCCTATAATATTCCTGTAAGTTTTTCCTTTATTTTATTTTCATTTTTACTTATGAGCACATTTGTTGAGTTAACTGAAACTAAACTTAATATTATCCTTTGTCAATCCGAACGAAATCATCTTCGTGATAGAAGCCCTTTACATCGATTTCCTATTATCCAAGAAATTTCTCCGATTATAGAGGATAAAATGCCCGTTTCAAACGGTGATATTTCAAGCCTGTGTGCTACTCTTCCCGAATACACAACAGGTCAAAACCTATCCACATTTATTAGATCCGTAGACGCCCTAATCGAATTTCTAGCAGGCCAAAACCCAACAGAAGTTCAAGCATTTGTCTTAAATGCAGATATTCTTTCACGAATAAAAGGTGAGCCGAGAGACTACCTAAATTTTTCTAATAAAACTGTTTGGACAGATGTCCGACCAGCCTTACTAGCTAAATACGGCGACAGGAGATCTGAGGAAATCCTAGTCACTCAACTAACTACAACTGTACAAAAATCACATGAAACTTATGACGACTACTACCAACGAATAACTACCTATTTAAACGACGGTAGTTATTCGGAAGAGTATGTGAAGAAATTTTGGAGATTAAATCTAAAGTGTTGGCAATAGTATATTTGGGAGTGTAATTAAGTAGATCTAATAGAAGAGTGTTGATAAATTTTGCTAGTGAAGCTAGTGGGGTATTGACAAAACTAACTACAGGTCTTATTGGAACATTAGCTTTATGAATTTTAGGGAGACCATAAAGTCTTGGTATTAAAGGATTGCTAGAAATGAAAGTTTTGGGGTTAGTTCCAAGTTCTTGAAACAAATTAGTTGCATTAGAAATGTTTGATTTTAGATCATTTATAAGTTTATTCATTGGGTTCTTGTTAAGTGGAATAAATGAGTTGTTGGATAGAAAAGATTCTACTTTGTTAACATAATCACTATTGTACATGATTAGAAGACAGTTTCCTTTGTCCCACTAGCTTCACTAGCAAAATTTATCAACACTCTTCTATTAGATCTACTTAATTACACTCCCAAATATACTATTGCCAACACTTTAGATTTAATCTCCAAAATTTCTTCACATACTCTTCCGAATAACTTCACTATGGTCTCCTTCGATGTAACAAATCTGTTCACCAATGTTCCCAGATTAGACACCATTCCAATCATCAATAACCTTCTACAAAGAAAAAACATTGACCAAAATAAATGTTCACAAATTACTTCTCTACTCCAATTTTGCCTTTCCCAAGATTTCTTTATCTTTAACGATAAAATTTATAGACAACCAGAAGGTTTAGCAATGGGAAATCCTTTATCTCCTCTACTTGCAGATCTTTTTCTAGACTCTCTCGAAACTAACTTTGTTCATTCTCAACCACAAATAATCCTATGGTACAGATATGTGGATGACATTTTAGCCTTTATAGAAGGCCCACCTTCAGAACCTCACAATATTTTGTCAATAATTAATAATCTACATCCTGCAATTAATTTTACCTTAGAAGTAGAAAGCAACAACATTATCAACTTTTTAGACCTAACTATCAAAAAGAATACTTCCTCCTTTTCTTCTTTGCCTACACTAGAATTTTCAATATTCAGAAAACCTACTCAAACTGACCATATGATACCAACATCATCAAATCATCCTTTTCAACACAAGATGGCAGCTATTCAATGTTATGTCCACAGACTTCTTAATATCCCTATGTCTCAAGAAAATTACAATAAAGAAATCTCAATCATTAAACAGATAGCAAACAACAATGGTTTTCCTTCTACTACTGTTGATAAAGTCATTAGAAAATCTATACTCAAAAAGAGACTAAACCAAGCTTTTAATGTTGATAACAAATCCAACACTACTTCCATATATAGATCCTTAACTTACTTAGGACCAATTTCAGAAAAAATTTCAAGAGTACTTGTTAATAAAATTAATGACTTAAACATCTCCTTTAAAACCAAATATAACATCAAGTCCATCTTCAGCAAGACCAAAGACAAAGTTGACAAACTAAACAGAAGTGGTATTTACAAGCTGTCCTGTGGTGACTGTAATATGACTTATGTAGGTAGAACAATGAGAACTCTGAATCAAAGAATCAAAGAACACCTCAATAACCCAGAAAAATCAAACTTTGGATATCACATTAAATTTAATAATCATTCTTTTTCTCCTTCTGAAAACAGTAAAATTTTACACAACATTCCCAATAAAAACTTTAGACTCATGAATCTCTTGGAAGATCTAGAGATATCCAAAGAAATGAAAATAAACCCTGATTGTTGCTTAAACACACAAATCAACCTCAATTGCAACTATAAACCTCTTTTTAAATTATTATGGGAGACTTTAGAGGAAGAAGGGTGACCTCATGCAATCTTGTTATATATTTTTCATACTTTTATTTTTTAAACAAATTTTAAACTTTATTAAAATTTACAACATTTTGTAATTCATTTGACAGTTGTTCTTAATTGAAACATGAAAATACATTCTTAAAAAATTTTTTATGCAAAGTTCTTACAATTTTCCATCAAGACATACAATTCTTAATACACTTAAGTATCAGATAACATAACATTAATACCAGGTTTCTTCTTTATAGTGTTGTTGAACAATTTGAGCCCTTGTTCCTTAAGGATAGCTGTCAGATTGAACATACATTGACCTTGAGCAATGACTTGAGTGAATTTACAAATTAATGTCATTCTGTATGATGTGATGAACACATAAAATTTAATTTTAAAAACTTAATTTTTAGAAAGTCTTTGATGACTAGTAGTAATTCCAAACTACTAAATAATTTTGTAAGAATTTAAAAAAACAATCTCTATTTCCTATATATGACATTTGTCACCTGTCACTTTTGAAAAATCGTTTAAAAGGACCGACATTTGATTTCACTAGTTCTATTCAGTCTACGTCCTCACATCAATAGATGGTCGGGTCTTAAACCCGTACCATGACAAAAAATTTTTCAATTTTTTAACGTGTTTGTGACGTCCAGTGTCGACCTTTTATATGTTTTTTATATGTTTAAAAATTCCAACTCCTACAAAATCATAATTTTGAAACTTAAGGAAATGAGATCTCTCCTTTGTAGTGGTATTTAAAAAATTGACGTAAGTTAAAAATTACAATCTTTACCAATTAGTACTTATTAGAACATTTTATTGTAGCATAGCTCTGATGATGGCTTTGTAAAGCCGAAAGCGCTCAGCTAGGAATTGCCTAAAATATACACACTTCAAAAATACTTTTTTGCATTTTCTTTCGACTTGTCATAAGTGTGTACAAAAAAATATCAGTCTTTTGAAAGCTAGGATAGTCTGCGCGCTAGGAGAGATTACGCACTATTCGGAACTCGCTTAGGAGGGGGATGAAGTTAAACCACATTCGGTGTTAGTAGTACGTTAGGCAAAAAACCTTCAGTCGAATTCATCCGTCGTTGAGAATAGTTTGAGAAACGTAGAGTGAATGCAACTTCAGTGAAATTTTTTAATAGGTAAGTCCTTGAATTTTCATTCTAACTGCGTATATTTTTGTAGCAAAGATTTTTATCAAATTAAGGACTAACGTTGCATTTTTATTATGTATTGTGTGTATGAATAAACTTATCCTAGCTATTGAAAAGTATTTTTATAACAATCATGATTTAAAAAGTCGGTGCGCAATCTCTCCTACCTATTTAGGATACTTCGTCCATTTTTTTTATGTAGGAGAGATTGCACACATATGCACGAAAATGGATGTAAGGAGAGTTTGCGCGCTGAAATAAAAAACATTAATAAGTTAAAAGCTTAATCTGCCTATTAATAATTTTTTGTTTTTAAGTCAAAATGCCAAACTTCTATACTCCAAAATCAAACAAATGTTCGTGAACATTTTTATAGTTGACCTACTTCGAGCTGTATCTGCAATTAACGATAAAAATGTTTCTGTTCGTACAGCAAGCAGGACGTTTTCTGTTCCGGAATGTACAATAAGATACATAATGAAGAAAAATGATTTTTCCAAGCATGCATTGGGTCCAGATTCACAATTGGGTAGAGATGCTGAATTTAAATTAGTGAATCATGCAAAGAAGTTGCAAGGTGTTGGATTTGCTCCTACTCAACGAGAAATTAGAAAACTTGCATACCAACTAGCTGAGAAATTGGGCAAAAGGCATACTTTGAATACAGATAAAAAAATAGCTGGAAAGGTTTGGTTGTCTTTCTTTGGAAGACTGGAGACATCCAGAGCTAAGTGTTCGAAAAGCTCAAGGAATAAGTAGAGCTAGAACCGAAGGAATGAATCGTGAGGAAGTAAAAAATTATTTTACTCTTTTGGCTGACATTTTAACCAGTAATAATCTTTTAAACAAACCAATATGTATTTGGAATTGTGATGAAATCGGAGTTTACTTAATAATGAACCAAAAAAAGTTGTTGCATCTAAAGGCACTAAAGATGTTCATGTTGTCACCAGTACCGAGAAAGAAGAAAATATTAGTATATTAGCATGTTGCAATGCCGAAGGGCAATTTTTACCTCCTTACTGCATTTTTAAAGGAGTTTATGGCAAACCTCAACATGCAAAAGGTGCTCCATGTGGTACCGTAATTAGAATGAGGAAAGAGAGTGTGTACTTCAGCAACAATTTATTTTTGGATTGGCTCACAACCTATTTTATACCTCGTAAACCCCCAGGTAAAAACCTACACATACTTGATGGACATGCCTCGCACATGAGCAACGCCGACATGCTTCAGAGGATGTTTAGATATAAATGCTATTCCAGAGTATGCTGATCTATTGGCTTGTGACCAAAACACACATGAGAACGCTATTGAACAAACAGACTCATCCATTTCAGTAACTGAATTGTCTACTACGCCCGCTTCTTTAACTCCTTCGACCTCTAAAATTACTTCTCAAGTGACTCAGTCTACTCCGCCCGATTCTTCAGCTGCGTCAGCTTCTAAAACTACTTCTCAAGTGACCCATTCTTCTCCGGAATCAATTTTCTATCAACCTTTAACTTCCAAGCTTAAAACTCCAAAAACCAATGACATAACACCAAACAAACTTTTGACTGAAATATCACCAATTCCATGCAGTTTAACAGCATCACGAGTCAAAAGAAAAATAAGTGCAATGAGTACCACTGATCCAAATTATATTGAATCTAAAAGAAATAAAAAACTGGCAATCGCCCAAAAGAAAAAATCACTGAGAATAAAAATAAAGAGATAACTCGCAATTATAAACTGAAAGGAAAAAGAAAAAAGATTAAATCTCCACCAACCTCGGAAGAAGACAACGGAGCTGAAATGGAACTTCTTTCTTATAACTTGTCCGAAAGCGACGATGAATCATGCCTAGAGTGTTTTGAAATTTATTCTAAATCCACATCCAAATCAGATTGGATAAAATGTATTGGTATTTTAATTAGTATAGCTAACATACCAAATAACCCCACGTAACACTTGTTCACATTAAAATTTTGAAAAACTTCAAATTTGTGCTATTTTTATGAAATCTGCGCAGACTATCCTAGCTTTACTTTAGTTTAGTTTTTAAAAAGCAAGCAAATTTTGTGTTTTCGGAGAAATGGAAAAAGTCGAGTATCGATCGGTGATTAAGTTCCTCCACAAAAAGGGTAAAACAAATGTGCAAATCAAAGCCGACCTGGACGAACTATTAATGAATAAAAATTTAAGCAATTTTAAAAAATTAAAGCATACGTCTACAATACACATAAACAAGAAAAATAACATTTTGTATAGGCAACATGCAGTAGCTATAGATAGCAACAAAATAGGTGACAACAATAGCTTGAGAAAAAAACAAAACTTTCAGTCCTATCCATTGTGTCCAGAGTTGTTTGTGAATTTGTTATCTGAAGAAAATATTTTGTAACATATAAAAATGATAACATTTGTCTTTCTTAAATACATAAAGGACAATAATAATTTAGAAATATTTTTTTTGTTTGTGTTTATATTACCTTATTTAGTAAAATAAAAGTTTTTTAAAATAAAAATAAAAGAGATTTTATTGACGTAAGTTTTAAATTTATTTGAAAAGGCTGGTAGAAAAGTTAAAAGATAAAGTAGAAAAGGAAAATGAAATGTATCATATTAAATAATTAGCAATCACTCGTTATACATATAAGTAATCAGAAGTGGCTAATAAGGAATTATTAAAAGATATTTAGAGGCAGTCTAGGGCAAATTAGGACATAAAATTAAAAGAATGTGAATAAAAAAGTTTTTGAAGAACTTGATGAAATTGAATAAACAAGAGATTAAAACTAGACTGGACATTATCATTTAAGGCATCATCTAGTTAAAATGGGTAAGGTGTTAAGTAGTAGATGAAATAGAAGATGTAAAATGGAAGAAACAAATGCCATATACACATCCTATGTTATGGCAGTACTCTAAGTAATATAAGGCAGTAATTCACCAGCCTACTGGGGCTTGAAAGTGAATACATTCTAAAATTACAGAACTTATTATATACATGCTACAAAACTTATTGAAAACACAGTTTGGTAGAAATGTCTTATGGCTAAACAATAACTCATTATGGCTTGTCCCATCTGAGTGAAGCAGAAGAATTTGTAATAAAATATAAGAGTTAGTTAAAGTTACTCTAAATAACAGCTCATTAAAAGTACCATATATGTAACTCTATTACACTAATACGAACAATAATTTTTTATTGTCAATATCAGAAGAAAACCAAATAATGGAAAAATGGAGAGAACATTTCAAAGAGCTAACTCATATAGACGTAGACAACATAGTGGAGATACAAGAAATAAATTAAAAACAAAAAGTAGAACCCATAACAACAGAGGAACTAGAAAAGGCAATTGAAAGAGTTAAATTAGGCAAAGCACCAGCTTTGAGGATCATGTCACCCCGAAAATGATACAATTCATGGGAATAGAGGGAGTGGACAGCATGAAAGAACTAATGAATAATATCATAAAGAGAGCAGAAATACCACAGGACTGGAAGAACGGCATTATACTACCAATACACAAAAAAGACGACAAGAGAAACTGTAATAATTACCGAGGTATTACTATATCAAGTATTCCTGGAAAGGTTTTCACAAGAATAATAGAAACAAGAATAAAAGAACCAACCATATAAATAAAGGTCTAAAATAGAACCAACTATGGAAGATACACAATGTGGATTCAGGAAGGACAGAAGCACGCAAGACCACATATTCACAATAAGACAAGTAAGTGAGAAAGTAATCAATAAAAATAGAGGAATACATATATGCTTTATTAATTGCCTCCTTAATGATTATTCTATGAATACTCTTATTCATTGTCATATGTCTCTTAAAACAAACCTCGACATGCAATTAAGAAAATTTTGGAAGCTTGAGAAGATTTCCAAATCATTACCTTTTTAATCTGAAGATAAAAAATGTGAAGAAATATATAAGTCTTTAACTTAGTCTTGCTCGATATGCATTGATGCATCGAAAACATCGATATTTACCATGCGATGCATCGAATATAGTATATGTTTTACGATATATCCATGTATTTTATTCGATGCATTGAACATCGAATAGCGTGGCATATTCATTCCAGTCATTCCTGTTCCTTAACAATTAACAACTATTTTAGCGCAAGCGCAGAGTTTTTTAGTCTTCTTTTCTTCTCGTGCCTTATCCATTGCGGATATTGGCTAAAAATTAGCAAATTTATATCTTGTTGGCGGCTTGTGTAAATAGTTAAAACAAAGATAAAAAACACTCCTAAGTACCCTAAAATTAGTTTGATTTCTTTGCGTTAGATATAATATTAGGACGAACTTTGCCGCGCGTAGGTTTTGCATGAAAAGGCAGATTTCCTTTGTATTCTTCTTTTTTAGTCTTGTTTCACGTAATACCGTGTTGGTATCATTTAAAATTTACATTGCTGTTTTTTTGGGTTGGTAATACTAACATCAACAATAATATAAATAATATAATTTTATTTCCTGCTATTTCCTTTACTCCATTTTTCCCATGTGGATGTGATATCTTTATCTTTTTTGATGGTATTCGTTTTTTGTTTGACTCTTTGGCTGAGATTTTATGCTCTTTGTTATAGTTATTTACATTTTGGTGAATATTGATAAAATATAAATTAAATATAAACAAAATAATTATTCTATGTCCAGAAATTAAGTGAATCATTTATTTAAACAAGTGTTTATATTAATTTATATTTTTAGTAGTTTTGGTTTTCTGCTTAGATTGTAAGGTCTTATTTACAATTTTGGCTTAATTTTTTAACATGAGTAACATTCTAATTCCATAGTAAGTAATTTTATTTCTTGAAATGAAGTTTTTTATTCTAATACAAGTTCTTTGTGTTTATAATAATGAGACACGATATTTGTATAAATATAGACATTTATTTTTAATACATAATTTATTTTTATAAAACATAACAAATTTAATATTTATTTCAGATATTCTGGCACCTAACAAAAAAGTCAAGTTTGGAATTATTTTGAAAAACTGGATGATAAAATTGCCAAATGTAAAATATGCCAAAATACTCTACGTTCAGCTGGGAACACCACTAATTTAATGGACCATATTAAGAAGGTCCATAAAGCTTTCAATTTGGCATTTAATAAAAATATTGATGTACTCAAAAAGCTAGGTTCACATTTACCTAACCAAATGTTATCCATAAACAAAAATGCGCCCAATGATCCCACTTTAGTTAATGCAGATGAAATATGCCCACAACATTACAATCTCGATGGTCTGATCGAGGATATTGCTGAGATTAGGGCAAAAATGAACTTTCTAAACAAAAAGGCTCCTAAATACTTTATAAGCATTGTGTCGTTCTCCCCTGAAGGTACAAAAGGCATGCTTGCATGCAATGAACAAGAAAATTTACGTATAACAAAAATGAAGTTATTGAAGGTTCCAGCACTTCCCACACTGATGCCACACCTCTACTGTCAGAAGACCAGGCTATTGACATTGACTATACTGCAGAGCCACCTACAAAACGGCCAAAGAATCAACAATCAATAAGAAATAGTTTTAAAGAAATTGTTTCTTATACATCTACTACTGGTGATAAAGCAAGAAAAATTAATAATGCCCTTTTATATTTCATTTGTAAAGACAATCAACCGTTTTCTGTGGTAGATGATGAAGGCTTCAAATATCTGCTTAAGGTGACTACTCCTTACTATAACATACCAAGTAGAAGTACCATTCCACGGTGGCTTGATGAGAAATATTATGTCTTGTCAACTTTATTGAAATCAAGAATTTGTAGTGTGGAACATGTGACTTTGATCAGTGATATCTGGTCAGACATGCAGAAGCGTAGTTTTTTAGGTGTAGCTGCTCATTTTGGACTAGGCACGGAGTTCCAATTAGAGATGTGCTTATTAGTTCTTTTAAATGAACTATTTCAAGAAAACTGTTTCACAAAAATGATGTCGTTCAGTAGAACTATTTGTAGGACCGAAATCGAAATCCAACCCTAACATAACTGGTTGCCAGATGTCTCAATCATCATACAAACTCGGCGCCGTCTTTCACTACCGTACAGCGTACAAGTAGTTCGGATTCGAAACCATTTCTTTTAATCGTATGTTTGGGTTTATATGTTTTAAATTATTATATGATTAGTTAGTTTTTTTTTATAATAATTTATTTTCTTAATCAATCCCAAAAGACGAGTAACAGACGAAACAGAAGTTTTGTATGTGATCATTTAGAGAAAAACGATAAAAATCAAAAATCTGCAAAACGTAATTATTGTTCATGTGACATTAGTATTGCAAGTTGTTCACTGGACAATTTATGAAGAGATTTAAGAATAAAATACTGCTATCAATCTCAAATATCTCAATGTTGAAAGATACATAGAAAAAAGACTCGAAAAATCAGAAAATACATTTCAAGAACCTCAACCTTCAACATCAAAATCAGTTTCGCTAGTAGAACAAGCAGGGGAAGATAAAGAGAAAGCAGTTATAATTCTTAAGAAAAAGCCTGCTCCTACTACCCTTGTTTGTACCAGGGACTATATAATTCGACCTGTTCCATTCAAAATATATGATCTCATTCATTCGTTATTTTTTCTTTAGAAGTTGAGACACAATTTATACTGCAAATCGTTCGCAGTGAACTAGTTCTATGAAAATTGATGAAATAGTTCAATTAGTTCAGTTGAAAGAATCGTTTATTTGGACTATTTCGATGGTGAACTACACATCTCTAGTTTCAATCAATTACATTGGGAGTTTACCATCTGGATCAAAGACATACGTCTGAATATATAGCAGCAGAGCTGCTTAGAACCTGCAATGACTGGGGATTTAACACTGGCACAGTCTCTGCTGTTGTCACTGATAATGCAGCAAATATGGTGAAAGCAGTGGAGATTGCTGTTGGAAAAAAGAAGCACCTCCCTTGTTTGCCCACACACTTAATTTAGTTGCCCAAAATAGCTTACAAATACCCGATGTACAAAATATTTTATTAAAAATAAAAGCCATTGTGACCTTTTCTAAACATAGTTGTGTAGCAGGTGATGAGTTACGAAAGTCAGTGAGAGGTGATGCCGAACCAAAACTCATACAAGATGTGTCCACTCGGTGGAACAGCTCATACTACACGATTCAGAGATTTTTGGAGCTGAAAAATTCGGTAAGTGATATATTGATACGCCATAAAACAGCACCTGCTATGTTAACTGGGTTCTTCTTCTTCTTCAAGTGCCCTGTCCGTTGCGAACGTTGGCTATTAACATGGCAATTTTGATCTTGTTTGCGGCGCTTCTGAATAGTTCGACCGATGTGAGCCCGAACCACTTCCGCAGATTTTGGAGCCACGAGTGTCTTCTCCTGCCTGGGCCTCGCTTACTGTCTATTTTTCCCTGGACAATCAATTGTAGTAGACGGTACTTATCGTGTCTCAATATGTGGCCTAGATATTCAAGCTTTCTTTGTTTATTTGTATTCACGATTTCTTTCTCCTTTCCGATTCTTTGGAGTACCTCTATGTTGGTGACATGTTCGGTCCAGGATATACGAAAAATGCGTCGGTACACCCACATTTCGAATGCTTCTAGTTTTTTCGTTAGCGTCTCCGTCAGCCTCCAGGCCTCCACGCTATATAGCAAGATCGGAAAAATGTAGCATTTAACTATACGTAGTTTTAGGGGAAGAGACAAATCCGTGCGTATGAGGAGCTTTTTCATATTGCTAAATGCCGCAATTCTAGCTCGTTCTATTCTTGCCTTAATTTCTATGTTCTGTTCCCATTTTGCATTTACGTTGTTGCCAAGGTACACATAAGATTCTACATGGTCAATTAGTATGTTACTTATCCGTAATTGTCGAGCAGATTGTTGCTTTTTGCTTATCAGCATCCACTTTGTCTTCTTGAAGTTGAGGCTCAGGCCGTATTCCTCACTAACTGAATAAAGTCTTTCCATTACTTGTTGTAATTCGTCTATAGTACTGGCAAGGATCACCGTGTCGTCGGCATATCTTATATTCTTCGTTAACTCGGCGTTTATTTTTATGCCCTTATTTGCATTTTCCATACAGTTGTTAAATATTTCCTCGGAATACATATTGAATAGAAGTGGGGATAATATACACCCCTGACGGACACCTCTTTTGATCTGCACACTTTCAGTGAGTTCGTTGCCAATTTTTGCTCTTGCTGTTTGACCCCAGTATAGGTTTGCCACAATTCGAATGTCCTTGTCGTCAATACCTGTCTTTCGCAGAATACCTATCAATTGTTCATGATTGACATTGTCAAATGCTTTTCTAAAATCTACAAAGCACAAATACACGTCCTTATCAACGTCTCTACACCGCTGTATAAGCACCTGGAGAGCGAAAATTGCTTCTCTAGTTCAAAGTGCTTTCCTAAAACCAAACTGCGATCTATCAATATTTGACTCACATTTATCATATATTCTTCTATGAATGATCTTAATGAACGCTTTAGTGACATGATTGATCAAGCTTATAAGCCGGTAGTCATCACAAATCTGGGCATTTGGTTAACTGGGTTAGAATTGAATATAGCCTCATCACTTGTTAATATACTTAGACCACTTGAAGCTGCAATAAAAGATATATCTGTGGATAAGTATTGTTCAAGCAGTAAGGTAGTCCCTTTGGTTCACTGCATGATTTCCAAATTGTAAGCCCTTTCAATTGATTAACCATTGGTGATGGACGTACAAAAACTAATCTTGAAAGAGATCAACAAACGTATGGGTGGTATTGAGCAAGTTTCTTCTTTAGCTATAAGTACAATATTGGACCCACGTTTCAAAAAACTCCATTTTGAACATCATTTAGCTTGCGCAAATGCCATACGCAAAATTAAGGACATGATGGAAATGGACCTTCTGCATGAAAATATTAATGTGGAATCTGAATCAGAAAATTTAGAAGAAGTTTCAGAAGATCTAAGTCTTTGGAGTGACAATTATAACCTGGTGCAAAGAAATTTGAAATCAAATAA
Organism: Diabrotica balteata; assembly: GCA_918026665.1. Taxonomy (NCBI): domain Eukaryota; kingdom Metazoa; phylum Arthropoda; class Insecta; order Coleoptera; family Chrysomelidae; genus Diabrotica; species Diabrotica balteata. Next base: position 74,063,225 of record OU898284.1, read on the forward strand.
AAATGAAGAGAGTATTTCAGATGAGCTTTCGATCTTTTTAAGAACACCAGTAAGTAGATTGGAAGAAAATCCCTTAGAAGTATGGGCTGGTTATAAATATCAATTTCCAAAATTGTTTAAAATTGCTTATAAATATTTAACTATAGTAGCCAGTTCTGTACCATGTGAAAGACTTTTTTCTAAAGTTTCCCAGTTTTAAACCAGTAACGTACTCGAATACAAGGAAGAAGAGTAAATAAAATACTGTTTCTACAAAGTTTGGAAAGAAAATATTGGGACCTTTAAATTTTTAATTAAACTTAGAGTGGGTGGCCAAATTATTAGGGACAGTAAAAGATTTCTTAATTTTTTAGTTTTACTGATTTTTTTTGCAATTTGTTGGCTTTAAGGCTTGCATTTATTTTTTGTATAAGAGATTGAGAAATTAGGGTCAAAAAAACATTAAGTTTTGTTAGTAACACCATTTATTTTTTTTGCAAATTTTTTTTAACATAATATGACTAAATTTAATATTTAGTGATGCCACCCTTTGCTGCAATTACAGCTTCTACGCGTCGGGGCATGCTCTGAATACAAACTCCTGGGTTGTGTTTTAAGTGAGGGTTATGATGCCATTCTCTAATAAGAGCTTCAATCAACTGCCGCTTCGTGGTGATAACATCTTTGGCGATCTCCCGTTTGGTTAACTCCCACATGCTCTCTATAGGGTTCAAGTCAGGTGAGTTTCCCGGCCAGGGCAACACTGCAATATTTTCTTTGATCAGATATGCAGTTACACTCCTGACTTTGTGGCACGGTGCAGAATCGTGCATAAAAATGTATTTTTTTTTCACCAGGGAACCATTCTTTCAGCTGGGGCAGTAGCCGAGTTTCAAGTACTCGCTTATGCTGGTCCTGTCTCATTGTCTCTTCCACGATGTATAAGCGTCCCATGTAATGCCGAGATTACAGACCACACCATGACACTCACCGGATGTTTAACTCTCTCCACAATGCAATCTGGATGGAACTGCTCCCCAGGACGTCGTCGGACAAACGCACTTTTATCCACCAAAATCTGGAATGTTGATTCGTCGGAGAAGCATACCTGTAAAAATGATAATATTCGCTGTTCACAAACTTCATTCGTTAAAAAAGTCATACTTACTCGACTCCAGTCTTCAACAGTCATACTTCGGTGTTGTTTGGCCCATTATAGTCTCTTTCTCTTCATATCTTCGGTGAGCCGTGGTTTTTTCATAGGCCGGCGACCTAGCAGATTCTCTTCGGCCAGTCGTCGTCGTCGTACTGTCCTTCTGGAAACATTAATTCCTTCATCATTAATCATCGTAGTCAGATGTGTCACACTCTTTACGAATTTGGAGACACATATCCCTAATTTTACGATCAGTACGAGGAGTAGTAATCCTTTTCCTGCCACATTTTTCAACACGGCACGGTTCCAATGCCTGGTTTGAATTCATTTTTATTTTTATTCGATTAACTACAGACTTTGAAACACCTGCAGTATTTGCTATAACTCTCTGGGAAAGCCTCGAGTGAAGTAATAATGTTTCTATTGCTCTAATTTTCCATGGAGACAAGTCTGCAATTTTGCCCATGCTAAAAAAATAATTTTGAATTTTAACAATCTTTTTAAATAAACTCGTGTCATTAAATGTAGCAAAAATTACTAAATAACAAATATTACTTACCTGTTAAATATATCTGACACGAAAACCGACCAAAAACAATTTAAAACGATTTGCAAATATTTTTAAACCTCACTGCGGTGACAGCCGATGACCAACTGAGATGCAACAATAATTATTATTTTATACATAAGCAGTCTACCAGTGTTGCCGCTTATCAAAAATTTTAATAGTTATACCAGAAGAATTACCAAGTAAAATACAGATATGAACACCAATTTTTTTGGCCAAAAAAATAATTTTCAGTAGAAAATACAAAAATATATGCAGTGTCCCTAATAATTTGGCCACCCACTGTAACTAGTAATAAAATTAAATAAGAGAATTACAAGTTTATATTTTGTTTTATTTTCTCTAGTTTATTTGTCCTCTTATTATATCCTGTATTTTGATCTATCAAAATCTATACTCCTTAAATGCAGGCTTTTCATCATAAATTAGTAGCAGTATTATCAATTTGTTTATACTGTTTATTGTAAACAAGCATGGAGAACCATGGAAGCCTGTTAGATTAGACTAGCAATATAAATAACAATATAAATAAAGTAATTGTAAATTGTAAACACATAATTAACATATGAAAAATACTAAAGAAAGTACATATAGTTGAAAAAAGTACAAAAATAAAGAAAGTGTCTTAAGTACAAGTAGACAGGGTTCTCGTGAAATAAAGTTGTCACCGCGCATATATAAATTTGAAAGTAGGGGTTGAGCCACTTCAAGCAAAGGCATTCGTGCGCCGGACGTTCTACGGGTAGCTGTTCGATATTTTTACAGTGTTGCATTGTTTCTTTTTATTTTAGTTGTACTTGTTCTATACAAAAGTTCTTTTCAGAACTCTGCTAAAATTAAAAATTTTAAAGGTAAGACGATAATTTTTTAATTTATATTATTTATTAATATGTATAATAAAAATCAAATATATTTTTTTTGCTGCATATAAATTGTACATTGTGAGATAAAATTGTAGCGTTTTCTCTACTCTGCTATTCATTTCTCCTTTTAGAGTTCTTTTATTCCCTTTTGTGCATAATTTTCTTAATCATTTCTTCTATCCTTAATAATTTTGTCCTTATATATTCTAAATACTGTTGGGCTAAGTGCTCCTCCCTGTCTTAACCTCGATGTATTGTAAACGTATGTGATACTGAATTATTACTAATTACGACATTGTTGTTCTCATTGTATATTCTTAGTAGCTTGTTGTTCATTCCTTTTTCTCTTGGTATTTTCCGTATTTTATGTCTTGATACGTTATTGAAGGCTTTTTCTCTTTTGTCGCTTTTTGTGTTATCTGTTTTAAATTAAATATATATGATCCTGTATATTTCTACAACTTCTAAATCCACTTTGTCCTTCGTCTGTGTGTGTTCTAACATTATTCTTAATAGTTTGTTTATTATTTTTTCGAAGAGTTTCGTACATGTACATATCAACGTCAATCCTCGGTAGCTATTACATTCTCTCCTATCTTCTTTTTGGTATATGGGTATTATTGGTGACACTTTCCAATCTTCCGGGATATTTTCATTTTTCCGTATTATTCATTCTTTTTAGTAATACTTGTTCTCCATTTTTTTCCATGTTTTTTTTTATAATTTCTGGTGTTATTCTCCAGGAGCTTGTCCATACTTCAACGTCTTTATTGCGTCTTCTAGTTCTTCTTGTAGTGAATTTTCTGTGTTATCTTCCAATATATTATTGTCTTCTTCCTTAATGTCGTCTTGGTTTATATATGTTAATAGTTCTTCAAAGTGTTTTGTTTCGATCTTTTTGCGGGTCGGATATTAATTCTAAAATTGTATTTTTAGTGCTATATATATATATATATATATATATATATATATATATATATATATATATTATATATTGTTTTTTTTTGTTCTTATTGTCTTCAGGGTTCTGTACAATGGCTATTGTTTACTTTTGCTGTCTTCTTCCATTTTGTCTCCGAATTTTTCCCAATTCTTTGCTGCTGTTACTCATATTTTTGTATTTTTTCTTTCATTTTTATATTCATTGTAGTTCTCGTTTCTTTTCTTCTTCATGTACTCTGTCCGCTGCGGACGTTGGCTATCATCATAGCAATTTTAATTTTATTTGCAGCGATTCTAAATAACTCGATCGATGTTAGTCCAAACCATTGTCGTAAGTTTTGAAGCCATGAATGTCTTCTTCCGGGTCCCGTTTGCTCTCTATGTTACCCTGTATTATCAGTTGCAGTATACGATATTTATCATGTCTCATAAGATGACCGAGGTATTCAAGTTTCTGTTTCTTAATTATAAAATAGATTTCCGAATCCCATTCGGCGCAATACCTCTACGTCGGTGGTGTGGGTCGTCCAGGAAATTTAGAGGATACGTAGTTTCTTTTATCTTTCAGATATTGCTTCACTTTCACTTGCTGGTAATTTTTTCGGACCACCGCGCTGTTTGTTTCTATTGGTTGAGTCTTTTTGTTCTTGTTCCACATACTTCCTTACTGCCTCCAGTAGTATATTCTTATATTTGTTCCATAGGTTGTTTACATCATTATTACCTTCTGTTTCTTTTATTGTTCTAGTTTTTCGTTTAATTTTTTCTCTATAGTACTTTTTAATATAAAAAGGAGGTAGGTATATATAAATTAGTGTTATTTAATTACAGCATGGAGTTTAAGAGCAAATTATCCGGACGGGCTGTTAATAGTCAAAGCCGAGAAATAATTGCTAATGTGTTAGCCTTTATGAAAAAGGAAGCTGAAGAAGGTGTCACAATACCTTATCACCGCATAAAAGAGCGTGTGGCAGCAGCGACAGGTGTTTCCGCAAGTACAATTTATAGAATCTCAGTTGAACAAACGAAAATTGAAGAAGGTATGTAACAAGGTATAGAAAGTAGTAAAAAATACATGCATAGTTCAAGCCAAACCCTTCTTTCAGTGCATTATTAATTTTACATTTAGTCAAATCTGACAAATGCTGATTCAGAATTCGATAAATTATGACACACTAAAAGAAGGGATTGGTTTGAACTATCTTCTTCTTGTAGTTCCTTCTCCTATCAGAGGTTAGCTATCATCACAGCTATCCGTACCTTATTGGAGGTTGCTCTGAAAAGATCTATTGAGCTGCAACTATACCACTCTCTTAGTTTCTTAGCCAGGAAATTTTTCGCCTTCCAATGGGTCTTTTACCCTTAATTTTATATTTTATCCCTATATTTTATCTGATATTCATAGCAACTTCTTTATCTAATTTTAGGACAATGCTCCTCGTTTTCCTCTCCAAGAAAACATATTATAAAGGAAAAAAAAAATGCAAACTATTGACGACGTCGACAAAGGGGTGTTGAGGCGTATTATTCATAATATGCATATAAGCGATGCAGAAGTATCTCAGCTAAAAAATATTCTTTCCAAATTCAAAGATGCTGTAGGCTATCAAGGTAGTCGAGAATCTTTAAGACTAATTATAAGAGACATTGGCTTCCGTTGGAGAAAAACAAAAACAAACCGAAGACTTCTAATGGAAAGGCATGAAATCCAAAAGCTTCGTATACACTATTTAAGAACTGTTAATCGGTAGCGAGAAGAGGGTCGTCCTATAGTGTATATGGATGAAACGTACATTCACTCAACACATACCACACGCAAAAGTTAGAGTGATGATTCGAATGAAGGTGTTAAGCAACCCACATCAAAAGGGAATCGTTTGATTATTGTGCATGCTGGTGGTGAGTGTGGTTTTGTTCAAGGAGCTGCCTTAACTTTCAAATCTGGTACTAAAACAGGCGACTATCACGACGATATGTCATTTGAAAATTATTGTAAGTGGTTCGACAACAAACTAATACACAATCTTCCTCCACGAAGTGTTGTAGTGATAGATAATGCACCTTATCACAACAAACAAATTGACAAGGCACCAACATCAGCATTAACAAAGGAATTGATAAAGAAATGGTTAGAGGCCAGAAATATTTCAATAAACAATTGTATGCTAAAGGCGGAACTATACGATTTAGTTAAACTGCATAAACCAGCATATGTCCGTTATGCAATAGACGAGATTGCAAGAAAACATGGACACAGCGTTTTAAGATTACCTCCATATCATCCAGATCTTAATTGAGCTGGTCTGGGCCAGTTTAAAGTCACATGTAGCATCCAAAAATGTTTCATTTAATATAAATAATGTAAAGGAGTTATGCGAACAATTATTTGCAACTTTCCCTCCTACTGAGTGGCAAAGCCGATGCAATCATGCAAAAAAATGCGAACAAGAATTTTTGCTTCAACAGGCAACCATTGAAAATAATATGGAAAAGTTTGTCATCACTTTAAGAGACAGTGATTCGGAATGGGATTTATCCGATGATGAAGAATCGGATACCGAGGATCTTTAACCCACATGAGTAAAAAAATCTGTTTTAATGCTATTATTGTTTCACAATTTTCAGTAATATTTTAAATAATGTGATACTTTTTATATTAAAAAAATTATTTTTTCGAATGTAGGGTAAAATGTATAGTTATTGACACTAGCACAGTTATTGACACCTGTTTATTAAATTTCAAAATATTAAGATAACTCTTATTTAGTTCACTAATCTAAAAATAAAATATTGTACGCCAATGATCTAGTTATAAACGTAGTAATTTTCATAGGTCTGAGTTGGTAGTGTGAAACAGTAATGGCGATTACAGCAAGCCATGTGCAACGGTCGGTTAGCAAAGTGCAAATACTATCGGATTGTTAAGGTAATCGGCCTATAAGTTAGTTTGATTTCGCTACTTGCCCTACGAATATTAACTCTGGTAAGTTTTTAACATAAAAGTATATCCTAAATTGTAAGAATTAGGTGTAATCTATTCGAAAATTTCATTTCCTTGATTAATTTTCGGGGTGTCAACTACTATATATCGAAAATAAGTCAAAAACAGTTATTGACACGGGGTGGCAATAACTATATATCCATAGCGTCGAATAATTAGCACGGTTCTGATATTGCCAGCTTTATTTTCTTAAAGATAATATTTTAGGGATATAAAGTTTATTATGCTAGTGTTAGTAAATAGTCATTGACACCATGATTTCATAGTTTTAAATTAAGTGAAAATGAGATAAAATTAGATGATGTAGGTGTCAATAACTATTTCGTTTGGGTGTTAATAACTGATACTAACCCATTGCCGTAGGTGAGAGCTTCAACATGCCTAAAGTAGAAAAAGAAAAATTATACAAAAAACCGTACACCGAAGAAGATGTTCAAAAAGGACTGTCAGCTATTAAACAGGGCATGTCCAAAAAATGGCTTCGAAAATATATAATGTTCCTAGGCCGACCTTGATATTTCGCTTAAGCGATAAATTCGTAAAAACATCTCATGGACCAAATCCTGTCTTGACCTTAAATGAAGAAAAGATACTTGTCTCCTGGATCCAGGTATGTCAACGTAAAGGATTTCCTCGTCGAGAAGATGACGTCGTTGCAAGCGTTCAACAGTTCTTAGAAAGTCACCCAAGAAATATTCCTTTCAAAAATAATTTGTCAGGCAAAGGTTGGTTCAAGGCTTTTCTTCGCCGCCACCCATGTTTGTCCAAACGTACCTCCGAGGGTGTTACACAAGCAAGTTCTGCCATTAGCGAAACCGATATTAAAAATTGGTTTGGAACCATAGAAAACTTTCTAATCGAAGAAGGACAAAGAAAAGTATTGGATGATGCATCAAGGGTGTTCAATGGAGATGAAACGAATTTCCAGCTGTGTCCGCAAGGCAAAAAGGTGTTGGCAATAAAAGGCTCCAAAAACGTATACGAAGTTGATGGTGGAAAAGCAAAGTCGACGTTAACTGTCATGTTTTCTTTTTGTGCCGATGGTACAGTTACACCTCCTATGATAATCTTTCCAAATAAAAGGAGGACCTTAGAAATTGCTAGATCAATACCAGATGAGTGGGGATATGCAATCAGCGAAACTGGTTGGATGAAGGCCGAAATCTTTTACGAGTATATCTCTAATATATTTTATCCAAGTCTGAAGAAAAAAGGAACTACTTTTCCAGTAATCCTTTTTGTCGACGGACATAAAACTCACCTTACGTACAAATTAAGTGAATTGTGTACAAAACTAGAAATAATACTCATAGCCCTGTATCCGAATGCTACACGCATTTTACAGCCGGCCGATGTTTCGGCATTTAAGCCTCTAAAAGAGGCTTGGAAAAAAAGAGTCCTTAAGTGGAGACGCGAACATCCAACAGAAGATCTGACCAAAGAAAAGTTTGCACCCATTTTAAAAGTAGTTTCAGATAAATGTCTTAAACCCAATACTATTACGCAAGGTTTTAGAGCGACCGGTTTATTTCCATGGACAGCGAGTTCCATTGACTTTACAAAGTGTTTGGGGCACGAAAATAAGAAAAACGATGTCTTACCTGCAGTCTTTACTATAAACTACACAAAATTTTGTGATATTGTGGGAAATAATATTGTCTCTGAATTTGCTGCAAACAAGGATAGCGACGTATACAATGAGCAACCCTATTTGGACAAATTATTTCAAATATGGAAGGCTTTCCAAAATAGTGAAAGTAGTAGTGTCAATCACATAAACGAAGGTACGGATCAGTTTTCATACATACCGATAATTATTAAAGGCAATGGCACCTGCCTAAACAATATTGAGACAGGTGATTATGTGATTGATGACAACATCCTCAAAAAATATAAAGAATCTGACATTAATATCAACAACGACCAGAAGCTACTTAGAGACATAGATAATCAATTAGATGATGATTTAATGACAAATCTGACCTCCATTACAGCTGCTGTTATTGCTACAGACGGTAATTTCGCTACAGATTTGATTAGTACAACAGAAGTACTTGATGATATAGAGGATAATTCTGCAGTAGATCTTAATGATACAAAAATCGTGGCTGACGTAGAAACTGTTTCCAACGAATTGCATACCACATTAGGCGATATATTGTACTGGCCGAGCACTCCAATAAGAAAAGGTAAAAGAGAAATTGAAAGAGTTCCGTTTGCCGTAACTTCAGCACAATTTAAAGAAATTCATATTAAAAAAATGAAGGAGAAAAAAAATAAAGAAGAAGCACTTGAAGGGAGGAAGCGAAAAAGAGAGGAGAATAGAATTGCCAAAATAGCCAAAGAAAAAGAAAAGAAGAAAAACAAACCTCAACCCTAAAAAAGCCAAAGATTAATATAATCTCTAACCAAATTATTCTAAATCCAAAAGAAACCTCAGAAACAGAAGTTACCACTACATCTGAGAAGAGTAAAAATCCGGATACTGACGCTAAATTAGAAGAGTTTGAGATCCTATTGCCGAATACGTCTTCAGTATTACTGGACCAAGAATCAAATGATCCTGCACTGGAAAAACCAAAAAGAGTTTTAAATGAGAAAGTAGAAAACGACAATGTTGAAACTGCAAAAGAAGAAGCGAATGAGGACAAGAACTCTGACACTAATATTACATCTCTTAGGCAAACCGAAAAGTTGCATAGTACAAATAAACAATCCTCAAAAGCAAAAGAGAATCCAGTTGACAAAGTGAAAAAAAAATGTTTAAGATAGATAATGATGAAAACACAGCAGTTACGGAACATAGTATTTTAGAAAATGGACTTTGTTTTATTTGCACCTTTAACATATCTGACACGAAAAAGAGGATAGGTTGCTCCTGTTGTTCAAGACGTTATCACATCAGCTGTCTTGTAAGGAAACGTGGAATTGAAGAAAGATCTTCATTTAAAGATTTTATGTGCAATACTTGTAAATCAAAGAAACTAGCTAACGCCAAGCTAAACTAATATTTTTTTGTGTGAACTTATATTTGTTGTAGTTTTGTTTTTATTTACACTCCACAGAAGATTGTGATTTTGTTTTATTTAAGTATAGGTATGTTAGTGTTTTGTATTTATTTTTTGGCTATATAACTAGGACTAAAATTGTACATAAAAACCTCGAAGTATTAATGTTTAGAAACTTACTCTTTGTTAAAAATTTTCTCCCTGTATTTTTAAGAATTTTTATTTTTTTTATATTTTAATAACTTTTCATTAAAAATTGAATAATTATCTAGTAATTTTTCTTTCATTCTTACCTATTTAATAAATGGCAAAGAACAAGGACAAAATATACTGTCAATTATTATATCTAGCAGTGTCAATTACCATAATCTCCGTGTCAATTAATGTACTCACGATGCCTCTCGCATAATTTGTTTATTATTTTCTACAACAATTTTCTGTTAACATTTTGGTTAATAATTATAAAGAACCAAAAACAAACTGATGTATATGCACCGTAAAAAGGTTTTAAGACAACCCTTTAGATTTTTTAGGCATCCTGTATAATAAAGCACTGCTTAAGGTGTCAATAACTGTGCGTTTTACCCTAATACTGTTAATACATAAGTTTGAATCATATAATTATTGTCTTATTCAAATACACATTTATTTTAATCCGTTAAATACTTACCAATACTGAAGTTTTCCAAGTACAATCTTTTAAAGTGAAAGTCTTTTAATTGAATTGTAATGACTTATTGTTAATATAATGAATGAATCATATAATTATCGCCCTATATAAATATTTACTTTGAATGGTTAAATACTTACAAGTAATTAAGTTTTCCAAGTAGGATCTTTTAAAGTGAAAGTATCTTAACTGTATTGTAATGACATCATAATTACTACTGTTTGGTAAATACCTAAATAAATAAATTTGAATCAAATCATTATTTATGGATCTACACGTTATTTGTACCTAACCAAAAAATCATTCCTTTATCGCAATCCTTTCTTTCGCAATTTACTGTTTCTATCATATATATTGGCAATATCAATAATTTCCTATCATAAATATTGGCAATAAAGTCATATACTTTAAAATGTTGATATAATATATGGCTAAATTTTTAATATGAATGAGTCAGATAAGTTAAATTATTAGAAGAATTTTTTTACCAAGCAACAAAAACAATGGAAGTCGTCAAATAAATATAATTTCAAACTTAAATTGTGGCTGCCAAATAAAATAGTAAATTGCATAATCTACAACAAGCAAATAGCTTCCGAACAATATCATTTTGTTAGGTAGTACGACACTAAAAATTCCCAATATTACTGTGATCATCCACATCTTGACAACATTGCAAACATTTTAAGATCTAGCCAGTGATTATTCAACGTGAATTCACGTGTAAATGTTCGGGTATGTGCATCCTTTTTTGATTTTAAACTTTCTCACTCTACGCAGTGCAAGCTCCGCCCATTTCACGGCATTCCTGTCGGCCTGTAATTACTATGATACTAGGAAAAGGAATAAAGAAGTGGTGTCGTTGTGGCGTATGTAAGAGTGGTACACTATAAATAATTTAAAATCATAATAAATTTTGTGTTTATACGAAATTAAGCTATAATTGGTTGTAATGATAATTGCAGTTTTAATTAAAATTTGATGTTTTGATTTCCACTCCAGGAATTGTTTTCAAAAAAGATTATTTAAGAATTTTGTTAAAGAGTATCTGTCTAAGGAGAACGTATTTATATGGGATTAAGCTACAATTGAATGGGTGATTGGAAAAACGATAAAATCGCCGGCCTCCTTTATGTAAAAACATTGTTGATGAGCGGAAAAAGGATAATATTACTGGAATGTTATCGTTTATCCACTCAATCTAAAAAAACGTATCGTTAATAACCGTCGGAGTCTGAAACAGCTGATTTTCAGTTTGTTTTGCACTTGCGTCGAGTCAATAGTATTGTTTTTTATTTATTTTTCAACTGTTGTTGAAAAGTGTTTTAAAAGTTGTTTTTAAAATGAACATTCACATTCTACTCCAGGCACTCGAAGCGAAAGGGTCACTGTCCGCATACCGGCTCGCATCATTCGAGTGCAGTAGCAGCCACGAAGATCGACGATCCAAATTAATAAATATAGAAAAACCAGATGTAATAAATATACTATTTCCAAATAAAAAGTATATTAATAAACATAGAAAACAATTAGTATACACCCATATTAGTATACATACAAAACTAAAACCAATATACATATAGAAAAAGCCAATTAATATATATAGAAAAAGAAGTTTACCGTCATTCCACCAAGAAGCTAAAATTTATTCCACCAATAGTAAACATAGAAAATAACCAAAAATAATAAACATATAGAAGCCAAAAATAATAAACACAGGAAACCACCAAGTATTAGGAGGTATTGCTGAACAGAGGTAACGTAGACTGGGAGTAGTATAGAGCGTCTACAAGGGTAGTGGTCCGCAAGGACGTCCCTGGGAGGCGTTCTTAGAAAGTGCGCGAGGGTTCGTAAGTGCCTAGCGAGCACTGAAGCGTTTCTTGTGAGGACAAGACACCCTTATACAACGAGGTTCTCTCGTTGCCGGTGGTGAGTCTGCCATTGGCCAGCAGGAAACGCCGAGAAAAATCCGCTCTTCGCAGCCAATTTTTCCCCAATCTTGGACTCTGGGTCCACGAAGCTACCGGACGTCCTGAGGTGGAGATTCCATCGCCTCAGTGATGTCGTCAACTCCAGCTAGACCTAGCATGCCATCTCTAGACACCCCCCCCCTACCGATGTGGAACCAGCTGGCGACTTTCTAGTCAGACTGGCTTCCATAATCGAGGAAGCTTTCATCAGGTTTCCTGATGCTACGACCAAAATTGTCAGCGACCTCAATATTCTGAGGCCGCTTCTCAATCCAGCTCACCCTGCCACGGAGGACGAAAACGACTCCGATGGCTATGAGGACTTTCCTCCTCTTCCAACAATTAAGGAGGTCAACTCCACAGACACCACACCAGCCACTTCACCAGCCTCTAGACCACGGACCCGCTCCAGGTCAAAGAGGCCTAAGAAACCAACTAAATCCGCCACCAAACCAAAACGAAAAACTCCAAATGTAGCCAAAGCTACCTCATCCCCTCCATCCAAGCCACCTACTCCAGCCACCAATCCAGCTACCGCTGCTGCAAAAACCAAAAGGGCTACTGTCGCTCCCACCATTGAGGTGCCTTCCACCTCAAAAACTAATCCAAAACCTACCAAAGCCATCGTGACACTAAGTGCCTCAAAATCAGCCGCCACCAGTACTGAGAGTCAAGTGAAACCTCCGCAAAGGTTCACTTATAGAGTACTCAACATCCCTGGAGCTTACGACACCCAACGTAAGTTTTACCAATTAGTCAACACCCAAGAACTCTTCAAGGGTGTAATGGTGAACCTTAAGTTCGTGCCGAAAGACCAATTGGCATATCTGGAAGCATCCAAAACATTGAATGTTAAAGATATGTTAAGGGCGCTTCAGGACAGAACTGGTGACCCTGCTATTGTTATTGAGCCTAAAAACTCACGACAACGCTCCACCAAGAAGTCCCAACCAGACACTAAATCCCCTTTCCATCTCGTCATCTGTGACGTAGACACCACCATCACCACCGAGGAACTCGGGCTAAGCCTTGTTGAAATCGATTTCCCTTTCAACTCTTTCCATAGAATCGTTTCCAAAAGATTCAACAAGCCTACCAGAATGGTTCGAATGTTCCTCGATGCTAAGGAGTACTACACGGACGCCTTGATCAACGGCATCTGTATAGATGGCTTGATCAGGCCATGTGAGGCTCCTCACAATCCCAACATAATGAAACCCATCGCCAAATACTGCAGCAGATGCTGCCAAAGCGGCCATGAAATATCCGAGTGTCGGACGCGACAGACAACTTGCCCTAATTGCGGTAGCGGCGAGAACAAAAGCGCCGACTGTCCCAACCAAAAAAACCCTAAGTGCCCAAATTGCAAGGGAACACACCCAGCATGGTCACCTAGATGCCCCAAAAGGCAGAAGACACCTTCCTCGCATCAAGAGACAAAACCTCTTACCACTGAGAGGATTCCTCCTGCAACACTCACAGCAGACGTTAGGTTGTGGATCCAATTTACGACCACCCTGCTGATGAATATCCTGCCAGATAGGAGAGAGACCATAGCAAGGTACTCGTCCGACCTGTCGGGTAAGATGTTTGGGCACTCCATAGTGCCCACCTCCAGAAACAATAAGGTCGAAATGACCTTCGTCCCCATCCAGTAAGTCGCTAAATTCAACTGTGTAATAGGTACGGTCAACTGTTCGGGGGTCGGTCGAAAGAGGGCACTAATAAAACACTTACTCTTCTCCCAAAACATACAAATCCTCTCTCTCACCGACACCCGACTTAAAACCCCCCTAATTTCGCAGGATACACCTCTCACCACTTAAACAAAAGCCAGGCCATTCATGGTAACGGCCTATTAATACACCATTCTATACCCTCTACACCTCACACTCCTCCTCCCCACATATTAGGCCAGCTCCGTGACACCGACTTCCTGGCAGTTGACATTCACCTACAAGACAACACTAAGATCACGATAATATCCTACTACAAACATTCAAACTCACCACTTTCCCTACCCCTTGTCGAGTATTTTTCCACACTAGACAAGGCGGTTTTAATGGGCGATCTAAACAGCAGGCACACTCAATTTGGTGATACAACCTCAAATATTCCAGGCAGACAGCTCTCAGACCTTCTTCTAGAGCTGCCAATCTCCAGAATCACCAATCGAGAGGTCACGTTCTTCAATCACCAAGGAATGTCCATAGTCGATCATATCTTATGCACGGTTAACCTGCTTGATAGGATGGACGATGAATGTTTCATTGGTGATTCCATAACCTCTGACCATCTTGCTGGACTGCCAACACCTTTCGTTAAACTAATAAATTCCTATCTCTCTCATCGGACGGTTCGGATCAAAATAGGAGAGCACCTCTCCACTCCATTCACTCCTCAAGCAGGAGTGCCCCAAGGCCCAATACTTGCTCCAATATTATACACAGTTTACAATAGCGACATCCCCCGCCCACAGCAAGGATCAGAGTCTCTTCTCCTATTGGCTGATGATACAGCTATTCTTACCTCAGGCTCCTACAGGGAAGGAGAGCGAGAGCGGAGAGCGTCTGTATTCGAGAAATCGCAAGATTATCTTGACAGAGTCTTGAGGTGGTGCAACAAATGGAGGGTTACTTTAAACCCCTCCAAAACACAAGCACTCCTATTTAGACCCCCGTACGGACGCGGCCTTCAGGGCCGGGTGACACTTTTGGGAGAGGACCTTATTCTCAGGAACTCAGTTCTCTACTTGGGAGTTCGTTTTACGAGAACTCTCAATTGGAAGGCTGACGTCCAAGATTCCCTTGACAGGATGAGAAAGAGGCTCAACCTCCTGAAAGTGTTGGCCGGTAAACTAGGAGGAACGTCCACTAACACATTGTTGCACACCTACAAGACTTTCATCAGACCGATTATCGAATACAAGGCATGCGTTTACCTCTCCCTGAGGAACCACGAACTCAATGCCATCACCGCCACAGAGCGTAGAATACTACGTTTCTGCTTAAGAAAAGACTGGCTGTATCCATCGGCCCACATATATGCAATAGCTAACATCACGCCTATCAAGGACAGAATCCTAACCCTCAGTAGGAAGTATGTCTTAAGAACCATAGCTGGCTCGAACAACCGAGCAAAACAAACAATGAAGACACCTTGTTCACATAGAGGGCAAATACTCACCAGGCATCCCGCTAAAAATGTTCCATTCCCTCCAGCTAAACTTCTACATAACGCTGGACCTGAACTTCCTGAGGAGTATTTTGATATTTTAGAATCTTTCCCCATCTACTATCGCAGATAAACTGCGCACCAAAAACGATGATAAAGAGCCGTTCCTACTGTATGGCTGGTAACCCTGAAGTACCTCACTGCATGCTAGGCAATCCCACTTCTTCTTGTGCGTTCACGATTCTTATCGATCACAAAATAAGCCACCTTCTTTTCCCGTTCTTTCCTTAGCAGTTCTCTGCTTCTTGGGCCGCGTTTCGATCAGTTGACGTTTTTTCTCGTAACCCCTACAACTCCGACAAAAAAAAAGAGTTCCCCGTTCCTTGAAGAGGCGTAAGCCTAAACAAGGTTAAAACTCGAGGTTAGTTAGTAGTGAACATTATTTAACATTGACTTTTCGTGAAAACTAAAGTTATTTAGAATTTGACCCATTGACAGACACCGCATTTTGTTAATGTGTACTGAAGAAAAGAAAGAAACTCCTTTTCTGTGACCACTACGTTCCCGGACGTCGAATTAACGTGCAATTCTGTTGATGTGTCACATCAAACACACCATAATTAATATAAGATTCCTTACCCTTACTCCCACGCCATTCTAAGGGGAATCCCAGACTAAGAGGTACATAAATGTATGCACTAATGGTTTTCGTGTTACTTTAGCTAAATTGCTTGAGGTGTAAAAATAGTGTGCATTTTGTGTTTGCTTATTTGGCTACGCATAAATTGTTTATAAATTGAGGTAAGTATAACCCGACAAGTGAGTGCTGGCGGGTGATGCGTAGAACAAATTGAAAAGTAGACGGGATTTCTCATTTCTATTGCAATCGGCTAGGAGCTCACATCGTGTAATTAGTACTAGATTTCTGACAGTGTTGTCAAGTATTTACATTTTTATTTGGAGTGGCGGTATATTATAAACTATTATTTATATTTATTAAAATGGCAAGTGCATTAAAAGGCAAACCTTTGGGATCTCAAGCACGAGAAATAATTTTCAATGTTTTCAAATTTACCACCGAAGAAGCTAATGCAGATAAAGTCTTAGTTGATTTAAAAATATACAAGAACGTGTAGCTCAATTAACTGGTAATTATAATAGTCAATCATTTTTAAAATAAATTCAGATTTCAATAATTTAATTTAAGTTACAATCAATAAATAAATAAAAACTTAAAGAACAAAAAAATACCAGTAAATAATACGTAAACAATGGATCAGCTAATTAGTACTTTACAGTTCACTAGTATTGATAATATAATTGTTATTTTAAGTGAAATTGATATATTTACTGAAGAATAATGCTACAGATAATATATCTTTATATGTATTATACTGTTTCTATAACTTTGCATCTAAGTGAGTTAACATTTGTTACGTGCAGGACTTATTTTACATATATATATATATATATATATATATATATATATATATATATATATATATATATATATATATATATATATATATATATATATATATATATATATATATATATATATATATATTTACATCTGGGCACAAATTTGTGTCCGTTCAGAAAGCAAACATATTACGTCCCCCATAAGCAATGATCCTAGAAAAAAACTAACAAAGTATACTATTTGTATAGAAAATTTAGTAATGTATACTTTATTTTTCTTATTATTATTTTGAAAAAAAATGTATTAAAATGTTTTATTTTCAGATTATTTTGCTTCTTTTTATATTACTATCTAATATGAGTCCCCTTATATACATCTCGTATATATACATTACTATTTTACATCCACATATGAATATATATTTCATTTTACTATTTATTTTACGTCCCACAATGTTGCCAAGTTAAAATGCACAAACAGTTTAAAACTACGACAGTAATTTAAAGAAAACATTTGTCAACAGCATATAACCGCGTCGGCGCCGAGCCGCACGACGAACTTATATTAGTTATTTCTTTAAGTTATAGGGATCTATACATCAAAATTATATAATGCATAATTTTTTTAAATTATTATCACTTAAGTGCAAAATAGCATTTTTGTGATCGAAAATTCTTGAACAAAGTTAATTATTTAAATTATAGATGATTATTTAATAAACAATTTTTTAAAACATAGCATTAAACTAAATTAAAATTAACATACTTCTTAAAATATACTCGGTTCGCTTAACTGAGATGCGTTTTGACAGATTCACAGCAAAAAATTTCTACCTCACGCTAATAACAGCCCGAATAACCTTACTGTTTCATTAAAAAAAAGAATTATTTCAAATAGTGGGAGTGTGTACCAAACTCATAAACTTTGTGGAATTTATTTCTTTAAAATATTTTTATGTTGTACAGTAAATAACTTTCTCATTTGTTATCAATACATTATTTTTATGGTGTAAATAAATAATTATTGATTGGCATAAGATTTATGTCATTTACGTTTGTTTACTCTTAATATTTGCTAGGAGTACGGAGTACGTGTGCTAGATTGTATAGTACCTCATTTTCAGCCACATCTAGTCTGTCAAAATGGCACTAACTTTGTAAAAAAAAATAATTACTAAAATTACTAGACAGTTGTGTCTCAGATTAGAGAACTGACATATCTGTATTGTTTGATATCAGATAAAGTATACTTTTTTATTATAGGCATACCATTTTTTTTATTGAGTTAATGCCTCGACAACTATGATCATTGGCATGGTACAGTCAGGTACCTAGTGTAGTGTGTGTGTGTGAGTATGTGTGTGTGTGTGTCTGTGTGTGTGTGTGTGTGTGTGTGTGTGTGTGTGTGTGTGTGTGTGTGTGTGTGTGTGTGTGTGTGTGTGTGTGTGTGTGTGTGTGTGTGTGTGTGTGTGTGTGTGTGTGTGTAGAGTAATTGTCTTGATACTTAGCAAAGTCGACGTCATTGTCTTTGCTAAGAGACGCTAATTGTATCCGAACGTCTGCGGTCCCTCCGGTGAGTACCGATCACACATGGATAGGGCATATCATTTAAAGGCCTACGATTTTAACACTTTGACTGCCATGAGAAGCATGCCGTGATGCACGGCCAATTGGATTTTGTTGCCCCGAGAATCAGCTTTTGATTCTTGCTTGTATGTTATTTTTATGGGTATGGGATAGAAATATGTCCGGCTGGAAGGACCCTCTTTTGTTCACTATGGCGGCAATCTAAGTGTTGCAAGTATAATTTTTGAAGTTTTTTAGGAATAATTAAAAACAATACTATAAGCTAAAATTTTTTTATTTAATGGCATAAATAAAAAACATAATGTAACACTTATTTTATGTACCTTTTTTTAAATATTGATTTTGCACAAACACTTTGATTTTTAACCAATTTTTATTAAGAAATAATTGCGGATGCAAAGATTTTAATTCTTCACATTCGAACCTTTTTGGTGCCCGTTTTTGATCTTTATATTTTGAAAAGTAAGCTTTAACAATGTTTTTTTGTTCAATTGTCCAGGGAGTTAGTATTCTTTTCTTTTTGGGTGCAAATGTCTCTATTGTTTCGTCTTCCTTTAGTTCTTCCGTTACATTAACTTTTTTAAAATCGTCAAAATCATTTTTTTCTAGACCATCACTTTCCTCACTAGATTCATCTTCTAAAAGATTTTGGTCCAAATTTATAGATATATCGTCTAATGTTTTTCCTTTCTGTCCTCCGGCTTCACCATTTTCCATTAGGATTAGTAATTTGGAAATTTTCGCCGTTTGGTACACATCGTCTGGTAATCGATAAGAGTTTTTATGAACGGCAGCTGTGTGTCCCATAAAACTGGACAACTGTTCAATTTCATTATCACTTAAATTAAATAATTGTGTGAGCGTTGCTAGATGTTTTCTTAATCTGGTGCAAGTTATGGCTTGAGGATTTTTAGCACCGCAAGCGACAGCATATTTGGCAATTATTTTGTATCCACAGATGGGAGTAGAGTGACTTGATCTGCCAAATAAATAAGGGTTGTCATCTTTTACAAAATTAGATCTAACTTTTAATATTTCTCTAATGTGATTTTGTATGTCAGTGCTAAATATAACAGGAACACCTCGTCCCCGTTTACCTCTTATGACAATACGCTTCATATTTTTTAACAATATTTTTTCTGTTTCGCTAACAACTTCTTTAAATTCCTCATAACTTTCATTTTTCTTTTCAGATTTTACGTAGGTATCCAAAAGCATTCTTTGCAGTTCCCCTGGTCTTTTTATGTTTAAAAGTATAACTCATATTGTTTCTAACAGAGTATTATAAGTAGCAACATTATGTGAATCTATTTTGAGTACTTGTAATGCCTTATCTGCTTCTGTAACTAAATGTTGCTTGAGTAATTTTTGGTCACTGGCGAGAGGTACAATAGTAATTTTATCAAATTTCTTTAAATTAAGGTCATTACCAGCCCGGTTTGATATATCAAATCGCCAATTTGAATGAAACAAATTTATTAATGTTTTCAGATTTGATTCACAATTAGCTGTTTCAATGGTTGGTTCATTTTTTCATATCATGTGTAACGCAATGTCACAATATTGTTTTAAAGACGTGCCTATATTTAATGCATACGTGGGCGAAACAAATAAATCTTTATCTGTATCATATTTTGCTACTAATTTAGTAGCTTCTACTAAATCGTCATAAAATTTTGGTTTTAGAGCTTCAAATAGATTACTTGTACAAGCCTTAATTTTCTTGAATTCTATTAGAATTCTAGATAACTCTCTCATTTTTCGACTTGTAACATTAATATGATGTTTTTCGCGATGAATCTTAAGGTATCTAGCACCAAATGCACATATAAGAAAATCATTTTTTGCTTCTAAAGAGATTTTATCGGGCCGCATTCTTGGGAAGACCTCATCTTTTAAACGCTGGTCAATTTTTTTAACATTCTTTAACAAGGAATTTTGGCCTTCTGCTTGAGAATGTTTAGATGATTGACCACCTAAACATGTTTTTCTATGTCTATATAAAAATTTAGATCTGTAAAACCCTAGACAGTTCGAACATGGTAGAAATTACTGAGAAGGTTGAAGTCCTTGCTTAACCGGCTTTTCACATTCTTGTGAATTTTTAATGAAATTTCCTTTTTTCTTTAGAAGTGAAAGTAATTCTCTTCTTTCTTTGGATTTCTTTTGTTTTGACAGTATACGTTGCACTTCTAGTTCACAAGAATGGTTTCTTTTTTAGTGTCTTACAAAGTTGATGACGTCCGTTTCACAGTAATAGCACATATCTTTTTTCCTTTCATATTTTTTAGTTTTACCTATGATTGTTTCATTGTTAACTTCAGTGCTTATATTCTCGCCTGGGCTATTTGAAGTTTGCTCCTAAAATTAAAATTTTACAATTAAATTTTTCTAAAATCTAATATATTAGAATTCCCTTTTATAATATATATAATTTACTTCATTACTATTCTATAAGCTTAGTTTCATTTATAAGCACTTTAGTCAATAACCCTGTTTTCTAATGTCGTAAGTATAATAAATTAAAAAACTTTAGGAAGACGTGAAATTGTAGTAAAAATTCAATATAACATATTTTATAATATGTTTTCTTAAAAACATTTAGTTTTTCTATGTGAGAAGCTTATATGAATCGGGAAAGGCCGCAAATTTGATTCAGGACATGGAGAACATAGATATACTGGGATGCAGTGAGGTTAGATGGCCAAATTCAGGTTCCTGTGTGATGAGTAACCATACAATATACTACTCTGGAGAAGAAGGCACACAAAATCAAAATGGCGTGGCAATAATTACATTTAAAGAAATTGCAAAATCAGTTTCTGGTTCTCTACCTATATCAAATAGAATAATGCTAATAAGAATAGATAGCAGACCCGTCAACATGAATATCATACAGATATATGCCCCAAGTAGTCAAAGCACAGAAGAAGAAATACAACAATTTTAATAAGATCTAAACAAAACTCTATTGCAGACAAAGAAGCATGAATCCAACATAATATTAGGAGATTTTAACGCCAAGATTTGGAAAAGGAAGAGAAGGTGTCACGATGGGTGAGTTTAGCCTCGGAATCAGAAATGAGAGGGGAGATATGTAGACTGCTTCAGTTCTGTATAGATAATCAGTACAGAGAAATGAGAGGACTCAGATCTAAACAATAAATCTGAAACTTCTCGTGGAACCACTTTCTGACAACATCCTTAATCTCCGTCTTTTACTATTTATAAGGCAAGGAGACGACGAATAAATAAGACGAAAGGGACTCGACAGTATGCAGTTACATTCCGTCTATTTATCTAGGAAAAATTCAAATGAAAGTTGATTCCGTGTACCTACTCAAAAATATGAGTAAAAATAAAAAAATTAACAAACAGTTGGTTTCAACTCGGTTCAGAGGTGATGCACCATCCCCATACGTCCGTGTCTCTCCAAACGTCTACAAACAGTGACAAGAGTAACAGAAGACTACCTTAAACAAGAGACGAAAAAAGAACAAACCATGGATGACAGGAGAAATTTTAAACATGATGGACGAAAGAAGAAAATACAGAGGTAAAAATGAAAAAACATACAAGTAAATACACAAGAATATCAGAATAAAGATCCAACAAGCCAAAGAATATAATTTATAATTTTACTTGCCTTTATTTCATCTTCACTAGTATCCGATTCTGGAAAATATTCTGGGTCAATATCGCTATCGTATATAGGAGAGTCCGGAGATCTGTTCAAATCCTGTAATTATTACGGATTTGTAATTAAGATACATTTTTTAAAACATATTAGAAAATAATTTGAACTAACCACTTTGTCTTTAGTTATACAAAAAAATTTAAATTGTGATATATTTTTTTAATTTGATATTTTCAACACAAAAGTTACTTATGTACGTACTTTTATTTTTCCAATATTGTCATCAGTAATTTTATTTTCCTTAGGGAATGGAGACAATGGCCTATTGCAGAACCATCATTAAAGACAGATTTCGGTTAGACTTACTGATATAGTTTTAATTTATAATCATGGCGGAAGAATATACAGGAGGAACACTGACAGCATTGCAAACAAATAGAGATTTTCCCAAACTTGCTGGGATAGAGGGCATTCCTTCTAAACCTAAGACAATATCCCTAAAACAGTTCCCAGTACCCTATTTGGATATCAATGGGAGTATTACAGAGCATCAGCTCAATGGAATACTTGGGCTACTAGTGTCAAAATTCTATGTAGCAGAAGGGGCTCCAATTGAACAACCTCAGCAGCTATTGTGTTGGGCTATTGGCATGCTGGCTGCCTGCATTGATCTTCGAGATAGACTCCCCTGGCCAAACATGGAAGATGCAATGGCCACAGCTGGCATCCAGATGATATTTGAACCAAAATCTATAGAAGATATTAAAAATGCTATGAATGATGATGTTAGGTACAAAAAATTCCTCGAGCAATGGAGAAAGAAAGCCCGTGAGTTTGCGCACTCATATCTGGTCTTTATATATACCTGCATAATCTTGACATCCATGACCAAAACTATGACTGATGTGAACTATGAGGGGTGGTTCACAAATAGAATTAAGGGTTTTTCAGGTACATTAGGTGACACCTTTACGCCTGAGAACTCAACCCTCAGCACATTTCCGGATCTTCCAAAACTACAACAATTACAAAGGTTCATGGGGGCCAACCATAAAGTGAGAAAAGAATTCTTCAAGGAGCTAATAGCATTATGTAGGAGGAGTAGGAACTTCATTTCTAAAGGATTATCTGAGGTACTATTTTTGAACAGGTCTCTTGAGATGCATCATCTCTTCCTTATAGATAAATATATTATGCAAGAACATCCAGAATTCCTCCATATGGTATTCTTAAGAGGCTTGCCAGACAGATTCTCTCGTGCTATGAAATTGTTGAGTACCCTTGATCCCTCTGTGGTATTATATGCTAAGTTGCTACTAGACAAGAATGACACGCAGGCTCTCAACAGAGCCAACTTCGAGGAAGCCATAGTTGTCGCTACGCATATTGCGCAACACACAAGTTCCACCTTTAGGAACTACTTTAGGACTGATAATGCGGCTCATGAAACATTAAGAGATATTGTAGATAAGTATTTTGCTATGAGGACTAAGTTATCTCAGATGAGTTTAGGTGAAAGCAAACAATCTCCCATGGGAGAAAGAGAGTCAGAGCAATTTTTCAAAGGAGTTCTACAAGAGATTGAAAAAGAATGTACTGCACAAGCTGTTACAGACAGTTCAAAGGTGAAGATACTTCTCCCTATTGGGGATATACAGCTCACATCAAAAGTTTAGTTTCAGACCAAACTTTAGACTTACTATATATCTCAATGCTTACCAACCCACGAAAAGGAAGAATACAGAGTGTTATGTAAACTTGAATTGGAAAAATCTACTAAAATTGAACAAAACATAAGCAAAGAGGAACTAAAGGCTATAAGAACTTTAAAAAATGACGACTCCATAATCATCCTACCAGCAGACAAGGGGAATGCAACTGTAATAATGGATAAAATTCAATACGAAAATAAAATTAAAGATCTATTAATAAACGGACCTTATACACAATTAACAAAAGATCCAACAAAGCCTTTGGAAAACAAAATATATAGAACTTTATTCAAGTTTAAAGATGTTTTAACAAGTTATCAGAGAAGATTAATTACACCTCATTACAGTAAGACTCCTCATTTTTATGGAGTACCGAAAATTCATAAAACGAATATACCACTTAGACCCATTTGTAGTACCATGAATTCTCCTTGTAGTGAACTATCAAAATTTTTATTAAATATTTTAAAACCTTATACAAATAAAAATGACACATTCATAAAAAATACACAACATTTTTTAAATAAATTATCAAATATTGAATTTAATTCAAATAATACTTTGGTAAGTTTTGACATAAATAGTTTATTTACGAATGTGCCATTAAATAAGACTTTAAGTATAGTCAAGAGAAAATTAGAGAGTGATGATTCATTGGCAACTAGAACAAGACTAAACATATCGGCTATAATGGAGTTATTAACATTATGTACTGATAATACATACTTTCAACTAAATAATGAATTCTATAAACAAAATTTTGGTCTAGCAATGGGCTCTAGTTTATCTCCATTCTTAGCCGATATATTTATGGAACATTTTGAAACAAATATCATTTCTAAACAAAATTTCAAACCCACAGTATGGTGGAGGTATGTAGATGATGTATTCTCAGTATGGCCTCATGGATCAGAGTTGTTGGACACATTCCTAAATGATATAAACGATAAAGAAGAGACAATAACATTTACCATGGAAAAGGAATATAATAACACGCTACCTTTCCTGGATGTTTTAATCTCTAAGAACGATACTGGATATGAGACTCAGGTGTATAGAAAACCAACACACACCAATAGATATTTAAATTTCAAATCAAATCATAATATTAATGTAAAAAAGGGAATAATTAAATCCTTATACGATCGAGCCAAAATTACTTGCTCTAACGAAAATTCGTTCTTGGAGGAGAAACATTTGTTAACATCTGTTTTATTAAAAAATGATTATCCTTTATCGTTTATAAATAAGGAATTTTCAACAATCGATCGAATAGAACAGAACAACTTAGAACGAGATCCTACAGCATACACAAGGAATAATATGAGGAAAGTAACAATACCGTACATAAAAGGATTATCAGAAAAACTTAAAAGGATAGGAAATAAATTCAACATTTCAACAACATTCAAAACAACAAACACGTTGAGATCTATTTTGTCCAAAACCAAACCTAACAATGAACAAGAAAGGACAAAGAATTGCATTTATAAAATACCTTGTGAATGCGATCAGTTTTATTTAGGTGAATCATCAAGGCCATTAAATGTTAGAATAAGTGAACATCAATCTTATATTAAAAATAGAGAATTTGATAGATCTCAAATATGTAAACACGCATGGGATAATGAACATAGGGTTCAATGGAATAATTCAAATATAGTCCTAAAAGAAACGGATGGTAAAAAAAGAAAAATCAAAGAAGCGGCTCTAATTATGCTAAATGAGGCCAATTGTGTCGCAAATTCCTCGGCAGAATGTAGTAGGATCTGGTTACCAATATTGAAAGAGGAAGTTATTAATAAGAAAATACCAGTATTAGTAAGTCAGTAACATATAGAGGATACATCATTTATGTTTTTTAAATAACGTAACATATAAAATCAGAATTTTGATGTTTGTTGAAGGTAAACTAAATTCACGAACAAATACTTACAATGTCGGGATAGTATTATGAGGTTTTTTTTCCTGGTTTTTCCCCCATAATTTACTATGGAATCACTAACGGGAGAATTTTACTGTCATCATGTCATGTGTTTGTCTTTTTAAAGACGAATTACATGCTATGATTTTTTCTGACGGATATTCTCAAGTTAAAGTTGATTTCATGTAATCGAATGAACTATCTTATAGTAAAGTCGTCCCAGGAGCGCAACTCAACAATATTGGCAATATCATTTTAAAGTCGTCTACTTTAAAATGCATAATGTATGTCTGAATTGTCAATATAAATGAGTCAGATAAAATTAAATTATTAGAAGAATTTTTTCACTATGTAACAAAAAACAAAATTTGTTTAATTTACTGTTTGTATTTTGAGAACGATTTCCGAATTGGAAATTCAAACGTCAATAAACGTATTTTTTATCTTTAATTGTGGCTTATTCCCAGTTATAAATAGTAATTCATCTTTTTTTCTTTTTCGATTGAAAAAACTGGACACCCCGCTAAAAGTATATTTAAAACTTAATTTTTAATGTTATCGTGAAGTTTATTAGCGAAATTATAACTATGTTAAAAAGTTTCTTTTTGAAATATTTGAAATTAAAAATCACTTTTTCTCTTTTTTTTTCAACCCTGTAGCTTATTAAAATTTAATTAAATTAAAATACATTATAGACGATATAGTTATAGTTTTCAGGGATTTTCAACCCTCGGTAATAATGTAATATTGCATTCAGCGTTTAAATTGTTTTAAATATAAAATTTCTACTTACATCATCTGAAAAAAAGGGATACGATGTTCTCCGCTTGACTAACATTCTTAAATTGTCTCACCTCACAAGAACAGTCACAATTTGAATAATCTTCGAAAATTCGTTTATTAGTATCTATTTATAGATGCACAGTGTTGCCGTCACTGATTTAAAAGAGGAATCAAAATAATGCATTAAATGAATTAAAAATATACACTCCGTATATTGGTTTTGCGCTCCCTCGCGGATATTCCCTGAATTAAATGTGAATAAAATCTTTCACTTTTAATACTTAATTGCATCCTTTAATTTTATGACTACAGCCATTTGGTATGGTTGAGATTTCTGTCTATAAGGTTAAACCAATTACAATATAATCCGAAAGAGTTCTCTTTATAAACGATGTCTTTATCTTCAACAATAACCGAAAAAAATAGAAAAACTATTTTGCTTCCGATATACGGATGCAAAATAGTCATGGACGTACAATGTTATGTGCAGAGTAATAAGAAGGACGCAATATAATGCTATGGATATATATATATATATATATATATATATATATATATATATATATATATATATTATATATTATATATATATATATATTGTTAAATATGTAAAATCGAGAAAAATATTGGTGTGTTTAAAATTCTTCAAAGTTCAAAAAAACATTAAAAGAATTCAAATAAGTAGGATAATAACCAACAAACATTTCGAAGAAGGAAAGTATTTAAATTTTTTGGATTACCTGTATTAAACAAAATGTAAGCTATGCATAAATTATTTCCTTTGTTATACTATACTTGAGTGACCCGCATAATTTTAAGTGAAATCCAAAGAACAATTGAACCGGGTTTTCCAAATACATTAACGCAGTGATTAAAGACAATAGAAGAGATTTTAGAAAGAGCTTTTTGTTAGTTTTTAAGAATTGTAGAAAAATATTATTTGTAAATAAGTTTTAGGAAATTTTATAATTATAGGTAAAAAGTTGTTTGTTATCGAAATGAAAAAATGGGGAAATTGTGACGAGTTTTGATTGGCGGAGATTGAAAAAGGTGGGATAGGTATGTAGGAATGAAAGTTTAGCTAGATTGAGGAGTGACAAAATGTAGTTAGTTGGTTTCCAAGGGTGCAAGGCGAACGGCCGTTGTTCTCGGGTAGTTTCTCAGAGGTAGGAAGCAGTAGCAGTGAAAGTTTGTGAGTTTTCGTGTAGTTAGTGTATCTGACAGAAGCTGATTCAGTAAAATATTGTAAGTCATATTTTTCTACTTATATTCCAAGAGTCACTGTTCAGGCCAACGAGAGATTCAGTTTATAGTAAAGAAAAGATATTCCAAGAGTCATTTTTCACTCAGGCCAACGAGAGATTCAGTTTATTGAGAGAAGAAGAAGCTAGCATAATTTGAACGATTGAAGATTGCTGATTACCTAGGGAGCGGCCACGAGTAAATATAGTCTACAAATAACAAGGATTTGGACCACTCATCATCAGAGAGAGATAGTTTTGTTTTCTGCAGTTTTTTTTTCATTGATAACACAATTTTTACACTTAATTTAGAAAGGATATAAATATTTTGATTAGGAGATTTAGAGTAATACTTGGATTTTGAGATTTCAACTAATATTGTTTGTACCATTAATTTTGAAGGTTCACGTACGTAGAACAAAAATTTTGAGAATCATTATATGAGATTTTGTTTATCGAAAACATTTGAGTGTGAATATTATTTCATTATTTTTATTTCAATATATAGTGTTATATCATATGTGTTTTTTATTATTCCGGTATTCTTTGGACCTTACCTTTCACATGTAATAGCATAGATATTGAAGCACGAATTTAACCCTGAGATAAGAGAATTAAAAAGTGTGATAGAGTCATAATCATATCATTTAAATAATTTTAATTAATCAAAAAAAAATTAATTAGCTAATTACTTTAAATATCACAATAACTGGCTTCCAAAACGTGGGGCTTGAAAATATCGTAGCTTTACATTTGAAGGAAGGGAAAGAGATCTGGAATAAGTACAGGTGATCCAGAGATAAAAACATATAACATTGAGGGAATTTGAATTTGAAAGTATTTTGAAAATTTTTTCCAGTGGATATAAATTTGATTTATTGATTGATCGTAGTTAGTTGATATTTACTGCTATTGAATTATTTGATTTTATTTTACCAATCGTACATTTGATATTTATTTTGAATTATTTGAATTTTACTGATTGCATATTTGATATTTGTCGTGAAAATTTATTACAATTGGGGAGAAATATTGTCGTGTTCTGCAACATATAGAGTGTTGTAAAATTTCACATTTGGCGGGGACAAAAAGAGTAACGAAAAGAAACAACATGTCGAACACAAGGAGTCAAAGCAAAATGCAAGAAAGGAAGGAGGATAACAGAGAAGAGGAAACAATGTTTGAAGTAGGATCGGATAATGAAGGAAATGTTACAATAACAGAGGAAAGAAAAGAAACAGGGATGTTAGAAAAATTATTAGCAATGATGCAAATACAGACACAACAAATGCAAGAGAATCAAAGAGAAACAGCAAAGAAAATGGAAGAGACAATAGAGAAAAGCCAAAAAGAAACATCACTAAAAATGGATAGAAATAACAGGAATATAGAGCAGCGTTTGGAAAACTATGAACAGAAATTAGAAGAAAATGATAGAAAAATGGAAAAGCGTTTGGACAAATATGAAAATGATGTAAAAGTCTGTTTAGAAAAAGTTAGAGAAGAAACAGAGAAGAAACTAGAGATGCAGAGAGAAGAAATAAAAACTAAAATGAAAGAGATTAAGACTGTCCAGAAAAAAGAAATTAGAACAGTTAGAAGAAAAATTTGAAATGGCGTTACAGGAAGACAGGAAAGAAATGGAAAGGAAACTTAAGCAAAATGAAAAGCAAATGGCAGAAATTGAACTGAGAGGAATAGAAAGAAAAGAAGTTATCGTCCATGGAACAAGCGAGGTGAAAATACAATTTGGCGGGGATATTAGAAAAACACACCCAGTACCGTTTGTTAAAAATTTGAAAACCAAATTACAACATATTAGATATTTTGACGATTGCAAAGAAACTATTAGAAACCATCTGAAAGAAGAAGCAGCGTTATGGTATGAAAGCAAAGAAGATGAGTTTGAAAATTGGACAGATTTCGAGAATAAATTTCTCAACTATTTCTGGGGGAAAAATAAACAGAGAGAAATCAATCAAGAGCTACAGAATGGAAAATATCACGAAAAAATGGGAATATCTGAAGAAAGATATGCTTTGCAGATATATAACAACTCAAAATACCTGGAATACAAATATTCTACCGAACAGCTGGTAGAAATGATCAGCAGACATTTTGAGGAAACGTTGGAAGATCACGTGATTTTGAGAAACTATCAAGATATTGATAGTTTGTGCCAATTCCTTCAATTAAAAGAAGCGAAAAGAAGAGAAATGAGAAATAGAAGACAACATGATCAATATAATGGACCGGAAAGAAGGTATTCATCAAATTATGACCAGAGAAACCGACATCCCAGATCAACAAACGAATATAGGCCGAGAAATTACAATAATTACAATAGACAACAAAATTACGATAACAGGAATGACACACAACATAGAACATATGAAAATCACAACAGGAATAGAGATGCACAAAATCCTCCGAATAGGAATACTAACGAACAAAGGGACGATAGAAATAACCAGAGCTTCCAACAACAAAATAGAAGGGAGATGAATCATGTAGCAATAGGAAACGAAAGACAAATTTCTAATTCTAATCTAATATTTTTAGATGCATTTATAAAACATAAAGCGATTAAAATTGTGATTGATTCTGGATCGGAGATATCGCTAATCAATAAAAAACTAGTAAAATAATTAAATTTGGACAGATTTGTGTATAAGATTCCTAGGGTTGATTTAGTGGGTGCAAACAATAAAAATTTGACGACAGTAAACGAAGGTTTGGGAGTACGGATCAGAGTGGGAGACAAATTCCATATTATGAAATGTGTGGTGATTGAAGATTTAAATCATGATATGATAGCGGGAATTGATGAATTGAGGAAAAAAGATATCACCATAAATTTTTCGGAAAATAAACTGGAAATCAGAGCAGAACCAGACAACACAGAAGAAGAAAAGCAAACAGATAGGAAAACAAATTCTGGAAGGATCAATGCACAGGAAAAACGCAAAGAAATCGATATGACTGTGGAGGATAAACCGAAAGTACAAGAACAAAATCTAACAGAAGAGAAAAAGAGAAGGAAGAAAAAGAAGAAGAGTTCGAAAAGAAAGCAGGAAAATAAGATGGAGACAAGAGAAAAACAGGAAATAGAAGGTACAGAAGAATTGTCGGCAACCGACGATAAAACAGAATGGAAGCAGGAAGAAAAAGAAGGTATCATCAGTGAAATGAAAGGAATAGAAACATGGTGCTCGGAATACCAAAGGGAATTAGAGGATAAAAAGAAAACAGAAGAAAAAATGGCACTGATGGACGAGAATCCAGAATTTTGTGAAGAAATACTATGGACAGTGAACACATGTGAACAAAGGGAGGATGAAAGAAAAATAAATTGTGGAGAAAACATGGGAAAGAAAATAGAGAAGATTTTTGGAAACCATGGAGATCTTGTTAATGAAGTAAACCGAGTGGCTAAAAATTATGAACTTTCTTTTAAGGGAAAATACTTGGAAAAATTTAAAACGAAAATATATCCAATCCCGTATAAAGACAGGCAATATAAGGGGTATTTTAACATTCACGACATTTATCAGTATCATAAGTAGATTTTAATAACATAGTGAAATAATTTGATCCTAGAAAACTTTCGTCATTTTAAAAAACTTAACAAAGAGTTTTCGGCAGATCAAATGGCGGGGATTTGTTATGATATGTAAAATCGAGAAAAATATTGGTGTGTTTAAAATTCTTCAAAGTTCAAAAAACATTAAAATAATTCAAATAAGTAGGATAATAACCAACAAACATTTCGAAGAAGGAAAGTATTTAAATTTTTTGGATTACCTGTATTAAACAAAATGTAAGCTATGCATAAATTATTTCCTTTGTTATACTATACTTGAGTGACCCGCATAATTTTAAGTGAAATCCAAAGAACAATTGAACCGGGTTTTCCAAATACATTAACGCAGTGATTAAAAACAATAGAAGAGATTTTAGAAAGAGGTTTTTGTTAGTTTTTAAGAATTGTAGAAAAATATTATTTGTAAATAAGTTTTAGGAAATTTTATAATTATAGGTAAAAAGTTGTTTGTTATCGAAATGAAAAAATGGGGAAATTGTGACGAGTTTTGATTGGCGGAGATTGAAAAAGGTGGGATAGGTATGTAGGAATGAAAGTTTAGCTAGATTGAGGAGTGAAAAAATGTAGTTAGTTGGTTTCCAAGGGTGCAAGGCGAACGGCCGTTGTTCTCGGGTAGTTTCCCAGAGGTAGGAAGCAGTAGCAGTGAAAGTTTGTGAGTTTGCGTGTAGTTAGTGTATCTGACAGAAGCTGATCCAGTAAAATATTGTAAGTCATATTTTTCTACTTATATTCCAAGAGTCACTGTTCAGGCCAACGAGAGATTCAGTTTATCGTAAAGAAAAGATATTCCAAGAGTCATTTTTCACTCAGGCCAACGAGAGATTCAGTTTATTGAGAGAAGAAGAAGCTAGCATAATTTGAACGATTCGTGCATTTGAAGGAGATCATTAAGGACGATATACATGCAATAATTTGTTGTAAGATTGCTGATTACCTAGGGAGCGGCCACGAGTAAATATAGTCTACAAATAACAAGGATTTGGACCACTCATCATCAGAGAGAGATAGTTTTGTTTTCTGCAGTTTTTCTTTCATTGATAACACAATTTTTACACTTAATTTAGAAAGGATATAAATATTTTGATTAGGAGATTTAGAGTAATACTTGGATTTTGAGATTTCAACTAATATTGTTTGTACCATTAATTTTGAAGGTTCACGTACGTAGAACAAAAATTTTGAGAATCATTATATGAGATTTTGTTTATCGAAAACATTTGAGTGTGAATATTATTTCATTATTTTTATTTCAATATATAGTGTAATATCATATGTGTTTTTTTATTATTCCGGTATTCTTTGGACCTTACCTTTCACATGTAATAGCATAGATATTGAAGCACGAATTTATCCCTGAGATAAGAGAATTAAAAAGTGTGATAGAGTCATAATCATATCATTTAAATAATTTTAATTAATCAAAAAAAATTAATTAGCTAATTATTGCTTGGCGCACCAAGACTTTAAATATCACAATAATATATATATATATATATATATATATATATATATATATATATATATATATATATATATATATTATATACCCCGGACTTACGCGATAGGTGGGACTGAGCGCTATTTGCGTAAGTTGAATTCGCGTAAGTGGGGGTACAATTTTGCATATAAAGACATATAAAGTATGTTTAAGTGGGAAGGGAGACTAAATAAAACAATAATTTAGGAAATAATTAGTACAATCTATTTCTAGATAATATGACAAACTAAATTATTAAAGTGTACAAACACAATCCGAAGTTATTTTGATGTAGAAGGTTTCATAAATTGTAACAAAGTCGTCTGATGAGTCAATGATTTTTTCTTTTCTCGTAATATCTCCTCGTAGCATCCTAGTATTTTTTTTATTCCATGTTTTGTAACAAAAATGCGCTCTTCATTGGAGTCTATGCTTTCCAAAATGGTTAACCCTTTTTCAATCGAACTGAGGGCTTCTGTCAAGTTTCCAACTGTCATTTGATCTTCTAATTGAACTGGGTCCAAAGAATCATAATTATTAATTTCTTCCTCTTGTACACGCATTGTTATGAGCTCATCAATTGTAAGCTCCTCATTGTGTGAATCCAACAGCTCTCGAACATCATCACTATCTACTTCTTAATTTATTTGTCTACCAAGTTCGACAACGTCTTTGATCACATTGCAAATTTCATCAGGCCCTGGCACTGATTCCGCCTGAGTCTCAGTGGAGAAAAAAAATGGACAGAGTTTTTTTCAGACGCCAGTTAAAGTTTTTTGTGAAATTTCATCCCAAGATTCTCCAATGATTCTCACTGCTTCTAAAACGTTGAATTCTTTCCAAAATTCTTTAACAGAGAGCTCGTTGTTTTGTCTCATAGCTTTATGCAGATGTGCAAACGATCGTCTCGTGTAATAAGCTTTGAATGTTTTGATAACTCCCTGGTCCATCGGTTGAAGCAAGCTGGTTGTATTTGGTGGCAAAAACTCAACTTTCACACGTGGGTCGAAACTAGTTAAAGTAGCAGGAGGATGACCTGGCGCGTTGTCGATTAATAGCATCACTTTAAACGGGATTTGTTTAGACTGGCAATAACGTTCGACTTCAGGTATGAAGTGATGACCAAACCAGTCTTCAAAAAGGGAGGCCGTCACCCAAGCTTTACGATTCGACTTCCAAATCACGGGTAAACAAGCTTTAGATTTGTTTTTCAATGCTCTTGGATTTTCTGAGCGATAAACTAAGAGAGGCATTAATTTAATGTCACCTGCTGCATTCGCACCAAGCATCACTGTTAATCGATCTTTGGCGGCCTTAAAACCTGGAAAAGTTTTCTCTTCACGCGCAATAAAAGTTCTTTTAGGCATCTTCTTCCAAAACAGGCCAGTTTCATCTACGTTGAATATGGTTTGACTGGTATAGCCACCTTCATCTATCATAGCTTTGAGTTTCTCTGGATAGAGGGATGCAGCTTCTTTATCTGCACTTGCTGCCTCTCCACTTTCTGTAATGCTATGCCAATTACAGCGACTTTTGAACCGGCTGAACCAACCGTTACTAGCTTTAAACGTTTCATCTTTAGCCATCTCCCCAGCTTCTTCTTTTAATTTCTCAAAAATTTGTTTAGCTTGAAAGCACACCGTGTTCTGATCAACAGGACAATTTTTCACACTTACTTGATTATCACACCATAATTTTAACAATGTTTCCATCTCAGCGATAATACCATGCCGTTTACGAATGATGCTTGAATTCAAAGGCTGAGCGTTTTTCACAGCTCATAGAATTTTTTCTTTACTTGTCGTAATTGATCTGACTGTCGATTCCTGTAGATCATACTTCCTCGCTAAATCACAAATTTTTAGTTTTGCGTCGTAGTCTTTAATAATGTTAAGTTTGCACTCCAAAGATAATGTTTTTCTTTTCTTGTTTAAAGCAAAACAGTCGGTTCTACTTCGTTTGGATGCCATAGCTACTTATAGTAAATATCTCAGGTCGTCGCACAATGCACAAAAAAAAAAACACAAAATCGTAACTTATGTACCTACGCGCCGATTCCGCACTATACGTCTGTGCCTGTTGTAAACTGAACGAATAATAATGCGGGAGGAGGAAGTCAGAAAATTAATAGACGAGAAAATTACATCGCGTAACTCCGAATTCGCGTAAGTCGAGGTAGCGTAAGTCGGGGTATTACTGTATATATATTCTTCTTCTTCTTGATGTGCCTAATACTAATGTTGGCGATCATCATGGCAAGCTTTATCTTATCCGCAGCAGCGCGGAAAAGCTGCACAGATGTTGTATTGAACCAGATTCTGAGGTTCTTTAACCAAGAAGTTCTTCTTCATCCTGGACCTCGTTTTCCAAATATTTTTCCTTGCAGGATGGCTTGAAGGAGAGCATATATGGATTTATTTCGCATAATATGTCCGATGAATTGTAACTTTCGAGATTTAATGGTGGTCAGTACCTCTCGGTTCTTATTTATTCTTCTAAGGACCTCCTCATTTGTGACCCGGTCAGTCCACGGAATCTTAAGTATTCTCCGATATAGCCACGTCTCAAATGCTTCCAGTTTTTTGCACATATCTTCGTTCAAGGTCCACGATTCAATACCATATAAAAGGTCAGAGAAGACGTAGCAGCGCAGCATTCTTACTTTTGTATCAAGAGAGAAGTTGTGACTCTTGAAGAAGACCTCCGTCCGATTAAAGGTGGATCTAGCTTTTGCGATGCGTGCTCTAATCTCCTGGTTGTTGGTCCTTTCTTCATTTATTATGGTGCAGAGGTAGTTGTAGTGCGTCACTCTTTCTACAGGAGATTTGTTAACGTAGAGTTGACCTTCTGTTATCCTTTTCTTGCTAATTATCATAAGCTTTTTCTCTTTAACGTTTATATTGAGTCCATATTGTTGACTGTAATACGCGATTTGGATCATAAGAACTTGTAGGTCTTCTAAGTTGTCCGCAAATACTCTGGTGTCATCTGCATATCTGATGTTGTTAAGCCGGTAACCATTTATTAAAATACCTTTTTCAGTTTCGTGCAAAGCTTCGATAAATATTTTTTCAGAATACAGATTAAAGATTGAGGAAAAGAACAATTACAAAATACAGCCTTGCCTTACTTCAAGCATGATTTTCATGCTTACAGTGTGTTCACTTTCATACATAGTCAGTGTGTTCACCTTCAACTCTGAGATATATATATATATATATATATTTATATATATATATATATATATATTATATATATAATACTTTAATATATAAATAAAAAACAATTTATTATGGCTAACTATTAGGAAGATTAAAAACTATAAAAAACTTTTCACTTCAATCCAAACTATTCATAAATAATAACTATAACTCGATTATAAAATTTTTTAATTGATGATTTTAATTTTATTATCATTTATATATTAAAGTATTATATATACAGGGTGAGTCACGCTCAACGGGACGGAGCCTACCGGGGAAACGGCTAAAGATATTAAAAATTTCTTTTGCAGGAATACGTAGGTTAGTACCAAATACAAATTAAAATTTGTGAGATATATACAGGGTGTCCCAATTTGGCGTAATGATGACTTTTTTAAATGGAACAACATATATTTCACTTTAATTTTGAATTCTACTGAACAAAATAATGTTACTTTATTCAACATTCCCTATACCTATTTTTGACCGGTTTCGATTTATTTGGGTTTTTCTGAAAATGCACTATTCGCGAAATTAATTAATTACACAATATCGCATGAATTTTAATTAACGCCTTTTTGTCAGTTAATTGTCAAGTGTCCATGCTTTACATCAGAATAATTACCATTTGAAACTAATCTACAGAGTGTTCGCAATCTGAAGTGTCAATGCTGTACCATATTTTGTATAATTACTTTCTTAACTTAAATGGGACACCGTGTATTTTACTTTAATTTTGAACTCTAATTAAAAAAATAATATTACTTTATTAAACAATCCCTATACCTATCTTTGAGAATTTTCGATTTATTTGCCCTTTTTTGAAAATGCACTATGTATTCTTGAAAATAATTAATTTTTATCACTTTATTACATAAAGTTCTACTCTAACTTAAACAAAATCGCTGTATTGGAATGTTGTAACAATTATTATAATCAAACTATTATAAAATTTTATATTAATATCTAGTATCTTCAAATCTATTTGCATTATCTTACCTGGAACATTAAATGTCATTAATTACATAGCTCATTATTATAAAGAATGCCATGAAAAAACAAAAGGTGCCTAGCTGTCAAACTAATTGTCAAACTATTAACTGTATTGCTTTCAATTAAATAGAAATGACAGATTATTCAATTGAAGACCGAGTAAATATGATTTTAATAATGAGTGAATGTGATCAAAACAGTTTGTTAGCATCAAGAGTCTATGCTGAGAGATTTCCCTTAAAACGTCATCCTCGTAAAGAAGTATTTGACAGAGTCT
Source organism: Diabrotica balteata (assembly GCA_918026665.1). Taxonomy (NCBI): domain Eukaryota; kingdom Metazoa; phylum Arthropoda; class Insecta; order Coleoptera; family Chrysomelidae; genus Diabrotica; species Diabrotica balteata. The sequence continues at coordinate 74,100,416 of OU898284.1, forward strand.
TAACAAGGTTTCGTCAAACTGGCAGTGTTGTTTATACTAAACGAAAATTAATAAATCCGATAACTGTAGATGAAAATACCGAATTAGAAGTTATTCAATCAGTTATTGAAAATCCAAATACAAGTACAAGGACGATGGCCAGGGAGATTGAAGTAAGCCAAACTAGTATATACAGAATTCTTAAAAAATATCAATATCACCCATACCATATTCAAATGCATCAGCATTTGTATGGAACTGATTTTGAACGTATGGTCAAAACCGATGGTCCCTTAATGTATATGGTGGAATAATAGGAGAACATGTGATAGGACCGTATTTTTTTAATGGCCATTTAAATGGACAAAAGTTTTTAAGATTTCTACGAAGAGACTTTTGGATACTTTTGCAAAATATCCCTTTAAATATTAGAAGAACAATGTTTCTGCAGCTAGACGGTGCTCCAGCACATTACACGCGTAACGTTAGAGAATATTTAGACAGAAAATTTCCCGGAAAGTGGATAGGGGGTGGTGCTGTCAATTGGCCCCCTAGATCACCTGGGTTAACATCAATGGACTTTTTTTTTGGGGATATATTAAAAGTTTGGTTTATCAAACTCCACCTACAACCGCTGAAGACATGAAAACGCGTATTCGTAATGCGTTTGCAACAGTTACTCCAGAAATGCTAAGAAGAGTAAAACAAAATTTTGAATACAGAGTGAGGTTATGTATTGAAGAAAATGGACACCATTTTGAACATTTAATTAATTTTTTTCTAGTGTGTTTTGTTTAACTTTATGTAATAAAGTGTAATTAATTAATTTCAAGAATAGTGCATTTTCAAAAAAACCAAATTAATCGAAAATTATAAAGGATAGGTATAGGGATTGTTTAATAAAGTAATATTATTTTTTGATTAGAATTCAAAATTAAAGTAAAATACAGGGTGTCCCATTTAAGTTAAGAAAGTAATTACACAAACTATTATACAGCATTGACACTTCGTATTGCGAACACTCTGTAGATTAATTTCAATTGGTAATTATTCTGATGTAAAGCATGGACACTTGAAAATTAATTGACAAAAAAGCGTTAATTATAATTGATGCGATATTGTGTAATTAATTAATTTCGCGAATAGTACATTTTCAGAAAAACCCAAATAAATCGAAACCGGTCAAAAATAGGTGGGAATATTGAATAAAGTAACATTATTTTGTTCAGTAGAATTCAAAATAAAAGTGAAATATAGGTTATTCCATTTAAAAAAGTATAAAGTTTATATCATTACGCCAAATTGGGACACCCTGTATATATCTCACAAATTTTAATTTGTAGCCGGTACTGACCTACGTATTCCTACAAAAGGAATTTTTTAATATCTTTAGCCATTTCCCGGTAGGCTCCGTCCCGTTGAGCGTGACTCACCCTATATATATATATATATATATATATATATATATATATATATATATATATATATATATATATAATATATATATATCTCAGAGTTGAAGGTGAACACACTGACTATGTGAAAATCATGCTTGCTATTACAGTCAACAATATGTATATATAATACTTTAATATAGAATTTTTTTTAGTTTTAAATAAAAGTAAAATCATCAATTCAAAATTTTTATAATCGAGTTATAATTATGAATAGTTTAGATTAAAGTGGAAACTTTTATAGTTTTTAATCCTCCTAATAGTTAGCCGTAATAAATTGTAACCTTTTGAGGCTAAATGATAGGCAAATCTTGCATGTACATTTTTATTAGACTTAGGTATTCTCAACAATTCATTTGTGATACTAGGTACGTGTTAGTAAGATATGCTGTATATGGCTTTTAAAATGTTCCTTTTTATGGATAACTGTAACTTCTTCTTCTGTTTCTTCTTTCTTCTAGTATGTAGGCTTTAACGCCTGTTTCTTCTTCAATATTAGCATCCTAAATTGTTTAAATTGTCTATCTTTTTCTTGGTCTGCAAATACTTCTTTATCCATTTGGTGACTTATCTCGTGCTATTCGTACTATTCTATCCCCTAACATTCTACTGATGTGTTTGTTCCATTCCTGTTTTCGTTTTGTCACCCATCCATTTATGTCTTCTATATTGCATGCTCTTCTTATGTTTTCGCTTCTCCCTCTATCCAACAGACTTCTCCCTGATATTCGTCGAAGTATTTTCTGTAACTAATATATAAAAGTACCGTGATATTATATTACAAATATCCCTTCCATAAAGAATATTTTTTTTTTAAACTTGCTGTATAGAGAATTTTTTTCCTTTTTGTTGTCACAGGTTATATAGTTAAACAACAAAAATTTTACTTGTATAAAAACTAAAATAAACGGAATATATTTGTTCAGCTTTCTCCTGGTCCAATAAAAAATTGCTTTGTTTTCTTTCAGGCATAAGCTTAAGATCAGTTCAACGAATAGTCAGGGAAGGTCGGGTAACAGATCAAGCTTGCACGAGCAGAAATCTGTTCAATTCTCCGTCTACAAAAAAGCACAGAGTTTCCAAACTAAAAATGGATGCAGCTGACGAAGGCTTGTTACGTCGATTTATAATAAACTTCCATATTCAGGAGAAAATGCTGCCGACAATTAAAAGATTGCATCAAAAACTTGTGAAAGAATTGCAGTACACCGGAAGCAGAGAAACTCTTCGAAAAGAGATTCATAATTTAGGATTTCGTTGGAGAAAAACAAAAAATAATCGACATATTTTAATGAAAAAACATGAATTACGGAAATTAAGGCTAGATTACCTAAGAAAAATAAAAAAATTTCGCAGCGAGAAGCGTACAATTGTTTTCATGGATGAAACAGACTTGCACTCCAATTATGTAAACGAATATAATTGGAGTGATAACAGTTCCGAAGGTTTGAGGAAGCCAATATCAAAAAGGCAAAGATTAATAATTGTTGCTGCTGGAACTGAGGATGGATTCGTATCTGAGATGGAAATCAAAATCTAAAACTGGAGACTATCACGACGATATGAATTACGAAAACTATCAAAAGTGGCTTACGGAAAAATTATTGCTAAATTTACCTTCCAACGGCGTTATTGTGTTGGATAATGCGGCGTACCATAACAAACGGGAGGATAAAATTCCAACTTCGGCATCTCGAAAAGCCGATATGCAAATGTGGCTTAGAGAAAGAAACATACCGTACACCGAGGATATGCTTCGGACAGATCTCTACAAATTAATTAAACTACATAAGCCTCGATTTGTTAAATATTCCATTGATTCTGTGATTAGAAGTTTTGGACATGAGTTATTAAGACTGCCTCCTCATGATCCGGATCTAAATCCAATTGAACTGATATGGGCTGCACTGAAAAATTTTTTTGGATCAAAAAAATGTTAGTTTTAAATTAAATGACGTCACCGAATTATGCGATGAGTTTTTTGACAAATTTCCTGCAGAAGAATGGAAAAAAAATTGTGATAAAATTATTTCGGTTGAAGATAATTTTGTGACAAAAGAACCACAATTCGATGTCGTTTTTGATCAAATAATAATTAACTTGGGTGAGGATTCTGACGACGAATCTGACGACGATTTGATTGATTGCTCGGACAATGATCTTTCGTGTAACGAACTATGTAACGACTAAGATTATTGTTTTGGAATTTACCAAAGATGGACTAAGAGAAGGCTAGATAGTGACATTCTGAAGGTACGAGGAGGACTGTGTTGTGCTGAGAAGTTTCGCGGACTGTGTGTGTGGGGTCGACCTCGCTTTCTATCACAAACTTTAGAAGTAGTTAGAGATTACAAAAACTTTATATCTGAAATTATCTGAACCTCTTGGAAAATAACGAAATTTATTGCAAAAATTGGTCAATACCTTTGCATCAATTGTCTAACATAATAATATGGTAAGTATACAACGTATATCTGTAGCGATAAGCTAATTAATTCAAAAAATTAATAACAGTTCTTCATGTTAAAATTTACATTATCGCAATTGGTTATATACATGTGAAATAGAAATGACATAAAAATTGAAATGTGTTTCTCCAATATGTTTATTTACTTAATAATGTTCTAAAGCTATTTTCTTATGGCATTTTAAATTAATTAATATTTAACTGGGAATAAGCCACAATTAAAGGTTAAAATACGTTTATTGACCTTTCAATTGTCACTTCGGAAATTGTTCTCAAAATACAAAATACTCAAAATTGTAATTATTGTTTATTTACTACAGATATGTTGCCACTGTACATATACATTTTTCATAAATGAAAATAATGGGAAAATAATTACATTATTAACAAATTTTTTCTACGTTTTATTCAATATTATTATTATTTTTATTTTGTCCTCATGGTAAATAAATTTATCACACACTCATCCACACAACCACGGAACATATCCATTAACGTAATTTTCAGATCCCAAACAAATTTTTGATACGGCAACTACGCATCTGTGACACCAACGATTAAGTACCTCTCCTATTTCTCTTAGAATAATTCCTTTTCTATTTTCGCGCAGCTGACCCGCCAGCTCTCGGTTGTCGGATATAAATACATTGTCGCCCAAATACACAACCTCGACAAAAGATTGTTACTTTGGCCGGCCAATCACAGCGCTCGTTATTAACTTCGCTGTCATTGGCCGCTCGGCGAAAGAGCGCTGCGAGTTCTCAATTACTAAACGTATAAAAGAGCAGCGCACCTTCCGATCGGGACAGCAGCAGCGAACATTCTGCATCGTGAATTCGTAGTGAACGGTTGTTTTTCTCGTTTTTAGGTTCCCGTCTCGTTCCTATAGCAAAGGATCAGTTAACAGCCATAGCATTGTTAACAAGCTGATCGCTTGGACGGACGTTACAACCTGGAGATAAGAGAACAATAGAAGGCGATAAGAGCGACAACAATAGAACAATAGGACCATTGTTCATTGTTCTATTCCCATTGTTCAACTTTAAACGGTTTTTCTGAAAACCGTTAGGGCTCATAGAGCTGTTATTGTGTTTGGTTGGGTGCTCCCGTCTACTGTTTCGGAGATTCTGCTGGTCACGGTGAAGGCTAGGTGGATGGTATTGTAAGAGCCATCCGCGGCCGTAGCCGGGCTTTCAGCCTCCGTTAGGGTGATAAACGACCAGTCCGGCATCGTAGCGGTTCTTTGAATTTATTTTTAGGTATAAGAAGAATCAAAAGAAAATAAAAAAGTCAATCGAGATCTATAGGTGCTGCAAATTTTCATCTGGGGCAGTTCGTCTTACACATTCTCTTAGTTAACTAGTAACTAGTGAAAGCATAGTAGGTGGTTGCCGTAAGAAAAGACCACCTGCGTACGCTGTAGCCGGTTCTCTCTGTTTACTAACTGAGTGTCGACTAGCTGGCCTGGTGTTAAGTGTGGTACTTGGGTCACGAACTGACTCCTTTGAAATTCCATATAGTTACTAATTTGTAATTGGTAACTTGAGGAAAAGTTGTTAGGAAGTTAAATTAGTACACATATAAACCTCAGTGGTATACAAGGAAGTGCATCGGGGGACCGACAGCTCATTTTATAGTAAGCATAGTCCGGCGATCCGCCATCCTATACATTGCACAGCGTATAGGAAAAAGGGAGTCTTCTGGGTGTACGCCTAGCCAACCACTGTCGTAATGCCGCGCTCGACCCGCTCAAATAGGTCAAAGCCGCGTCCTGCTGAACCTCCTGATCCTCCTCCCGTACACAATCATTCGATTACATCAAATATCAGCAACGACACAACTCACGCTATTACACCTGACTTTCCACCATTACCTCAAAAACCAATATCACCGATCCCTATCTCACCAACCAATCAATACATATTACCTACTCCTCTTACCTACAATATCCCTACACTTCATATTCCTGATACCAACGACACCACTCCGAAGATGAACGTCGCCACAGACAGTTTCGTCGAGGACCTGGTGACTACCCTCCCCATAGACCAAATCGACCGGTTGATCGCGCGTTTGCAGCTGTCCCGGTCCTCACTTATCGCCAATCCTTCATCTACACCAACAAATACCCTAGCACACCAACACCAGCAAACATCCACTACACATACTACCAATATACTAACTACACCTACACCACAACCTACACCTCAAATTAGTATACATACAAACACATCCATCCCTCAACAAATCCCTTCCTATGCTACTGCAGCGCACTCTCCTAAACCACAACATCCTCAAACAACCTCCCAACAACCAAAACACTTTAACTATCTTATTTCCAATATCCCTCTGGAAAAATCCACACAACGTGATTTTTTCAGAATCATCAATACCAGAGAATTAATCCTTAACCAAATCACCACTATAAAAGTTCTACCCACCGGTACCGCACACCTTACCACACCTCACCCGATAAATCACGTCGATGTCCAACGGCGACTCCGTGATGCTGTCGGGGATCCTAAAATCCAGATCTCTCCGAAGCACAATACGAACCCATCAACCACTAAAAATACCACTACCCGTACCCACAATCCCGGTTATATGGTGGTCGTCAAGGGAGTTGACAGAATCTACTCTGACGCCGAACTAACCATCCTGTTCACTAATTTAAACATCCCTGTCATACGTCTCTGGCGCATCATCTCCAGAGAGAACAAACCTACCACCTATGTCAAGTTGATCACCTCAATGAATCTAAATACACGAGATGCTCGCCAGGGGCGTGTACTTTGACGGCCTCCGTATGACTGTGGAGCTACCTTTAATTCCAACCCCGTTTCCTCCTGTACCCAAGTATTGCGCCAAGTGCAGTGCTAACGGGCATACCATTGCGAGTGCCCGCAAAAACAGTACAGGTGCCCTACTTGTGGTCAAGACCACAAATCCACATCCTGCCCTACCCCACAAGCCCCTAAATGCCCTAACTGTGGTGGCGAGCATGCGGCCTATTCGTCAAATGCCCACTCAGAAGGGAAATTCCAAAAACACCACAGGAAACTCAACCCATAACCACAGAAAAAAGAGACCCACCATGTGAACTGTCTTCAGACATGAAGGCAGTGATGGAATTCACCTCCCTCATCCCTTATTAACCTCCTTCCAGATAGGCGCCAGCTTATCCTGGATATAACCAACCGCATCTCCACTCTGATGTTCGGTCACAAGAGTACTCTTGTGGCTCATAACAACAGAGCTTCCATCTCCTTCCTGCCCCTTTAATGGACAGTTCAATAGGTGCTGTTAACTGCCTGGGGTGTTCGGAATAGGCGACCACTTATTAAACATATTCTTCAACATCATAACATCCAAATCCTAGCCCTCACCGACACCCTATCAAAAACAGATCCAACTTTTCCCGGTTACTGCACGGTACCACCGTCCTAAAAGCCAAATATCTCGCGGTATTGGCTTCCTTATCAAATATGTATCCCCTTTTCCCCTCATGTTACACCTATGCACCTTAACCTCAATGATGTTGACTTCCTGGCAGTGACATCCACCTTGACAATAACACGACAATCACAATAGTCTCTTATTACAAACATCCTCATCAGGACATGTCCGAGATCTTGTTTGATTATGTATCTAGCCTCAATAAAGCAATTATTCTCGGCGATTTTAACGCCAGACACATTCAAATTTGGTGACACTGTCACAAATCATGCAGGCAACGACTTTTCGGACATGCTCATCATTAATCTTCCTATCCACCGCATCCGTAACCGTGAACCGACTTTTGTGGGTCACCATGGCATGTCGATAGTCGATCATATTGTATGTACGTACGATGTGATTGATCTGTTGGACGACGTATGCTTTTTGGGCGATTCCATCACGTCGGATCACTTACCACTGCTGGTTAAGGAACAGATATTTACAACCACCCCCTCCTGCACCACCCAAGTAATAAGAGACTTTAAGCACGCTGACTGGGACCGATACAGAGCCTTTTTGTCAAATAATATTCCAGAGTTAGGCAACTTATTACACACTGATGATATCGATCAAGGTATCACGGCTATCTCAAATCTGATAAATCAAGCAATTGATATATCAGTCCCTATTAAGGTTATAAACCCTAAAAAGCCACCTCTAACAATATATAATCAATAATATCAAACATAAGAGACGACTCCTACGTCAGTTTCAAACTACACGAAATCCTCTTATCAAAACAGAATATAACCGCCTGTCCGCGGTGATCAAGCTACAGGTGAAAGAGATGCAGGTCAGACAATGGCGGGCTGCCACCTCTAGGCTTGATTTCCGCAACGGTGGTAAATTCTGGCATAAATTCAAGTGCCTAACTAAACAAAAAACTAACAATCCATCTCACCTTAAGTGAACAATCAAATCATTAATACACATCAACAAAAGGCCGAAGCCTTTAAAAACCATTTACAAAACAGCTTAATCTCACCTAATAATCCTAGATTTGATCACGCTTTCCTGACTGAGACTGAAAGGGACGTAAACAGACAACTCGCGCCCCTTTCGATCCTCAGGTGCCGCATGATCATCCCATCATGGCACCGGTGGATCAACAAACTTTCAAAAATTTTTGTCACATTGGCAAATCGAATGCACCGGGTCCTGACAACATTGCCAGGATCTGTGTGAAACAATTTCCTCCGAGTGTCTACCTCTACCTAACAAATATTGTCAATGCCACCCTCAAACTCTGCTATTTCCCGTCACAGTGGAAAGTAGCAAATACAATTATGCTCTTAAAAAAGGGCAAACCCCGCACAGATCCTAACTCTTACGGCCGATTTCGCTCACCAATGTTTTAGCAAAAGTCTTTGAGAGGATCCTAAAAGAAAGACTCACTGACTTCACGACGAACACAATATCATTCCCTCCTTTCAATTCGGCTTTAGAGAAGGGTGCTCTACAAATAGTATTGGTGCGGATTCGGTCGTCGACCACGATGGCAGGCGGTTCGAGCAGTGAACCTCCTGACAAATGTAAATTTTGTGCTAAATTTACTTCAGCAAATGACATTAAATGTTTGGGTAATACCAGTGATGTTGTTCTGCACGTCAAGTGTTTTGATGCAATTTCGAAAGTTGTATTTGTCGATAAAAACTCGTTCTATTGTCGTAATTGTTCGGTTAGTAAAGGACATTGTTCTGCTCCAATGTGCGATAAGTTATCATGTGAAAAAGTTGTATTGAAGAAGGAGATTGAATGTCTGTCACGAGAAAGGGAAGTTTTAAATAAGTACGTTTCTGAATTGGAATACACAAATAAACTGCTTAAATCAAAAACAACGGTAAGTGACGATTTTCAAGCTCAACCTTCTAATTCTACCAGCTCATTTTTGCCAATTAGTGATAGGCCAACAAAAAGTTACTCGGCTGCCTTGAAAGTAAATAAAACTGCCTGTGCCCTTGTTTTGCTTGTAAGGTCAACGAACCAAAACATTGCTAACGTACAGGTTGATAGCGATATTAAATCGAAAATTAATCTTTCTTCTACAAAAGCTACTGTCAATAGTACCAAGTTGATTAAAAATGGAGTTTTGATTAACTGTAGCAACGCAATGTCTTTAGAAAAATTAAAAGACTGCCTTACCAAACAATTGGGAAATACTTATTCTGTTACTGAACCAAAGAAGTTAAATCCGAGATTAATGATTCGTCGCGTGAATGCTGCCTCTCTGGAAAAAACAAGTTTTTTACAAGACCTGATTACCTTAAATGATCTTAACGTAAATGAAGATGATATAAAAATGGTAACAAAAGTTAAGTTTAAGGAGCGTTTCAACGTCGTGTTGGAGGTTACACCAGCTTTATACAAAGTGGTAATTGAAAGAGGTTTTTTGTATGTAGGCTGGCTCAAATGTTATGTTAGTGAACACTTTAATATTGTAAAATGTTTTAAATGTTGTAAAGCTGGACACCAGAAGAAAGATTGTCTTAGTAATTTAATATGTCCGAAATGTTCTGAATCTCATGAAATGAAAGATTGTACCAGTCAGACTATGTGTTGTAATAATTGTAAAACGTTAAACTTAAGATACAAACTTAATTTAGATACAGTTCATGTTGCAAACAGTTCAGTTTGTGGTTACTTACTAGGTAAAGTTGAGCAACTTAAAACTAAAATTTAATATGTCTAACAAAAACCTTAAATTAGCTCATTTTAATATACGTTCCTTGTTTGCAAAATTTAACGTATTCTCAGATCTAGTAAGTGATCACAGCTTTGATATTGTTTGCCTGTCCGAAACTTGGTTGACTTCGGATATCTCAGATCAGAGTGTATATATTCCGGGTTTTAAAATAATTCGTAAAGACCGTGGTTCAAGAGGTGGTGGAATCGCTGTTTTTGTACGTGATTCAATTATTTCAAAGTCAGAACTTGCTGACCTTCCTTGTCCATTAGGTATCGAACAAATGTGGATTTCTGTGAAAATACAGAAAACAATATTGTTAGTCGGTGTTATATATAGAACTGAGGCGTGCAGGATGCTAAATTTTATACAGTATTGTGATGATACTCTTTCTCACATAGTACCCCAATTTAATAATATTATTTTAACTGGTGATATCAATGTTGATCAGCTAGTAGATAATCAAATAAATTATTGTTTTCAGTCTTATAATTTTGTTCAATTAGTAGAGGAACCTACGCGCATAACTAACAGTTCACAAACATTGCTCGATGTTATTTATACAAATAAAAGTGAACTCATTAGACATTCCGGCGTTTTAGATCATGAACTATCTGACCATAGAGCAGTGTACTGTGAATTTGAGTTAGATATTAATTACAAAAAAAACTTTTTAAAGATATATAGAAATTACAAAAAACTTTTCAATATCCTCTTTTAACGCAGATCTGCAAAATATGTCATGGGATAATATACTGTACGAAAATTTTATAGATAATAAAATTCGAATTTTCAATTATATGTTAGTTTCGCTGTTTGACAAACATGCTCCTTATGTTGAATCAAGAATTACAAAGCCACCTGCTCCGTGGCTAACGCCCACAATACAGGATATGATGAAAACTCGTAATGCTGCTTTAGCCAAATATAAGAAAACTAAAAACGTCTTAGACTATAGTTACTATAAAAATCTTCGAAACGCAGTTACTAACGCAGTCCGTCTGGAGAAGAGTGGTTATTTAAATTATCGGTCTGCTTCTTTGAATAAAAAAGATCTTTGGAAAGCTATGAGGTTATTCAAAATTGTAAATAAACCGGTTATAGAGATCCCCCAGGAGCTTAAAGATCCTATCTCTATAAATAACTATTTTACATCTGTTTTTAGCCCTGTAAATTGTTGTCCTGAGACAACCCAATGGTACCAGTCAAGTATTTTCAACCCAGATATTACTTTCTCGTTTAAAATGGCCACTATTGATGAAATTAAATCATTAATATTAGGGTTAAAATCGGAAGCTGTTGGATGTGATAACATTTCTGCAAAGATGCTACAACTCTCCCTTTCTATTACTGCTCCTTATATTACGCACATTATAAATTGTTGTTTAGAGGTAGGTTATTTTCCGGACATTTGGAAATATGCATTGGTAAAACCACTGCCCAAATCAAATAAACCTGAATCACTAAATGATCTTCGCCCAATAAGCATTCTACCGGGACTGTCAAAAATTTTAGAAAAGGTTATTTATAAACAGATATACGAATATATTTTTAGAAATAATGTAATTACGTCTATACAATCAGGCTTTAGAAAAGAGTTTAGTACAACGACCCTGCTTCTTGACTTAACAGATAATATACTTCGATCATTTGATGAAGGAAAAGCAACCTCAGTCATCTTGCTTGATTTTTCTAAAGCCTTTGACACTATTGATCACGCTCTTCTTTGTGCTAAATTGAAATATTTTGGATTTGATGATACCTCCTTACAGTTTTTCAAATTTTATTTGGTAAATCGTTATCAAAAGGTCATAATCGATAATAATTCATCAGAATTTGCATGTCACTTCAGGGGTGCCTCAAGGATCGGTTCTTGGTCCTCTTTTTTTTTCAATATATATTTCCGACCTGTATAACTCCTTAAATAATTTGAAATTGCACTCTTTTGTAGACGACACACAACTGTATTTCTCTTTTGAACCTAACTCTGTAAATCAAGCGTCACAAAAAATAAATCAGGATTTGGAATCTATTTGTACTTATTCCACTAGACATAATCTTAAACTAAATGCTAAAAAATGCAATTCTTTGTTATATTGTTCAAAAAATTATAAAGCCACTGTTCAGGATAACTTAAAACTAATTATAAAAAATGAACCTCTAAAGAATGTTAATAGTTGCAGAAACTTAGGAGTCATATATGACTGTACGCTACGATTTCAAGAGCATGTCACCCTTTTAGTAAAAAAGTGCTATTTAGTTATGCGTCAACTGTATAGGAGTAAAGGCATTTTAAACTTTAAATTGCGTAAGTTACTTTGTGAAACTATGGTAATGTCAATTCTTAATTATGGGCTCTTGGTATTTTATCCTTGCTTAGATCAAGTTACGAAATTAAGGTTGCAAAAAATTCAAAATAATTGTTGCAGATTTGTCTTTGGCATAAGAAAATATGATCGTGTATCATGCAAAATAAAAGAACTTCAATGGTTAACCATAGATAATTTATACAAATATCACCTCGCCTCATTGATATATCGAATTATTTCGTCGTCAAATCCTATTTATTTAAGGAACAAATTAGTATTTCGTGGAGATGCTCATAATCTGGATTTGAGATATCCTCATAGTCTTATGCTGCCTAGGTATAGACTAGCTATTTTCCAGCGATCGTTTACTTATAATGCTGTTTTAGTGTTTAATAGTTTACCAATAAATTTAAGAGGTAAATCTCTTGATTTCATGAAGCGGCATTATAAGAAATTTTTACTTCAATTGCAGTAACGTTATTATTATTATTATATAGTATATTGTTGTCGTTATTGTTACTATTAGATATTTTTGTTTTTGTTTATCTTTTATATCATATCATACATCACACAACATCACAAATTATTTTTGTTTAATTATTTTTTAAATTATTTTTTTTCTTTTTTTTAATTATTTTTTTTTTATATAATATTTTTCTAGTAGCCACATGACTATTTTTTCACTTCCAACTTTTTTCATTTTCAACTTATTTTAAACTAATTTTGTAAACTTGAGGTTAAGTAGAGTAGCTCTAGCTAGACTTCGCCTCATGTACCTAGTGTTTGTAAAATTTTACAGACTAAATAAAGGCAGTTTATTATTATTATTATAAATACGGCATTGACAGAAATTATCACACACATTTCTCAAAGTCTGAACGACGGCAAACTTGCACTAGGTATTTTTCTCGATGTTCAGAAAGCCTTTGATCAAGTCTGGCATGTGGGACTGATCAAGAAACTACTGAACATTGGACTACCAATTCCATTTGTCAGACTTATCCAATCCTACGTTTCTGAACGTCTGGTCAGGGTAAAGGAGCGTGGTTTTTTCTCTGATTCTTTTACTCCAACAGCTGGAGTACCACAAGGCTCAGTACTGGCCCCTTTACTTTACACTATTTACAATAGCGACATACCAAATACTATACGTAACAAGACCACCACTCTACTTTACGCAGATGATACTGCTCTAGTAACTACAGCTACGAACGTTGATTCTGTTCTCAGGTACGCTCAAAATCACCTTAGACTAGTTGAAAACTGGTGCGGGAGATGGAGAGTGTTCCTGAATCCGAACAAAACTCAAATGATTCTCTTTAGACATCCTAAACATAGTAAACGTGCGGCCTCTTTTAACGAAAGAAACTATCTCACACTTTGAGGAGATCAACTCCAACTCCGCGATCATATCGATTACCTCGGCGTTAAGTTCACACGAACTCTGAGCTGGAGGGCCGATATGAACATAGCCTGTGCTAAGGCCAGGAGTAGACTGAGTCTCCTCAATAGTCTGAGATGTAATTTCGGGGCAACACACTCTAGTACATTAATATTCACATATAAAACTTTTATTAGACCTATTTTTGAATACCGATCCAATATTTATGCTACAATGTCAAAATCCGTCAAAGAAAATTTGTTAAGTCTAGAGCGGAGGATTCTGCGTAGAGTGAATGGTAAACGCAACGACTTCCCCTCAGCTCTCATTCATCAAGTATCTAATATCCAGCCCCTAAATGAGAGACTACACTCTCTGAGCAGAAGTTACACTACACGCACAATCCGGAGCCAAAACCTCAGAGCTCAACGCATCCTAAAAACTGTCTGCTCTACCCGAGGCAATGTATTCACCAGACATCCTAAACCGAAAATCCCACACCTTCCCGCAATTCTACTGGAACTCGCCAGTAACGAACTCCCTGATGAATACATTGATATACAGGAGGCAACTCCCCTCTATTTTCGTCGCATTCCAAGCTAAATTGCTCACTTCGAGCTTGCCTAGACAGGGGGGATCGGTTTTCTGCGGTTTCCCGATCCCATTTGCAAATGATACCTGTCTATTGTGAGGATACAGCCGCAGCTGCCCTCTTGCGCCGCGTAACACATTTTTACATATTTACTAATTACTAATATTAATGCATGTACTTGTACATATATTAATATCTCATTTCTCTATACTTATCAATTAACAAATATTAATACATTAATTATTTTAGAAAACAATTCTAAAAAGAACCGACCACAACCCTTCTCCGCTGATTGCCCTGGCTAACCAAACGACAACCACCAGTGGAGCAAAGAAGACAGAAGAACCAGAAGCCGACCAACAACCAAACAAAAACCACTTCCTGAAGAGGCTCCAGCCTAAAGCAGGAAGACAAAACCACCACAAAAGAAACACACCTACCAAAAAGAAAGAAAAACCAACGAGACAATGGATCCCGATCGGGACTTCAGTGTCAGACACTTTGAGCCCTACTAGACCTTGTTGGTTAGTGGTGCTTCCTTGTAAAACTGTTGTTTCATTATTAATCCAAATAACCAAGATCGTCCTTACGTCGAATCTTAACGATTATACCGACTTATTTCCAATCCAGACGTCGAAGATATCCTAAGGCGCTGGTTTCTCTGAACAGACGTAAGCCGCGGCCGTCGACGTTTGGACGTTGCGGCTAAAGTCCACACGTCATCGGTAACGGTTGAGTGGTTTCTCTAGAATTAGTCAGTTTGCTGGTAGATATTAATAGGTATAGACGTCGATTATTAGGTGAGATTAAAAATACAAAGGACTTTATAAATAATGAAAATGATAATGAAAAAAATGTTAATGAAACTGTTACTTGAAAAAGAGGAAGATATGGAACTAATAATTAGAACAAATAAGAAAAGAAGACAGACTTACAATATATTTAAAAATAGAGAGAATGAAGGGACATTTAGTAACTTGATTCATACGCATCTTAAATGTGATAATGAAAAATTCATACAGTATTTTCGACTATCACAAAAATAGTTTAAACAGTGCTAAATTTAGTTGAACGTGACCTTTCTGTAAAATCAACAAATAGATATTCACATCCTATTTCACCCTCTCAAAAGTTAGCAGTGACATTGAGGTAAGTTATTTTTTAGCAATATATAGGACCAAATTGTTAATTGGAATTTTAGTAATAATTTCACAAGAAGATATCCAAAACCACTACACTGACAATGGCTAAGCTTATTATCAAAAAGTTCGTCGAGTATTTTTAAAATATTGTCAATATAGTGTTTTTAAATATTTCTTTATTGACTGGCCAGTTGGTTGTCAAAACCAGTGCCAATAAAAAATAAAACAAAAACACACACACAAATATTTCTTTATTATCATATATACATATATATAATATATATATATATATATATATATATATATATATATATTATATATATATATATATATATATATATATATATATATTAATATATATATATGTATATATATATATTATATATATATATATATATATATATATATATATATAATATATATATGTATATATATATATATATATATATATATATATATATATATATATATATATATCGTCGGCTTACCTGTAAAACCTTCTAAGTCCGATTTTCGGTCATTTGGGGTTTTTTACGGAAATAATTTAATAAATCCGTCCGACATAACTGTGAATAGATTCTAAGTCGAGACCAATCGGAACTCGTCCCTAGTGGAAACACGAGGAACTTCTATGTCTCTCAGTCTAAAATAGTTCTGAAAACCTTCTATGTCTGTGAGTGGTCTGTGAAAACGTGCTGACATTAATTTGGAGGTTAGTAAGTAATCGGTCTTAAAAATTGATGGTTTTGGCTTAGAAGTGCTAGCAACAGTTAATGTTTTCCAGTTAAATTTAAACTTAAATAGCTAAGAAGGTATGTACACTGTTTTTATCCCATTTTAATTAACAGTAATTTTTAAATGAAATTCTTAACCTGTTGATGTAGACTTACACGGTTTTCATATTAAAATTAATGTTAAAATATTCACTGCTAGGGACTTACATGGTTTTCAGACTAAAAGTAAAGTTAAAATATTAATTGAAAAAACTTCAAGGAATCAAATTATACATTTTTTATGACTTGTAACGTGTTATTTAAAGAAACTAGATTATGGTTGTTATATTATTTTAGATGGCTTCCTACAAATCTCGGACAGAGCTGATATTAGAATTAGTTGCCGCGCCAGAAGTTTCACCGAGAGAAAATAACAATTTTGATAACATTGATCATAATTGTGGAAATATTTTACCTATTTTACCATTATTTCCAAAACCTATTGATTCAGGACATTGGGAAGATAATATTAATATTAATGATCTGCCCATAGAGTTTATTGACTTACCTACCACTGTTAAAGTCCAGTGCGCACATAATGCAGATGATAATAATTCTATTACTATTCAAAAAAATAGTGGTGAGTAAACGCACAATTTCGTTAGTAGGTTTTTTATATTAATTAATTTATTATTTCAGAAGAGCAGCATGTTTGTTTAGAAAACGCAGTGCAAAATTTTGAGGCTCTCAATGAGTTTTCAATCGACCAAAATAACATTACGAATAATAGTGAACTTGATGCTGAAGAAGAGTCTCTCTATTCTCCTAATTCCGATTCAGTGGACAGTTCTTCAAGTGATTCAGTCTCCTACCAGAATAATGTTACCAACTCAGAAGAAAATAACTTTGAAGATAACGATAATGTAAACATAACTGTTCCTCCCACGGTTTCTCGAAAGAGAAAAAGAAACAGAAAAGCTGATATTTCACAATGGGTCCAATTTCAAAATAAACAAAAAAGGGAACACGGTGAAAAATATCTCGGTAGAAGAAAGATGGACGGCAAAAATGTTTTTGATGTTGACAAACCAGAAAGAAGTATAAAACCGTCATGTAATTGCAAACTTAGTGCAAAGAAAACTGCATTGTTAAAATGTAGGTTGTTCAGCGAACAGCAAAGAGAAAAAATATTTTCCGAATTTTGGAAAAAGACATGGGGAGAGAAAAAAACCATGGTACAAATGTTAGTCCGAGTTGGTGCAGCTCAAGATAAAAAACATCAAATCAACGAAGTCTCTAGAAGAGGCCGATCACTATATTTTCATCTGAAAAATTCATGTGACGAATTACATAGAGTTTGCAAAACAATGTTTCTACATACGTTATGCGTTGGACAATGGACTGTGTCTGAATGGGTTAAAGAAATAAATGATCCAAATATAAATACAGAGGATACTCACGCAACACCCGGTGATACCTCTTCACAAAATCTGAAAAGGTCTAAAATATCTCCGGAAACAAAGGATGACTCTCCTAGGAATATTTTGCGTTCCTTTCTAATAAGTCTGCCAAAGCTCGAGTCGCATTATTGTAGATCATCTACTACGAAAATATACCTAGAACCCGTATGGAGATCAAAGATGGAAGTATTCCGAGAATATGAAAATAAGTGTAATGAAAAATCCCTATCAGTTAAAACATTTATGGAGGAATTCGAAAAGATGAATCTTAGCATACACCAGCCCAAAAAAGACCAATGTGACCTCTGTGTGGGATTTAGGGTTAAAAATGTATCAGAGGATGCTTATAAAAGACACATAGAAAATAAAGAAAATGCTAGGGCAGAAAAGTCCAAAGACAAGGAGCAGGGTAAATTTGTATATACCATGGATTTACAGAGTGTACTTCTTGCACCGAATTTAAAAGCTTCAGCGCTTTACTATAAGACTAAATTGATAGTCCACAATTTTACCATATTTGATCTCAAAAACAAAGATGGTTATTGTTTTGTGTGGCACGAGGGAGAAGGTGGACTGTCCGCGAACGAATTCTCTACAATAATTTCTTATTTTATCCTTAATAAGATACCAACTCTTCAGGATAATGATGAAATAATATTTTACAGTGATGGTTGCGGCTACCAGAATCGAAATAATATTTTATCAAACGCACTTTTGTCTGTGGCTAATGAAAAAAAAATTGTGGTGGTTCATAAGTACCTTGAAAAAGGTCATACACAAATGGAGTGCGATTCAATGCACTCCACAATTGAACGAAAACTCAGAAATCGTGAAATTTATACACCAGGATGCTACGTCGACCTTTTAAAAACTGCAAGACTCACTCCTAAACCATATGAAGTACTGTACCTTGATCATACATTCTGGAAAAATTTTTCCAATTTTAACTTTTATAGTTCAATAAGACCTGGAAATCAATCTGGAGACCCAACTGTCCATGACCTCAGATGTATAAAGTACAATCCAGACCTAAGTCTTGAATACAAAGTAGACTACAAAATGCCCTGGACTTTACTTCCCAGACGTTGCAATAAAAGCAAGATTGGTGCTATTCCGTCTCCTTTATACAATGGCCCATTAAAAATAAAATTACAAAAATATAATCACTTACAAGAATTAAAATCCGTGATACCAAAAGACTTTCATACATTTTATGATAGTTTACTAACTTGTTAACTTTATTTGTTTCACTATTATTTTTTTTCAATTCATATATCTATGGTTAATATCTATTAGACAAATATTTCATATGAGAAATTTGATTTTTTGTGCAATATATTTTTTAAATACAGCGGTTGTCCAACAAACTAATTATATTTAAAGTAAATATCGACTCTTATGTACCTTGTAAGTCTTATTTTGTCCCGAATAAATAAATGAAAAGCACGTAAGTCCTCTTTTAATGCCTAAATAATCAAATATTTATATACTGGATTACTGATTTAACTAAAATTACATTTTAGTGGTGTTTAACAAAATTTTATAAGACAGGGTCCCATAATAACGGTGGTAGCAATTTTTTGCTTCTCCTGAAAAGTTTTGAAAATTGGACTTAGAAGGTTTTACAAGTAAGCCGACGATGTATATATATATATATATATATATATATATATATATATATATATATATATATATATATATATATATATATATATATTATATATTTATATATATATATTATATATATATATATATATATATATATATATATATATATATATATATATATATATATATATATATATGGGCGATTCCTGGTTAAATGTAACTTTTACGTCCCTCTAGGTAAATAACTGATATTTCTTAATTCTATGGTTTAAAGTTTTACAAAAATAAACCTTCTAACATTATTTATCTAAATAAGTGATAAAGTATATGAATAGTTTAGTAAATAGTGTACAAAAATATTTTTAATCTCTTAATATTTCAAGACCGTCCCTGTCCCGATCGTCCATTTTTGACTTTGTACTGTTGAAAAACTAACAATATGTATCCGGAACAATAAATTATTTATTTTTTTTTAATCTTCATTAGTACTTAATATGTCCATAACTTTATCATAATTTTAATTTTAAAAGAAAAGTGAGTTTGTTTGGATTTTTTTTATTGCAACGTTTTAATTGCATTGATAACTTGGCGTGGTTTTTCTAGTATCAAGACCATCCACATATCTTCATAAAATACGGTAAGTTATAAAAATAAGTTTTTGCGTTTTTACAAATTATAGTTCTTGCTTCTTGGTTAAAATATAACATCAACCCACTGGCCACGCATTTTAAGGTTATGATGCATACATTTTGTAAAATTTTCCAGACCGTCACGTTCAAGACCGTCGCATACTGTCACGATATTTCTTTGTGACGGTCTTGAACTCTACGGGACGGTCTTGAATAACAAGTGTATTAACAACTTGTTTTGTTTTAGTAGATATAAATATTATTTCCAAATAATGGATGAAAAGCTAACAATTCTTAAGGCAAAATTAAAAGAAGACAGAGAGAAGGCATACGAAAAAAACTTACAGAAGAAAAAGAGAAAAAAGAAATGCATGCGTACTGAAAAAACACAAATAAACATAAATAAGGGTATAATACACGACAATAATTTAGCACCACCTGAGAAACGGGTGAAATCGTTAACAAATACCTCAAAAGCATGTCCGAAAGTTAATATTTTGCAACACGTTGTGGTTGAAACTCAAATGAAATTAGTTCCTAATTGTGCTAGTTCTACCTGTAATGATACTTTAAACGAGCAAAGTCATTCTACTCTCAAGATACCAAATACGATTAAAACTATATTAAAGACTAATACGGGGTATATGGATGCTAAATTAAAAAGTCATGTTAAGGATTCAAAATCAAAAACACCTGAAAAACAAAAGGTGGAGACAGTGACTAATCGGGTGACAAAAGATGTAACATCCAAACGTTCTTTCAAGGGTAATTCTGCAATTAGCGAAAAAAATTTAAAAGAAATTAGAAAACAAGCCGCAGAAAGAAAGAGAAAACAAAGACAGAAAATTAAAGAAGATCCTGAACGATTGGCAAAGGAAAGAGAAAAGGAGCGACTTAAAAGTGTTCAAAGACGGGCAACGGGAAAAATTAAATCAATTGGGGTAATGAAACCTAGAGAAGCCAAGTACCAAAGAAAAAAGTGGAGGGAAGCAAAAGATCGTGAAAAAAAGAAATGAAGCAAGGAGGTGAAGGCACAGAAATTTTTAGCCCAAAATTCACCACAAAGTTCACCTATTTTGGCCGAAGAAATACCAAGACCACCTGAAATCAGTAAAAGAGCTAAAGGACGCAAAAAGGTGAAACTAAATAGATCTAAGATGTCTAGAGAACTGAAAAAGATTAAAATGGAAAACCTACGATTAAAACGATTGGCTGAGAAGTGAAAGAAGAAATTTAACAGAATTTAACAGAATTAACAGAATTAACCTGTCGGTAGTCCTTCCCCTACAAATCTTGCGCAAGAATACCTGAAACAAGATGTAACTACAATAAAAAAAAGATTGGTTTTAGGAGAAATCGTAATGAAGGAAATAAAAACTCAATCAGCATCCCCCAACATCGACATTAGAAGAAGTGCAAAGAGATGTCTAAATGTGGAAAAACTAAAACGGTACAGATGTTTTAAACAAGCCAAAGAAATTGTCGGAGTTCGTAATTTAATTTCAAGAGATACCAACCCAAGGAGCCGCAGGAATCTTAAGCAATACACTCACGATGTGAAGAGAGTAAAAAAATTTCTTGAAGATGATAATAACTCTTGCATGTTACCAGGAAAGAAAGATACAATTACTCGCGAAAAATTAAATAACAAAAACGTTATCTACTTGATACTTTGTATAACCACTATAAAAAATTTAAGGCTTTAACGAACATAAGTACTAAAACCTTTTCATACTCATATTTCTGTAGTATTAAACCGTTTTGGTTTGTTAAGCAAAATGTGAACGTGTCAGTGCAAAAAATGTGCCAACTTCCGATTTCTTTTACAAAAACTGCATCTTTATAAGTTAATCCCTTCCTATCATCCGTCCGAAATAATAAAAATATTAAGATGTCACGAAAATAGCTATGATTGTATGTATGGATTATGTACAGGTTGCAATTTTAAATGTTTTTCTAAAGGTGGCCTTAACACTGATAACTTATCACAAACCTTCTACTGGCAATGGTTGAATAAAAAAGAATCGAGAATAGGTAAATCGAATGCTATATTTAATGTGTAGATAGCAGTAAAGCAAAAAATATTTTGTTCTGTCGATGAGTTAATTGCGGAAGCTAATAAACAATTGATACCGTTTTTAAAACATGCTTTTAATATACAACACCAAAATGCCACATTTAAAGAAAATCAGTTAAATCTTCTACCAAATGAAATAATCCTTGTAGTTGACTTTGCCGAGAATTATGTGACTAAGTACAGTAGTGAAATTCAGAGTGCACACTACGGTGCATCAAAACAACAGCTTTGTCTTCACACATCAGTCCTCTACTTTATCAATAAAGATACAATGTCAGCCGATATGCAATCATTTTGCACCGTTTCAAGCTTCTTAGACCATTCGCCGTGTGCAATATGGGCACATATAGATCCAATTTTAAACTTTTTAAAAACAGAATTACCCTTAGTTGATACGTTACACTTCAGATCTGATGGACCTATTACACAGTATAGAAACAAGAAAAATTTTATTCTTCTTTCCAAAGTTGTTTATGACTATGGATTCAAAACTGTTTCTTGCTCGTTTTCGGAAGCAGGACATGGAAAAAGTCAGGCTGACGGTGTGGGCAGTACCGTAAAACGTACAGCAGATCACTTTGTCAGTTATGGAAATGATGTTATAGACTGTCAAACAATCTTAGAGGCCACAAAGAATCTAAAAGTACGTATGTTCGAAATTAAAGAAAGTGATGTTCGAGCTAAAGAAGGTATGCTACCGATAAATGAAATAATTAGACCAATGAAGAACACAATGTCAATACACGAAAGAATTTGGAATAGAGAAAAACCAGATGAATTCGGCATTAGAAGCTTAAAATGCATGATTTGCAAATGTTCTAAGTACATTTGCCCACATTTTGATAATGTAAGTTCGGTTTGGAAAGTTCCTTTTGAAAAAGTTAGAGAACCATTACAACAGCCAGCGGTCAATGATGAGTACCTTCAAATCCTAACCTGCGATGACTTAAAAAAAGGAAAAGTGTCATTGCATTCAACAGTAGAAGACGAAAACCAAGCAGACCAATTCCAAATTGACGATTATGTAGCAGTTGCGTTCGAAGACAACTGGTATCCTGGTAAGTATTTGTCAACATTGCCGGCAATATTAGTAAAATAGATGTTTAATATTTCAGGTCGTATTACACGCATCGACAGTAAACTGTTAAACATCACTTTTATGTCGAGAAAAGGAGAAAACCGTTTTGCCTGGCCTACAAAACTTGACCATGTAAATATTGAAACAGATAATATATTGTGTCCAGTACAGTTTCCTCTAAAAGCTATATCTAGCAGACTCTACACACTTGATGCCGATGAATATGATAGAATAAATGAATTATTCAATGAAAATTCATAATATTATTCCAAGTTATTTTTTTATTAGAATAGCATTTAGTTTTTAATTCTTTATTTAAAATGTACAATTTTTTTACATTTTTCAATAATATGTTTACCAGTTGGTATCTCATAATAAATATCGTTAATATAAGTTTCGATTCTTTATTCGATTTTTTATTTATGTCATTTATGCAATATTAAGATAACCTGAATTCATAAACTCCCCATTATTTTCTGACAATCGTGGAATTGTGCTGACTGTCTCACTAATTTCAAAACCGTCACATTCATTTCAAGACCGTCACATATCTTTTATGGTGTTTATATAATAGTCACAAGTAAATCTAAGTTTTAAAAAGTCCAAACGATTACAAAAATGTATAGCCTCTCAAAAAAAAAGTGCTTATTGACACAATATCATGTGTTAGGAAGTAATAAAACTAAAAAAATTGAAAGAAAAGATTAAATTTTTGCTTTTTACATTTTAATACGTGCAAATTGGTAAAAATTTAATCCACATCTTGGATTTTCTTTATAAATAATAAATAAGTACAGCAAATATAGATATATTTAGCCCCAAGAAATCCAAAACCTATATAAATATACTATTAACTGTGTATTGTTGTAATGTGACGGTCTTGAAAATAGAAGAGTACTTAAGGCATTCATTATTAGATATTATTAATAATTTATAAACTTGTGCGCGCCCAAATCAAAACTAGTGTCTATATGATGTGTAGAAACAAAAAAATGCTTTTTAAGATGTATAAATAAATATAATTTTTATTTTTATTTTACTTCTAATTTACCACTTTACTGAGGAATGGCCCATATATATATATATATATATATATATATATATATATATATATATATATATATATATATATATATATATATATATATATATATGTGATATTTAAAGTCTTGGTGCGCCAAGCAATAATTAGCTAATTAATTTTTTGATTAATTAAAATTTATTTAAATGAAATGATTATGACTCTATCACAATTTTTAATTCTTTTATCTCAGGGTTAAATTCTTGTTATTTGTAGACTATACTATTTACTCGTGGCCGCTCCCTAAGTAATCAGCAATCTTACAATAAATTATTGCAAGTATCTCGTCCTTAATGATCTCCTTCAAATGAACGAATCGTTCAAATTATGCTAGCTTCTTCTTCTCTCAATAAACTGAATCTCTCGTTGGCCTGAGTGAAAAATGACTCTTGGAATATCTTTTCTTTACGATAAACTGAATCTCTCGTTGGCCTGAACAGTGACTCATGGAATATAAGTAGAAAAATATGACTTACAATATTTTACTGGATCAGTTTCTGTCAGATACACTAACTACACGAAAACTCACAAACTTTCACTGCTACTGCTTCCTACCTCTGGGAAACTACCCGAGAACAACGGCCGTTCGCCTTGCACCCTTGGAAACCAACTGACTATCTTTTCTCACTCCGAAATCTAGCTAAACTTTCATTCCTACATACCTATCCCACCTTTTTCAATCTCCGCCAATCAAAACTCGTCACAATTTCCCCATTTTTGTCATTTCGATAACAAACAACTTTTTACATATAATTATAAAATTTCCTAAAACTTATTTACAAATAATATTTTTCTACAATTCTTAAAAACTAACAAAAACCTCTTTCTAATCTCTTCTATTGTCTTTAATAACTGCGTTAATGTATTTGGAAAAACCGGTTCAATTGTTCTTTGGATTTCACTTAAAATTATGCGGGTCACTCAAGTATAGTATAACAAAGGAAATAATTTATGCTTAGCTTACATTTTGTTTAATACAGGTAATCCAAAAATTTAAATATTTTCCTTCTTCGAAATGTTTGTTGGGTATTATCCTACTTATCTGAATTATTTAATGTTTTTGAATTTTGAAATATTTTACACAAACCAATATTTTTCTCGTTTTTTACATATCATAACAAATCCCCGCCATTTGATCTGCCGAAAACTGTTTGTTAAATTTCAAAAATGACAAAAGTTTTCTAGGATCAAATTATTTCACTATGTTATTAAAATCTACTTATGATACTGATAAATGTCGTGAATGTTAAAATACCCCGTATATTGCCTGTCTTTATACGGGATTGGATATATTTCCGTTTTAAATTTTTCCAAGTATTTTCCCTTAAAAGAAAGTTCATAATTTTTAGCCACTCGGTTTACTTCATTAACAAGATCTCCATGGTTTCCTAAAATCTTCTCTATTTTCTTTCCCATGTTTTCTCCACAATTTATTTTTCTTTCATCCTCCTTTTGTTCACATGTGTTCACTGTCCATAATATTTCTTCACAAAATTCTGGATTCTCGTCCATCAGTGCCATTTTTTCTTCTGTTTTCTTTTTATCCTCTAATTCCCTTTGGTATTCCGAGCACCAAGTTTCTATTCCTTTCATTTCTCTGATGATACCTTCTTTTTCTTCCTGCTTCCATTCTGTTTTATCGTCGGTTGCCAACAATTCTTCTGTACCTTCTATTTCCTGTTTTTCTCTTGTCTCCATCTTATTTTCCTGCTTTCTTTTCAAACTCTTCTTCTTTTTCTTCCTTCTCTTTTTCTCTTCTGTTAGATTTTGTTCTTGTACTTTCGGTTTATCCTCTACAGTCATATCGATTTCTTTGCGTTTTTCCTGTGCATTGATCCTTCCAGAATTTGTTTTCCTATCTGTTTGCTTTTCTTCTCCTGTGTTGTCTGGTTCTGCTCTGATTTCCAGTTTATTTTCCGAAAAATTTATGGTGATATCTTTTTTTCTCAATTCATCAATTCCCGCTATCATATCATGATTTAAATCTTCAATCACCACACATTTCATAGTATGGAATTTGTCTCCCACTCTTATCTGTACTCCCAAACCTTCGTTTACTGTCGTCAAATTTTTATTGTTTGCACCCACTAAATCAACCCTAGGAATCTTATACACAAATCTGTCCAAATTTAATTCTTTTACTAGTCTTTTATTGATTAGCGATATCTCCGATCCAGAATCAATCACAATTTTAATCGCTTTATGTTTTATAAATGCATCTAAAAATATTAGATTAGAATTAGAAATTTGTCTTTCGTTTCCTATTGCTACATGATTCATCTCCCTTCTATTTTGTTGTTGGAAGCTCTGGTTATTTCTATCGTCCCTTTGTTCGTTAGTATTCCTATTCGGAGGATTTTGTGCATCTCTATTCCTGTTGTGATTTTCATATGTTCTATTTTGTGTGTCATTCCTGTTATCGTAATTTTGTTGTCTATTGTAATTATTGTAATTTCTCGGCCTATATTCGTTTGTTGATCTGGGATGTCGGTTTCTCTGGTCATAATTTGATGAATACCTTCTTTCCGGTCCATTATATTGGTCATGTTGTCTTCTATTTCTCATTTCTCTTCTTTTCGCTTCTTTTAATTGAAGGAATTGGCACAAACTATCAATATCTTGATAGTTTCTCAAAATCACGTGATCTTCCAACGTTTCCTCAAAATATCTGCTGATGATTTCTACCAGCTGTTCGGTAGAATATTTGTATTCTAGATCAGTGTTTCCCAAATAGTGGTCCGCGGACCCCCGGGGGTCCGCGACATATTTTTCGAGGGTCCGCGAGCCCACGGCATAAAAAAAGAATAGGCAAAAATACGTTCACAATTTTTTGAAGTTTTAAGAATTAATGTTTGATCTGGCAACGGTGCTTGCTAACACATAAACACGTCATGGCTTCGGGCGTGGCCTTGCTTCGGGCGTGGCCTTGCGCCTACGCATTTTTTTTGTCTGAGCTTAGTTTCTCCTGTAACGTGTAAAGTAATGGTAACGTGACAACTTTAGAATCGATTTGGAAGCAGATACACACAATTTTTATTACAATTGTTCGGTTGATTAGTGACTAATAGTGACTAGTGTTTTTACTATGGATCGTTGGTTGAAAAGCGGCTCTTTGAAAAGACCACACTGTGATGATGAGACGGAACAACAACCAAGTATTTCTCAGGAGTCAGAAACTCAACCTAAGGCAGCGAATTCGACGCCAAAAAGTATTGGTAAGTTTCGTGGGAAGCAACGAAAATATAATGAAGAATATTTACAATTTGGATTTATTGAAAATACCGTCAACGACGAGTTAAGACCACAATGTGTTTTATGTTTTGATGTGCTTTCAAATGAATGTATGAAACCGGCAAAACTTCGACGTCATTTACAGCGAAAGCACCCTGAATCAGAGAATAAATCTATTGATTTCTTTCGATTGAAAATGAAAGAACTTAAACAGAGTCAAAACGTAATAAAAACAGTTGCTTCTGGAAATGAAAAGGCCACACTTGTTTCTTTTCAAATAGCGGAATTAATCGCTAAATCTGGAAAGTCCCACACTATAGCAGAGGAGTTACTGCTTCCAGCTGCGCAGATTATGTGTAAGACCATGATTAGTGATTCTGCTGCAAACCAGTTGCAAGTAATACCTCTCTCCAACAACACTATAAAAAGAAGAATAACCGATTTATCCCTGAATGTTGAACATATTTTAATTGCAAGACTCCAGATTTGTAAAATGTTCGCCATACAACTTGATGAAAGTACAGATATTTCAAATAAAGCAATTTTGTTGGTATTTGTTCGTTACGACTATGATGGTGAAATTCATGAAGACTTTTTGTGTTTACGGGAACTAATGCGTACTACAGCTGACTGTGTGTTTTAACGCTCTCAATGATTTTTTTACTGAATCTAATATATTGTGGAACAAATGCGTTGGATTAAGTACAGACGGAGCCCGTGCTATGTCTGGAAAATTAACGGGTCTTGTGGCACTCGTGAAAAATGTAGCACCCAATATAATATGGACTCATTGCTGTATCCATAGGGAAGCTCTAGCTTGCAAAAAAATGCCGCCATCGTTAAAATTGGTCTTGGACGAAGTTGTTAAAATTATTAATTTTATTAAGGCCAGGCCGTTAAACTCCCGTGTTTTTCAAGCAATTTGTGAAGAAGCAGGCAGTGAACACATTCAACTCCTTTTACATACAGAAGTACGATGGTTATCCCGGGGAAAGATTTTGGCTCGATTTTTTGAATTGCGCAACGAAGTGCGACTTTTTCTAAGTGAGAATAAATTTGAATTAGCTGAACGACTTAACAATTTTTCTTGGATGTGCATGACAGCATACTTATCCGATATTTTTGTTTTTTTAAATGGACTGAATCTACAATTACAGGGCAAAAATGTAAATATTTTTAAAACTGACGAAAAAATAGAAGCCACCATACAAAAATTACAAATTTGGGCTAACCGTGTGGAACAATCATCTTTAAGTTCATTTCCGACTTTAGATTCGTTTCTGAAATCCGAGGAAGAAACTTTGCCACAAGAGATTCAACTTATAATTTGCGAGCATTTGCGGAATGTAGTTATAAGTTTTCGTGAATATTTTCCTGCACCAAATGATGAAAACAGCTGGATTAGAAATCCGTTTGTTACATCAAGAATTGAAGAAAATGCTAGTCTTACAGAAAAACAACAAGATCAGCTCGTGGACTTGTCTTGTAGCAGTTCTAAAAAAGATATTTTTAACGACAACGATTTAATTCAGTTTTGGATTAAAATTAATTCTGTTTACAACGATCTCTCCGAAAAGGCTATGAAACATTTGATTCCATTTTGTACGACGTATTTATGTGAACAGGCTTTCTCTGTATACGTTATTTTAAAATCAAAACAAAGAAATCGACTGGATGTTGTTTCAGATCTAAGGTTAAAAATTTCAAATATTAGACCTGATTTACAAAAAATTATGAAGGAAAAATCAGTGTTCCATTCTTTTCATTAAATTTAAAACTGCTGAAAATTTATAAGTTTTATAATGTAATCATTGTATTTTATTTCTATTTTCTTTTATTAATTATTAATTAAATAACATATTTAAAAAACGCAATAGTTGTTTTTTTATTTTTCTAACGAAACTGTTTCTGGGGGTCCCCATGATCTATTGTCTAATTTTGGGGGTCCGCAATTTTGAGACATTTGGGAAACACTGTTCTAGATATTTTGAATTGTTATATATCTGCAAAGCATATCTTTCTTCAGATATTCCCATTTTTTCGTGATATTTTCCATTCTGTAGCTCTTGATTGATTTCTCTCTGTTTATTTTTCCCCCAGAAATAGTTGAGAAATTTATTCTCGAAATCTGTCCAATTTTCAAACTCATCTTCCTTGCTTTCATACCATAACGCTGCTTCTTCTTTCAAATGGTTTCTAATTGTTTCTTTGCAATCGTCAAAATATCTAATATGTTGCAATTTGGTTTTCAAATTTTTAACAAACGGCACTGGGTGTGTTTTTCTAATATCCCCGCCAAATTGTATTTTCGCCTCGCTTGTTCCATGCACGATAACTTCTTTTCTCTCTATTCCTCTCAGTTCAATTTCTGCCATTTGCTTCTCATTTTGCTTAAGTTTCCTTTCCATTTCTTTCCTGTCTTCTTGTAACGCCATTTCAAATTTTTCTTCTAACTGTTCTAATTCCTTTTTTTGGCAATTTCGTATCTCCTTCATCTTGTTTTCTACTTTCTTTTCTTGTTCTCCCATTTTAATGTTAATTTCATTAATTTCTCCTATCTGTTGTATCATTTCTCTTTTTATCTCCTCTACACATCCTTTTATTTTCTGTTCATAATTTTCCAAACGCTGTTCAATATTTCTGTTGTTTTCTTCTATTGTTTGCATTGTTTCATCCATTTTTTGTGATGTTTCTTTTTGGCTTTTCTCTATTGTTTGTCTTGTTTCCCGTTGGTTTTCTTCGATTTTTAGTGATGTTTCTTTTTGGTTCTCTTGTATTTGTTGTGTCTGTATTTGCATCATTGCTAATAATTTTTCTAACATCCCTGTTTCTTTTCTTTTCTCTGTTATTGTAACATTTCCTTCATTATCCGATCCTACTTCAAACATTGTTTCCTCTTCTCTGTTATCCTCCTTCCTTTCTTGCATTTTGCTTTGACTCCTTGTGGTCGACATGTTGTTTCTTTTCGTTACTGTTTTTGTCCCCGCCAAATGTGAAATTTTACAACACTCTATATGTTGCAGAACACGACAATATTTCTCCCCAATTGTAATAAATTTTCACGACAACTATCAAATATGCAATCAGCAAAATTCAAATAATTCAAAATAAATATCAAATGTACGATTGGTAAAATAAAATCAAATGATTCAATAGCAGTAAATATCAACTAACTACGATCAATCAATAAATCAAATTTATATCCACTGGAAAAAATTGTCAAAATACTTTCAAATTCAAATTCCCTCAATGTTATATGTTTTTATCTCTGGATCACCTGTACTTATTCCAGATCTCTTTCCCTTCCTTCAAATGTAAAGCTGCGATATTTTCAAGCCCCACGTTTTGGAAGCCAGTTATTGTGATATTTAAAGTCTTGGTGCGCCAAGCAATAATTAGCTAATTAATTTTTTGATTAATTAAAATTTATTTAAATGATATGATTATGACTCTATCACAATTTTTAATTCTTTTATCTCAGGGTTAAATTCTTGTTATTTGTAGACTATACTATTTACTCGTGGCCGCTCCCTAAGTGATCAGCAATCTTACAATAAATTATTGCAAGTATCTCGTCCTTAATGATCTCCTTCAAATGCACGAATCGTTCAAATTATGCAAGCTTCTTCTTCTCTCAATAAACTGAATCTCTCGTTGGCCTGAGTGAAAAATGACTCTTGGAATATCTTTTCTTTACGATAAACTGAATCTCTCGTTGGCCTGAACAGTGACTCTTGGAATATAAGTAGAAAAATATGACTTACAATATTTTACTGGATCAGCTTCTGTCAGATACACTAACTACACGAAAACTCACAAACTTTCACTGCTACTGCTTCCTACCTCTGGGAAACTACCCGAGAACAACGGCCGTTCGCCTTGCACCCTTGGAAACCAACTGACTATCTTTTCTCACTCCGAAATCTAGCTAAACTTTCATTCCTACATACCTATCCCACCTTTTTCAATCTCCGCCAATCAAACTCGTCACAATTTCCCCATTTTTTTCATTTCGATAACAAACAACTTTTTACATATAATTATAAAATTTCCTAAAACTTATTTAGAAATAATATTTTTCTACAATTCTTAAAAACTAACAAAAACCTCTTTCTAATCTCTTCTATTGTCTTTAATAACTGCGTTAATGTATTTGGAAAACCCGGTTCAATTGTTCTTTGGATTTCACTTAAAATTATGCGGGTCACTCAAGTATAGTATAACAAAGGAAATAATTTATGCTTAGCTTACATTTTGTTTAATACAGGTAATCCAAAAATTTAAATATTTTCCTTCTTCGAAATGTTTGTTGGGTATTATCCTACTTATCTGAATTATTTAATGTTTTTGAGTTTTGAAATATTTTACACAAACCAATATTTTTCTCGTTTTTTACATATCATAACAATATATATATTATATATATATATATATATATATATATATAATATATATATATATATATATATATAATATTATATATATAATATATATAATATATATATTATATATATATATATATATATATATATATATATATATAGATATTATTTTACTATTAATAATAGTAATAAATATATATATTATATATATATATATATATACTTTATTTTACGTCATATAAAATTACAATTTACATTAAAACTAATGTTTACATACTATTAAGTACGATAATTTGAAAATTAAATTTGGGTAACTAACAAAATATCACGTGAGTCACTTGATTGCATAGCTGTTTCTGACGTTCTGGTTGATGCAAATGCTTTCGCAGTAGTACGCCACTGTTCATTGTGCATTTTCAATTCCATCTCTGTTATTATTTTACAAACTTCCAGCCTAGTTTCAGCAATAAGATGTGGCGGAAAGTTGGAAACAGTATCAGCCATGGACTCGAAAAATTTATGAATTGCAGATTTTTCTGCTACAGTTTCTGTCTGCTCTAAAAATTTTTGAAACAACTGATCATTCACTTGGTGCCTCTTTTCCATAATGCTGATCAAATTGTCATGAGACGTTTTCATTTTTTTTCTTGAGGGAGTGAAAGCTTGTTGACCTGTTGAGTTTCTGTCCTTTTTTGACTCTCTAATAAATCTTGGGACTCCTCTAGACTGTCTTTCGTCTCCGGTGTACCTTCTCCAGTATCAGATTCTATTAAATTAGTCTTTACATCTGCAGGAAGTTCCACGTTTACTTCTTCTTCTTCGTTGGTTACAGTTCTTCTCTGCAATTGAACTTGGGTAAGAAAAGTTAATTGTGACATATACTCCCATGTACGATTGTTTCTTGCCTGGCCTGTACCAGTGTCCGTCTTTTTTTCATGTAATGATCCCTAATATGCTTCCATCTTTTTTTGGCATCTGAAACTAAAGATATATCTATATAGTGTTATGATTTGAAATAAATTATGGATTAGTTTCTAAATATAGTTTTTACAGGTTTTTGACCACTGAAGAAAAGCTTCGATCACTAGCATTTCAATTTCGTATCTCTCACTGTCACATATCAAAAATATTGAAAAACACATTAAACGCGATTTGTAAACACATGAAACCTCTACATTTACCAAAATTGACAAGAAGCAACTTGGAAGTTGTTGCCAAAGAGTTTTTAGATAAATGGAATTTTCCCAATTGCTGTGGTACTTTAGACGGCAAACATTGCCGTATAAAATGTACAATTACAAACAGTTTTTTTTCCATTGTTTTGTTAGCCTTAGTAGATGCAAATTGTAAATTTCTCTATGTTGATATTGGATCTTATGGAAAAGAGGGAGATAGTGGTATTTTTTCTAAATCAAAATTAGGAAAACAGATTGAAAATGGGACATTTCCCTTTCCGAATGATGCAAAATTGCCCGGATCAGACATCTTTCTTCCACATTTTCTAATAGGAGACGGGGGGTTTAAATTGTTAAGTCGCCTTATGAAACCATATTCTAACGCTTAAAGTGAAACGGATATAGAAAAACGACAATACAACTACCGATTGAGTAGGGCCCGAAGAACAGTCAAAAGTGCGTTTGGAATGCTATCAAACACTTTTCGAGTATTCCATACGGCGATAATGCTTAAACCAAGCACAATTAATTATGTAATACTTGCTACTTGCTGTTTGCATAATATGTTAATAAACGACAAAACCGAAAACATTCATATTAACAGCAATACAAATAACGGCGTTCCCAATAATTTAATTTCTTTGAAACGGAATGGTGGAACTGCTGTTGTAGCAGCAATGCATTTAAGAAACGAATTAAAAGATTACTTGTGTTCGCCATCTGGAAGGGTCACTTGGCAGTCTCACGTTGTATAATTGTTATAATTTAAAATTTTGTTTAAATTAATTATTACATTTTTTGTATGTATACCTATATAATATAAATTTATATTTTTTGTAACATAAAATAATAAAAAAAACACTTACCTGGAATTTTAAGTATATGAACAATCTCCTCCCAAACTTTATGTTTTAAAATATTATTTTTATAATTAACATGAGCGGCATCATACAAAATTGAATGGCTTCGCACCAATTCAATTAAAAATTCATCTTGTTCTTTTTTCATTTTGTTTACGTCCGTCGTAACGTCCACCCGCTGCAATGCTTCGAAACAATATGAACCGACAGACCCAGCGGGTAAATGCCAACCGTCGACGCTAACCGTTACCGCTGGCGTGTTTGAGAAACCAAGTGCATACACTTTTAGGCATAGCATTCGAACGTTGAAGGCAGCCGTGGTCCGTCGCCGCTGACGTGTGTTCAGAGAAACCAGCGCTTAAGGCATCATTCGTCGTCTGCTATTATACCACAGTGCACGAAAAACCGAGTATCAGCTGTGGAATCGCTCCCTGTCAGAAACATACGCTTTTTGAAATAGAAAAACAGTAGTTTTAGAACTATTACAAATTGCGTCGAACTGACACCGACGATTTATCGGACAACGACGGTAAAGACGAGGAGAAGTCTCGACGGAGACTTATATTCGATTTCACCGCTCCGAGTCAAGCCACGACGATGCTTTGACACTTTGAACCTTATGCATTTTTCAGTAATTAGTAAACACTGGTAAAACTGATAGTGCAAAAGGTAGTGTACCAAGCGACGGGCTATTGCATAGCCGATACAACGGGCATTTTTGTGCCTCTTTCTAGGAGACAGAACGCAGCGATTCCTGATAAGAAGGAAACCGACATCTCTGCAATTTTGAGGCATATACCACGCAACAGAACTCTAACACATATTGTCGTGTAAGAAATATATTTATCATTGTAAGAAATTTTCGAACTGTTAGAGAGTTCTGTTTGCCGGTGTCACCTCGCTTGTTGCAGAGGCTCGATAGAGCTTCTTACACGAATTAACCGGTACCTGTACTAACTCCTATACGAAGATCGTAATACGAGATCATCTTCAAGAGCGGCGGCCGCTGAGCGTCCAGGAACTCCGGATAACGGAGAGGATGCTACGGCCGTACGACATGGCGCCCAACTTAGTGAAGAAACCCACACCCCAGACCTAGCCTCAGTATTAGCTACGCTAATACAAGCCGTCACAGCACTTACTCTGGTACAACCCAAGCCTGAAGCCCAGGAAAAGAAGGTCGAGATACCAAAATGGACCCCTGCACCGCCTCAGTACTCCGGAGACGATTTAGAAAATCCACAACAATTCGTCAGCGATATAGTGGAACATATGAACAGTCTGAACATTGATACAAAATATTGGATCTCCTACATAATTAAAAAATCCTTGATAGGAGAGGCCGCCCAATGGGCACAGAGCCAATTCACGATCGGCCTAAACTACGAGACGTTCCTAAATAGACTGATTGATCACTTCGATAATACCACTAAGAGATCGTCACTGATGTCCAAATTATACGGACAATATCAGAAATTTCAATCAGTAGCCGAATTTATCTTAGACAAAATGGCACTTTTCCGGAGACTGTTACCACACATCGACGAGGAAGAGAGTTGCAGGGCGATCACAAATTTAATCCGCCCTGAAATCAGGAAACGCTTGCAAAATAATATGCCAAGAACAGAAGAAGATCTGAGGCGAATTTGCGAAGAATTACAAGCCGATGAAAGCTATTTACGCCGTCCTGAACCGCCGAAAGCCGCAAAACCACCAAGCCAAAACCGAAACCAAGTTAGAAACCAACAAAGACCAAGAATGTCAGAGACAATAGATGAATGGCTCTGAAAAGCCAACACCGAAACCTCGACAACACAACCAGGGAAACGACGAGGGGGGCACCCACTAAGCCTCTCTCCTGATGTGGTGCCCCAACTAAACCCTATCAACGCCATGAAGGTTTCAAATTTGCCGCGAATCGATGCGTCCATCGGTTCACAGAAGATCCAAGTGCTGATCGATACCGGCGCATCGATGAGCTACATCAACCCTGACTTGGTTGAGGCGGCAGATGTCCACAAACGGCGAAGGAAGGTGCAGTTGGCTTGTAAACATACCACGATCAATAGCCAAGGTACAGTGTATGTTACAATCGATTTCGGAAGCTTTCAAACGACCACAAGAGCTGCAATAGTTAAGGATCTTAATCAAGACCTTATCCTGGGGATGCCATGGCTCCAAAAAGAGGAAGTGTTGATAAACATACACAGAAAATGTCTTCACGTGGAGAATGAATCCCGCAAAGTCCTCTATTGGAAGGCAAACTTAACAAAACATTGCAACGTAAGGACGTTAGAAGACGATCAAGCCCCGGCATTCGCAGTGCCGATCATAAAAGAACTCTTAGAAGAGTATGGCGACGTCTTCGACGAGAAGCTGAAACAGCAAACTACCAGAGATACGGTAATGAAAATCGAGCTAACTGACAAAAAGCCGATAAACACGAAACCATTTAAATGTTCTCCAGCGAAGAAGAAAATAATGTTTGACGAAGTCCAGGAGATGCTTGCAGCAGGTGTCATCCGACCAAGTCGATCACCCTATAACAGCCCAGCGGTGATCGTCAAGAAGAAGGATGGCACACCTCGATTTTGTGTTGATTATCGTAAAATCAACAAGATAACAATTGACGAGGTCTCCGCCCTGCCGCCAATTCACGATGCTATTAAAGAATTGGGAACGGCGAAAATCTACACAACGCTGGATTTAAAAAGCGGATTCTGGCAGATTCCGCTACATAAAGAATCGATCCCGATGACAGCCTTTAGCCTACCTGATGGATCGTCATATGAGTTCGTTGTCATGCCATTCGGACTCAAAAATGGACCTGCAGCTTTTCAGAAGCTAGTTACCACTGTCTTCGCCGGCTTTGTCGATGAATTGTGCTAGATTAAATTGTGCTAATAGTGCTAGAACGACTCCGTACACATGGACTCTGGGTCTCTTTGAAGAAATGTCGCTTTGCTACAAACATGTTAGAGTATTTGGCCACAAAGTGACAGACACAGACACTCAACCACTAGAAAAACACTGCGAAAAGATCCAAGGTTTCCAACGACCAAAGTCCGTAAAACAGTTGAGGAGTTTCATTGGAACAGCAAATTGATGAGTTCACCTCTGGTAGTGAAATAGAGGCGGAAATTTCTGACGACCAACTATCTTCTTCTTCTCGTCAGTCTGACCCAGCTGATATACATTTTGACAGTGACGATAGTCATTGTGATCCTGACTATGAGACCAGTAATCTAGACTCATCATCGGATGTATCTGTAAGTTATCAAGGGATATCAAATTTACAAGATATTGAACCACAATTAACGTGGACTACCGTTACTAGACAACAAAAAGAAGAAATCACGTTTATGGGCCAAAGTGGACTCGAAGTTAATTTACAAGATACTAACCTTTCTGCAGCTGATTGTTATCATCTATTTGTAACGGATGAGCTCATACAAATAATGGTCGATGAAACAAATCGACGTGCCAAACAAGCTACTGAGGCTAACAATAATATAAAGAAAAAAAGTAGACTTGCTGAATGGAAAGAAACAACAAATATAGAAATGCGAAAATTTATAGGCCTATTGATCTATATGGGATTAGTAAAGTACCCGACTATTAGTAGCTATTGGAGCAGGCAATCTATGTACAAAAATAATGTTGTAGCTAAGGTTATGCCTAGGAACCGTTTTCAAGCGTTACTGAGATTTTGGCATTTTTCTAACAATTTACATGCTAATGCAGAGACAGATCGCTTACATAAAGTAACACCACTGGTATTTTTCCTAAATAATCAGTTCAAGAAAGTGATGATGCCAGACCAGATGATTGCAGTAGATGAAACAATGATTCCATTTCGAGGTCGTTTAAAATTTCGGCAATATATACCGGGAAAACGACATAAATACGGCATTAAAGTTTTCAAGGCTTGCGACCAGAAAGGGTATACCCATTCATTTAAGATATACCAAGGTAAAGAATATCAGAAAAGACAAGAATCCCTTACTACAAAAGTAGTAATGGATTTATGTGAAGATTTTCTGGATTGTGGTAGAATTGTTTGTACAGACAACTTTTACACTAGTATAGAACTAGAAAAAAAGTTATTAGCTAGGCAGACTCATATTTTAGGCACACTAAGAAAAAATCGAAAAGAATTACCTGCAGATGTTGTAAAAGAAAAAATTAAAAAAGGGCAAATCATAGGAAGACAAAATGCAGAAAAAATCCTAGTATGCAAATGGAAAGATAAACGGGATATTCTTATGTTGTCAACTTATCATAATTTGGATCAAAGTACTACAAGGAAAAAAAATCGTGCAAACGAAGACATTGTAAAGCCCGAGTGTATTATAGATTATAATTCTGGAAAAGCAGGGATAGATCTTTCAGATCAAATGTCTAGTTATTCATCACTAATCAGGAAGTCCTTACGCTGGTTTCATAAAGTGGCTGTTGAGTTGTTACTTGGGACCACGGTAGTAAATGCTCTAATAGTATATAAGGTTTTACATCCAGAAAAAAAAAATTACGGTGACACAGTTCAGGGAACAACTAGTACAGACACGGTTAAAGATTCCAGAGACGACTGTAGTCAGGGACACAAAAAAGTACAAAGTCACGAAATCGTTGAAAGTGAAGAAAGATGTTCACGGAATCGAAAAATTCGAAAGAGGTGCACGTTCTGCTATTCCAAATTGTCAGCTAAATATGGGGCCATTTATGCAAGAAAAAACACCAAGAGAGTTACAACATTCTGCGACACATGTTCTGAAAAACCATACGTTTGTTTGTCTTGTTTTCCTTCACATAAATAGTTTTTTAAAACTTTTAATTTTCTACTAAAATGTGTGTACTTGTTGGTATTAGTTACTTTATTTTATTACGTTTATTGGTTACTTTTATAAAAACATAATTGAATGCTCTAACACCAATGAAGTATTTTTCTGTATTTAGTATGCAGATTTATATGAAAATAAACGATCACCAGTTATATCCATTTTTATTAGCCAAATATGCCCGAAATGCCGAACCATTCCAACTCAATATTCCTTACAGACCAGAGAATGTTTCTTCGTAAGGATTTACATGTAAAGTGTACAACCGGCTCACATCCGATAATTTAGTAGTCGATGTCCGGTGTACGCCGGCAGTACACGCGGCAAATTGGGACAATCTAGAAATGTTGCCGGCTATCATTTAACGTTTCTGTAATGCACACCATTAACCTTTCCGGAACCGTGCTATAAAAACTTACGTTGAAGGCCGTGCGGGGTAACTATGGTACCCCACTAAAATACTTTAATAATTCTAGTGCTAGCGCTAGTCACTGAAATAATTTGTTTTTATTATTAAAAGGATGTACATTTTTTTATTTTACCTGTAATTACAATAATATGATCTTATTTATCATTTTTACAGTCAGGGCAAAAAAATGTTTTAGTTTCTTCTCGATGTATGTTGCATATGGGTTTTCTGCATGTACTACATGATATTTTAGTCTTACTGTCCCGTGTTCTGGCACAAAAGCTGCATCTTCGATTTGTATATTGTTGAATGTCTCTGGCAGGGGTTTCTGACACAGTGGCATTGCTATTAGAGAGAAATAAATCTATTGCACTTACAGTTTTGTGAAAATTTTTATTATTCTGTTTCCGGTGTAGAACGTTTGGGAGTGAAAGTTCTTCTGCCAAGTTTTGTAAAAAATTCTTCGCCTACTTCGGTCATTACTCTTCCAATCGGGAAACTTTTTAGTAAATATAATATAGGCATTGAGTGCAGCCATATCAATAATTTCCATAAAAATCCTAAATGGCCATCTCCTAGTTGAACGAACACATGTATATTCTCTATTCATTTTATCTCCGGTGTCAACTGACCCT
This sequence comes from Diabrotica balteata, assembly GCA_918026665.1. Lineage (NCBI taxonomy): Eukaryota > Metazoa > Arthropoda > Insecta > Coleoptera > Chrysomelidae > Diabrotica > Diabrotica balteata. The sequence continues at coordinate 74,140,097 of OU898284.1, forward strand.
TTGGTTTTATTGTAGTGTAAAATAATTTCAGGCTTACGTTTTGCTTTTTCATCAGAGGATATTTCGTCGCTGTGAAACTGTGTCGATAACAAAATGACAGCTTTCTTTTTTGTAGGTACATAGGATACTAATGTGAGATCATTAGAAAATCCAAAAATAGAGGAACGTTCTTCGCGCACAGAATTTGGAGCAAATTCAGCAGGAATTTCTTTTTTGTTGGCCCTTAAAGTTCCCGTAATTGTAAGCTGACGTCTTAGCAGTTCTTCGGCTAGGGGAACAGAGGTAAAAAAATTGTCTGTGGTAACTCCATGCCCTGATCCAAAATAGGGTTTAACCATGTCTAGAACTACCCTAAAACCCTGATTTATTTCTCGTTGATTTTCTATCATTCCAGTATATATCTTAATGTTCAAAATATAAGTCGTATCAGAGTCTCAACAAACCCAAATTTTTATTCCATATCGACCAGCTTTACTTTTTATGTAAACTCTAAAAGGACATTTTCCTCTGAATGTAGCTAATCTCTCATCGACTGATATTTTCACCAGGTGAATAATTATTAACGCCATTTTTTACAAATTGATCGTATGTATTGCGAATTGCTTGTAGTTTATCTTTTGTTTCTATTATTCTATTTGCTCTTGTTGAGGGGTCATCAAATCGCAAGTGTCTATATATCATTTTGAATCTATTTCTAGACATTACAGCAGTAAAGAATGGTTGTTTGAATAGTTCATTTTCGGTCCACATTTCCGACAAGTGGAGTTTTCTTCCGTGATTCCTCCCACTTGGTATAAGCACTGCAATGAAAGCGTATAATTCAGTAATTGTAACATTCTTCCAACGCATTGATCATCAGGATGAGTTTCATTAAATTTTTCAGAATATACTTCTCCATGTCGATTTGTGTGAGTGCATATGTCAGCTAGCATATTGTCATTTAGATAGCATTGGATTGCTTCTTTTATTAAAGTTAGAGCCATGCTAAAACGAATTGCGAATTAATCAAAACATTTGTTTATTTTCAAAATGTATACTCACCTATTATTTTGTAAACCTTCTAGACAATTTAATATATTATGAGCCTTGCGCCTTGTAGGTGCAGGGGGTTGCGTTTTCCATTTATATCCTGATTTCAATTTTAGTATTTCCGCAATTGGCTCAAAAGTAGACTTTTCACTTTCGTTTTCAGATACTGTAATTTCATCTAGAACTGTTTGTTGTTCTTCGACATTGTCGGTACTTACTGATTCACTATCACTGATCTTGTATTCATCATTGTCACTCTCTTCTAAAATTCTACGTAATTCCTCTTCAGTATAATATTTACGTCACGCCATTTTCTCCGAAATACACAAATACGTACCGCAAAGCAAAGAAATTACTACTAAGATCGACTAAAGTAATCTAAACCTGATTATTTTAGTCTAACAGTAATCTAAAAACTAAATATTGTTTACATTTCATTTCATTTCGTTTACATCATATTTGGCTGGCCGACGACAGGAATATACGCGTATGATATGTAAAATTGAAATTATATTTAATAATTTTTACAAAAAAATGATTTGGTAATATATTTTCTAAGATTACCTGGAGGGATAAAGAAAAATAAAAATATTTTGAAAAGTTATAAAAACAAAATCGCATCTGGGGTACCTAAAATACCCCGCACGGCCACGGAAAGGTTAATGTGTCGGCAGCCAACCTGTTAAGTGAAAATTAGATCGACATTTTTATCCGCGAAATATTACTGTTTAAACACCACAAACTAACATTTTGCTTTATATCTCCTAAAAAGACAATATATTTTGAATATTCTAAGTATTTTCTTCATCGGAAGCTTGCGAAGTCACTTTTAATTCGTATTTTTAACATTTTATTTTATTTCATAACATAGACTTTAATTTTTCGACCTAGCAACTCCTCAATAAAACACTTAGATTTTTTAAAAAATGCTCCCAAGATTATACCTTAACCGGCGAAAAAGTTAGGTTATACAAGTTTATCACGACTTACAAACTTTCGCTAATATTTTGATATTTTGTATCATTTTATTGAATATTTGCTACATAAATCTCTCTACCTTGCAGGAATAGTTACTTATTAATTATATACTTGTACCTATTCCAAATTTCTACATATATTAATTACAACCGTATGACATTTTGTATATGTCGGTTTTATATGTATACTAATTTCACCTTTTGCTTATAAACTTGAAAAATTTTCAGGTCTTAACGACGACTATTTTATTTCAAACTTTATATTTAAATTTACTTATTACTTTATAACGTCTTGACGACGACTAAACATTGTTTTAACCTTTGAAGGTATTTCGATGTATTCCTACATGTACTATTTTATAATTGTATACTTACTATTTTCATTTCTCATATATATTAATTGTATTAGGACTTGTATATTTTTCTGTTGATTGAAAATAAAATTACACCACCAACAGGCCTTCGAAGGGGTAGGGGGGAGTGTCGCCAAAATACACAACCTCGACAAAAGATTGTTACTTTGGCCGGCCAATCACAGCGCTCGTTATTAACTTCGCTGTCATTGGCCGCTCGGCGGAAGAGCGCTGCGAGTTCTCAATTACTAAACGTATAAAAGAGCAGCGCACCTTCCGATCGGGACTTCAGTGTCAGATACTTCGAGCCCTACTAGACCTTGTTGGTTAGTGGTTCTTCCTAGTAAAACTGTTGTTTTATTATTAATCCAAATAACCAAGATCGTCCTTACGTCGAATCTTAACGATTATACCGACTTCGAAGATCAGCGTTTATTTCCAATCCAGACGTCGAAGATATCCTAATGCACGCCATACACACTACGGTCTACCGCAGAGGTTTACCTGTGCAGGCATGCCTGCGCAGGTAGACCGGAACGTGTGTGGGAATAGACCTGTGCAGTTTTTTTAACCTGCACAGGCGACCGGAGCAAAATCAATTCTTTCGGGTGTCACCGTACGATGTACCTGTGCGTCTGTGGGTGTACTCCGGCCGCCTGCACAGGTCGAGTCAGTTGTTTTCTAGTGTTTCTCTGGGAAGTCGTCTTGTCGTTCGCACCGTATTGTCACACCATTCTTTATTTAACCCTATAAAATGGTGCCACCAGTTTCAACTAAAAAAACGCTTGAAGAATTTATCGAAATTTATAGAATTCATCCATGTCTTTGGGAATCAAAAACAAAGATTACCATAATCGAGATAAAAGAGAAGCTGCTTATAAATTGCTAATAGAAAAATTGAGAGAAATTGAGACAGATGCAGACAAAGCAGTGGTTGTGAAAAAGATCAATAATTTGAGAAGCAATGTTAGGAAGGAAAAAAAGAAATATATACAATATTTAAAGTCTGGGGCATCTGCTGATGATGTGTACTGTTCTAAATTGTGGTACTTCGATTTATTTAATTTTATTCATGCACTCCCAGGGAATCTTCGTCCAATTTAGATACTGATGATGAAAATAGTTCTGAGGTATTTTATACTTCGTAATTTAATTTTTTATTAAGTTGGTTATATAAAACACACTATTTCACAAATTTCACCAAAGCTTAAAACCATGTATTTAGATCAACTTCGCTCATTTCAGTATAATTGAAATAATTCATAAAATTTTCTCGAACAATCTTCGCGTTATTCAAAGTATTTCCTGGGTTTCTCCTTTCTAAGTTTTCAATGGTAGTATTTTGTGTATCGTATCCTGCAGAAATTATAGTTCCGTTTTCAGAGTTTTCTCGATAGAAACATTTCTGAGGTGCATAAGACTTTTGTGAGTGTTCAATTAAAAAATTATGTAATGCACAGGATGCTTTCACTACTTTATCGACATTTTCGGGTTCTAAATTTATATTGGTATAAAATATTCGAAATCGTGATGCCAGTATCCTGAAAGTGTTTTCAACAGTGCGCCTGGCCCGAGATAATCTGTAATTCAGAATTTTCCTTTCTCGCGATGTTCAATCTGCTTGCCGAAACGGTTTTATCATATCGGGGCGTAATGGAAAGGCATCGTCTGCCACAAATACATATGGTAAATTACGGTTACTTCCTGTACACGTCTCACTTATTGGAATATGTAAATCATTATTTTTCAATTTTTTAAAAAATAAAGTATTTTGTAGTACTCCTCCATCGGATATTCTACCATTTATGCCAACATCTATGTACATAAATTGGTATTTTGCATTAACAATTGCCATAAGAACCACACTGTGTCGTCCTTTATAATTATAAAAATACGATCCACTATTAGCCGGTGGAACAATTGCTATGTGCTTCCCATCTATCGCACCAAGACAATGAGAAAAGTTCTATCGTTCTTCATACATCTTGGCTATTTCTTTCCATTCTTTTTCAGATGTAGGAAACTGAAATATAAAAATATCAGTGTTATCATATATAAAATAATTTTTTATGCTAGAACACATGTATTAAAAGTGTTTGTATTGTTTCAGGGAGAGAACACTGAAGATTCTTCAATTGCTGATCAACAATATTCATCTGACAGTGTATCTTCTGACAATCCCGAAGCTCGATCGACATCGTCAAACAATAAATAATTCGTCTCGCCCACCTAAACCCGGTAAAAGAGAAAGAAACGATGAAAGCATAGCCAACGAAGTATTGGAATCGGTACGAGATCACTTTAAACGTCCTCGTCCAGTTTTAACAGAAGATCGTTGTGACATTATTGGCAAAAATGTTGCGATAAAATTGAGGACTTTAGATGCAAAACAAATTATAGTCGCAGAAAAACTTATTAACGATGTACTTTTTGAAGCAGAAATAGGAGGCCTCGGTCCTGAACACGCCTATATTAATATGAGAGATGTTTTGAGACAAAGTCAACGAAACTATGTCCCTGTTCAGCAATATCAAGTGTATCAAGCCTCTTCTACTTCAAATAGGGCTTATAGTAACCCTGTAAGCTTTGTTTCTCCCGGAGCTCCAAGCCTAACCTGCCTTCCATTTTCCAACAGTCAATATTCAGAGCATCCTTCTCCAAACAGTCTCCAAGGCGATCCCTATTCTACACAAATGCAACCACCTACATCTAGGAGAAATCAGCCCGGTGAAACGGAGATAGTTGTATCGACTCTAAATTCTGCAGCAACATTCCTTCATAATTTTGATGATGATGATGAATGATGTGTACAAAACAGTTGAATTTTTGTAGGTTAATATTAAAAAATTGTTATTTTCTTAATAAATACTTTCTGTAATAACTAACAGTGTTTTAATTACTCACTTACCTTTAAATAATCTTTTCTGAGAACTTTATACAAGGCTTCACATGTTTCAGGAATCATTTTTCCAAGCGCTTGAGATGAAATAATTGCTAAGAATTTTAAATCCTCATAACTTCTTCCAGTTGCAAGAAATCTCAACGTAACTGATAATCTTTCGTGTGCAGAAATACTATTTCTCATAACTGTGTCTTTTTTTTATCATAGGAGTAACCATTTCAAGTAATTTAATGTATGTTTTCTCGTCCATCCGGAGATAGTTTTTAAAATCTTCCGGTTCAAATTTGAATTCATTCAATAAGTTAACATGACTGTATGTTTTTCTTTTCAATAACCAATGCTTACACCACTTTTTTCGCTTATTTTCACTGTTTTTTTAACTTTTGTTTTCAAAATTAAAACGAGGCCCAACAATGCCAACGCGTCATCGTCTTCAATCGATGTCATCGTAAAAAGAACTGAAGACCGCACCGGTACACCCTAGAGTCCCCATACACGCTACTGCAGTTTCGTTGACCTGTACAGGCAACCTGCACAGGTAGACCTCTCCGGTAGACCGTAGTGTGTATGGCATGCATAAGGCATCATTCGTCGTCTGCTATTATACCACAGTGCACGAAAAACCAAGTATCAGCTGTAGAATCGCTCCCTGTCAGAAACATACGCTTTTTAAAATAGAAAAACAGTAGTTTTAGAACTGTTACAAATTGCGTCGAACTGACACCGACGATTTATCGAACAACGACGGTAAAAACGAGGAGAAGTCTCGACGGAGACATATTCGATTTCACCGCTCCGAGTCAAGCCACGACGACGCTTCGACACTTTGAGCCTTATGCATTTTTCAGTAATTAGTAAACACTGGTAAAACTGACAGTGCAAAAGGTAGTGTACCAAGCGACGGGCTATTGCATAGCCGATACAACGGGCATTTTTGTGCCTCTTTCTAGGAGACAGAACGCGGCGATTCCTGATAAGAAGGAAACCGACATCTCTGCAATTTTGAGGCATATACCACGCAACAGAACTTTAACACATATTGTCGTGTAAGAAATATATTTATCATTGTAAGAAATTTTCGAACTGTTAGAGAGTTCTGTTTGCCGGTGTCACCTCGCTTGTTGCAGAGGCTCGATAGAGCTTCTTACACGAATTAGCCGGTATCTGCACTAACTCCTATACGAAGATGGATCATCGTAATACGAGATCATCTTCAAGAGCGGCGGCCGCTAAGCGTCCAGGAACTCCGGATAACGGAGAGGATGCTACGGCCGTACGACAACATAACGAAACAGAAAGAATTTTAATAAAACAAATTATACAAAATGAAAATGAACATAAATAATACAAAATAATCCAAAGCTTAGTATAACTAAAAAATGTTCAGATATGTAACAGATGTTCAAATTGCATGCCATCTTGTGCAATACAACAAGCGATTCTATCTTCGAATAATTTACTTACATTATTTAACATAGCAGGAGTTATTGATGCAAACGCGTTTGTAATTCTTAATTTCTGATAATAGATCCAATAATTCTGCATCTTTCGTAAAATGGAATGTGGGTTTTTGCGTGTTGGATATTCGAGCAGCGAATGGTTTGGTGAAATTGTAAAGAGTACCGCTTTGATGCATACGAGAGCATTAATTCCTGTCTTCTTAAATCTAATAGTAGTTCACCGAGTTCGGCCTGAAGACTTAAGATAGCGGTTGTTCTAAATGCATCGCTTATTATTCTGAGAGCGTTATTTTGAATGGTGTCTAAAACTTTTAGAGTTGTTGTTGAAGCAGACGAATAAGCGTGGCATCCATAATCGATCTTAGAGCGGAATAAATTTTTATATAATATGAGTAGAGTTCTACCGTCCGCTCCCCAGTTCGTACCAGAAAAACATTTCAAGAGGTTTAGTCTTTTTTGACATATACCTGATATACATATTAGATATTGAATAATCCAAAATTGAAACTAAGTATTTAACACCCTGTAAATAAATGTTTAATAATCAATAATGGAATAAATTTAACCATTACCTAACTATTTTGCTGTAAGAGAAAATTTGTTATAATTACTTAAACAAGTCGAGAATGAGTCTTCTTTAAAAAATTTTTTTGCTTGTAATGTAGTAAGTTGTGGTTTATTTTGTATTATTTGTTTTATTAAAATTCTTTCTGATTCGTTGTGCATCAGCAAGTAAACGTATAGAGTATACACGTTAGTTTACAACTACATTGGTTTCATTCATAACAAATATGTCAAAATGATGGATTTAAAAATCGAGAGTAACAAATATTTTGAAATCGTAAAGAAAATTTTAAATTACGCAAAATCTATCACTCCTAGTTATAGGACATCCATATACCATTCGAAAGTGGAAATTTTTTTTTAAATAATAATTCATTCATATACAGGGTGTTCCATTTAAAATAAGCCTTATATTACACATTGAATAATCCAATAATAAAACTGTAAATTTTGAACGCCCTGTAAATAAATGTTTAATAATTAATTATGAAATACATTTAACCAATATCCAACTATTTAGAGATATATCCAATTTTATTAGAATTTCTTAAATAAGTTAGGAATGAGTCTTCGTTTGAAGCTTTTCATTATAAGAATATTCCACATAACTCAGAACACTCTGTACATAGGTATAGAAAAGTCATATTAAACTATACCTAATTTTTTGCTCAAAATTAGAAAATGTAATAAAATATAGGGTGTTCCATAAGAAAAAATATAACTTTGATACGCCGCACTTTATTGGTAAGCCCTGTATATTTCAAAATAATTTTAAAATGTAGCCCTTATCAACTTTCAAATTATAAATTTAAAATTTTTTCAAAATCTTTTACCGTTTCGCTGTAATCTTTCGTCCCGTTAGTGGTGACTCACCCTGTATATATATATATATATATATATATATATATATATATATATATATATATATATATATATATATATAATACTTCAATACGTAAATGATTAATTTTTTAGTTTTAAATAAAAGAAATCATCAATTCAAAACTTTTATAATCGAGTTATAGTTAACATTTATTTTAATTATAAATTTAATTTAATTATAAATTTAATTAATTCAAAAATTGGTCAAACCTTTTGCATTAATTGTCTAACATAATAATATGGTAAGTATAAACCGTGTATCTACTAACGTAATTTTTAGATCCCAACTAAATTTTTGATACGGCAACTACGCGTTCGTGACACCAGCGATTAAGTACCTCTCCTATCTCTCTTAGAATACTTCCTTTTCTTTTTGCGCGCAGCTGACCCGCCAGCTCTGGCTTGTCGGGTTATAAGTATATTTAATTTTTAAACATAATACGGGTGGTGATAAAAATGATAATAAAAAATATTTCAATTATCAATTTTATTTATTTTGTCATTACTTTGGAACTACTAAATGAACAAGATTTGGAAATTATATTATAAGTGTTATTTTTAATTGCAGATTGTTTAATAATACAAGGTGTACTAATACTAATACTAAAAAAGGTTGTACATATGTGGGCAATTATGAGTATAATTTCAGTGTATGTGGACTGTATTATCTATCTCTAATCTATCTCTCTGTCTCACATCTTGATTCTACATAGTGTGGCATACTTTTGAATCATATGTAAATCTTTACTCTAGTTACATGGTACGAAAGTCCGGACCTGGCAGAATCGCAACCAACACCTGCAACTTACTCTGCAGTTTCTCCTAGAAGTTATCATATTGTTTCTTTAATTATTCGCATTGTAAAATTATTATTATTCTTGGTCTTGTTCAGTTTAGATGTATTTATTTGTAGCTTAGAAATAAAAATATTTTTAAAAAACAAATTTCATTTTTGAAATATAAAATTGGCGCAGTAAGTAGGATTTGTGTGAGTCGCGAAACTGTGAATTTCGTATCTATCGGAAAGCAGACTTTTTCGGGACTTTGGTGTTTCAACGCCTTAAGTACAAATCCAAAGAACATTCCGTTTAGTGGAAAGCAGCCCCATTGGAAAGCAGCCCTTCAGTGACAGCAGTCCTTCATTTGGGTGGACGAATCTGGAGAAGTAGTTGGCAAAGACTATCGAGGTGAGTGCCAAGTTCCTTCTTGCCTTCCTTTTATTTTTCATAAATTTGGAAGATAGCTTGTTAAGACATTGTTTATTAGACGATATTTTCATTTTATGATTAATGCTGATTCCTTGGTAGAATCTCTTAAAAATCTAAAGATTAACTTTAAAAGTAGGAAAAATAAAGATAATAAAAATATTAAAATGGCAACTAACCAAACTGTTTAAGCTAATCAAGCGACGGCAACGCGTCCCATTAATTGGGAACTATTTAAGTCAAAAATTTCAAATATTAGACCTTATAATGGAGATACTAATACTTTAAATAAATTTATTTATCTTTGCGCTAACTTAATTATTACATATAGAGCATATAATGACCAAGAATTAAATGATCACATTTTTGAATGTATTCAAGGAAAACTTATAGGAAAAGCTGAGCTTATGGTAGGAAATAGGGTAGAATTAAATAATTGGGCACTTTTAAAAGCCGCACTTATACAATGTTTTTCTGATAAACGTAATTTACAATCCTTAATACAAGAACTTACTAGAACTAGGCCACAAAGAAATGAAAATTTAATAGAATTTGGAAATAGATTACAATTGTTAGCAAGTAATATAGTACAAAGAATTAGCAATGATACTAGTCTTGATGTAAATCAAAAAACTGTTTTCATACAATTTTGCGAAAATACAGCACTAAATACTTTTATTGCGGGTTGTACCGGCACATTAAAAAATAATATGCATTTAAAAGCACCAGCTTCTTTAGAACACGCCATAGCTTATGTAAATGAATTTGAGAATTTCGAGAAATTTTATTCAAGTAATAATGACAATAAGTCGCACCAAAATAAAGGCAATTTCAGAAATCGGAATTTCCCTAATCCAAACGGGCAATTTTATAATCCCATGAATAATCAATATTTTCAAACAAATTCTTCTATTCCCCAAAATCCAAACTTTAATACAAATATTAATTATCCCCAAAATTTCCAATGGCCCCGCCAACCTATTAATGTACAGCCTCAACATTTACCCCCTAAAAGACTCCCAACTAATTCAGAAGTCTTTGGACCTTCCCGAAATACGAATGTTTTCAGACCAAATCGAACTCCCCAACATCGCGTCCCAAAGCCGGAACCGATGAATATTTCTACAAATTCTAGATTCCCTTCAACGTCTAACAGAAGAACAAATAATTTTAATAGAAACTATTTTCAAAATAATGGGCAAAAGCCAAATATTATAGTTGAAGAATTATATAATAATGGTTACGATAGACAAGAATGCGAACAGACGCATAGCGACGTCGACGCAGATATCCATTCCGGTGAACAAGTAGACTTAGATTATTTTCCTCAGAATTTTCAAGAAACCGCCTGAGAAAACCAAACAACTTAATCGAATTAAATCCAACCTCTAATAACCCTTTACCTTACATCACTATTTCTAACCCCCCATTAAAATTATTAATTGATACTGGTAGTACGAAATCAATCTTAAAACCCAGTATTGCTGAACAATTTTATTCAGATTGCATATATCCTTCAAACGTTTCAATTTCTACGTCTCTTGGCACGAAAAATATCAAATACCAAGCAGCCATACCGGCGTTCCAAGAATTTAATCGAAACAATATACTGCACTACATATTATATGACTTTCATAAGTTTTATGATGGCTTGGTCGGTGTTAATGACCTATTATCCATGAAGTTTAACATTGATTTTAATAATAAATGTCTCGTTAGCAGAGACACAATAATTCCTATTAAATTTAGAAAACCATCAGACATAAAGTTTGAAATATCTGTTGGCCCTTATGAAATGATTAGAAAAGAAGTCCCTGTGTCCGTACCGAACGGTGAAATATTAATCGATAAGACAGTTTTAGGTGATATGTATGTACCAGAAATGCTAACTGTAGCAAATGATGGTTTAGCTTTAGTAGAATTTGTCAATGAAACTAATAAAAATTTATCTATAACCTTATTAAAACCCATAAACGCTTATCCATACGATTCTAACGTTTATCAATGTTATAAATTTGAATTTTCTAATAGACAAAATAATTATAAAATAGATAAAATGCAAATCCAAAATCTTATTAGAACGGATCATATGAACACGGAAGAAAAATCGGAAATTATTAAATTATGTTCGCAATATAAAGACATATTTTTGAAACCAGGCGACCCACTTACATTTACGTCAAAAGTAAAACATGTTAATAAAACAACCGACGAGGAACCTGTACATGTAAAGTCGTACAGATATCCTTATGTTCACAAGGAAGAAATTAAAAAGCAAATTGACAAAATGTTAGACGACGGAATTATTAGAGCCAGTAATAGTCCCTGGGGTTCCCCACTTTGGATAGTAAAGAAGAAACTCGATTCTTCCAATCAACAAAAATTTCGCTTTGTTATAGATTATAGGAAACTTAATGATAAAACCATTAGTGATCGATATCCGATACCCAATATTACCGAAATATTGGACAAATTAGGACGAGCACAATATTTTACTACTCTTGACTTAGCTAGCGGCTTTCATCAAATCGAGATGAGCCCCTGCTCCATAGAAAAAACAGCATTTAGTGTCAATAATGGACACTACGAATTTTTAAGAATGCCTTTTGGCTTAAAAAACGCACCATCCACCTTCCAAAGGGTAATGGATGAAATATTAAAGGATTTACAAAACAAAATCTGTATGGTATATATGGACGATATAATTATTTTTAGCACAAGCCTCCAAGAACACATTCAAAACTTAAAATTGGTGTTTGCAAAATTCAAAGACGCACAATTAAAAATACAAATTGACAAATGCGAATTCCTTAAAAAGGAAGTTGAATTTTTAGGGCATATAGTGACCCCAGACGGAGTTAAGCCTAATCCAAAAAAGATTAGAGCGATTAAAAATTTTCCAATCCCTCTTACGCAGAAAGAAATAAAATCATTTTTAGGTTTGTTAGGATACTATAGAAAATGCATTAAAAACTTCGCAGCTATAACTAAACCTATGACCATGTGTTTAAAAAAGGATCAGAAAGTTATCCACAACAAAGAATTCTTAGACTGTTTTAATATTTGTAAAAATCTTTTGACCTCAGAACCTATTTTAGCTTATCCCGACTTTCACAAAAATTTTCAATTAATAACTGATGCCTCCAATTATGCAATTGGCAGCGTTCTCATGCAAGATAACCACCCTATATGTTACGCCTCACGTACTTTAAATTCAGCCAAAATTAATTATTCCACCATAGAGAAAGAATTATTAGCGATTGTATACGGTTGCAAATATTTTCGACCATATCTCTTCGGTCGCAGATTCCAAATTTTAACTGATCATAAACCCCTTCAGTGGTTATTTTCACTTAAAGAGCCAAACTCTCGCTTAGTACGGTGGAGACTTAAGCTCGAAGAATTTGATTATGATATCCAATATTTAAAAGGGAAAAATAATAAAGTAGCTGACGCGCTTTCTAGAATTAAAATAGATTCCGATTTAAATGCTCTCGAAACGGAATCGATGGACGTTAATTTAGGTGACATAAATGAAATAATAGATAATGAACTACGCAACCTTGACGACTTACCGCAACTTTCAGAAGGAGACCTTGACTCCTTACTAAATGATGGATTAACTAGTAAAATAAATATTATTTCGGACATACAAGTTCGACCCCCTTTCGAAAATCCCGAAAGAAATGACTCAGACTTAGAAACCTGTCATATCTCTTTAGAAAATCCCATTCTAGGTATACCCATAACCGAAAAGGCCCTAAATACTTATAAAAATCAAATTATATTAACAGGTGGAGAAATAAATAAAATAAAATGCAAAAATGAAAAAATATTTGATAATAACAGATTTTATGTTACTTTACCCCAAAGAAATATTGAAGAAAGTATTTTTAAATTTGTAAAAGAATATATAGATCCCAAAAAGACTTATGCTTTGTACTTTAAAGAAAATATTTTACCAGAAACATTTGTAGTAATAGTTCAGAATTATTTTAAAAATTCCGCTTTTAAGTTTGTACATTCTACAAAATTTTTAACTGACATAATAGATACTCGGGAACAGAAAGAAACATTAGAGTATTATCACATACACAAAAAAGGACATCGCGGTATAAACGAAGTAAAAATGTCCTTAGGATCACGTTACTATTGGCCAAAAATGGCAGAAGATATCGAACAATTTATAAATAATTGCGAAACTTGTCTTACGATAAATACGATAGAAATCCTCCAATTATAAAATTTAGTCTAACTCCCACTGCATCAAAACCCTTCGAACATATTCATGTAGATGTCTTTAAAATTTCTAACCAATCATATTTAACGATTATAGATTCATTTTCGAGATATGACCAAGAATATCCTTTACCTAGTGTCAATGGCACCTCCGTAGTGGAAAATTTACTTCTCTTCGTAAGCCACCACGGTTTACCTTATAAAATTACTGCCGACTGTGGCACAGAATTTAAAAATAATGACCTTATAGATTTTTGTAAACTTCACCATATAGAACTGCATTTCACAACTTCTAAAAATAGTAATTCCAACTCCCCCGTAGAAAGGTTTCATTCTACACTAATAGAATGCTTTCGCTGTCTTAGAGAAGAAAATAAAGAATTAACTCCTAACCAATTAATAAAACATGCTATTTTAAGCTATAATAATTCAATTCATTCCATAACTAAGTTTACCCCATTTGAAATAATAAAAGGACACATTAATAATCCAGATCCTTTCGACTTGGACGATAACCTTATTTTATCATACTATGTACAAAACCATAAAAAAGTAAGTAAACAGTTATACGAAATAATAAAAAGTAGAAATGAAAAAACGAAAGAAAAAATAATTAATAAATTAAATGAAAATCGAAATGACCCTCCAGATTTCTCTAACCAGGACGTTGCATACGTCAAAACAAAACTGCGCGATAAAAAGGCACCAAAATTTAAAAAGACTGAAGTAGTCCAAGATTCAGGCCTTATCTTACAAACTAATAAAGGAAATTACCATAAAAATATAATTAGAAAACCCAAAGTAAAACAAAAAATATCTTTTCAGGAAAATGAAAATCCGGACAACGTGGTTGCTCCTGATATTCCTGGCACTCCAACGGAGATGTGAAGGAGAAGATGTAAAAATTACTTCTATAACGAATCCTTTGTTACCCATATTATTAGGACCCTGTAAAATTATTTACACTAAGCATACCTTTTTACACTATCTAGATTTAAGAGAAGTAACTAAACAGATAACTAGTTTAACTAACCATTTTTATAGCCTTAAGAATAGTCTAATAGTAAGTAACGCTTCTAACCCTATATCTTTTCATAACTTAGCTGAACAAATGACAAAAAGAACCGACTTCTTAATAAAAATTCTCGAAAGAAAATTCGAAAATTTACATCCACATATTCGCTCTAAAAGAGGTTTAATAGATGGAATAGGCAAAATTAATAAATGGGCTTTTGGAACTTTAGATGCTGACGATGGAGAACGATACGATAAAGCAATTAATATTTTACAACTAAATCAGAAAAATGTAATTCATGAACTTAACCTTCAGTCAACTTTGTACAAAAAGCTTGTTAATCATTATAATCAATCTTTATCAACCTTGTGGCAAAATCAACAAAAATTGCAAGACAATATAGAAAAATTTAAATATTCATTAGAAACCAAAATAATCACTTTGGATAATTACATAACTTATCAAAGTATTCTTTACCAGATTAATCTTGATTGCCAAATTGTTTTCTCTAAATTAAATACTCTTCATAATTCATGAATTGATGTCATATTTATCACATATATACAAAGAAGAACAAATCGCAAAATTCAACAATGTCCTAACATACTATCTGTTTCTCAGTACCCAAGTAACCTTTTACGAATCCAATCTTATATTCGCTATACATGTTCCTATATTCAAATCAGAAAATTACGATTTTTTCCATGTTTACCCCGTAATACAAAATCATCAAACATATATTCCTTTATATCCCTACTTGGCAAAAGGAGAAAAATCACTATCGATAAAAGAAGAATGTCCCATCCTCGAAACCAGATACTACTGCCAACAGGACTACACCCAAATAGATACCTGCACCTATAAATTAATTGATGGACGTAACCCAGAGAAATGCTACGCCACTGAAATAAACCTACAAGAACCCATTATCGAGCACGTCATGGAGAACCAGATCTTAATAATCCCATCCAGTACTGTCAAATTAATCTCAAAATGTGAGTCCAATTCGTTTTTGGAAATAAAAGATCCTTCGTTAATAGAAATCCCACCAAAATGTGAAATAGAAGTTGGAACCTTAAAATTTTCAAACAATCCACGAATCCAATCTGGAAAAATCATAATATTACCAAAACTAGAAAATTTCTCGACTGAAAAGGTAAAATATCAAGTAACCAATTTGAGCAAAATCGATATGGAAGGTCTATACGAAATTAACAGAATTACCAGAAATCTTTCACCAGTAGAAGAAATTGGCTTTCCAACTACACCCTTTATCAGCACTGGTTCAGTCATCTTATCTATATTAATACTAATCGTTATAATTTACATCATTACCAGATACCGAAAGTATTGCAAAAATAAGAAGGTTCCTGACGAAATTCCATTGGAAGAAAGATGTCCCCAAAATTTGGAATCCAAAAATACCTCCGTTATTTTTTCCTCTTAAGGATGGAGGAGTTACATGGTACGAAAGTCCGGACCTGGCAGAATCGCAACCAACACCTGCAACTTACTCTGCAGTTTCCCCTAGAAGTTATCATATTGTTTCTTTAATTATTCGCATTGTAAAATTATTATTATTCTTGGTCTTGTTCAGTTTAGATGTATTTATTTGTAGCTTAGAAATAAAAATATTTTTAAAAAACAAATTTCATTTTTGAAATATAAAATTCTCTCTCTGTTTTATCTCTGCTGTAAATCTCATTAGATTTTTTTATCTTCACGGTGATAAATTTCTATATATGTGTATAATGTTCTTATATATATATATATATATATATATATATATATATATATATATATATATATATATATATATATATATATATATATATATATATATATATGTATATACGTAAGTCTTGGCAAATCTATATATTATAAATTGTGTTTAATAATTCTTGCCTGTGGAAATTTTCAGTATTGGAATTCCTATTGTTTAAGAACGTTCGGAAGTCAGGTAAAATTATTACCCAATTAGATACCTGTGACGTAGTGAAAATTCCACCTCGTATGTCAACCAAAAATACTCAATATACATGCTTATATAAATAAGTTGAGAATTTGTCCTATTGTTCTGAATAATAGATTTTTACAAAAATTCTCCACTATAATCTTTAGCATAATAATTCCTTTATTCTAATCGCTTAATGACACAAACTAAATTTTTACAATAATCTCTGCTCTTAGAAAATATTTATATTGTAGTAGAAGGATAGTTAGTAATACAGCGAAAAAACGACATGATTTTTCGCATGTGGAAAAATTGAACAGAAGGTGTAATAAAATAAACGACAATGTGATATGTTTTAATTTTGTTTATTTTGCAACTACTTTTATACCAACAAAGTTTGTGTCTAGGAGTGTTATTTCACTTGCAGATTTAATAATGGATCCTGCTGAAGAACAAAAGTTATTACGTTGGTTTGACGAAATTGACGACGATGCAAATAAAGATAAATCAGAATCTAATGAAACCTAATCTAATAAACCCGACAGTGATGATGGAGAATGTAGTAATGATGAAAATTATGTACCCGATTCATCCAATTCATTCTATTCATTAAATGAGAGTGTGTCTGGAAGTGACGAGATCCTAGAAGATGACGACGAAAACCCTGAAGACAATGGTGAGCAAATCTTAAATTTCCCAAAAAATCTTACAGACGGAGTAACCCCTGGAAGCGGAGGTGAGAAGACATAAATTTAACAAAAAAACTTGCGGTTGAAGACACTTGGGAGGAGGTGCAATCCGAAGTTCCCAATTTTAGTTTTGATATCAGTCAAAGCGGCATTAAAATTATTGAAATAGAGAATATATCACCCATAGACGTTTTCCGAAAAATATGGAATGATGATGTTACGAATTTTTTAATTACAAGTAAGAACAGTTACGGTGAAAAACTTGTAGCAATAAATTGCCCCAAAACTAGAAGTAGCCGATCGCGGAGCATTTATCCAGTTACAGAAACTGAAATGAATAAATTTATTGGATCGTGTCTTTTGCAAGGTATGGTGAAGATACCAGTTATAAGAAAGTTGTTCACCTACTCTTCTTAATATTATCACCCAGTGTTCTTACATACGTTAAGTGGGCATAGATTTGAACAAATACTGCGGTGTTTCAATGCTACTCCTGAGATATATGATGCAAAAGATCGACTTCATAAAGTAAGAACGCTATTGGATATGGTGATAAAAAATAGTAATTCTGTCTATTCGTATATATTCTATATAAAAAATATACTTTACATACCAAGATACATTTGCATCCATCAGATCGGTGCCTCCCATGTTTTTAT
Organism: Diabrotica balteata; assembly: GCA_918026665.1. NCBI lineage: Eukaryota > Metazoa > Arthropoda > Insecta > Coleoptera > Chrysomelidae > Diabrotica > Diabrotica balteata. Next base: position 74,158,025 of record OU898284.1, read on the forward strand.
TGTATTTGGAAATTACATCCGGACGTGGTATAGGTACGTTTCTTTTATCTTTCATTGAAAATCTCTCTACAGATTTCACTGGAGTAACCCCAAAACACGTACTGGCCACTGTTACCACATTATTGTCCATCCACCTCATATAAAGAATACCATCCTTCGTTTTAAGAGTTGAAGTGTAGGTGCCTCGAGCTTCTTTGGCTATAATCTTTTTAGGCAGTATAAGAACTTCTTTTTGAATTCGGTCATCCCTAATTGTTCCAGTTGCTCCATACCCATTTGCTTTCAAAGTACAAGGAGGTTAGCACCAGTGAATAAGTTCTCTATAAAGAAGTTATAGCGGAGATCTTTGTTGGCTCCTAAATGTTCAATCATGTGTATAAGTGGAGCAGCAGGTTTTTCGAATATAGCATCATAACCTTGTTTTTTATTATACTTTTTCCTTGATAAATTTCGAAATTTATCACGTATCCACTATTGGTGTTTAAACACCATAATTTATACTCGAACCTTTCACATGCCTTTACATCCATGCCTTCCATAGTATTTTATCATACGGAAGGTTTTGTCCGGGTATAAAATGCTCTACAAACTTTTGTTTTAAGTGATCAACTATGAGACGTAATTTATACATTTTGTCATTGTAGTCAATACTTTGGTTACTAGCAAAATGCAAACATCGGTAAATTTGTAAAAATCGGTCGCGTCTCATAGATTCTGCAACTAGAATGTTTTTTATGTCTTTCGAGGGAATAGCTTCGTTTTGTTGGCAATACATTGTAACCACTTACAATTAGAATAGCGATGAGAACTTTTATCTCTTCTACAGACAAATTTAGATCCGGTAGATTTTTGAGGAAGTGAATAATTTCTTGTTTCCTTTATTATCTCTTGAATAAGTTCTTTTGTAAAAAAACAACGCAAATAATTGAACTGAACTCAAATTTTGATATGACAAGTAATTCGGTGTTGGAAAGGGTTAATTAGGATAAACAAGATCCGCTTCAATTAATTTCTCTTTTTTCTGATTTAGTTACTATCGTCAGTCCTGAATTTGCTTTAGCGTCACTTTGTACCACAGTAGGTAATTGCTCATTTGCTAAATCTTCAGATCTGTCCTCCACTCTCGTACCATTTGAAAATACAACTTCAGCTGGAGCTAACAGTTGACGACAACTCAAATTTTGAACAATTCCACCCTCATCTTCATACCTGGAATCCTCATCGGTCAGATCCTGACAGTCAGGTGACTGTATGTATATATCAGTGACTTCGTTATCAAATTCGTAGGCGATATCTAACACTTCTTGAAGAGTTATTCCTCTGAAACTAAAATTATCGTATAAAACTATAGGCTAATACATATTGTCCGTAGTACGCCTACTGGTCCCATATGGTGACAGTGACGTTTACGACGAAATTATGAAAAACTAGAACCATATATTTAGAAAATCAACAAACAGTATTGCGAAAATACGTTTTTTAAATAAAATCGATCGCCTAGATATACAATAAAATAAATAAGATCGACATAATTTAACTTACCGTAACGGGATGTCCATATTTTCGTCGTCGAAAATAATCTGTCCAATAAAAAATAGCACAACCTCTCACTCGCGAGTACAACAAGCAACTGATCTTGTCAGGCGCGTCCGATGAGCATTTCGAACGATTAGTTCTCAGTCAGTGGCGTTCAAATTAAATTTGTCAGTTGGTACACGCACATAAATAGAGGGCGGTTTTGTGTCCCCATATGGGACCCGTAGGCGTTAATGGGTTAAACAGTATATCAAAAACAAAAAGGCAAAGTACGGGATAAAGTTATATGAACTTACTCCCCATGACGGTTATATTTTAAATACAGAAGTTTATCAGGGTAGTGACCGTAATTCACCGAGGGGAAAGAAAAAAACATGCGAGAATTCCAAAACTGAAGGCTTGTTTTACGATTACTGCAACCCTACCTCAACAAGGGTCATCATGTCTTTATGGATAATTTTTACAATAGTGTAACATTGTCTTCTAAATTGTGAACACACAAAACCCACTCAACTGGGACACTAAGATCTAATAGAGTAGGCAATCCTGCAGTTGTTGTAAAGAAGAAACTTAGAAAAGGTGAACATATCTGGCAAAAAAAGAAGAATGTTAGCTTATACGTCAGCAAGTGGCAAGACAAACGAGATGTGTATATGATAACTACAGCGTACAAGCCAAGAATGACTACTGTTAAAAATAGGCATGGTATCGAAAAACAAAAACCCTGCGAGATAGATGGATATAATAAGCATATGTCGGGGATTGATAAAAGCGATCAAATGATATCATATTATAGTTGTCCTCGTAAAACCATCCGTTGGTATAAGAAAGTGTTATTCCATCTTTTAGATATAGCGGTATGGAATTCCTTCTTTCTCTATAAAAAAGCTAAAGATGAAAGGAAGTAGATGAAACTAGCTGATTTTAGAGAAGCTATAATATGGTCTCTTATACAAATTGAATCGGATGTTGATGGAAAACTTCTTGTAAAACCAGCAAAACAGGCATCAAAAGCAGCAGTTACAGAACAACATTATTTAGAAGAGATACCTTTACCTGAAAAATATCACAAAGCTCATTTATTCTTAAAATGTAGATACTGTACAAAAGAGAAGAAACGAAAAGAAACTAGGTATAGGTGTGAAGTATGTGTAGATAAGCCTCCACTATGTCCGGCACCATCTAAACTTTGGCATACTTGATTAATCTGTAAACCATATATAGTTGTTATATAATGCTGCGGACCTAGCTAATTATACTGCGTGGTTGAAGACAAGGTATGAGCCCCTCATGATAAAGTTAGGGGCCACTTCAGACTTAGACATACAGCTTTACACTTAAGACCTAAATACAGTATCACTCTTCTGGCAAAAAAGATTAAATCTTCGATCAGCTTTATTATACCCATTCTTATCTAAAGAAAGCCCTAACCCGAAAAATACCTTGTTTGGTCAAATAAGATCCTACGTTCAAATGGTCCTCTCATGGACTGGGATGACAACAGTAAGATTAGCTAACTCCTTTGCAGACTCAACGGATACCCATGCACATACATTGAAAACTGTGAGAGATGATATAACAAGACTCCAGGAGGCATATGAGAAGATAAAGGAGGATTGCAAAACAAAAAGCTATGAAGTCTCTTATCAGTGGTTGATGGAAGCCAACACCCTAAATTAGAGATATCTAGGTTCCCGGATCTTGCCTACTGTACACTATATTATCTCAAAATACACGTAAAAAGGGGCGTGGGAAAATTACAGGGGCAAAATTGAAACCAAAGAATCACGGAGGATCCTAGAAGAAAAGACCAGAAGGCTTTTATCTTCAACAGACGCATCTGAAACATATATAGTTGTTGCTATAAATAAATGTGTTTTTTAAATAATATGAAAACGTCTATTGACGTCTATGTCATAAACTGTCTAAAATATGTAAAATAATGTTTCCAATGCGACAGTGACGTCCATAGTCGTTGTCTTGTTTTCTTCTATTTTCCATCTGGTTACACCTTCCTGAACCCACAGGTATAACTTTTTTTTATATGTGTGAAGTAATAATGAAAATACGCATGGGCCGTATCACGACATCCACCATTTTCATGAGGGTCACTTAACGGATAATGACTCTGACGTCCATAGACGTCGCCGTTCGTCAATGGGTTAATAGTTCAGTGTCTAGTGGGTAAGTTAGCATGTTATTGTTGAATAAAAATATTAAAATTTATTCTTTGTTTATAGAAATGTCGGATTCGGACTATTCGGAGGATGAACCCGCAGGTGTAGGAAAAAAGCGAAAGTTCGATAAAATATTTCACATAAAAGAAAGGGAAAAATTGGTAAGACAATCAGGAAGAGAGTTTGTTTACACATACAGGTACACTAGTTAATGCTAAAGTAACCGGACCAGATTGCACTTGTCGTAAGAAATGTATGGCGGATTTCATATTTGAAGAAAGTAGAACGTTCAATCATCGAAATCGTTTATAGTGGAAGACCAAAAAATGAAAAAGATACATACCTAATCGGATTAATAGAAAGACACGATGTTGCCAAACATCGTCCTGCGTCAGCAGAAGCTAGACAGATTTCTTCTTCTTTCAAGTATTTTGCTATGAAAGGCACGTACAGAGTTGAAATTTGCCGCAATGCGTATTCTCTCCAACAAAGCCGTACAACGCTTAACGAAAATTGTCGAATTTAAAATTTTACCAGTTGATATGCGAGGAAGACATGCAAATCGTGCAAATAAACTTGACATCACGATTGTTGCGAAAATTGATGATCACATAAAATCATTTCCGAAAAAAGAGTCTCATTATTCTTCTAAGTTAACTATCTACTTAGATGCTAGCTTAAGAGTAACTAAGATGTATGAGCTCTTTATTAATGAAAATCCTGATTTAAGAACTATCGTTAAGTATGAATATTATCTGCGACATTTCCGAGAAAACTATGGATATCGGTTTGGTAGACCCTATGTCGACGTTTGCTCGACCTATGAAGATTTAAATGCAAAAATAAAATCTACAACTCTTAATGAAACTGCGAAAAGATGCGCAGTTGTGAAGCTTATGATACATAAAAGACGAGCGTCTAAATTTTATAAAAAATTCCAAGAAATCAAAGAGACCTATAAGGAGAGAAACGACGTTGGAGCAATAGTCTTTAATTATATGCAAAACCTTCCCCTTCCTTTAATGCCAGTTCAAGAAATGTTTTATTTAAGCAAACTTTGGTATTATGTTTTTAATGTCCATAGCCTTGGCAATGATATATCAATGTTCTACACATACACAGAGGGAGATGCTCAGCGAGGCCCCAATGAAGTCAGTACGTCGGTTTTGGACTTCATAACTAAACATATCCCCGAAGAAGTAAAAATCTTGCATGTCTTTAGTGATGCATGTGCAGGACAAAATCGTAATCACACTTTAACCAGGTTGTTTACTGCACTGACCATGAATGGTAGATTTCAAGAAATATATCAATATTTTCCAACCCGAGGCCATAGTTTTTTGCATTGTGACAGCAACTTCTCAGTTATTAAGCGCTCTTTAAAAACAGTTGGTAGGATTTATTCTCCTGATCAATATAATGAACTTATTGCGTCTTCTAAGAAAAAGAACAATAATAAGTTCTAAGTAAAACGGCTAACAAATACCGATATGCTGGATTTCAAAGCTGGTGGCCACAATATTTTAAAAAGACTGCCAAAGATGTTAAAAAAAGCAGTCATTTACCATAAGCAAATACAGACATTTAACATATACCCAAACAACGAAAGGCTATATGTCTGAATAAGGCGTCTGAATTCATTGATGGTTTCACCTATGGTCTTTTTAATATGAAGAAAACAAGATAATGTAAACCTTCCCATCACAAAATCATACAATGGCAAACTTCCTATCAACTCCAAGAAGCTAGAAGATGTTTCCAAAATAATACATTCTATACCAGAAGACTACAGGGCCTTCTATTACAATATACTTACCAATCCTACAACAAATAGAGAGAACAGTGACCCAGAAGACTGAAAATAATGTAAATGTCATTTGTTTCAAGTTTATTTCTGAAATAAAAATTAGTTCTTTATAAATGCCCTTTTTATTTTGTTTTACTTACGTTTTTGATTTTGAGTGAAAAAAGGATAAGATTTTTGTACTTTCAAATATCAATAACTACTTACCTAATAGCCATGAACTGACTCCTCTCAAGTAGGTTATGCCAGTGTTGTTTACTTCAGATTCCACGTCAGATTCCACGATAACTTTGGCTTGGTTGTCTTCATCACCAAGTCGATGGAAAACTTTTATAGCCAACAGGGTGAGTCACATACAAGAAACTGTCCCTAGTACTAGTTGGCATCATGTGGTGTCTTCACAGAATCCTGGAGATTATGCAAGTCGTGCTCAAAGTCCGCTTCAGCTTCTAAATACTTCTATTTGGTGGTCAGGCCCACCTTTTCTTTTTCTGCCTAGAACCACTTGGCCTTGTCAACCTACAACTGAATCTTATTCTGATTTATCAACGGAGGTCTAAAAAGAGAAAAAACAAGTTGTTCTTACAATTACAGTCACTAATGACAATTTTCTATTGAATTTACTGCACCGATGGTCTTCTTTGCCTCAAATTCAAAGAATTTTAGCTTATGTGTTAAAACTCTAGGTCTAAACAAAGACTTAACGAAAACAGAATCTTTACTCCACAAGAAATAAATTCTTCACTTCTACCGATTATTCGATATGTTCAGCTGGATGTTTTTTCTGATATTTTCCTTAAGATTGATCAAAATTTAGTTACTGCCAAAACCTTTTCGTAAATTAGCTCCCTTTGTGGATTCAGATAATTTACTTAGAGTTGGAGGTCGCCTTAAAAGATCTTGTTTAGTTATGATATTAAACTTCCTATCCTTTTACCGAAAAACCACAGACTTACAGAATTCATAATAGAATCAGTTCACAGCTCACATTTTCATCCTGGTTTAACAACCTTGCAATACTTGTTACTTCAACAATATTGGATCTTATCCCCTAAAGCAGCAATTTATAAATGCTTGTCAAGATGTGTTACATGTTTTCGTTCTAAACCCAAGTCCTATAATCCGTATATGGCCGATTTACCCTCGTTCCGCGATTCTCAGTTAAAAGCATTCTCATCAGTTTGCATTGATTTCGCTGGTCCATTTTCGCTTTTGATGAGCAAACATAGAGGAGCGAAAACCTTTAAGGGTTATATATGTTTATTAGTTTGTACCGCTACTAAGGCTATTCATCTGAAGGCCACATCTGATCTTAGTTCAGAGTCCTTCTTAGCAGCTTTTAGGCGCTTCATTGCTCGAAGGTGCAGGTGCAATCATTTTGTTAGTGATCCGGCCACTAATAGTTAAGGGTGCTAATAACCGATTGATAGAACTTGCTCAAAATGCAGCACAAAAATTAGACATTTCTTGGAATTTTAATGCTCCCGCTCCTCCTCATTTGAATGGATTGGCCAAGGCTGGCGTTCAAATCTCTTAAGTGATATTTTAACCGAGCTATGGGACATCAAATCCTAACATTTGAAGAATTCTATACAGTTCTAACACAAGTCGAGGCTATCCTTAATTCTCGTCCCTTGTGTCCCATTAACACAGATCCGAATGATCTGCAGCCATTTACGTCTGGACATTTTTTGGTTTTCGAGTCGTTAAATAATCCGATTCCTGAAGCCAATTTAGATCATTTAAGTCTTAACAAATTAAGTCGTTGGCAGCTACTGCAACGTATTCAAAGCGATTTCTGGAAACATTGGTCTTATAGAGTATATTAATACTCTTCAACAAAGACACAAGTGGACAAAACAGTCTCCTCCGGTTTCTAAAGGGATCTGTTAATTATTAAGAATGATCAGCAAGCTCCTTTACAATGGGAACTTGGTCGTATTGTTAACGTCTTTCCGGGACAGGATGATGTAATTCGCGTTTCGAAGTCAAAACTTCTCGAGGCACGATGAAAAGACCGGTGGTCAAGATTTGTCCTCTTCCAGGCAATTAGGGTAACTGCCTTTTTTTATAGTGAATTTTATTATAATATTTTATTTATATCGGGTAGAATAAGTTTTAGATCTTTAATAATTATATTTCCTTAAAATGATGCAGAAGCAAAATAATCTTATGTGCTTATTGGTCGCATTTCATTCAAAAGCTTCAATAAGTAGATTGTAACCGACAAGGTACGACTTGCTTCCAACCTTCAATGAAAAAGGTTAAGAATTCCGGACCTTATGTATCTGGCGGTACCGTCTAGCGTCCAATAGGAATTTCATGGAAGGAATCCATTTAAGTGATTGAGCAGTGATGAATTGAGTAATCACATTTGGGTCTGCAGAGTTAACCAAATCCTAAAGAACACCAATTTAAGGTAAGCGATTTAATGTATAACTTGTAGAACCATATTATTTGGATTGGATCGAAATTAAATCTTAAATTTACCAATTCGTTTTCATATTACCCACAATTACTATTCACCAAATATTCCCTATACCTATGAATAACTCAAATGATCTTATTCATTTACCTTACAAACCTTTCCTGGAACTTAATGAATTTAGCTATATCTACATGGAAGATATATGCACATAAATTGACTCAGAAGAGTACATATGTAAAGGAAGTAATAAACTAACAGTAATCGAAGAAGCTCTTTGTGCAGTCCAATTAATAAATTTCACGAAAAAAGGCACTGTCATATGAACATTTCGAAGTAAAGATAAAGAAGATAGAATCTACAAGAATTAGCGACGGAAAATGGATAGTTGCATTTCCAGTAGAAGAACTAGCAATTATCAAGTGCCCAAACTCAAAAGAAAATTTACCAATACATGGAAGCTACGTTTTAGAATCAGTTCCCGAATGTACCGTGAAAATCAAGAATGACGTCTTCCAAACAGAAAAAATTCGTAAGTCACTTTGCACATATAAATCTTCCAAAAGTTATTCCTTCTGATAATTTTTTTTTAAATGAAAGTTCAAATTTTTCACCAATAAATCTTAATACAATTAACCTTAGAAAGACCAAAGATATTTTAGAAAAGTTAGAAACACACAAAGATAATGATAATTTAAAAGATAATAATTCAATTTATTTTAAACGAACAGTTAAAAGTATATATATATATATATATATATATATATATATATATATATATATAAACTATATATATATATATATATATATATATATATATATATATATAATATATATATATATATTGTTGTATTTTTGAATGTCCATTAGCAATAAAAAACCGATATACAAATTTTATTACTTAAATAAAAATTAAGATTATTGATATTTCATAAAGACACGGCATATAAAGTTTCAAAACATCCTGTATAAGACAAAATATGTATTTTAAGTTGTTCAAAGAATTGTTCATTAGGCCTCAGAGACAAGACTTTCAAATATTATCGATAAGAAATTTAAATAAGTCGGTTATTGTGAAATGGATTTACCCGTAATAAAAGTGTATATAGAAAGTGTTTAAACAATAGACCGGGATGTGCGGTGGTTTTTTCCCCCGAAAGATTATATCGGTAAAAGTTTATTAACAAAAGACATTGAATTGAGAAACAGGTATCGTTTGTAGCTATTAGTAAGAAATATTTGTAAAGCAGATAGATTTAGCTAGAATAATTAAAGAATGTTGTTTTCTGGAATTACCCGAATGACGTTTTATAGAGAGAGTTGGTTGGTAACGATATCCGTGACAGAGGTAGAAGATTTTTATTGGTCAATTTTTGAATAGAAGGAGGGAGTGGTTTTGGCTATGAGATAGGAGAGAGGAAAGGAGTTAGTCAGTTTTCGTCGCCCAAGAAGGAAGGAGCTTTGTGGTTTGTGTTTGTTTGAAGTCCCGAAGACGTAATTTACCGGGTGTGTTTATTTGCTGTGTAAAAGCTGATCAGTGTGAGGAACGGGGTACAGAGAGATAGAAAAACCAAAGGGTATAAGAATATTAATATCAGACGAAGCCGGAAACAATTGAAGTTATAAACAGACGCGGAGATTGGTTCAAAAGGAGGCTGCATAGAATTACACGAGTTGTTGGGTTGCAGATACAAGGACAGATAGGAGAAAGGTGTACGTCTTCTGGACCAAAATAGGAGCAGAAGCAGAGAAAGGTTTTTTTTTTTTTTATGGCGTGGCCATAGAATTGCAACGGCAGATAACGAAAGGTCAGTCAATTTTCATTAGAGCAGGAGTGTGGTTTTCATTTATTAATTAAATAAATTGAATAAATAATAGAGACAGTTAATTTTGCGATCATTTAAAGAAAAAAATTATAAAGAGAGCTTAGTTATAACACATATTAAAAATCAATGTAAAATAACATTTGGGTCCATGATAGAAAACAACTTCTCATATATTTAAAGTATTGTATTGCAAATATTACAGGATTGATTGTTATATAAAATTTCAATAAAATAAAGGACATCTCACATATACTTCAGTTGAAATTCTGTGTATTTTATTCAGGTCATATTACCTATCCCAATTAGGAAGCCAATTGGAAAATATTTTGAATCCACGATCAAAGGTAAATAGTACAAGTTAAATAGCCTGAGATTGTAATTAATTAATGCTGATTTATTGTGATTAATTGGAGATTAGATCATTTAATAAATATAGACAGGATCTTTTCTAAATAAGCAATAGAATACAATTTAAATAGCATAACAAAATGGCCCCCAACGTGTAAAGCTTTGAAAAATATTTCTAGTTGGCAAATTTGAAAGGATAGGAGTAGACGAGCAGATATTTGAAGGTTTATATGCCGTGGATAAAGTGAAATATTATGTAAAATTTGAGGACATAAAGATTTATATATTTTTTTAAGATACAATTTACCATAATTGATTTATTCGTGATATTGACAATTTATAGGTTACCATAATTGATTTATTTGTGTGATATTTACATTTGATAATTTTACCATACTTGATTTATTTGATTGAATTTGACATTTGATATTTTGCCATTTGATTTATTTGTGGGATATTGAAATTTGATACTCGTACTCAAGAGTTATTACATTTGAACAAGAAAAGTCAAGTTTGTTGCAACAGACCAGTAGAATTTTATATTTGGCGGGGACAAAAAACAACATGTCGACCACAAGGAGTCAAAGCAAAATGCAAGAAAGGAAGGAGGATAACAGAGAAGAGGAAACAATGTTTGAAGAAGGATCGGATAATGAAGGAAATGTTACAATAATAGAGGAAAGAAAAGAAACAGGGATGTTAGAAAAATTATTAGCAATGATGCAATTACAGACACAACAAATACAAGAAAACCAAAAAGAAACATCACTAAAAATCGAAGAAAACCAACGGAAAACAAGACAAGCAATAGAACAGAAATTAGAAGAAAATGATAGAAAAATGGAAAAGCGTTTGGACAAATATGAAAAATGAAGTAAAAGTCTGTTTAGAAAAAGTTAGTGAAACAGAGAGGAAACTAGAGATGCAGAGAGAAGAAATGGAAACTAAAATGAAGGATATTAAGGCTGTCCATAAAAAGGAACTGGAACAGTTAGAAGAAAAATTTGAAATGGCGTTACTAGAAGACAGGAAAGAAATGGAAAGGAAACTTAAGCAAAATGAAAAACAAATTGCAGAGATGGAGATAAGAGGAGTAGAAAGAAAGGAAGTTATCGTACATAGCACAGAAGACGTAAAAGTACGATTTGGCGGGATATAAGGAAACTACACCCAGTGCCTTTTATAAATAACCTAAAGAAAAAAGTCACATACATAGGACCGTTTGCAACAGCAAAGGAAACCATCCGAAACCATCTCAAAGAAGAGGCAAATCTTTGGTTTGTCAGCAAGGAAGAAGAATTTGACAATTGGCAAGATTTTGAGAGAAGATTCTTAAATTATTTCTGGGAAAAATCCAGCAACTACAAGTAAATAAAGAGTTACAAAAATGGAAAATACCATGAGAGGATGGGCGTATCAGAAACGATGTACGCATTACAACTCTATAATAATGCAAAACATTTGCAATATAATTATTCATCAGAACAATTGGTAGAGTTGATATCGCGACACTTTGAAGATACCTTGGAAGACCACATAAAATCTCCAAAATTACAAGGACATTGACAGCTTATGTCAATTTTTGCAAATGAGAGAATCACGTAGGCATGAAAGAAGAGAAAGAAGACCGCAAGAAAATTATAGACAAAGAGAAAACCAAGAATATAGAGATAGAGGTCAAAAATTTAGAAGAGATTATCCAAGACGAGAATTCATACCTAGACGGGGATACGAAAATAGACCGAAAGGAAGAGAGAATTATGAACCCAGAACCCAGAGATGGAATGAAAACAGGGATCGGGAAAATCAGAGTAGAAATAACCGCCCATACCAAGGAAACAGATACAATAACCCACGGAATGAACAGGAATCTCGCGGTAACCGATACGGGAATGATAGACCAAAAGAGAACAGAAGAGAAATAAATAATATGCAAAGAGAAGAAAATGAATATGAGAGAGAAGATGACGGGCGAGAAAACACAGAAGAACAACAGGCGTGTTTTCAAGAAGGCGCTCACTAAAAACGAAGAAACAAACAGGAATTTTTTGTCACCCCAAGGAATTTATTAAACTGGCAGGAAACAATGAAAAGAGAAATGGAGTTAATTTAAAATTTGTGGATGGATTTATAAATGAGAAACCAATTAAAATTATGATAGACACAGGCTCTGAAATAACACTGGTCAACAGAAAATTAATCGAAGAAGTAAATTTAACAAGTCTAATTTATAAAATACCTAGGGTGAATATAGTGGGCGCAAATAAACGGACATTGGCAACAATAAATGAAGGTATACGAGTAATGGTACGATTGAAAAAAAATATGTATGCACTTCAATGTGTAATAATGCCGAATATGTCACATGACATGATTGTAGCGTTGACGAATTAACGGAAAAAACATGTAGTGATCGACTTCAAAACCAATACGATGAAAATAACAAAGGAAAAAGAAGAAGAAAAAGGATAAGGAACAAGAGAAACAAATTACGGACCAATCAGAGAAAGAACAAACGGTGGAAATGAACCTGGTGATGAAGAAAGGAAAAAGGAAGAAAGAGGGGAAAAGGTCAGAAAAAAATCAGGGAAAAAAAAACCTGGGATTCCTCAAAAGATGAGACGAGCTCAGGAGAAGAAGATGGAAAGATTTTGACAAGAAATGAAAGCAAAACTTGGGATTCCTCAAAAGAAGAGACGAGCCCAATAGAAGAAGAAACAAAGGAAATGAAAGAAAAGGAAAAGGATTCAGTTGAAAAGAACATATGGGATTCCTCAAAAGAAGAGACGAGCCCAACAGAAAAAAAAACAAAGGAAAATGAAGAGGACACAATGGAGACAGTGGTGTTTGAAAAAGACACGGAGTACACGGTGAATATGTGCGAAGAATTTGATGGGAGAGACACAAAATGGATAAGTGGAGAAGGCAAAGAAAATGATTTGCGTAAAATTTTAAGAGACTATGAAACGCTGATAAATAAGGAAAACCGAGTGGCCACAAATACGTAGCATAAGTACAGTTAGCATACAGGAAGTGCGTTTTAGTTTGTCTCGAGAAAATTTAGTTGCATAGATTGATAAATTTTATCGATTACAAAGGCGGGGATTTGTTGTATTTTTGAATGTCCATTAGCAATAAAAAACCGATATACAAATTTTATTACTTAAATAAAAATTAAGATTATTGATATTTCATAAAGACACGGGCATATAAAGTTTCAAACATCCTGTATAAGACAAAATATGTATTTTAAGTTGTTCAAAGAATTGTTCATTAGGCCTCAGAGACAAGACTTTCAAATATTATCGATAAGAAATTTAAATAAGTCGGTTATTGTGAAATGGATTTACCCGTAATAAAAGTGTATATAGAAAGTGTTTAAACAATAGACCGGGATGTGCGGTGGTTTTTTCCCCCGAAAGATTATATCGTAAAAGTTTATTAACAAAAGACATTGAATTGAGAAACAGGTATCGTTTGTAGCTATTAGTAAGAAATATTTGTAAAGCAGATAGATTTAGCTAGAATAATTAAAGAATGTTGTTTTCTGGAATTACCCGAATGACGTTTTATAGAGAGAGTTGGTTGGTAACGATATCCGTGACAGAGGTAGAAGATTTTTATTGGTCAATTTTTGAATAGAAGGAGGAGTGGTTTTGGCTATGAGATAGGAGAGAGGAAAGGAGTTAGTCAGTTTTCGTCGCCCAAGAAGGAAGGAGCTTTGTGGTTTGTGTTTGTTTGAAGTCCCGAAGACGTAATTTACCGGGTGTGTTTATTTGCTGTGTAAAAGCTGATCAGTGTGAGGAACGGGGTACAGAGAGATAGAAAAACCAAAGGGTAATAAGAATATTAATATCAGACGAAGCCGGAAACAATTGAAGTTATAAACAGACGCGGAGATTGGTTCAAAAGGAGGCTGCATAGAATTACACGAGTTGTTGGGTTGCAGATACAAGGACAGATAGGAGAAAGGTGTACGTCTTCTGGACCAAAATAGGAGCAGAAGCAGAGAAAGGTTTTTTTTTTATGGCGTGGCCATAGAATTGCAACGGCAGATAACGAAAGGTCAGTCAATTTTCATTAGAGCAGGAGTGTGGTTTTCATTTATTAATTAAATAAATTGAATAAATAATAGAGACAGTTAATTTTTGCGATCATTTAAAGAAAAAAATTATAAAGAGAGCTTAGTTATAACACATATTAAAAATCAATGTAAAATAACATTTGGGTCCATGATAGAAAACAACTTCTCATATATTTAAAGTATTGTATTGCAAATATTACAGGATTGATTGTTATATAAAATTTCAATAAAATAAAGGACATCTCACATATACTTCAGTTGAAATTCTGTGTATTTTATTCAGGTCATATTACCTATCCCAATTAGGAAGCCAATTGGAAAATATTTTGAATCCACGATCAAAGGTAAATAGTACAAGTTAAATAGCCTGAGATTGTAATTAATTAATGCTGATTTATTGTGATTAATTGGAGATTAGATCATTTAATAAATATAGACAGGATCTTTTCTAAATAAGCAATAGAATACAATTTAAATAGCTTAACAATATATATATATATATATATATATATATATATATATATATATATATATATATATATATATATACATCGGTTTAGAACGTCTATCGACGTTGTCCGATACCTAAACACCATCTCTTCCTATCTTCGCAGTTGTTTGTTGTTAAATTTCTTTCGCTCATGGACCTGTTTACGCCGTGTTGCCAATCTAATCTGGGTCTTCCTCTTTTCCGTCGACCTATCGGTTGCCATTCTAATACTTTTTTGGGGAGTCTTGTTGCTGGCATCCGTTGAACATGCCCATACCACCTTAATTGTTTCTTCTCTATATCTTGAGTTATATTTCCTTCTATTCCCATATGTTGTTTTATTACATCATTTCTGATTCGGTCTCGTCTGGAAATACCTAAAGATCTTCTCATTGCAGCCATCTCTACTGTTTATATTCGCTTTTTGTTCTTTTCACTAATTCTCCATGTTTCAGCGCCATAAAGAAGAGTAGTTTTAACCATGGTCTCATATATATTAAATTTTCTTCCTCTCGTTATATCTTCACTCCACAGTACACCATTGAGACATCGTAAGACTTTCTTTGCTTGTGTGATTCGTTTTTCTATTTGCCGTGTATCAGTTCCTGTATTGTAAAAAAGGCAACACCCTTGTAGTCATCACAGTTAAAATTTTTTGGTTTAAAGTTTAAAGTTTTTGGACAATCTGTATATATATATATATACATATATATATATATATATATAATATATATATATATATATATATATATATAATAATTCTGTTTAATTTCATATTATTTAACTAAATATTGAAAACTGTGCGTCAAAGAAAACAAGAAGAAGGAAGAAACCCAAGAATTTATTGTGTAAAGAAGCAAACCTAAAGGATATGCTTCTTTCTAAGGGTGGAGGAGTTACGTCCCTGGATTATCAAATCTGTGACGACATCGAGAAAGACTGTATATACCAGTTTTTAATTAGTTTAAGAGCTTTTTGTTTTGTAAATTTTTAAAAATCCGTTGTTTCTAGTGATTTGTTTTTAATTGAAATGGCTGTTTGATTCTCTTTGTAACAGGATTTTTTAGTTTCACTACAAACATCGGTAATAGATTTTGCAATGATACTTTTTTCGATATCGTTGGCAGTATTGTTTAATGCTACTTCACATTTTACACCTAAATATTCTACAGTTTTCTGATTATTATGTTGATGCAAGTTGTGTTTAAATTCTTTCTGTAGAAGTTGTATCTCGCTATTACTGATTTTAGTAACTGTTACATTTATAAATCTATTGAAAAAATTATGCCTCGAACAACTTTTTGTATAATGAACATTATGATTTTTACTTTTGCAAATTAGATTATTTAGTTTTTTACACTATGTATTGAATTTTTTATCTATTATATTATCTACTTTAATTCTCAAGTTAGAATCTAGGATGTAAAATTATATTATTTAATTTATAATTTAATTCTGAATGACATACCTTAAGATAAACAGTTATGCTATCCCTTTTTTGTTTTGGTTTCTTCCATCATATTTCAGCCATCTGGTATTGCCGTGATGTATCCGTTTTTGAATCGCTGACCTGAGGTGCTTTGTTCTTAATTGAAAATATTTCGGAAATACTTTATTATGCAGACACTTGTTTAAAACCCAGATGTTTTGTATCGCAGTCGCAAGTCTAAGTTTCTAAAGTAATCTTGAAAATATAGTATTCCTTTTCTGAGTAATAATTTGTAGTTTAAAATATAGAAGTGTTTGTGTTATTTCGTTGAAGATTTCGTAAAGTTTTTCAAAATAATGAACAGAAAAAAAATGGGTGATCTGGAATTATTTTAAAGCCGAAAACAAAGAGAAAGGGAAGTGTAATTTATGCAGTCAAATAATAACTTATAAATCACTCACTAAATATATATAGGTACCTGTATAATATATGTGTGACTTAATATTGTAAATCATTATTATCAAATAGGTTATAAATATTCATAAATATAATGAGTATAAGAGATATATTATAAGAGTAATTTTAGTTCGGCTAATTAAGTAAGTCCACAGTCAAAAAAACCAACACACACACACACACACACACACACACACACACACACACACACACACACACACACACACACACACAAGTTCCACTAATTTAAAAAAACATTTGCAAAGGAAACATCCGTTTGTTAACATAGAATAAGATTCCTCATCTTCACAAAATAAAATGACAAATGCAAATAAGAGACAATTACCAGAAACAAAAAACACAAACAGACAAAATTAGATTATGCTCCAAGACCCGTCGGACGTGCTGTCCCAAATAAAGTCGACAGATGCTTGATTATGTTAATAACTAAAGACTTTCATCCTTTTAGTATTGTAAAGGACAAATGTTTCCGAATTTTCGTAAGTGTTTTAAATCTTGCATATCAAATACCTAGTAGGAAAACCATTACAAATAATTTATTATCAACAATATACGAGGAAACTTTTACTGCAGTAAAGTCTATTATAGTGAGAAATGTAAAATCTGTCACCATAACCACAGATAGTTGGACTTCCGTTAATACAGAGAGCTTTATGGCGGTAACAATACACTTTATACATAATTTTGAAATAAAATCTGTATTGTTAGATTGCTCTACCTTTTCACAAGCACATACAAGAGTAAATTTAGCAACGGAGTTAAAAAAGTCATTACTGAATGGATACTCGAAAATAAAATATTATTAGCTGTTACAGATAATGCAGCTAATATTACCAAAACTGTCAAAGCTATCTTGCATTGGAAACATTTAGGATGTTTAGCCTATACCATTAACCTAATTGCCAAAGATTATATTACTATTATCGGGCCTGTCATAGCAAAAACTGGGAACTTAGTGGCGCACTTTAAACGCAGTACTTCAGCTACAGCAAAATTATTAGATGTACAGAAACAATCAGGCAAAATACCAAAAAAGTTGCTCCAAGATGTTTCAACGAGATGGAACTCTACATATTTTATGCTAGAAAGGATTCTTGATTTAGACGAAGCCGTAAGAACAACCATGGCGCTGCTAGATAAAGATAATTTAGCAATTATTGTCGTAGAAGAATGACAGCTCTTAAAACATGTCAAAAAAGTTCTAGAACCGTTGGAAACAATTACAAAAATTTTGAGTAGCGATACTTATGTATATTATTCTATCTTTGTGGTCATTCTTACAAATGGACTAGTACACATGTTAACACAATTGAAGAAAGAAGAACTATGTACCTTACCTCTTACTATGGTTTTTACAATGCTATATAGCATAAAAGAACGGTTTGAAGACTTAGAGACCAGTAAGACATTAGCAGTATCAACTTTTCTAATTCCTAGATTTAAACATGTGGGACTTTCAACTGAAGCTGTGGCAAATCCTACAAAAAAGTTAATTATAAATATGGTGGCTCATAAAATGATTGAAGAAAAACCATATCAAGAAAATGAGATTGATCCCAGCGTTCCCTCTACTAGCAACCAAGTTACTATAGAAAAGAAAATATATATTTGTAGCCACTCTGAAGATAAAGCAGCTACATTTCATCCCAGTGGTACATCCCCTTCGCTTGCTGTAGTTGAGGTCCAGAGATATTTAGAGGATGAACTTTTAGCATGAGACAGTGATCCGTTTAAATGGTGGCAGACGCATGCCTATAACTATCCCTATTTGACAAAAGTTTTAATTGAAAAATTCGGCACAGTTGCCACCTCAGTACCGTGTAAGCGCATATTTTCAAGAACTGGTTAGATAACAACGGACCGAATATCAAGATTAAGTTCAGAAAATGTGAAACAAATAGTATTTTTAAACGTTAATTCAAAGTAAATAATTTTTTAAAGTGTATTGAAAAATGTTTTGTTTCTTAAATAATGTCTTTTTTGTTTTTAAAGAATGTTTTTTGGTTTTTGTTTAATTAATAATACATTTTAAAATATAAATATCTTTCATTTAAATTACAGTATGATGCAAATGTATGAAATAAATTCATTATTTCAAAAACAGACGACTTTTAAAAAAAATCTTAAAACACCTCAATTTTAATTTTTGAATGACCATTAACTAACATATATGTGTTGGATATTACGTCATCAGTGTCGGCGTAATGACGTAATCGACAATTTTTTTAAGTGCAAACCGAGGCCACGCAACAGCTCATTTGAAAGATCTATTTATCGCCTTTGCAACGATATAATCGTTTGAATATTTATTTCTACAGGGTTAACCAAAACTGTTGATTTATTACTACAATTAAATTACAATAAATGTTAACTTAAATACAATTAAATTATAAGAAATGTTTAAATTGACGACCTTCAGCAATAATACAATGTGAAAGATGATCAATAAGTTCTTTCCTAACGTTTTCGATGACTTCAGGTGTTATTTGTCCCATTTCCGTTCTGATCCGCTCCTTCAACTCTCTGCTTTTGATACACTCTGCTTTTAAAATATCCCCACGAAAAAGTTTAACGGAGTCAAACCTGGAGACTTTGATGGTCATTGGGTGGGCCCCCTTCTATCTGTCCACATACCTGGGAAAACGTTATTAAGGTAATTTCGTACCTCAACGCCGCAGTGTGGGGGAGCCTCATCATGTTAGTACCACAATTTATTTCTATTTTGAAATAACTGATTCAGCTGTGGCAACAGATAATCTTAGTTAAGTTTTCCTCAAAAAAAAATATGGTCCCACAATTTGATTGTTGAAAATGCCGGTCCAAACATTCACCTCCTCGGAATATTGTGTCCTATACTCTTCCATCCAATATGGATTTTCACTTGCCCAATATCGATATGTCTGACGATTTATGTGTCCGTTCAGTCAAAAGACGCTTCATCAGAAAATAATACCTTTTGTATGAAACCCCGATCTCTTGTTACATTTTTCCATAACGGTTTCGCAAACTTCGATTCTTCTATCAAAGTCATTTTCTAATAGCTCCTGGACCAGATGTGCTTTTTATGGCTGCCACTTCTCCTTTTTTAGC
Source organism: Diabrotica balteata (assembly GCA_918026665.1). Classification (NCBI taxonomy): domain Eukaryota; kingdom Metazoa; phylum Arthropoda; class Insecta; order Coleoptera; family Chrysomelidae; genus Diabrotica; species Diabrotica balteata. Next base: position 74,177,711 of record OU898284.1, read on the forward strand.
ACTCTTACAACAGTTGATTGGTGGACATTATTATATATTGCGACCTGCCTAGAACTGGTATGGGGATTTTCTTGAAACGCCAGTACAACGTCCAGTTTCTTGGCTTCGGATATTGATTTTCTACCACCTCTCTGAAGATCCTTAACATGGCCCGTTTATCTAAATTTTGTTTTAATTTTAATTACTGTTGATTGAGTAGTTGGTTCGCGATTGAGGTATTTAGCATTAAATAATTACGAACTTCTGCTTGAGTCCTCACGCCATCTCGATAACCAATCATGATTAAAATCTCGATTCGTTCTGTTTTTGTTTTTCATTTTTGTAAATGCTATTTTGTAATGTCGGCAAAAAACTCTAAGAGTAAAAATTTGAAGTCTATTATTTGACAGATCATAGATCAAAACATTATCGATTTTGATAATATTAAAATTTTATGTAGTGAAAGTAATAAATTTAAAAGAACTTTTTTGGAAATGGTTTGTATTAGCAAAAGTGACAATAATTTAAACAAAAGGTCAGAAATTCAAAATCTAAGCAAAATTTATAATTATATTATTTCTATGTAAATTATATATGCAGTCAGTAAAATATCACATTTTGAATTTCCCATGTATTTGTTACATTTTTTCGGGCATCTATCAATGGTGAATAAATCTTCTTCTTTTTTGTTACTAAACAAAGAAGAATTTTTTAAACAAAATTTTATTTTTGACAATATGTCAAAAATAAAAATTTTTAAGTTAGTATTTATGACATTTAGGCTGGTTTGTAGATATTCAATTTTTGTTTACAAATTCAATTGTTTTTGTTAAGAAACTTCATCAAAATTTTTCAGAGAAACATTTATTCGAATAGGACATTTGATCAGAGAATAGGACATTTGATAGAGAATCAGTGTTTGATAATGCCAAAGCAGTTATTCGCGTTAAAGAATCTTTGTCAACCGAGATGCGCATATTGGAGAGATTCCATATGGAAGAGATTTGATTCAAAAATTTCGAAGAGCCAGTCAACTTTGGCGACTTCAATAATTGAAGAAAAGCAGCAACAGAGGAACAGAATATTAAAAAAAAAGAAGATCCTTTGAAATGGTGGAAAACAAGGGAAGTAGTTTACTCTACTTTGGCAAAACTAGCCAAAAAATATTTATGTACAACTGCTACGTCTGTGCCTAGTGAGCGATTTTTTTCCAAAGCGGGTCAGGTAGTGTCAGACCGTAGGAATAGACTTAAACCAAAAAATGTGGAGAAATTAGTATTTTTAAACGGAAATTCAAATTTACTGTAAATAAATTATTATATTTTTTAAGTTAAATTTTTTGTTTAAATTTTTCAGGAATTCTGATTTTTTCCTGTTTTTCTTTTATTTAGATTTTTTAATTGCTATAATTATTTACTAGGTACCTACCTTTTTATTATTTTCTATACACTTAACTAAAGTAAATAACAAATAGAATAATGTATCTGTATTATAAATAATTTATATACTCAATATATTAATAATCTACTATTGTGTACATAATTAATAGAATAATGAGAATTATAAATAATTTATAAAGTACCTATATAAAACAATAAAATGTTTTACTTATATTATTATATTATTTTATCATATTACATTTTATTAATTATTCTATTTATGTACTTAATAAATTATTTATATTCATACTCAAGATATTAATAATCTACTATTGTGTACATATTTTAATAGAATAATGAGTGTTATAAATAATTTATAAAATACCTATATAAAACAATAAAATGTTTTACTAGATACATTTTTATTTTTATTAACAACGAATAATGTTTTAGTATATTTTGTTTACTTTTATTTACATTTTTATTATATTTTATTTTCTTTCACTTATTTTTATTTACATTACTAATAAATGATTCATAAATATTTCATTTTTATGTACCTACTAGAATAGTACATACTGTATATTATACCTTACCCTTAAATTCCAAATTATCACCTTGTCTAAAATACCGACAAAAAATTTAAGACATCTCCATCTCACAGGCAATAAAGATAAAAATAATGGTAGGTAAGTATTCAAGATTAAAGTGTTCATAGTCAATCAGTACTCTTGAATCTCGCATACCGCCTCGACACCGAATAGTAATCGTTTAGTCTCCCATACAGTAAAAGTAATCATAGTATCCGATACAAAGTATCTGATACTTATACAGAAAGTACTTGTAATTACTCGATACTTGAAAAAGTAATCATTGCACAACATTAGTGATAATATTATTAAGATATATATAATATATATATATATATATATATATATATATATATATAATGTTCGGAAAGATTAGTTAGATCGATTAGTACAGCGGGTGTTGACACAATGTGATTTCTGCCCAGTGCTCTGAATGTCAAAGTGAAGAAATTAAAGCAAGCGCGAGTAAACGGCGAGAATAACTATGATTTTCTTAATGTCTCACACTTCCTTGTGTGACTTACACTAGGCATGACGTGTTTCTCCCACGTTGAGGGGAAAACGCTTTATTTCATTACGGGTAACGCGGAAAAACGTCTAGTTCAAATTATTGTCACAAGCGCAGAACAAAATACCAATTGCTCATATACTTTACTAAAATACATAATAGGCATAACACCCAACTGACAAGACTTTTTAAAGATTTCACCAATTTAAAAATAGCCTTTAAAACTTCATTAACTGCAAGATCTATATTTTCTAAGGTTAAAGATAAAAGTGACATCAAAGATTGTTCCAACGTAGTTTACCAGATCCCTTGCAATAACTGTAATTTGGTATATGTGGGACAAACCAACGCAACCTAGGTAATCGCTTAATCAGTCATCGTAGCGACAGCAGACTATATCCAGAAACATCTGCCCTTGCAGAACATGTTAATAAAGAATATCATATAATAAATTATGAATCAGTCAAAATTTTAGCTACTGAATCCAATTAAGACTTTTCTTAGAAAAAAAAAGACTTTTCTTAGAAATGGCATTCATTGCTCAAAATTCAAACGCAATGAACAAAAGGAGTGACATTAATCAGTTAAACACTATTTACTCCTACCTATTATATTTGGATACACATTCACAATTCAATGATGTTTCAACAACTGATTCATTGTAAAGTTTCCAGGTTTCGTTATTTTTCATAGTTTTTATTTGTTTTTCAACTTAAACACAAATTTTGTTCAATTTTGATGTGTAATAGGAGTAGTACTACATAAGACAAAGAAATAAGAAGAAGTACTGTCATTTGCCATGTCCAGGAATGACAGTTACTCTTAACTTAACATTCTACAGTTGGCCGGCACATGTGGCCATTTTTAACTTTGTAATTGTCTTTTTCTTAGGTGTTAAAGTAGAATAATTTGTCAAGTTTGGTCTTTTACACCAGGCAATTTTTACATATTTTAATTATTGACTCAATCAATGAGTGGTGCGTGAATTTGTCACCTGTAAGTAGAACATGCACTAAAGACAAACCTCAATAACGTAAGTGTTTTTTTCTTTTTTCCCTTTTACAACCTTTTCACTTAATAGATTTCGAGGATGCTTTACTAACAGCAGCACTTTATTCTCAGTTTTTCCTGATGATGAAAATAAACATTTTCGAAAGCTTGAAACTTAGTTAAAAGAGTACACTTATTTCACCGCTGAAAATCCCAATAAACCTGAAAGCTCAATTTTCTAACGTTGTCGGCAAAGACTTCTTTTCCTATATAGATATAGATATATATATATATATATATATAATATATATATATATATATATATATATATATATATATATATATATAGGAAACAGATATTAACTCTTTAACTTTTCAAATACATGTTACTTCGTTTCTGGATAGTCACCTACCTGACAATTTGTTGGACACTTTTGAGGCTTCTCTACATAAAAAATTTAATTACATTTATAATAAATCCATGATAAAACTTAAAAATAAACTTAATAACTTAGACACACCTGATTTCAAGAAAATCCCATTTAATCCTAAGTGGATTAAGAATTTATCTAATATTGAGGTTCCTCCTGACATACTGAAGCTGTTATCTTTGGGTCCTAAATTTGGCCTTCAACCTTCGTTCAAGGACTACTCAATTAGTAGAATCTTAGCAGATGTTGAGAATATTTTGTCTCATGCGGACAATTCCGACCTTATATCTCTTAGGTCTTCTTCTAACAACATCTTGTTGAATTTCACTAAACGCCCTAGGCAACCCTTATCAGAGTTAGATAAGATTTACAGGGAGACGGTATCGTTTTTAAAAACTCACCCTAATCTTCTCGTTCTTACGAGTGACAAAGGTAATGCTACTGTCCTTATGGACAAAGATCAATATTTCAGTTTGAATAAATCACTGTTAGATGATGATAGATACTATCAACCACTTTCTTCTAATCCTTGTTCTAAATTCACAAATAAAATAAATAAATTTATAACACATCTAAAAAATATTAAGATCATAGATCAACCTTTAGCTAAATCTTTACATAATTATGATGGATATGCTCCAAGATTCTATTGTTTACCAAAAATACATAAACCTACGTTGAGCATAACACCTATTGTGTCATCTATTAATTCACCTAATATAAAAATAGCTAAATTTCTAACAGACATCTTATCTAAATCATATAATTACAACAATGACTTCAATATTGTTGATTCTTTCAATTTTAGTGAATTTATTAACAATTTTCAACTACCTCAAGGTTACATTTTAGTAAGTTTTGATGTGGTATCTCTTTTCACTAACTTACCTCTGTCCAGTGTAATCACTTCCTTAAAAAACCATTGGAATTCTATTAAACCTAACTGCCCGGTGTCTTGGGATATATTTGCAGAACTGTTGCAACTTGTGTTTGACACTAATTTTTTGGTCTTTGATGACAAATTTTACCTTCAAACATTTGGTACACCTATGGGTTCCTCAATCTCTCCCATCCTAGTTAACTTCGTATTGGATGATTTGGTTTCTGACCGTTTGGTTCTTTTGGATTTTCAAATCCTTTTATTAAAAGGTATGTGGATGATTTATTACTAGCCCTACCACCTGACAAGGTTCAGGGTACCCTATCCCACTTTAATGAGTTCGATCCTCATTTACAGTTCACTGTTGAACTTGAGGACACTACCACCAATAGTATACCCTTCCTTGACATGGGTGTCATCAGAATGGGAGACAACACCCTAACCACAAGTTGGTATAGAAAATCAATGGCCTCTAATAGGTTCCTTAACTACCATTCCTGTCATCCCATGAAATACAAACTAAACCTTATAAAAGCTTTGAGCTACAGATTAAATAAATTGACACATCCAATTAATCGAAGGGAATCCTTTAAGTTATTGAGAAATATTCTAATAGAGAATTCATATCCTTCCTCTATCATCAATAAATACCTTTATTCACATAGTTATGGATCCTCAATGTATGACATACCCGATGGTGACCAACTTAGAAACATCTCTAATAATTCTATAAATAGCACTGTTCTGCATAATACCGTTCTTGAGAATACTATCACACATTATTCTTCCTTACCTTATTTCCCTCAAGTTACTGAGAAGCTTATTAAATTGTATAAACAAAATACCTGTTAAAATTGCTGTTAAGAATGCCAAAACTGTTAGAAATTTGTTCTCTAAAACTAAAACAACCCTTGTCCACTTTGGAACAAGTGAACACAATTTATAAAATTCCATGCGCTAATTGCGATTTATGTTACATTGGTCAATCTGGTAGATCATTAAAAGGTCGTCTTACTTCACATCGTAGCGACATTAATTTATCGAAACACTATTTTCACTACATTAATGTCATATTAGGTGTACTAGTTGAACCTTTTTCCATTTTTCATAAAATAATTTATATACTTAAATAGAAATAAAATAAATAAATATATCAATAAAATAACTTAATAGTCTTTACTTAATTTTACTATTACATATGCAACCTACATTGCATTTCAATACACTAATTACTTTAATTAGTGTTACCAATTTTATATTAAAATAATACAAATATTGTAATTGATTCATAGAATCCTTTGCAAATCACAGTTCCAAGTATATTGAACCTTGGGCTGTTTGGAAATTATCAAATCGTTAACCACCTGTGGCTGTTTAACTAGCCATCATGATTAACGTCATTACATACTTATGAGGTTGAATGAAAATCTCCTGTTTGTAAATTTGGACTGATTAGTGAGGGGAGTTGTTTTTACACTACCAACTTTTTTCACTGTGTTGTCCTTTGCAACCAGGTAGTCATCCAAACTCATTTAAACTTAAATTAACCGCCCAAAATTTGGGTTGGTATCTACACCTTGTTGATCTGTCAAAAGTATTTTTGACCTCAAGGTTGGCTGTCTTTTTGCGGTTTGGTTCGTTCCTGTTTCATTAAACGCCATTTTCTCGGCGACATTCATAGGGCTTTGATCGGTAACTTCATTTTTACTACTTTTTAAAATTTTATTAATATCACTTATAATGCTACCTAAAGTTAAAATCAAAGCTTAATATCCATTAAATAGTTGGAAGTTATTTATGATTTTCTTGGTTCTTACTTATTAACATTAAATAACATTGAATTTACTTTAGACCACATGGTCATTTGCTGTGCTAATTTTTTACAAGTTATATATGTTGTTAGTTGCTTAACTGTTTATACAAGATCAGCGTATTATGTCCATTTACTTAGTTTCATTCACATGTTTGTTAATAACATTGACTGCTACATATCTTTTTAAGGTAACAATTAACATCGTTTCCATGATTGTGTGGTTCTCATATTGTAAAATTTTTTAGATGAACTGATGATGCTTTTAAAACTCGAAAGCGAAACGTCTTCAAAATAGATAAAGTAGCCTATCAACTTTGTCTTTTATTTCTCCACCTAGAGACCGATATAAGAACCCACCACTCGTTTGAGTGATCCTTATATATATATATATTGGATTGACGGTCGTACTCCTTTTTCCGATGCTTTCTGTTTCAGAGGGGTTCTATGCTACCACCAGACGCATTAATGGAGACCTAGCAGTGAAGAAGCTGAAGAGATGGACAAGCCTTACAGAAAAGTTAGCAACAGCCGAAGCCAGAAGAACCTTCCTTCTTGAGTGTAGGAGAACTAAGAAAATCCCACGTTTCATTGTTGACACCACTTCCAACATCCTTACATCGACATCTAGTTCCACAGATAACGGACTTTACCGTAGAAGCCAAGCTTTAAATAGACAGGTGAGGGTGCGATTGCTTAATTTCCATATTTCTAAGGTTCACACAGTTATTAAATCTTTAACTTTTCAAATACATAATGTTACTTCGTTTCTGGATAGTCACCTACCTGACAATTTGTTGGACACTTTTGAGGCTTCTCTACATAAAAAATTTAATTACATTTATAATAAATCCATGATAAAACTTAAAAATAAACTTAATAACTTAGACACACCTGATTTCAAGAAAATCCCATTTAATCCTAAGTGGATTAAGAATTTATCTAATATTGAGGTTCCTCCTGACATACTGAAGCTGTTATCTTTGGATCCTAAATTTGGCCTTCAACCTTCGTTCAAGGACTACTCAATTAGTAGAATCTTAGCAGATGTTGAGAATATTTTGTCTCATGCGGACAATTCCGACCTTCTATCTCTTAGGTCTTCTTCTAACAACATCTTGTTGAATTTCACTAAACGCCCTAGGCAACCCTTATCAGAGTTAGATAAGATTTACAGGGAGACGGTATCGTTTTTAAAAACCCACCCTAATCTTCTCGTTCTTACGAGTGACAAAGGTAATGCTACTGTCCTTATGGACAAAGATCAATATTTCAGTTTGAGTAAATCACTGTTAGATGATGATAGATACTATCAACCACTTTCTTCTAATCCTTGTTCTAAATTCACAAATAAAATAAATAAATTTATAACACATCTAAAAAATATTAAGATCATAGATCAACCTTTAGCTAAATCTTTACATAATTATGATGGATATGCTCCAAGATTCTATTGTTTACCAAAAATACATAAACCTACGTTGAGCATGAGACCTATTGTGTCATCTATTAATTCACCTAATATAAAAATAGCTAAATTTCTAACAGACATCTTATCTAAATCATATAATTACAACAATGACTTCAATATTGTTGATTCTTTCAATTTTAGTGAATTTATTAACAATTTTCAACTACCTCAAGGTTACATTTTAGTAAGTTTTGATGTGGTATCTCTTTTCACTAACTTACCTCTGTCCAGTGTAATCACTTCCTTAAAAAACCATTGGAATTCTATTAAACCTAACTGCCCGGTGTCTTGGGATATATTTGCAGAACTGTTGCAACTTGTGTTTGACACTAATTTTTTGGTCTTTGATGACAAATTTTACCTTCAAACATTTGGTACACCTATGGGTTCCTCAATCTCTCCCATCCTAGTTAACTTCGTATTGGATGATTTGGTTTCTGACCGTTTGGGTCTTTTGGATTTTCAAATCCCTTTTATTAAAAGGTATGTGGATGATTTATTACTAGCCCTACCACCTGACAAGGTTCAGGGTACCCTATCCCACTTTAATGAGTTCGATCCTCATTTACAGTTCACTGTTGAACTTGAGGACACTACCACCAATAGTATACCCTTCCTTGACATGCGTGTCATCAGAATGGGAGACAACACCCTAACCACAAGTTGGTATAGAAAATCAATGGCCTCTAATAGGTTCCTTAACTACCATTCCTGTCATCCCATGAAATACAAACTAAACCTTATAAAAGCTTTGAGCTACAGATTAAATAAATTGACACATCCAATTAATCGAAGGGAATCCTTTAAGTTATTGAGAAATATTCTAATAGAGAATTCATATCCTTCCCTATCATCAATAAATACCTTTATTCACATAGTTATGGATCCTCAATGTATGACATACCCGATGGTGACCAACTTAGAAACATCTCTAATAATTCTATAAATAGCACTGTTCTGCATAATACCGTTCTCGAGAATACTATCACACATTATTCTTCCTTACCTTATTTCCCTCAAGTTACTGAGAAGCTTATTAAATTGTATAAACAAAATAATATACCTGTTAAAATTGCTGTTAAGAATGCCAAAACTGTTAGAAATTTGTTCTCTAAAACTAAAACACCCTTGTCCACTTTGGAACAAGTGAACACAATTTATAAAATTCCATGCGCTAATTGCGATTTATGTTACATTGGTCAATCTGGTAGATCATTAAAAGGTCGTCTCACTTCACATCGTAGCGACATTAATTTATCGAAACACACTTGTGCCCTAGCACAACATGCGATAAATACAAAACATGAAGTGGATTTCAATGAAGTTAAGATCCTTGCCACTGAACGCAATCTAGCTAAAAGACAGTTTTTGGAAATGTGTTCAATATTAAAACACCCTAATGCGTTGAATAAGAGAACTGACATAAGTAACTTGAGTCAAATATATCATGCTTTAATTTTGCAGAATTAGGCTACTTGATCTTTTCACTACATTAATGTCATATTAGGTGTACTAGTTGAACCTTTTTCCATTTTTCATAAAATAATTTATATACTTAAATAGAAATAAAATAAATAAATATATCAATAAAATAACTTAATAGTCTTTACTTAATTTTACTATTCCATATGCAACCTACATTGCATTTTAATACACTAATTACTTTAATTAGTGTTACCAATTTTATATTAAAATAATACAAATATTGTAATTGATTCATAGAATCCTTTGCAAATCACAGTTCCAAGTATATTGAACCTTGGGCTGTCTGGAAATTATCAAATCGTTAACCACCTGTGGCTGTTTAACTAGCCATCATGATTAACGTCATTACATACTTATGAGGTTGAATGAAAATCTCCTGTTTGTAAATTTGGGCTGATTAGTGAGGGGAGTTGTTTTTACACTACCAACTTTTTTCACTGTGTTGTCCTTTGCAACCGGGTAGTCATCCAAACTCATTTAAACTTAAATTAACCGCCCAAATTTGGGTTGGTATCTACACCTTGTTGATCTGTCAAAAGTATTTTTGACCTCAAGGTTGGCTGTCTTTTTGCGGGTTAGTTCGTTCCTGTTTCATTAAACGCCATTTTCTCGGCGACATTCATAGGGCTTTGATCGGTAACTTCATTTTTACTACTTTTTAAAATTTTATTAATATCACTTATAATGCTACCTAAAGTTAAAATCAAAGCTTAATATCCATTAAATAGTTGGAAGTTATTTATGATTTTCTTGGTTCTTACTCACTTATTAACATTAAATAACATTGAATTTACTTTAGACCACATGGTCATTTGCTGTGCTAATTTTTTACAAGTTCATATATGTTGTTAGTTGCTTAACTGTTTATACAAGATCAGCGTATTATGTCCATTTACTTAGTTTCATTCACATGTTTGTTAATAACATTGACTGCTACATATCTTTTTAAGGTAACAATTAACATCGTTTCCATGATTGTGTGGTTCTCATATTGTAAAATTTTTTAGATGAACTGATGATGCTTTCAAAACTCGAAAGCGAAACGTCTTCAAAATAGATAAAGTAGCCTATCAACTTTGTCTTTTATTTCTCCACCTAGAGACCGATATAAGAACCCACCACTCGTCTGAGTGATCCTTATATATATATATATATATATTATATATATATATATATATATATATATATATATTATATATATACATATATACATATATATACATATATATATATATATATATTATATATATATATATATATTATATATATATATATATATATATCCCGTCATCATCTTGAACAGTCGTGTAATTTCAAAATTTCAACTTAATTATTCAGTTATATAATAATTTATATATAATTATATATGAATTAATCATATAATATAATTTATATATAATAATTTATAAATAATATAATATATAATAGTTTTTATACACTTCATACACTTTCATTTGTATAGTACCACATCAATACCTTTCATTTTCTACCTTTATCATTTTCTCACCACTTATGATGTCATAAATTCAACCTCAAACATTAATCCATTAAATTGATAGTTCATTATTTTTTCAATAATAGAGATTTACTGATCTAGACAATAAATTTTATCATTTAAACAAATCTAATTTTTAAATACAGGTTCATTAATAAGATATTAGATATTACTACAAGTAAATAAATTTTATAATTTTACAAATAAAAATTACATTAATTTCGGAACATATTGACATCTAGTCAAGTTCAGCTGTCTTTAAATTATTTCCTGTCACCTCAGCCAGGTGGTCTGTGTCGTTTCAACTGACAAGTACCACGTGCTAATATTCGAGCAGGGAGACATGTAGTCCCTAAAGTAATTTTAAAAATATATCCGTTGTCATCGACCTGGAGTCAAAACATTATTAAATGTAAAATTTGGAATACTGTAATATATATAAATATATATATATATATATATATATATATATATATATATATATATATATATATATATATAAATATATATATATATTATATATATATATATATATATGTATATATATATATATATATATATATATATATATATATATATATATATATATATATATATATATATCCCGTCATCATCTTGAACAGTCGTGTAATTTCAAAATTTCAACTTAATTATTCAGTTATATAATAATTTATATATAATAATTTATAAATAATATAATATATAATAGTTTTTATACACTTCATACACTTTCATTTGTATAGTACCACATCAATACCTTTCATTTTCTACCTTTATCATTTTCTCGCCACTTATGATGTCATAAATTCAACCTCAAACATTAATCCCATTAAATTGATAGTTCATTATTTTTCAATAATAGAGATTTACTGATCTAGACAATAAATTTTATCATTTAAACAAATCTAATTTTTAAATACAGGTTCATTAATAAGATATTAGATATTACTACAAGTAACTAAATTTTATAATTTCACAAATAAAAATTACATTAATTTCGGAACATATTGACATCTAGTCAAGTTCAGCTGTCTTTAAATTATTTCCTGTCACCTCAGCCAGGTGGTCTGTGTCGTTTCAACTGACAAGTACCACGTGCTAATATTCGAGCAGGGAGACATGTAGTCCCTAAAGTAATTTTAAAAATATATCCGTTGTCATCGACCTGGAGTCAAAACATTATTAAATGTAAAATTTGGAATACTGTAAATCCATACATGTAGGTCTTATAGACAACTTTACTGTAAGCAACAAATACACAAGGCACTGAGGATGATCTGTTCAGATTGAAAACGTTCTGCCAGAATTTAAATGTTGACGACACTTTTATAAAGTTTTAAATATTTTTTTGTTTTTATACCACAATACACATGTGTGAAGTGTTTTAACTTCTGTGATTTTTTTTCTTTTTATTTTATAAGAATGAGATGGCGATGGAGATGCCATGGAAGTTAAAGAAAGAGATGCTGAATAATATATTGTAGTATACTTTTCCATTAAATTTGTTAAAAACCGTTATTTTATAAAGCGTTGTTTTTGTTTGAATAGGTTTATTTCGAGGAAAAACGAAAAACTGAAAACCCAGACTTTTTGTTGTAACATAATACACGCCAGTGTAAGGTGTTTGAACTGCTTGTATATTTATATTTGTACAAATGTCTTCTTGTTTTGTTGATTCGTAATGATCACTTCTTCAATTTTTATATTTGTATTACATGTTGGTTGGTAATTTAGAAGTTTTTTGTGGTAAGAATGGCTCCTAAAAGAAGTGATATCTGGTTTCATTTTGAAATTTTAAACGACAAATGTAATGCAAAATGTTTGTACTGCAAACAGATTTTGTCGACAAAAAATGGTTCAGTGGGTAATTTGAATCGTCATATGAAGACAAAACATCCTACAACTAATATTTCCAGGAAAGGGGTTACTGGTGTAACAGTATCTTTGGAACAAACCCAGATACAAGAAACAAGTACAAGTAACAGAGACTATAATTTACCAAGTACGAGTACCGGTGCCGATACGATGTCTGGTGTTAGTGTTCATAGTGAAGATGAGAACATTGAACCTAAACCAAAAAAACTAAAGACTCAATCAGTTTTTCAGACTCAATTTTAAATTTAATCCCACAGGTTATAACTTTAATTTCTTCAGCCGGTAGATTTCTAACCCTTTTTTAATTTATTAGACTTACTTTTATTAACTTTCACACCACACTAGTAGTCTTAAACGATGTCATTTAAATATGAGGTCTTATAATAGCTTCAAATATATACTATTCAATTTTACCTTGTAATAGATATGATAAACATAAAAGGACAATTTCATATATCTAAGCTAATCAAACACAAATTATACTTTTTAGACCACCCTCCATACGACAAAGAGTAACATAGGTTGCCAAATGCACACGTCATTCTTTTAAACATTACCTTTAACACCATCGGTAATTTCACATCTTTTATATCCAAAATTAAATAAATAAAAAGTTTTTAAATCCCAACACCTGGATTGCTGTTATTATTTTTTAACATCATCAAAGTTTTTGATTTTGGCTGTAGTAATACTATGTATAACTAATCTAGTTTCATGTTACATTGACATTTTGTTTTCGACACCGTTCATAGGTATCTTGTCAATCAGTTACCAGCTGTAGTCCGTTTGAAGAGGTTTACTCTCCGGACACTAGAACTCACTCAAACCATGGGTGTATGTTACCTAAAGTCAAATTTAATTTAATATTAAACATCACATATTTATAACAACATTATGTACAATATTTTATAACTGCATGTATTTTAAAGGGTTTTTATTATAATATTTTGGTGGCTCAGGCATGTTAACCTTGTAAGTATAACCATTTTTGCTTTTTAACCTTAGTCAAAATGCTTTAACTAAATTGTTTATACTTATTTTAGGCATTTTTAAACCTGATGATGGAATTATTATTCTGAAAACGTTTGTGTTATTTGATGTAGCCCTTTTAAGGGTTTTTTAAATATACCCATTTACGAAGATTAACCTCTTTTTTGTAATACGTGGTGTACAGCCAGCTGCAGGAATTATTTTCCTTGTGGATTTTCAGTCAGTTTTAACTAACTTTGCTTACAGTAAGAAACCACTGTCGATTGCTAGAAGTAAATAAATTGACTTACAAATATTACGGTTTATTGTGAAAGGTTACCATTCATTCAAAATTGTAGAAGAAGTAGAATTAAAGAAACTTTTTTATATGCTGTCCCCTAATTATATTGTACCATCAAGGAAAACTATCAGCAACAATTTATTGGAACAACTGCACCAACCAAATCGCGAAAAATTGAAATTGAATTAACTCAAGTTGAGTTCATTTGTTCATTTGAGTTTATTAACTTTGATTATGGGTGATCTAAATGCCAAAATTGGTAGGGGACAATCGGGAGAATTCATAGGACAATTTGGACTTGGAGAAAGAAATGAGCGAGGAGACCGACTGGGTGAATTTGTAGCAGAAGACGAGTTTGTGATTACTAACACTTACTTCAAACTCCCGCACAGAGGATTATACACATGGAAATCACCTCAAGATACTCCAGGCCGCATAGTGAGAAACCAAAGAGATTACATTCTGATTAATAAAAGATTCCGGAACAGCATAACATCAGTCAAGACATACCCAGGAGCTGATATCAAATCAGACCATAACCCACTGATTGGCAAAATTAGGCTCAGGCTAAAGAAGGTTAGACGTAGTGTCAATCCAAAATTCGACATCAAGCTATTAAAAGACCAACACACAGAACATAGTGTAAAACGGTATATACAGAACAATTTGAATACCGTTATTCAATCGGATGTAATGGACCAGGAGCTAGAAAAGTTACATACAGTTTTAAAAGACATATCTATGGGTGGTGGGAATAAGCACATAAGTCAAAAAATGAAAAAAAAAATTTAAGTCATATTCTTATTGTACCTATGCCTTCCCGTGGTTGTGTAAAATGATATAAGTCAAAAACTTATTATATCTCTATGAAAAGTAACTGTGAAAATCAATATAAGTCAAACTGAACTAATAATGATAGTGTATAATCACATAAGTCGACTTATGTGTTCTTACGCCTACATCAATTTGTTGTGAATAAACACATAAGTCTGACTTATGTGTATTTACTAATCTCAATGATTTGTCAGTCGCTACGTATTAGTGGTTTGTGGTCAGTCGTTATTCTGATAACAAGTATGAGTCGACGAAGTAAAAATATTTTACAGCTCGCGTTAGAGCAGGCGAACATATTGGCCGATGGTAAGTAAATAAATATCTTATAGAAACATATTATAGATAAATTTTAAACATCTTTAACAAGTAAATTTATTTAACCTTTTCGGTACGGCACCGGTTTACTACAATGTGACCGGCTGGAAAGAGCGCGAAAAGATCTCGAAAATACATATACATAAAAAAGTAATGATTTCGCATGTAACGCGATATCGTTGACACAGTAGAAGGCGGTAATGCTATCTATCAGTAATAAAACTTGTTTTAGGAAGTAATTTTATCCGTTAATGAATCATTTACTTGCATTTATAATAATTCGAGGTACCTAAACAAGTCTTCTTTTCTTCTACAGTCATTTCCCGCCGCGAAAAGGTTAAATTTAGATAAGTAGCTATTAATCCTGTATACACATGCAGATACCTTCGAAAATATAAAAATAAGATATGATTACTCTGGGATAGAAAACAATAGATTTATTTTGTTTTAGGAGAGTTAGAGTGCAATATAGACAGTGATGATTCGGATCGTGATCCGACATATACACCAAACAGTGATAGTGATAACATTCCCCGCACTCTTCAGCTTGCTCTAGATGTCGCAGCGGGGTCGCCGGAGTATAATGATGAAAATGCGAAGGCGGGGCCGTCTTCACCAGTATTAATAAGAAAGCGTGGAAATAAAAGTGATTCGAGAAAAATCCGTCGCGACAGAACGGAAAAACGAAATGCAGGTCTTGCGTACTGTACTCGGCGAGGAAAGCTCCGCAGCGAAAGAAAAATGTTGCCTTTAGGACTATGCAGAAGACTATGCCAAGCCAAATTTTTAGATGAAAAAAGACGTACCCTTTTTAATGAGTATTGGAATTTAAAATCCTATAACAAACGAGCTGCATATATTGGATCATTAATAAATATCGAGAATAAGGCTGTAAGTAGACCCAGAATGGAAGATCCTAATCGTCAAAAATTTAGACAAAAAACATACAAATATTTTTTTGAACTTGATGGACAGCGTTTGCAAACATGTAAAGGTTGCTTCCTTAAAACATTTGGCGAGACCGATAATTTTATAAATTTGATTGGTGTAAAGAAAGCTACTTCCGTTGGTGGATTTGTTGCTGATGACAGCAGGGGGCGTGCATCCCCACCTTCCAAATTTTCAAAGGAAATATTAGATAATGTGCGTCAACATCTATTATCATTTCCAGCATACGAAAGTCACTATACAAGAAGAGAAAATAATAAAAAATATTTAGCATCCCACTTGACTATGAAACTAATGTACGATCTCTACAAAGATATCTATAAAGATGGGGTATCAATACGCTATTATAGACAAGAATTTCACCATTTAAACTTAGCCATTAAAAAGAGAAAAGTAGATACATGCGACGAATGCGATAAATTTAAATTGAAACTGGACCTTGCTGAGAATGATGAGGCTAAAACTGAAATTATAGGTCAAAGGGACTATCACTTATTTTTGGCAGATGAGACTTACAAACAAAAACAAAAAGATAAAAAACTAGCAAAAGCCAATGAAGCTATTAGCTGCTTGACGATGGATTTACAACAGTGCCTTGCTACTCCATTTTTAACTAATTCCATTTCATTCTATAAGCGTCAGCTATGGACGTATAATTTAACGATCCATGATAGTACAACAGGTAAGTCATTTTGCTACATGTGGTACGAGACTATCGCAGCTCGAGGAGCCAACGAAATTGCGTCTTGTCTTTACAAGCATATTCAAACGTTACCCCCTATTATTAAAAAAGTAATAATATACTCAGATTCTTGTGGGGGGCAGAATAAAAATTCATTTGTGACTGCGATGTTAATGTTAGCGTTACAAAAGTTCCAAAACCTTGAAGTTATAGAACACAAATTTATGGTTTCTGGGCATTCCCATATGGAAGTGGATGGTGACCACGCTATCATAGAAAGAAAAAAGAAAACAACCAATACTTTAATCAGCCATCCTTATGATTGGTATCAGTTGGTTCGCTCTTGCGGACCAAGGTTTGACCGTTGTCGAAATGACCCAGACCGACTTCTTAAAATTCTCAGCTATGTTAAAAGGCCCACTTGTAAAAAGAAAGAAGGATGTAGCAAAGAATGACTTTAAGTGGCAACCTGTACGATGTTTTCAGTACACTAAAAATTTTGGCGAAATCAATTTTAAATGTAGCTTAGACGAATATGAACCATACCAACAAGTATCATTTTTACGCATTAACGCAGCACAAAAATGGCTAGATGAAGGAAGTAATGTTCCACATATTACAAAGATGCCATTGCCAATTTCCGAAGAAAAGAAAAGGGATCTCTTGGCACTACTTGACAACATTCCACCTGTTTTTCATGATTTTTATAGACAATTGCTGTCTTCTTCAAAGTCAACATCTACCGATCCCGATGTAGAAGAATTTGATGAAGATGGTAACAACTGATGTGTGTAAATACCTTTTATCATAAATAATAAACTTTCTGTAAAATGAATTGTTAATTTGATGATTTTGTTCTTCACTACTTTAGAATATTACATTACTTTTGGTTATTTGTTATATTTTATTTATTGTGAAAAAACACATGTCACTTTGTTATACTTATTGTTGGTGACAAATGGAATAAGTCAATCAAAACTCAGGAAAAAATGTATATTTGTAATGGATTTTCTACAAGACATATGTAATACATTAAATCACGGTTAGTTATAAAATTTTATTAACGGGTGCTTCATAATGTAGGAATCAATCAGTTTTTACGTTCTCCTGAAAACTTGCCATTTTTGACTTATGTGTTTATTCGCACCACCCATAGATATGAGAGAAATTTCTCAAACCACCAAAAATTAAGAAGAAATCGTGGATGACAAATGAGATTCTAGAAATGATGGAAGAGAGGCGAAAGTTCAAAGATCAAGACATGTCATTATACAAAAGAATCGATAAAAAGATCAAAAAAGCTATTAGAATAGCTAAGGATACACATTTAAGAAAACAGTGTTCGGAAATACAGCAATTGCAACATAAACACGATACATTTAATATGCACAAAAAAAGTTAAAGAAGCCGCAGGCTTATACCAACCTAGAAGAGTTGGGTGTTTGGCAGATAACCAAGGCAAACAACTGTTAACCGTGGAAGAAAAACTAGACACTTGGAAGAATTATGTGGAAGTAACTTTTGCAGATGAAAGGCAGACTACCATTGAAGACACTGAATGCCAAACAGGACCCACGATTACCATTGAAGAAGTCACGTTAGCTATTAAAAGAACTAAAGATGGTAAAGCGGTAGGGCCTGACGAGTTTTGTGCAGAATTCCTTAAACTTATGGATGAACAGGGAATAAAATGGATAACAACTGTATTCAACAACATACACGTAACTGGAAAAATACCCCAAAGCTGGTTAAAGTCGACGTTCGTGACCATACCAAAAAAAGTAAATGCCAAGACATGCGAAGACTACAGAACAATTAGCCTAATGAGCCACTTACTTAAAACGTTCTTGAAAGTGATACACGGCAGAATATATAAAAAATGCGAACAACAAGTATCATGGACGCAGTTTGGATTCCGCGATTCCTTAGGCACCCGAGAGGCTCTATTCGCTGTCCAAGTGCTTATGCAAAGATGCAGGGATGTTAACTGCGATGTGTATATTTGTTTTATCGACTACAAAAAGGCATTTAATAGGGTAAAACATGATAAACTTATAAACATCTTGAAAGAAGTGGGGTTAGATGATAGGGACTTGAGAATTATCTATAATTTATATTACAACCAACCAGCCAATATTAAAGTGGATGATCAATTGACAGAGGCAGTCTCCATAGATAGAGGAGTGAGGCAAGGATGCATTCTGTCCCCGGTGTTATTTAATATATACTAATATATAATAATGTCGCATATATCACATATAAGTAGAGAACACGGACTTGATCCTAATACGAAGAAAACAAAGTACATGGTAGTCAGTAAGCGCGAAATATTAAATACACAGCTTTTGGTTAACCAACATCCAATTGACAGAGTGGACAGCTACACATACCTTGGTACCAACATTAACAGCCAATGGGATCACTCCAGTGAAATAAAACAACGCATAGGAAAAGCGAGATCAGCGTTCATAATGATAAAGTCTCTTTTCAGAAGTCATGATTTACCACTTGCTACCAAAATCTCTCTCATTTGATGCTATGTATTTTCTACCTTATTATACGGAGTAGAGGCCTGGACACAGGAAGAAGAAGAAGAATTTTCTACCTTATTATACGGAGTAGAGGCCTGGACACTTTCCGAAGCTTCCTTAAGAAAACTCGAGGCATTCGAGATGTGGTGTTACAGACGTATCTTGAGAATTTCATGGGTGGATCGTGTGACTAATGTTGAGGTCCTACGAAGAATAGGCAAGGAATGCGAGATTATTAACACCATCAAAGAGCGCAAACTAGAATATCTTGGCCATGTTATGAGGAATGAACAGAGATACGGCTTGTTGCAACTCATTATTCGGGGCAAGGTATTTGGAAAGAGAGGACCAGGGAGACGAAGAATATCTTGGCTTCAAAACCTGAGAAAGTGGTTTAATACATCGACAACCAGACTATTCAGAATAGCAGCAAGCAAAGTTAGGATAGCCATGTTGATCGCCAACATCCGGAACGGATAGGCACCGTAAGAAGAAGAAGAAGAGTTCATTTGTATTATTACCACGGATAGCTGGACATCCACAAATAATGAGAGCTTTGTTGCAATTACTGCTCATTACATTATCGAACAGCAGTCTCAATTAAAATTAAGGTCCCATCTGTTGGACTGTTTTGCTTATGAGGAAAGACATACTGCACAACTTAGCAAAACTTTTTGCTGATAAATTCAAAGAGTGGAAGATTGAATTGAAAATAGTATGTGTGGTCACTGATAATGCACCTAATGTTCTTGCTACAGTGCAAGAAGGGGGATGGGACTCACGTGGTTGCTTTGCACATTTGATCAATCTTTTAGTGCGACATGGTCTAAGAAATATAGATCCGACTTTGGAGAAACTGAAATCAATCGTGGCGTTCTTTAAGAAAAGTTCTGCAGCATTATCAAAATTAACAAAAGCGCAAGTTCAGATGGGATTGCCTGAACTTAAAATTAAGCAGGATGTACGAACACGTTGGAACTCAACGCTTGACATGGTCAATCGGGCATGTAAAATTAAGGATGCCATAATTTTCACGTTAGCGCTAGAATGTCCAAACCTAAATAACATAACTGGCCATGAATGGTCCGTATTGAAACAGTTAATAGATGTCCTACAGATTTTTAAGGAAATCACTGATGAAATCAGCGCAGAAAAAGATGTGACTTCTTCAAAAATACTTATTTTTGTTCGTGCCATATATGAACATCTAAGAAGTTTAAAAAATAACACTAATTTGGAAGAAGAACTAACAGTTGTTGCAGATATGCTGAAAAAATTTTCGATCGCTTTGGTGATATTGAAAATATTGCCATTTTGGCTGAATCAACGATTTTAGATCCTCGATTTAAAAAGTTTGGATTCAAAGAGAGCAAATATTTAAATTCTGTAATTAATTTGCAAAGAAAAGTAAGTACAATTTATAATAACAATAAAACAAAACGAAAAGCAATACCAGAGGCTGATGTACCATCTTTATCATCAGCAATAAGAAAAACCAACGTTATGGTCTCATTTTGACCAAGATGTTGGTAATTTAGTGCAAGAAAAAAATTCGACGTCTGCAGCTATTATAGAATTAGATAGATATTTGAGTGAGCCACTTATAAGCAGAAATGAAGATCCCTTAGCTTGGTGGGTGACCCGAAAACATGTTTATCCAACATTATTTAATCATATCAAAAAAAGACTGTGTATTCAGGCTACATCAGTTCCATGTGAACGTATTTTTTTCAAAGCAGGAAACACTAACACAAAACGTTCTGCTTTAAAAAATTCAAGAATTAGCAAAATATTATTTTTAAACTATAATTTGTAAATCATTACTTTTTTATTTTTAATGCTTTTTTTATCTTATGTATTTACAAATATGCATTATACATTGTAGAATAGTTTCGGATTTGTTAAAGTTCGGTATCCAAAACTAGAGTATTCTGTTATCTAGTAGTAATTTAAAAAAGAAAATAGTTATTGAAACTTAAGTAAATACAAACAGTTTAAGATATTTAAACATAATTTGTAAACAACGTTTGTAAGTGTTTAATAGTTGCGATGATCATATACCTAGAATATTTATTAAATTCAATAGAATTTGACATGTTATATAGATGTAATTTCAATAAATTAGTATTTACAAATATGCTTTAGACATTGTGGAATAGTTTCTAATTTGTTCAGTTCTGTATCCAGAACTAGAATATTCTATTATCTAGGAGTAATTTAAAAAAGAAAATAGTTATTGAAACTTAAGTAATTACAAACAGTTTAAGGTATTTAAACATAATTTGTAAACAACATTTGTAAGTGATTAATAGTTGCAATGATCATATCGTCGGTGACCTGGCAATTTCTCCTATCTGCATTTTTTTATGAAAATGAGTTATCGATGAATTCGGAATCTGCTTATAGCAAAGATTTGTCTGTAGAACTCCTATGAACGAGAAAAATGTCTAAATATATAAAAATGCCACTTGCAATTTCTCCTATCTAAATTCACGCGGTAAACTACATGCAACATGTCCTATCTTGTCAGTTTGTATAGTGCAATCATAGGGTATAGTAAGCTGTTAGACTGCGAGTTGTTTATCAACGAAATACGATATTTCTGGTAAGTTTCACAAGCTATTATGTACATATTAATGATAATATTATGTGATTATAAAATCTGAAGTAATAATATTCTAAACTAAAACGATAAACATAGACAAAGATCTAGTTTTTATAATTTTTTTCAGATAGGAGAATTTGCAAGTAGGCAACAGATAGCGATTTACTGATAGGAGAATTTGTGTGTCTTAATAAACTGTATAGTACTCATGTTGAAGAGAACTTTGCGTATGCTTGCAATGGCTAACGAAAACTTAGTTGTAAATAGAAGCGACGAAATAGACACTCTACTAGTAAACGAACTGGTAAACTCTGGTGAAATCAACGAATGGGAAAACCTAAATATAGACAGTACGCCTATAGTTATGGTAATAGACGAACCTCAGCCTGAAGACAATCATACGATTACTACGCTTACAACATTGCAAAATTGTACGGAGCAGGAAGACTTTGACTTAAGCGATTGCTTAAAAGACTTTAACGAAATTGACTCTTTAGCGGATAATAATAATTGTATTATATCAAGTGATAGTGTATCTCAAGAAATTCATTTTTTGAATAATAGCTGTTCTGATGACAATAACTCTGTAAACCTCGCGTTAGATAACTTAACAAATAAACAAGTACTGTTGCCAAATGAACAAAATGAAAGGGTGGTATCTCTTGTGCCATATGAATGTTCTAGTGACGAAGACGAAACTTATGAAGCTACAAATACCAGTGATGATCAAGAAAGTTCTAATACTGGTATAAACAATAATATTGAAAGAAATCTGGTGAACACAAACGGTGATGTTGAAGTTACCATGAAGAGAAAAAGGAAGCTGGGTCAGAATAAAAATGAATGGAAAAGATATAAAAACAAAAAACTGCGAATGAAAGGTGAAGTATACATGGGGTTTAGTAAAAAATCCGGGAAGATCAAGCAAGATATACCAAGAAAAGCAAAATGTTTAAAAGAGGCGTGTACTTCAGAAAAATGTCGAAACTCCAAATTAAGATATTGCAAAGAATTTACCGAACAGTGCAGAAGTCATATCTTTAAGAAATTCTGGGGTATGACTTGGGATCAACGTAAGGTCTTTGTAGCATCTCATGTATTTAAAACTCCAACATTTAAATCAAACAAGGAAAATGCAAGAAGACAAGGTACATACACTTACTATTTACATGACGGGAATGAAAACTTACAAGTATGTCGTACCATGTTCACAAACACATTAGATATAGGTTATAAAACTATTCACTATTGGGTTGGTAATAGTTCTTGCGGTATGACTGACGAATCATCATATGTTTCTACCAAGAAAATGGTAAATAATAGGTATACAGAAAGTCATAAATACTTGGAACAATTTTTTGACAGTTTACCAAAACTTCCATCACACTATTGTCGTAGCGAAACACAAAAATTATATTTAGAATATTCTTTTACCAGTATGTCAGATTTGTATGGTGTTTATGTGAATAGTTTTTGTCAAGAAAAGAATATAACTCCTTTAGGTCGCAATGTATTCTCAACACGATTTAAGGAGAATAATTTTGCTTTATATACACCAAAAAAGACCAATGCAATATTTGTTTTGCATTTAAATACAAGAATACGACTGAAGAAGAATATAGAGCTCATATAAAAAGAAAAGAAGACGCCAGAGAAGCTAAAACTTTGGATAAAGCCACAAGTGAAAGAGATGAAATAATAGCACTAACAATGGACCTACAAGCCGTAAAGTTGTGCCCATATGTACCAGCGAACAAAATGTACTTCAAAACCAAATTGTCCTGCCATAACTTCACAGTTTACAACCTAAAAACTCGGGATGTTATGTGCTATTGGTTTTCAGAAAACGAGAATAACCAGCTCAAAGCATCCACATTTGTTTCCTGTATCATACATTATTTAGAGGAGAATTGTGTTACCGACTCCAAAACGCCAGTCGTTATTTATTCTGATGGCTGCGGTTATCAAAATCGTAATAATGTCCTGGCCAACGCTTTACTAAACTTTACCATCAAGCATAATGTGTTAGTGTTCCAAAAATATCTTGAACCGGGTCACTCTCAAATGGAATGTGACTCGGTACATAGTACGATAGAAAGAAGTCTTAAAAATAAGGAAATCCATCTACCAAGTGACTACGCTACCATTACAGTTCAAGCAAGGAAAGGAACTAAGCCATATAGAGTGAAAATATTAGACCATACGTTTTTTAAAGACTATTCATCGTCCAACCACATGCGATATTCCTCAATCCGACCTGGAAGAAAAGCTTATGACCCAACCATTAATGATATAAAATGTATCAAATACAATCCAGCAGGGACCATAGAAATAAAAACTGAACATAAAGGAGAATACTTGCAAGTCCCCATCAGACCAAAGAATATCCCAACAATTTTGGACTATCCACCTTTATTTCTATTGCCTCCTAAAATAAAAACGGAGAAATGGCAACATTTGCAGGATCTAAAGTCGACCCTACCGAAAGATACACATTTATTTTATGATAGCCTTTTACACGGGTAGATCCTTTTATTTTGTTCGATTTGACATAATTATGAAAATAATTTTTGTTTGTTGTTTTTTCGAAGTTTCGACTGTTTTAATAAATGTTTTGTATTAGTATGAAAAAAATGTTTAATTTAATTTCAAAGAATTATTTATTTTATTTGGACAAAAGGCAGCTATGCTTAATTTTAATAAACAACAACTCCTAAGTTCACATTAAATGAAAAGCAATATCTCCTATGAGTAACAGTACTTAAAGCAATACCTCCTATCTCGCTTAACAAAACTAAATTCACTTAAGTATTAACTTTTTCATAATAAGTAAACATGTCGCTTTAACGCAGATCATAAAACACAAAAAAACCATTGAAATATATTAAAATGTTATACTTATAAAGTTTTTTGTCTCTCCTGAAAAGTTTAGGTGAAGTCACATAGGAGATATTGCAAGGTCACCGACGATATTGTAGCATTTTAAATTTCATTGATTCTTTGAAGTATATTGAAATCCTCTCGTATATGAAATATATTGAAATCGCCTTAATATGTTTAAAAAATAAAACGAAGAATTTTTTCCGTGTTTGTTAGTTCGTATCTTTCAAGTTAAAATACGCAAAAGTGTTTTCAATAATTGTATTTGCATTGCTGGATGTTAATAAAACCATTTCAGAAGTTGTTTATTATTTTAAAGATATTTACTTCGGCAATTTCTTTTAATGTTTTATTCGAAGTCGTCTTATAATTTTTATACGTCGCAAAAGGATATCTACGTCGTTTCGTTGTGCGTTGCTATTTCAGCGTTTTGTTTATTTTCAAGCCATATGAACGAATTTTTAAGTTTTTCATTCATACTTGGGACTTCGTAGTGTTAGGTATGGATCCGAATTCGTCGTCGAATTTGTAGTTTTCTGTTTTTGGTTCCCTTTGGGGAAATAAGTAGCAGTAGTGGTGGATTTTTATCTATTATGAAGTGACCGGCATTAATTTGCCAAAATTAGTGGAGTTTTCGCTCGATATTTTAAGATGTTTGAAAAGTCTAGTTCCTGTTAAAAGTTGAACAAGTTTAGTTAATGTTTCTTTGAGAATTCCCGTTTTTCCAAGTGTGCTAGTTCCAGCCCCCAATGGATAAAGCTATTCGCTGATGATGTCCGGATAGATACTCCAGAGATGTAACAAGTTTTTTTTTCTTTTCGTTAAGTGGAAATATGTGAATCCAGGTAACTGTTTATTGTTTGTTTAATTTCAAAGTAAAGACAGATATTTTTTTAGAACAATAATTGCTTTCATTAAAATTTAGAAATTGTAACATTTAAAAATTGTAATTCGGTAACATTTGTAAGTTTTATGTAGTATCTCCAACCCCTGGAGTTTGTAAGCGGATGACATACGTAAGTTTTTTGTATTCTTGTATTTCTCGATATTGTAACTGTTTGTGGTGATACAAAAATAAATGTTAAATTCTGTTTACTTAACATTTTATTTATTTTTTGAGCTAACCCTTTTTGAGTTTTATTTGAAAAAGATATGTTTTTGATGTTTTATCATTATTTCCCTAGTTACAACTAGTGGTTGTAATAGGTATAATTAGGCACCTAAAGTGGCGCTCTATATTAAATTCCTTGAGGTGTTTCCTGTTTATTTTTATTTTGTTTATCCCAAGAGATTAATGACCCCTTTATTTCAATTTTTGTAGTTGCCCCAATCCAACCCCCTTATCTTTTACTTATCAATTTAACGCCATTTTACCGGAAGCAGTCGTGAAGCCTTGAGTGGTAATTTCATTATACACTACATTATTAAATTTCAATATTAATCACTTTAATAATGCTACCAAAGGTTAAAATTAAACCATAAATATTAATATATCGTTGGAAGTGCATCTATGATATTCTTAGTTTTTCAATCTCTGTTTTATGTTTTATTACATTTACATGTATATTAGACCACACGTTCTTTTGCTGTGCTAAGTTTTACCAAATTGCTATTTGTTGTTAGTTCAATTGATTGTCTATACAATATTATCGTATAATGTCCATTTCCTTGAGCTTCTTTACATTTTTAATATCATTGACTGCTGCATGTCTTTTTAAGGTAACACATACAACAACTTTTCCATGCTTGTGTGGTTTTTTTCATATTGTTCTTTTTCGATGAACTGATGATGCTTTCTGAATACGAAAGCGAAACGTCTTCAATAAATAGATAAAGTAGCCATCAACTTTGTCTCCCGACCACTCGTCTGAGTGATCCTTAATTTATATATATCTATATATATATATATATATATATATATATATATATATATATATATATACATATATAATTACATTAATGTGATAATTAAAGTCTGAGGCGCGCCAAGCAATTAATTAGCTAATTAATTAATTAAATTTGAAATGATGCAATTATGATTCTATCACACTATTTAATTCTCTTATCTTAGAGTTATACTCGTTCTTCAATATCTATGCTTTACATATGATAGGTAAGGTCCAAAAAATACCGGAATAATAAAAAACATATATGATACATTATATATTGAAATAAAATTCACACTCAAATATCTCATATAATGAGTGTCAAAATTTTGTTCTATGTACGTGAATCTTGAAAAATGAATGGTACATACAATATCGTCACCTGAATGTAAGAACTAGGTATCTCAAAATTTTCATATTTTGAGATATGTATATATTATTTCAAATACCATCTAGCCTTCAGTACAAAAAGTAGGTACCTTAATATAATAGGTAAAGGATTTTTCACCTAAGAAGACCGCTTTGCAATTAAATGATGGTAACTTTATTACTAGCGGACCAGATAAGCGGCGATATATTTTACACTACCTCTTTGAATAACATTTTACTGCTCTGTTGTTTCAATCAGCACTGCTCAACAAGTTATCGTTTCTTGGTTTATAATTGTATTACAATGTTAATTTTTTTTAATTTTTTCTGACGTATCGTATAATGTAGGTTTACCCAATAATCAAAGTTATGCATTTACAAAAACATATTATTTGAAAAATAAATAGTAAATACCATGTGTCATAATAATTGTAATCTCAGGAAAAAAGACAGTTAAGATTTTATACACACTTAAAAATTTGTTTACTAATGTATTTCTTAAATCCACACAATCATTTAAAAATGATTCATGCTGATTAAAATATCTTTCTGTTGTAGTAGATCAAATTCAAACGTCATCATATTTCTCTTTTGTTTATCGTTAAAAATTAAATGATGGTCGTGGGTTGTATTTTGTGTTTTTATAATTTAACAAAATACATAATCAGCAAAAACCTTATTTAAAACATGCGAAAGGTTTTTGCAATCACAATGAATACAGTGTTTATGTTGGTTTAGCATTGGCTGTTAAATAACTGTGTTCGATTGTTTTTAGTCCTTAAACCCTCGTTCTTTTTAAGGTGTAGTAGTTGTATATAAGTACCTATTTTTTATAGTAGTGTAGTGAAGTGGTACTTTAAACCAGTAAGCCCATAACCCCTGCTCTTTACAGGACCTGGGACCTAGGAGTCCTTACCCCTATCCCGAAAATCCCTTATCTTCTCGTAAATCCACGAAGACGAACCAGTCAGTTCGGACCAGTGGGGCCAGTAAGCCTTGCAGCCGCTCGCAGGGTTTGCATCCTTTGAGGATCTATAATGTATTACATTACATCTGGTGACAGCGTTTTCCTTACCTTCATATAAATCCCACATTATATTACATTAGTGCTGTGTTGCAAAAAATAAAAGAAAAGGAACTGTGTGATATTAGTTTAACAAGGATTTTCGCTAAAGGAAATATGTCAAAATCATCTTGGCAAGATGGCACCACGAAATGCTATTCTTCTAGTCGTTCCGGTAATGGTAAACGCTAAATTATACTTCATGCTGGAAACGATGAGGGTTTTATTCCTGACGCTAGTTTAGTTTTTTCGTCCACAAAGAATACAGATGATTACCATGGAAATATGGATGCAAATATTTTTGAAGAATGGTTTGAAGAAAATTTGTTAAAAAAATTGGAGCGACCATCCATAATAGTCTTAGATAATGCATCCTACCACTCAAGAGTAGAAGAGAGATTTCCTTCAAATAGCTGGACAAAAGAAGAAATAAAGTTATGGTTGACAGAAAAGAAAATTTATCACAGTGACATATTTTTAAAAGTCGATTTACTTCAAAGGTGTGGAGAGCACAAAATTCAAAAGAACTTTGTTACTGACCAAATGGCTCTTAAATATGGCCATGAAGTTCTTCGAATTCCGCCCTACCATTGCCACTACAATGCAATTGAGTTAGTTTGGAGTATAGCCAAAAATTTTTATGATAAACATGCATCCAAAACAAAAGATGACGCTAGTGTTCTTGGTTTATGGAAAGAATCGCTAGAACAAATAAAGGCAGAACAATGGCAAAATTGTATTAGACATACGGAAGATATAATCGTTCAGTCTTTTCAAACCGAGCGAGTTATAGATGAGGTCCGGCCTCTAATTATTCGGATAGACAATGCAGATAGTGACGACTCTGCTAGTGAAATATCAGACAGTGAATAGGACAAATCTTTTGCTAAAAAGAAGAAACAAAAAAGTGTTTCGGGAATTCAATTCAAACTTTGTGGTGTATTTTAGTTAAATGATAAAGTATCTTCGGTCTAATTACTGGACTGCATACTCTCAACAGCTTTGGTATTAATTACTGGACTACACGTGTTTAAACATTTTGTTTTGCTGAAAACTCGAAAGTAATTTAGTGTCAATTTGTTTCAAGGTTATATTTAATAAAGTGTCTGCGGAAAGTAAAGTCTTGGATGTATTTTATTTAAATTTGGATATACCAGCAACTTGGCAAGTATTTTAGAATTTAACTGCATGCAAAACCATTCATATAATTTTGACTCTACGCCAAATAGAGACTTATAGAGACCTTGATGAACATTTGATGTCGACAAATAATTTCAATTATTCGAAATAATCCGTCTCACTTCTTTTAAGCGGCCTGTATATACATATTGTATTTATTTTATTTGCCTTTGATACAGTAAAATCCAATATTATTACTGAACATAAAATACACGAAATTAAATATTTTTACTTTTCAAGCGATCGAAATTAAATATTAAGTAACGCCCCACTATTTGAGGCCCACTGATCATATCTTAATTACATATCGGACTTCATAGGCTAAAAGAAGTTTAAGAGCATTTACTGGACAATGTAAAAAGTAGGTAAAAATATCTAGCAGCTTTCTTTGCATGTTGTAAGTAGGTAACTAAAGATAGCACGTTTGTGCAACCACCATATCACCCGAATGTTTTTGAAGAAGTGGGTATCTCGACTTACTTAGTTTTAACATTTCAAATTTGTGTATTCAAAATATTTACTTAGCACATGTTTAAGACGTTAAGACATACTAATTGTGTTTTATAAGTAAATATGATGTCTAGAGGAGAAAAGATTGTGCAGTTAGCACGTGAAGTTGAACCTAAAGCGGAAGGTAAGTGTAGTTTGAGTTAATTTTTACGTAAAATGGGTTAAACGGGAATGATAGGTTAGGTATATATTTGTAAGGTAAGAGACTAAGAGATAAGAGACACTAACCCAAAGAGACCAGTGCATAAAGACTTATTTCCAAATAATTCTGATACACGCGATTTTTCTGGAGATGAATCAGAGTATTTTCCCAGCAGCAGTTTAGACTTCGATACACCAGGTGTTAATATAAAATTGGCAGGGATAGAAGAACGACCAACAGAAACCAATAAACCTCGACGACAGAAAAGGCAACCAACACCAGTTGGCCAAAAAATAACCGGAAGCAAAGAAGACTTGAAGGTCAGCAATGTTTCAGTTAAAGGAGTAGTTAAACCGGCTGTCCAAATGAAACCTTCCTGCAGGGAATCGTGTAGGCTTAAATGTTTTATGATACCTGAAGATGAAAGACTTACTATTTTTCAATCTTATTATAAACTAGCGGACTACGTACGTCAGCGAGATTTTAAAAATGCAAACACGGAAAAGGCAGTTAAAAAATCAAAGACGACGCAAGAAGAGTCCAGAAGGCAATACTCAATTAACTACTTCCTACCTATTATTGAAGAAAAAAAGAAGGTATGTAAATCGATGTTTTTTTAAACACTTTAAAAATTAATAAGGTGTGGACATAGCTATGAAGAAGAGATCGAAGCAAAATATAGCTGCCAATGATGGTCGAGGAAAGGGAAAAAGCGTTACTTTAGATCCTGTTTTAACTGATGGAATCAAAGCACTTACTCAAAGTTTTCAATGTGTACCATCACATTATTGAAGGGCTAACACTGAACGAAAATATTTGGATTCTTCATTAAACCTTGTGAACAATTTTAATCTGTGTTTTCACAGACCACGAAAAGATCAATGTCGCATATGTGTAGCTTTTAATAGTACAGTCGATGCACACGAAGAGATGATGAGCGAATACAAGAAGCATATGGATAATAAGACCGATGCTCAAAACGCCAAACTAATTGACAAAGAAATTGCAGCTGCAAGTGGTAATAAAATCCAAGTTGCAATTTTGACTTACAGCAGGTTTTGTTTTCTCCTAGCTATCCAACAAATAATGCTTTAGTCTACAAACTAAGACTTGCCACCTACAATTTTACCATTTTTAACATAGCAACAAAACAGGGTGATTGTTTTCTGTGGCATGAGGGTCAAGGTGGTAGAGGTACTTGTGAGATTGCCAGCCTTCTTTTTTCGTACTTTCAGTCACTTACAGATCCCATTGAAGAAGTAAGATGTTTTAGCGATCGTTGCGGTAGTCAAAATCTTAACAAATACATCGTAGCGACGTGTATGCACGCTGTTCAGGTCATAAACAATATTAAAAGTATTCACCTTAAATTTCTGACACCTGGTCATAGTGAAATGGAGTGCGATTCAATGCACTCTGCTATTGGAACAGAGTTTAAACGCGCTGGCAAAGCACTGTAGCCAGGGGAATGGAGAACAATAGCACGAAGTGCAAGGAAGCAAGGAGACAAGCCTTACATTGTCCACGCCATTGAATCAGAAAGCTTTAAAGATTGGAAGTCATTTGCCCATACACAGCTTACTATGAGAAAAACAGACACAGACAATAGACAGGTTCTTTTTCAAAAAATCTGCTGGTTTCAATTTAAAAAGACAACTCTTATAAATATGAATATAAGGAATCCTTCAAAGAAGATGTGTTTAGAGAAGTGGATTGCAGGAAAAGCCTTGCGTATGGTTCCGAGAAATGTTGCCTCTTTACCAGGTTGTTATCCACAAGGCCATCTAATTACAGATGCTAAATATAAAGACCTAATGGCTTTGTTTTCTATGAAACCTGCTGCCCTAAGTAGTGAATACTTCAATTTTTATTCAAATTTACCTCACGGAAGAAAATAACCAGACGAGGATGAAGATTAAAATTTCATTAAATCATTTATTATTTAAGGCCTTTTTCTTTTTATATGTAGAACATCCTTATTTATCTAGAAGAAGAATCCTTATTTATACAATTATTTTCTAATTTTCATTACCAATTAAATATAGTTACCTATTTTATACTCTTACATTATTTTAGTTTAAGATAAGTTTGTTAATGTAATAAGTGGATAACTCTGTTTTTTCTATATTAAAAAATAAAAACCAAAATGTGTGTGCATACTTCTTTAAATCAATGAATTGACTAGACACGAAATAATTTTCTTTTAAAACTGATGTATAATAAGTGTCATGGTTCAAGATATTTCGCTGAAGAGAAATAAATAAATTGTTTTTGGCCATTATCTCGAAACATTGAAATTCATGTTACTTAGTTGTTACATTCAGGTGACGATATACATTAAAATTTCAAATCAAAATTGTTGTTCTAAATCTCCTGATCAAAATATTCCTATCTTTTCTAAAGCAATTGTAAAAAATTGGGTTGTTAATAAAGAAAAACTGATGAATAGTAAAACTATCTCTCTCATGATGAGTTGTCCAAATCCTTGCTCCTTGTAGCCTACACTATCTATTCTTAGCAGTGCCCTAGGTAATCAGTAATCTTACAACAAATTGTTGCGAGCCTATCGTCTTTAATGATCTCCTTCAAATGCACGTATCGTTCAAATTATGCTAGCCTCTTCTCCTCTCGATAAACTGAATCTCTCGTTCTGGCCTGAACAGTGACTCTTGGAATACAAGTAGAAAAATATAACTTACAATATTTTACTGGGTCAGCTTCTGTCAGATACACTTACTCCACGAAAACTCACAAACATTCACTTCTACTGCTTACTACCTCTGGGGAACCACCAGAGAACAACGACTGTTCGCCTTGCACCCTTGGAAAACAACTCGTTTATCTTTTTTTTCCTCAAAAATCTAGCTAAACTCTCATTCTTACATACATATCCCACTTTTGTCAATCTCCTCCAATCAAAGCTCGTCACACGTACCCCATCTCTTCATTTAGATAACAAACAACAATTTTACCTACAATTATAAATTTCCTAAAAACTATTAACGTGCTAATCGGTTTCTACAAATCCTTAAGAACTAACGGAGAAATATATTTTCTAAATATTTCTATTCTATTGTCTTATTCACTGTACAAGTCCATTTGGAAACTCGCTCGCATTGTTCATGATTTCACTTAAGCTCACTCACGTCACTCGAATATCTTTTACAAAAAAATATAATTTATGCATATCTTTAAAATTTTGTTTACTACAGGTAATCCAGGATAATGGACTTTCATTTCTTCTTAATATCTTTTATAGTTTATTAGTCGAACTATTTGAATTATTATATTTTGTACTTTGAAATATATTAAGCAAACCAACACTATTTTCAATTTTACATAGCATAAAAATATACAGGGTGAGTCATGAGGAACTTTACATACTTTTACCATATGTAGAGTCCCTCAGGGAGCATATCATGTGGCCACTAAAAAATGTCAACACCTCTTCTTTATTAATTAACAGGGTGATTTGTGTAATTGGCCATTTATTTCATTTTACTGTAGTGTTTATACGGCTCATTTGATTTTTCTAATTTTTTCATGATACAGTACACTACTATCAAGTATTCGACTGGTATTAGCTAAACTAAAAAATTGCAGGACTGGCTTTGGAAAAATGAATGTAGGGATTCGTATTAAATATTACACGCTGTATATATATTTTTTAAAATTAGTTTATTTTCCTTGTGGAAAAAAATATATGTGTACTTGTATATATATATATATATATATATATATATATATATATATTATATATATATATATATATATATATATATATATATTATTTGTAGTCTCAGCAATTGGTCTGTGTGAAATAAAACTCTATTTGTTATTTCTCAATATTTCGTCACGATTTTGTGACTTCTTCAGGAGAAAACTGTAAATTTATTATAATTATTATATGTAAACAAAATGAATATTTCAATACTTACAACTTAAGATTAAAAATTTTAATTTTGATAACATATCAATTAGATAAATGACATTTTTTTGATTAATTTATTTGGGAGTTATGGTAACCGCAATATTTTATAGAGTGAATTCCCATTGTACAATTTTTAGCGAATAAGTTTTAATAAACAATTACATATTGTGACAGTATTATAATATGTGACAGTATGATAATACTGTCACAATATGTAATTGTTTATTAAAACTTATTCGCTAAAAATTGTACAATGGGAATTCACTCTATAAAATATTGCGGTTACCATAACTCCCAAATAAATTAATCAAAAAAATGTCATTTATCTAATTGGATATGTTATCAAATTTAAAATTTTTAATCTTAAGTTGTAAGTATTGAAATATTCATTTTGTTTACATATAATAATTATAATAAATTTACAGTTTTCTCCTGAAGAAGTCACAAAATCGTGACGAAATATTGAGAAATAACAATAGAGTTTTATTTCACACAGACAATTGCTGAGACTACAAATAATATTTAACACAGTACGGTCGAGAATAATTTGATAAATATATATATATATATATATATATATATATATATATGAGGGGTATAAAAGCAAAACCCGCCAAGTCACATTTTTGTGCAATCTGCTTTTGATACGGGAATTTGTTCTTTATGTGTATATACATAAGTTCAAACATAATTTAGGTGCAAATTCCACCTTAAATCGGAGTAATTTAAACGAGAAAATACGCTTAAGCTGCAAAACCAGCCTTGTCCAATAAAAATTAGTTGCAAAGACCGCCAAGTCCGGCCCTGCTAATAGCGAAACGTTTCGGTTAACACGTAACTTAGCCATTCCCGCGAAATGGCATGTGGCAGCTTCTAACCATGTAATGTTTTTAGTGTTGTTTGGATATTTATCAAAGTAGGTTGATAACGATAATATTGGTATCTCAAAAAACGACTCCAGAATGTAGCCGGAAAAGAATTGTACAGCATGATAAACACAAAAGGGTAGTCGTTATGAAAAATAGGTAAGCATAGAGAGCTAGATAATGTTTCAATGCATCGAACTAATCAATTTTTTTGTTTTTAGATATTCGGCTAAAGGTTTGCCTGAAAAACCAAGATGTGTTCATAAAAATAAGTTTTTGAAGTGCCATTTATTAACTATAAGGGATCTGTAATTTGTTCACGAAATATTTTATGAAATTCCATCAAAACTTATAAATATGCTTTCATATTAAAATGTCGTGGGTCTAAGATACCGCAGAGAAGAAGAAGACGAGCAGAGAGAGATGTGGGCAGCACCATTTCTCAAAAACAAGTATCAATAAATTATAGATTACCAAAGCAAGGTGGCGAATGGATTAGGGTATGCAGAAGAGCCTTTATGCAAATTTTGGGCGTGAAAAAAGATAGAATTCAGAGTGTGGTAAAGGTTTTTTTAAGGGATTAACTCCATCAGAAAAACGAGGGGCGACCGCGTTCTAGAAAAAATTGATCAAAAAAAGTTAGCTATGAGTAATTTTATTGAGAGTTTTAAATGTCTGGAATCTCATTACTGCAGGAGTCTAATCAAGCGCTTGATTTGTGCAGATGGCTGTCCAGGTCAAAATAAAAATATTACAATGATCGGCATGCTTGCAAGTTTTCTCCACAAAAAGGGGCCTAATAATATTCGCTGTATTGAACTAATAGTCCCAGTTGTAGGACACAGTTTTATGCCAACAGATAGAGTTTTTGGTATTTCTGGAGACAAAATAAAAAAAAAAGAACAGAAATAATAACGACTCCAGAGAACTAGATAGCTATAATAGAGCAAAACGCCACAATCTATAAATTGATTGAAGACTGGGATGCGTTTAATTGGAAAATCTCAGTATCAGAAGTTATTAAACTGCGAGGAGTTTGGCACTTTTAATTTCAACAGTGCAAAAGCTTTTGGATTTTGAAGCAAAATGATAATACAATTGAAGTTCGAAACTGATTCATCCCTACCGTTTCTCGATGTTTTCATCAAGAAAAATCAATCCCAAGGTTTCCATTACTCTGTTTATCGAAAACCCACACATACCAATCGTTACTTGCATGCCAACTCTCACCATCCACCTTCACAAATTAATTCAGTCATTAATACCCTTGTCTCCAGATCAATACGTCTTTCCGATGATGCAAGTAGACTCGCTAAGCTCTCTTGTTTAAAACAAGCCCTAATCCAAAACGGTTACCGCGCAATAGGAGTATCCACAGACATCAATCTCCTACCCAATCTCAATCCAAAGACTCAGACCCTTATCATACGAAAGCTTTTCTTCCTTATATCAAAGGTGTCACTGACAAAATCGACAAAATTCTTAAATCAAGAGGAATAAAAACAATATTTACCCCCCAACAAAAACTTTCATCTCTTGTCCGATCAATCAAAGACAATATTCCAAATGAACAGCACGGAGTTTATGAAATTCCTTGTACAGACTGTGACCGATTCTATATAGGCCAAACAAATCGTAGAATCGAAAATAGGATTTACGAACATTCCATTTCTGTTCGCAATTCTGATTTAATTTCAGCTCTCGGTCAACACCATCTTCATACAGGTCACAAAATTGATTTTGAAAACTCCGGAACCAAAGCTCCCATCCGCTTCTATAAACCAAGAATTATTCCAGAAGCCATAGAAATAGAAAAAAGACCAAATGGTCTTAATAAAAGAAATGACGCCATACGGTTACCTTCTACATGGAGACCTCTCATTTAAGCCCCTATGTATGTTAAAGAACGTTTTTAAAATCAATTTTTGGATAGTTTTCGCCATCGTTTGTAGGGGTCAAATGAGTTGCCAATTTCATTTGAAGGGTCCAGGAGGAAAAACGGCATTAGTCCATTTTTTCAACAAACTGAGGTCACCATTGATTTTTGTGGTACTGTTAGGTTACTTTCAAGTAGTGATACAGTTAATCTGTAAAAACAGCGTAGATCCTTAAAATAACCATTATAAGATTTACTATACGGGGGAAGAATGGCATGAGTCCGTGCGCGTGTATGGAAAAACGGCATCAGTCCCTGTTATCAGTTGGTGTCGGTAAGTCAATTGTTGCATCAGCCGTTAGTTTACCACTCATAGCTACGTGCATCTGTTGTATATTGATACGTTGTGCATATTTCTGTAGTGTAAAAGTTTTTAAAAACACAAGAATTATCAGGGATAGTGACTATTCAGTGTCCAGTGAAAGTGAAACTGGTCTATCAAGCAGGGAAACGAAGAAACGTAAAAGAACTGGCAGAGGGCGAGATGTAATGAAAATTTTTACGTGCCACAACGCATGAATTGGGACCCGACTGTTTTTGTAAACGTTTTAAATGTTTTACTGTGGCTCCTGAACCTGAACGGTATAGAATAATTCGTGAATTTAATAAATTAGGTAACACTGATGCACAAAACTCTTACATTAGTGGTCTAATCAGTGTTCTTCCTGTCAACCGCAGGCGACCTAGAAAAAAACGCTGAAGAATCTAGACTTAATAGTGCTTCCTTTAGTTATCGTG
The DNA here is from genome assembly GCA_918026665.1 of Diabrotica balteata. Taxonomy (NCBI): domain Eukaryota; kingdom Metazoa; phylum Arthropoda; class Insecta; order Coleoptera; family Chrysomelidae; genus Diabrotica; species Diabrotica balteata. The sequence goes on from OU898284.1 coordinate 74,215,289, forward strand.
TTCAAATAGTTGAGGATGGAATTACTCGTGATGTTTCAGTATTTATCAAAGCTTTTTTATCTTTCCATGGAATCACGGGACGTCGAGTTAGATACGTTAGAGACTCCCTGCTTTTTAATGGAAAGCACCTATCGATATGCGAGGAAAACATAATTCGCGACCTCACAAACTTTCTGAAGTCACAAAGCAAAAGGTGATGGAGTTCATTAAAAGTCTAAAAGGACGCAAATCTCATTATTATTTAGCAGACTCGAATAAAATTTACTTACCTGAAAACTTAAACATAGTGAAATTACACAAAATGTATTCCGAAACAAACGTTAACAATAAAATATCCTACGAATCCTTCCGTGACATTTTTGAGTCAAATTTTAATATATCGTTCGGATATCCACGAAAAGACACTTGTAGCACGTGTGACTCCTTAAAAGCCGACATATCATCGATAACCACATTATTAAATTCTACTTCGGACCTTGAAACTAGGAAAACAGCAAGTAATGATATAGAAAAAAAGACACGTGAAAGGAATCTACATCTAAAAAAAAGTGAGCGATTTTATAGTCTAAAAAGAAGTTACCGCAAACGTGCTTCAAAGTCCTCGACTATGGAAGGTATAAGCATGGATTATCAAAAAAACTTACCATGTCCAAATATTACAACCAACGACGTATATTATAAACGTCAACTAAACTTCATCAGTTTCAACATTCATATTCTGTCGGATTCAAAATCTGTATTTTATACCTACGATGAATATGTTGCTAAGAAAGGAGCTGACGATGTTTGTTCCATGTTGAATCACTTTTTTTTATAATATTCTGCCCATGGAAGTACAAGAACTAGCTATTTTTTGTGTTCCTGTGCAGGACAAAATAAAAATCTTACTATCATTCGATTTTTGCATTACTTGGTTACAAGAAAAAATCGTTTTGATATTGTGAAAGTAATATTCCCTATTAGAGGGCATTCATATCTTGAATGCGATCGAAACTTGTCAATCAGAAAGCATACACTGAGGTACCAGAGGACTGGAGAGACGAATTGCGAAATTGCCGTTTGAAACCTACACCATTTGAAGTGATTGATTGCAGTAAAAATTTTGATTTTCAAAATTGGACTTCATTTTTATCGCCGCTATATCCAACGAAGTGCCCTTTCCCAACTCGGCCAATCAGAATGCTTAAATTTTGCAGCAAGGATAACCGGTTAATTTTCCATAAATCTACGTATATGGGCTTATATTATAATTCTAAATTCGAAAATAAACCGATTAAGGCGTGCCGCAAAAGGACACAAAATAATCACAATAAAAAAGAAGTAGGAACATTACGAAAACTTTATCAAGGCGCAATTCCTATTAAAAAATCCAAATGGAAAGATCTGCAAGATCTAACTGCATTCCTCGAGAAACCAGAATCCAGGTTGTTTTATCAACAATTAACAGTAGTTGTTGTCGAACAATCTGGAGAAACGATGACGAATTTGTGGACGATCCGCAATAGACGTCTAATATAGAAGAAAAGTGGCACGCATCTGTCTGTATTATATTTTTTTTCTACCTCATTTATTTTTATAATAAGGTTATTTTTAACGTTGTTTAATAAAAAATATAATATTTACCTAAAAATATTATTTTTGACTATTTTTCTTTATATTTGACTTTATAATAAGTCTATAAATCTTAATTTTCAATTTTCTCGAAATAAATCCAAATGGACTATTGCCGTTCTTCCCCTGGACCCTTCATTTGATAAACATCAAGACAACTAACCTCAATTAGTGTAGGATACAAAGTGATTCTTACTCTGTAATTTGTACTAATTCTGTTTATTGTAGCACCCTGATGATGCAAATAACGATTTGCGAAAGCTTGGTAAACTAAAGAGTACTACTTTGTCCTATCTTCCGCTTTACATCCAAATATTTGAGTATTGTATTCTATTTGATCAGCGTTGATTACAAGCGTTTATCGCTTTTTCAGTTTACTGTGTAATGGGTCTTTACGAGAACATCTACGCTACATATGGAACTGCAGCCATTGGATTCCTCAAAGGATGGTCGAAGACGAATCTAAAATTATCCACAGAAAGAAATAGAAGAATTTTCCTTTTAAAATGTAAGAAACCTGGAATACTTCCGAAACACATTTCACATTGTGCTGTCCCAATTGAAAATTTAATTTACAGGCAAGATAGTCACACCCATCTTACGAGAATATTTATTAACAAATTACGGTATAAACTTTTAACTATCAAAATAAACATTAATCATAAACTAATAAAATCATTAGAGAATAAATTAAATACCCTTAAGGCAAATATAATTAGTAGTACTAGTGAATATATTTGTAATAATTTCATTCAGAAACAAATGAAACACTATAATTTTTCTTTTCACAAGATAAAAAATAGTAATATTAATAAATTCAACAATTTAAAATCTACTATGTTGAACAACCAACTTATTACTAAGGATTGTAGGAAGTTTCTCTCGTTAGGTCCTAAGTTTAGCCTTGAACCACGGTTAGGTATTGATTCTCCTATTAAACCGCTTTTATCTGATATTGATTTTATATCATCATTTATTCCGGATCCTGATTATAGAAATATTGCAATTGCTAGATCGATTAGCATAATCACTAATAACTCATTTAAACGTAGGAGTTCCCCTTCTCTCATATTACCCAGTTCTTACACCGCTCTGCTAATACAAGCGTCTACCGGCAGCGTGTACCAAATAGCTCTCGGACACTGATAGGCAACCAGGAATTCAATTATTTTTCGGTCCGTTTTTATACAGTGACAGTTTTATAAAATAGATTGTTGATTGTTTTCTTTTCTGTCTATAACTGATATTATAGTGTTTTGATTTGTGTTATGGAGGTGCAAATAAAGTGTTCTAGATGCGAAATGACTTTCAGTAAGCAATGGAATTTAAAAAGACACATCAAGTTCAAACATTCTAGTAAAAATCAATTTAAATTTATTTTATAAATGGTATTTATACCTTGTATTCCTATATTTCAGGGGAGGAAATTCCTCACCTACAGAAAGAACATAAGTTTGAATGCAGTATCTGCAACAAAACATTTGAAAATAAGAGGAAGTTTAAATGCCATAAAAAAACATGCTACTACACAAAATCTTCAAAATAGATCAGTAGAAGGCAAAAAAAATGTCCACTTTGTGATTATTCATCAGTGGTGACATTACATTTGCATAAACATTTTGAAAATATTCATGAACTAACTTTGAAATTTTGTAACCACAAATTTATTTACATGTTTAGAAGAATTTACTACTTGGAAGAGCCAACTTGAAAGAGATACTAGTTCTTTTTTTGTGAAAAGAAGAGGTACTTTTTCTGCAAAAGACCACACAGTTTCAATGTACTATTGTCATAGATCGGGCATTTTTAATTCCACAAGCAAAGGTATATGTCACCTAAAAACCCAGGGAAGTAACAGAATAAATGGGTATTGTCCAGCATCAATAAAGCTTATTATGCAGCCTAGTGGTGATTCTGAAATAACATTCTTAGAAACTCATGTTGGTCATGAAAGTGATATTGGCCACCTATGTTTAACAAAAGATGAAAGAGAAACATTGGCTGCAAAGATGACCTTAAAAATCCAATGACTCAGATATTTATTTATTTATTTATTTATTTATTTATTTATTAACGGATATACCATTTTTACATTGGAACAACATATATATAAAATTTTACAAAGTAAGCACAACATTGGAAAATAATAGTAAAGTTTAACAAAATTAATAATTAACTTGAAAACAAACTAATATCAAAAACTAATAATTAACTTCAATACAAACTAATATTACACAAATAGCAGTCTCTTTATCACATTTTTAAATTGTTCTAAGGACTGGAAAAATAAGTCCAGATCACTTTGGTACCTATTATATAGTCTCAACATATTAGTAAGAGGCTTGAAGAATTCATAATTAAATTGATGAAATGGCAGATGAAACAATGAAGTATGTCTAGTTCCATGAAGAGTGTTTAAGACCTAATCGATTTAAAAGTTCAGGGCAATTTATCAAATTATTAACAATTTTGTAAAGGAATATTAGGCATAAATAATCTTTTCGCTGATTCATGGAAACCATTTTTAAGTGATCAGCTATCATAACTATAACTGTATGGGACAGAAAGGTCATGAAAAGCACTACGGTAATGATAGTGTTTACAAAATTTATGCTGAACACGATCAAGCTTGTCAATAGAGGTTTGATAGTAAGGTCCCCATACAACTATTGCATATTCTAGTCTGGAACGAATGAGACTATTAAAAAGAATTGGTAAAACAAAACATGAAAATTGAGAAGTGTTTCTAGTTATAAACCCTAATTGTTTAAATGCAATGTTTACTGTGACCTCTAGATGATTACGAAATGTTAATTTACAATCAAAATAAACACCTAAATCCTTAACACAGTCCTGCCTTGACAGCTGAGTGTTATCAATGCTATAATCGTAATTTTAAAATTGTTTGCTTTCTGTGAAAAGTAATAACACAACACTTAGCAATGTTCAATTTTAATTCATTTAGTTTGCACCAATCGCTAAATCTGCTGAGATCCTCTTGTAACTGAATTTGATCATACTGACAAGTAATGACTTTATAAATTTTTTTATCATCAGCAAAGTTCAGAAATTTTGAATTCTTAATGACTTTTTCAATGTCATTAATAAAGAGGACAAAAAGTAGGGGACCACAATGTGACCCTTGTGGTACTCCAGAGAGGACGTCAACAGATTGAGACAACACACCATTTATCTTAATGCTCTGGGTGTTACCCACAAGAAAACTATCATACCAATCAAGCCATTTGCCAGCTATACCAATGGCTCCTAATTTACTGATTAAATAACGATGGTTTACTTTATCAAATGCCTTTGAGAAGTCAGTATAGATGCTGTCCACCTGGTACTTCCTCTCAAAGGCACCCAATATATCATCTTGGTAGACCAACAAGTTTGACACTGTGCTCCTCCCCCTTTGAAAGCCATGCTGTTGGGGTATTATTATATTGTCTGTTAGTTTTGATAAGTGAGAAGTCACTAGTTTGTCGAGAAGTTTTGGGATTGCTGACTGTATACAAATTCCTCTGTATTTTTCAATATCCTCTCTTTTACCTGACTTAAAAATGGGTACAATATAACTGTTCTTCCAGCAAGGAGGAAACTCACCAGTCATAAGAGATAAGTTATAAAGATATTTTAGGGGAATAGTAAGTGAGCATAGACAGTGCTTTAATAATACCGGTGGGACTCCATCAGGCCCTGAGGAGAATTTGTTTGGAAGTTTACTTAATTCATCAAACACTGATATAGTGTCAACTTGAATTAGGTTACAGGGTCAATGTGTCTGACACAGTCTTTAAAATCTGGAATGGGAGCACCTTTATCTTTCTCATATACACCAGAGAAGAATTCAGCAAAAGGTTAGCAATTTCGATATTGCCCTGTGCCCTTCTGTTACCGAGATACATTTCTTGGGGGTAACTTGGATATTGGACAGTGTACAAGATTCTCTGCATACTGATTCCCAGCTATAAAGGATTCATCTTCTAACAACAAAAGATCTTTATAACACAGAGAAAAGCTTTAATTTACAGCTAACAGTTTTTCGTCATCAAAATAGATAGCTCTAATTGTGTATTACTGTATAAAGTACAGCAAACCTATCTACAGCATTGTCCAGAACTAAAATATGATGACTTCATTTTGATTATTATGACTCCAGGGCGAGAAGAGGTTAGTGATTTTTTATTTATATTTTTCTTCTCTGGCATATAAATACATAAATTTGTCCAAATTTAACTTAAAAAATGTAATAAACTAAAGATAGTTATTTCCCCTTTCTGAAGAATATGAAGAATATCTTTTTTCATTTTATTTTTTAGGTTCTTAAGAAGTATGGATCTGATTGTATCTGCGTGGATGGAACACATGGAATAAATCAGAACAATTTTAAGCTACAGACATTACTAGTCCTGGATAATCTAAGAGAAGGATTTCCCTGTGCCTTCTTGATTTCGAATAGAGCAGATACAGAAGTTATGACCTTTTTTTTAAATTGTGTAAGGAAAAGAATTGGCGAAGTAATTATTTGTAAAACATTTATGTCAGACATGGCGCAGATATACTATAAAGCGTTTCAAGCAACCATTCAGAAAATTGTGATTTATAAAAGCCCACGACCTACAGTCTCCAAGCACAATCATGCTTAAAATACGTTGAATAGTTTGATCGATTAAACGTGTCTTGTAGTGTAATTTTTTGAAATATGTTTTGTGAGTTGCCTATGTACATATCTGAGAGCCATTTGGTACGCGCTGTCGCTAAACGCTTGTTCTGCTAATCACTATTTTCTCCATGAGTATCCCATCTATTTAGAGTCACGTGACACGCTGACAGATTTGTGAGGACGTTTTAGTATTGAGTCTTATGGGATTATTTTGTTAAACTTAATTATTTTATTTTGCAGTGTTAATAACCGTATAAATTTTTTAGAATAAATTTTTTGTCGCAAATACCGATTTATTAACATAATCTACGAAAGTGAGGTTATATATACATTATCAACATCAACATTGGAAAGTGAAGAATATTTATATCAGAGTAAGTGCTTATTTATTTTTTGTTTATATTAATACATTGATTTTGCTGATATTTAAATTATAAATAATTTTTTAAAATTATGATTACAGATAACTTAGTTTAAAATGGATCCATGTATTACCACCGGATTTGGCAAAATTAACAGTTCCATAGTATTTGAGCTACAAAAACTGGTAAAAGGGAGACAGTTGTGTAAATCAGGACACATAACAAATGTTGTTGAGATACGATCAAAGTGCATTAGACAAACTTCTGTTTTTGGAGCACCCTATTGTGTGCAACTTATGGTACGTTGTTACTAACTATATTTTTAAGTCTAAAAATTAATCATAAAAATCATTTTACAGCTAGATCTTAATTGAAATGTCTCAAAAGTGTTATGTAAATTTGTATCTAACAAAAGTGTGAACTGTAAACACATTGCCGGGTTAGTGCACTTTGTTAATAAGGATACAAGTACTACAAGAACAGACCGTGAGCAACAGTGGGAT